>CM042149.1:21797575-22238534 GCA_023376005.1 Doryteuthis pealeii
ATATAAAATTATTTTTTCATTTGTTCTTCATTAATTTCTTTATTAAGATTATTGTTGTTTTATTTTTATTTTTTTATTTTTAACTTTGAACCAAAACTACCGAAAAATCTATCATAAAATTGGTTGAAACTGTTTGTAATATTAATGAGATTACCTCACCTTTTCTAAAAAGACTTTTTTTTTTTTTTTTTTATCTTTCCAACGTAACTGACCTTTTACGACCACCACCATTATCATGATGTAGGTGTAGACATTCTTCTACAACCAGAGGAGAGGGAGGGGGTTAATATAAGTAAGGTTTCCTTGTGAATAGAGACGATAAAACTGGGTTATATCATACTAAGAATCATCAGCTTTTTAAGGAATGTTTGTTTATTATGTAAAAATTAAACAAGTTTAAATATTGAGAATTATTACAATTACAATATCACATCCTTGCTAAAGTAGAAGAAAACGATCTTTTTTTTCTTTCTTCCTTTTTTTTTTTCTTCTTTTTTTAAACTTAGGTTTTGGTTAAAATTATGAATAGATAAAAAATAAAAATAAAAATCGTATTCTTAAAAAATTGATGAACTACAGAAAAAGAAAAAGAAAATAAATATGAAAGTTCTTGAAAGGTGAATAAGTTAAGTATATCAGCAGTAGAGGAAAAAAGGGGGTGGTGGTCAAGATAATGACAACATTCCGTCGGAGTAGAAAAATGTGACATCTTTCTTTGCCCGCGGGTTTCAAAAATAAGGGAAAAGTTACTTGGGAGAGAGAAAATAATCTGATATTATCATATTATCGCTCTTCTTTTTTTCTTTCTTCCTTTAAATGAAAGAAGAAAACAACAAAAAAAGAAAAAAATATTTTAATGATTTTCTTTCTTCTTTTCAATGTTTTGTTATTTAAGTCAAATATTGACTGAATAACTAAACATTGAAATCATCATTATCATTGAGAGTGTTCAAAAATCTGTACGTTATTTCCTGCCGGACGTAAAAGGTTTAAAGAGATAATATTCAAGGAAGAAAATATTATATTACTTAAGAACTAAGAGAGGAAACCTTACAGAATGGGAAGTAAAACCTTTAAAAAAATAAAAATAAAAATTGAATAATTGTTTTACTTTTATTTGATTATTTCTTCTTTTTTTCTTTTTAGAAAAATTGTGTTGTTTTCTTTTAAAACAACATTTTTAGAATTATTTTTAAAGACATGCTTTCTCCAGTTCTAATTAAAATACCATCGCATAGAGAAAAAAAAAGACCTGTTGATTTTCTAATAACATTTTATTGAAATTTCAAAATATGGTCAAATTCAAAATGTGAAATAAAGAACTAAAAGAGATAGAAAAAAAACCATTACAGAATTGAAATTGATTTCTTTTTTAAGTGAATTTTTTTTTTTTTTTCTTTAGAAAAAGTCGTTTCGTTTTCTTTAAAAACAGAATTTTGAGAATCATTTTAAGTTATGCATTTCTCCAGTTCTAATAAAGCACAAAAAATAATTTTGATAAAATTTCAAAAAGACAAATTCAAAATATGCTGATAAAAGTCTAGGTTATTATTTCAAATATTTTTAAAAAATCAATCAATCAATGAAATATCTTAACATGAACAGCTTGTCAAAAGTGGTGAGGGTGGAGACAATATTTACTTTTTAAAAATAAGACTAAGTACACAGATGTTTAAAGAGAAAAACAAACAACGAACATTCAACTACCCATGTTTTTATTTCATTTTATTTTGTTTCCGTTCAAACTAGAGGCGGGGGTGGTAAAAAAACTGCGAAAACTTATACCGTTTAGGATAAAACAAGACGACCCTTAAAAATCATTAAAAAACAAAACAAGGTGAGAGGAAACACCCAATATTTGTAAACGAAGTACATGAAATACCCGAGTATTATTTGTATTTTTCTGAAAAAAGAAAAAAACTGTAGTTTGTTTGTTATTGTCTCATCTTTTTTTTTTTTTTTTTATTTTTAATAAAAATGAATTCTATAAAAATAAAAACATTTCTGATCGGCGATCAGAAATGTCTTTTTTTATGCGATCAGTGATCGCATAAAAAAGACATACAATTAAATCTAAAAAACAAAAACAAAACAAAAACAAAACGGAAAATATTTTGAAAAATCAAGAGAAAAAGGCCGATAATCCCTCATTTTTGTATATTTTACTTTATTTTTTCATAAGAAAAAAAGTAAAATATACAAAAATGAGGATTTTTTCTTTCTCTTGATCTTTCAAAATATTTTCCGTTTTTTTTTTTTTTTTTTTTTTTTTTTTACTGTGTGTCTTTTTATCCGGTCGGAGTTTTTTTATTCTTTTTTTTTTATTCTTTTGAATTTTTAAAATTAATTTTGAATATCTTTCACGAAAGACTAAAAACGAGACACAAAAAAAGTTACTTACAATTATTAGTAGATTCCCGTTTAAGTCGAATTGAGCGTAAAATATTGGTGAGCCTTTTGAATGTTCCCATATTCAAAGCTCAAAACTTGGTAAAAATATATACGATATCTTCTTTTTTTTCTTTTCCTTATTTATCCTAAAAATAAGGATTTAATGGAATCGAATGTGGGGGAGAGACAAAATCAACGTGCGTGCGTTTTCTTGGTTCCAATACAACCGGTGCGTCTTCCCTACGCACAACTAATCTTGTAACAAGCTACTTAATAAAGTAAAGGAAAAAATCAACAGGTCTTCTCTTTCTACTCTCTATATACGAAGTTAAACATAAGAGAGAGGAAGGGACACGTAGAAAGTCATAAGAGAGAGAGAGAGAGAGAGAGAAACGTAGATGAAAAGTGAGGGAGGTGCTAATCTAATAATTTCAAACACTTTTCGTGGTGGCTGCTGCCATTGGCTGGCGAAGAGGCACACACCACATATGAATGAAAGAGACGAGAGAAAGAGAGGGAGTAGAATTGCAAACACGTGAGAGAGAAAGAAGGAGAAAAAAAAAACTGTTATTCCTACTATGTAAAACTAGCGTTACCTATTTACGCTCATCGTTGACAAATGTGTAAAAATCTAAACAAGTTTTAGAACTATTAAAAACGTGTTGTAATTATTCTCCTTAAAACACTCAATATTTCCACGCATTCTTAAAAACTTCATATAAATATGAAATACACCACAATATGCAAACACGTGCTAACAACACACGTTTATAGAAAATACGTAATGTATCAGAAATACTAGAATTGGTAAGACATAATTATTATTATCATAATGATCAACAGTAGTAACATTTCATGATAATACTATTTTAACAATTGGAATTTTGTTTTTTAAACAATATATAAAGGGTTGCGGTCTCTTCTGATTATCTATGTGTGTACTTTCCAACAAAATTTTACATTTGAATGTACCTTTAACTGTGGAGAAGAAGAAAAAATAAACTTGCTGGATTAAATTAAATCAGAACTTGGGAAGAAGTTATTAATATTTTCACATTTACTAGAAAGAATATACGATCTCCATATAGTATTTAAGTTTTAATGTAATGAAATATATTAAATTAGAAAAACTAACGAAATTAAATTAGAACGCATATAAAAAGATTACACTTATTTTAATTATATTTTAATGGTTTCTATATAAAATCATTCATAGGATTGATTTTGATACGTTGGAGAATAAAACAATAATATTAGAGATCAATAACACTAAGTAATTATTTATTAAACTCGGTTTTGTTAAAACCAGTATTCAAATTAACTTCACCATATATTATGTAAACCTTTATTTCTTAATGATATATAAGACACACTGCAGGATTATAAACACACTAATAACATGGGTGGTTTTAAGGCAAATCTAACTCAGATTTTCATAGAGACATCATTAATAAATAATTCTATGTATTAATGATTTTGACTATGAATCAAATACTCATTGATAAGTTTACGCATATCCTGAAAGTATTGTAACCTAAGTAGTGACGTAGTGTCAGATTATTTCTACAACAATGAGGAAGAATATGATTTCATAGTCAGGCTTATCATCATTCCAAAATGTGTGAATGTTGAATTACCTTTCCTCCACAATTTTGAATATTTTGGGCGCCTCTTCTAATGTATGTATTTGCCCAAACCCTCTGCAGGATGTGACACAAGGTCAATTTTAGAGCAGGGTACAGCTGGTTTAAATTCAGAGTTTTCCTTCTCCTACACTGGTTGCTTAACCAACTGTAAAGAAAACACTCTGCTCTACTATTTAGCCATAGCTGGGGGAGTGGGAGAACTGATGGATTCATGCCTCTCCCAAGGGCATTAGCAAGAGTGAAACACTAACAGCCTTGTTCAGGATTTGAACTCCATTTCCTATGACAATAAACATTATGTTAAGTGTGCCTCTCTTTTCTAGTGAAATGGTTAGCAAACTAGGTTAGCAGACTACAGCTAATAAATTCGTTTGACATTGCATGCCCCATGCTTTTGGCCTTGTGCCAAACTAAGCTAAACTTGGCAAATGAAAATGATCACTTTTTGAATATTTTACTACTAACTGTTGAATTCTTTTTTTTATTGGTCAGCAATATCCAGCATTTTATGAAAAAAAGCTTTACATTACTGTTGTAAGATTCAAAGTGATGATACTTGAAGATAAAACTCCGACAAAGGTTGATAGACAAAACATTTTATATACAGCATAGAATAAACAGGGTACATAATACATAGAGGTGTACATAAACATACATACAAAAGTAGAGATAATGACACATTCATGAATGGTAAAATACAAGATATTTAGGTATCAAAGAGATATCTAAATGTACATAAAAACATAGTTACGGATACATGACTAAAGGATAGTCATATATCGTATAAGAGACTTACTAGCAGTGAGTGGCCAGTGTTAAGGGCCGAAGCCCCAACGAGAAGGGGGTAGACAGAGTCTAACCCATAGTGTCACGTAGGTCGAGCAGCAGGGAAAGAGAGAGAGAAGTTCAAATCAGCCGCTTAAATATCAAAGGCCCCTAGCGGGAACCAGCGAAACTAAACGGGCAGACAACTCCCCAGGCGAATACGAAAATAACGCCTACACTGTTATTAATTCTAATCCATATTTTCTTTAATTTTTAGTTGCTTTCTATCACAACTCATTAGAGTCATCAATCTATGACAACAAGAAATAGTGTGGATCAGAAATAATAAAAGATTTTCTTTAATTTTGAGTTGCTTTCTATCACAACTCATTAGAGTCATCAATCTATGACAACAAGAAATAGTGTGGATCAGAAATAATAAAAGATAAGCCTTAGGTGATATTGGGATGACTTTCCCAATTAGATATGTACTACAGTTATTCGGCCATGGGGCCACTAACAAAAAAATATCTGTTTGAACAACAGAGAGTTTCCAACAGCTGCCAAAAGATGTCTTGTCATCATGTTTCACAAAATGTAAGTTCTAGAGAGTCGCACATAGAGAGATCAAAGTCTCCCCCTCTCACATGTACATATCTTAATCTCTCCCTCTTCTCATCTCTCAAGTATATACCCCAGTCTACCTTCTTTCTTATACATATACAGATATTGTAAAAAATTATTTTAAAAAAAGATGATTGACCATGACCTGGCAGCTTTAGTGCAAATCTAGAGTGGTGATAAAAACCAAACCTACAGAGCTCTGTGGGCCCCAATTATCATTTTCTGTGACATCATGGCTAGCTTTCCCCTTTCGGGATAACAGCTTGATAAAGTGTACTGTTCAACGGCAAGAGATTACACCAGCAAACCCCACTAAAAACATTTCCCAATATATCAAAATTCAGTATTTTACCCATATATTGGAACTTGATATTATTTTCCTAACATATTGAACAAATTGTTAGCTTAGCCATATATTGGAATTTGAAATTTTACCCATATATTGAGGATTAACTTTTTTTCATAATAATGATAATATAGTATGCTATATTTATAAGTAAATAGTGGTCAATATCATTGAGAGAGCATGTATATCTAAGTCAAGGTAGCGTGTACATGAATTCAACAGCACTTGGTAACAGTGCATAGGTAAGAAACAATCAGTTGCCAAGCGCCATTGACTTCATGTCCACATTACCCTAACATCTATTATCTATTATTATACTAAAGCTGAGTTTATCAACCTTCTCCAGCTAAAGGATTTTTTTCTATTTATGTTATGGACACAATATTTATACTTAGATATTCCTTGGTGTTAGCACTACAAAGTGTATGAAAAAAATTCAGTTTAATTGGCTTTAATTAGGCGTAATTAGCAATTAAGTCAACGACCGACCAATCCCTGTCTTGGAGATTACCTGTTGCTCTTCCCATCTCGCTATGTCAGTTAAGTTAACTCTCCTCCCACCCTGTATTTGTCAGTTAGTGAGAGTGCCTGTAAGAACTGAAAATATCAGCAGTGACGCCCCATCCCATTACCTATGTACGTAGATTCACCCCCCTTTCATTTCTCCAGGCTAAAGAGATTTTTTTTTTTAATAAAGTGGCGTAAATCAGGCTTTAAAATAGATTTTTTTTAATTACTTTAATTATTAATTTATATTCAAATGAGCAAACGTTGACTCCCCCCATCGTTTAACTAAACAAACTAAAAGAATACATTGCTGACTAACTCCTTGATTTTTGGTAATTTATCTATCTTAAATTAGTGAATCAATCAACTTATTTGGTAAGTAGATAAATTGTCTTTGTTTTTTCGGAAAAATTAAAAATAAATTTAGCTGTGAAATAATTCAAATCAGCTTATTTTGTTTTAAAATCAAGATTTGTGGCTTAAAGTTCGCAATTTTTTATAAGAAGTATATATTAACATTACCAACAAAAACTTAGTTACCTTAACCCCTAAACCGTAACAGAATTTGCAAAAAAACTTAATTCATGCACTGTAGTTAAACTGTCATCCCCAAATAAGTTTTAATTTTGACAACGATTTGCAAGTTTAACCGATTTAAGATGTTTTGAGATTAAAAAATGTACGAGATAAATAATACACACACATAAACAAACCAATGCCTTTTTATTGTAACTAAGTTTTTGTCGGTAATGTTAATATATACTTATAAAAAATTTATTATGTTTCCTACAGTTTTTAATAGAAAACAAATCAAGAGTTTATTAGAAAATAAGTTGTTTAGAATTAAATTGTCAGCTACGACATAATTTATTTACTAAAAGAATAGGTAAATGAAATTATTAGTAAGACCTTTAAATTGTCAGCTACGACATAATTTATTTACTAAAAGAATAGGTAAATGAAATTATTAGTAAGACCATATAGGTCTCACTAATAATTTCATACCTATTCCTTTAGTAAATAAATTATTTTCCTTTACTTTAATTGCCATTTACATTTAATTCTACTTAAATTCATTTACATTTTAAAAATTATCTAGCCATATTTCTTATATTATTCTATAGCTGATTTAAGGCGTTTTTACGAAAAGTTAAAGCCAAACTCGGTTGTATTTGTTTAAAAATTCGTGGCAATACAGTAGGTACCACCAATTTGACCCTGTGAAATTTAGCACCCCCCCCCTCATATTTAACACAATGACACTTACAGTATATTTAATATTTTCTTGAAATTTTTTTTTCCATTCTAAAGAAAAAACATAAAATAAACTCCTGTTGATTTTTTAAAAAAATTTTCAGCATACGGAAATAATGAAAATTATGATTGAAAAACAATGTTTTCATTTTTGCACTGTTAAATCAACTGAAATTTAACGTAGCTAAATACAAGTTACGATAAGAGGATTTTTTAAAAATTTTATGAAAAATCAATTAATAATCTGATTTTCACGAAATTTTCCATAAATGTTTACCATTGGATGTAAATACATCTGAAATAGTTTTTTTCTAAAATATATTAGGGGAAATATTTTTTTTACGAGGTCTATTCCCTCCCCCCCATTTTATTTTATGAGATAATAAAAATGACGTGTCAGAAAAAACTTTTTTCTTTTTTTCTATAAAGATAAGAGTCTGAATAACTATATCAATGAAATTGTATGAATGTACGAGGTGTAGTTTTTTGAGGAAAAATTAATGAAATCGGAAATAAAAAGTGCTAAAAAATGTCATAATATTAATATTTGAAAACTTTTTTTGCTTTTGTAATTGGTATGTACTATATTCTATTAAATTGTCAAAAAAAAATTTTTTTTTTAAAGAAATTAATTTTTAAGAGATTTTCAATCTTTTGTGTGATTAAATATTTTTATTTTCTGCGTGAAATAAATTAAATTTTTTTTTCCTGCGTCAAAAAATCGAATTTTTCACGGATATTTAAAAAATATGAATTTTATAATTCAGGTGAACTAAACATTGGTCCGATACGAGCTCGATTAATATTTTTAAAAGAATTTGTAATTTTTATTGTTGAATAGTAATGTATGATCCTTAGAATATACGGAAGAGCATAGCTGACGTATTTGTTTTACAAAGAGACGAGACGCTTCTAAGTAACCAAAGTTTGTTCCTGTTAGGCTGACAGTGTTAGCGTGAAAAAAATTATTTTATTTAACTTTTTTCAATAATTAAAATAAAAAGTAAGTATAATAGATTATTTTATCAGTTTTTCTCTTAGAAAAAATATTCAAATTTTCATTCCATACTTTTACTGGTTAATCGTAAAAGGGAAATAATTTGTAACTTTTCTGTCTATATTACGGTCTCAAAATTACCCTTTCGCATGTAATACGGATAGGTTTGTTTATTTTTTAAGATAGCGATGTAATTTTTCCCAATCGGATAATTTGATCTTTGAATTAACTATTTTTCTTTGTAACAACCCTGTACGATCTTTTTTTTTTACGAGATTTTTTATAAACAAAGTTCGGAAATATCTATTTCCGTTTTATTCAAGATGGCCTAAACGGTTTGGTGGTACCTAAAAACCATATAGGTCTCACTAATAATTTCATACCTATTCCTTTAGTAAATAAATTATTCTACTTAAATTCATTTACATTTTTAAAATTATCTGGCCATATTTCTTCGTTATTATATTATTCTATAGCTGATTTAAGGCGTTTTTCCGAAAAGTTAAAGCCAAACTCGGATGTATTTGTTTAAAAATTTGTGGCAATACAGAATAAAAAATATATTTTTAAAGGAAGGTGTATATACATTTGCACCGCTAAGTTTTTTTGTTTTTTTAGATGCGTTATGCATAATGGTAGAGATGTGCAAACCGCGGACTTTCAAAATGTCCGTTTAATTGTTTAAAATATTTTAAAACGTCACTAAAAAATGGAAAATTAACTTTTTAATGTTTTCTTTTACGTTTAATATAAAGAACAATTCCAAGTTTATGTGTTAAAAAAAAGAAATTTCTCTTACATAAAACCTACATTTTTGCATTTCAAAGTAAATTGCCGTAAATTGCCGTACATTCCCACTCTTTGTTGACAGTTATCGCATCTTGACGTGTGCACCTTATCTTAGTATGAAGGGCTAAACGTATAAAAAATTATTTTATGAAGCAAAACAAATTACTAATTTAGCATTTCCTTGATGCCTCACGATTTAATTCTTAATATTATTGAAAAAGAAAGTTGGGAAAATCAGAATTACAATTTTAGAAATTATTTATAATAAAATTTTAACTGAACAGTAGTATCTGCTTTCTGGATATAAACGGGAGAATTATTTGTTTCCAAATAAAATAATAAATTTCTTCAAACACTGTTTGTTTGAGTTTTATTTTACAGAGTATAATTATACATGCGTCATGGATTCTAACCTATTAACTTATGGACCCAGAACACAAGCAAGATATTTTTTATACAATATTTTCTTTGATTAAATAAATACGATTTTGCTGTACATTAAAGAAAAGTATTTATTTTACATTTTATAAATTTTTAAAAATCCCTGAAAAATAAAATAAAAATGTAGACAATAGGAACTTTTAATATAAAATTCTTTTCAAAATAATCTAACAATTAAAAAACAACAACACCAAAAAAGAAAAAGATACATATTTTTTCTTATTTACGAGATTTAAGTTTCAATGTTTAAGATGCCCTATTTCCAAAACCGATTTATTAGTGAATTATCGTTTTTTTACATATGTTCCATCATTAAATTGTCTTTCGAAAAATGTAAAATTTATTTATGTACAAAAAAAAACAAAAAAAATCTTGGTACGGGGGATCAACGCGCGAAACATATTGGTGCATATCGCATTAATGCATTCTGGCCCCTTGCCCTAAAAAACGCTACATGATGCCTTCTGAAAATTCGAACCGTGCTATTTATGAACTTCCTACCTGGGTAAAGAAGAACAATTTCCTCATAAATTCCTACAATAAAATAAATTGAACCCTCATTTTATGTCTGTGTTTTTGCAATAAATGTTTTATTTTTCTGCACCCATTATTTTACAATACTAATATATTTTCTTGGAGATATGTTAGCACCATATATATTTATAATATGCCTAGACTACATAAGTAAACATCATTAGATGTTATAAATAATTATTTTTTAAAAGGCAAGAAGCAGGCAATATTCTGCACCGAATGCAGCATGGAACATCACCCTCTATGTGAACTCCGATAAAACCAAGTTCATGTGTTTTTAAAATTAAGGAGGCATCTCCACGTTCGATGAGAAACCCTGGAAATTGGTGTTACAATTAACGTAGCTAGGTAGTAATATCTTATCTAAAGAAAGCCATGTTAATCAATGTATAGTGAAAGGCATGGTCTTCCATGGACTATCAGTCATATAGAAATCTGATCTCATTGACAAGTTAAAGCAACAATTCTTCACAACCATAGCTGTATCATTGCTACTGTACAACTGCACCACTTGGACACTAACATAGCACCTAGAGAATAAGCTACATGGGAACTGCACAAGAATGCAGTATGTAATTTCAAAAAAGTTGTGGAAGCAACACCCCATGAGAAAGCAGCTGTATGGCCACTTGCCACTTATCACACAAACAATCTGAGTAAAATGCTGGACACTGCTGGAGAATCAAGGACAAACTCATGATGTTTTTGTATGGAAACCAGCAGACAGGCACCCCAGTGTGGACCGTTGAGCAAAGATGTACATTGACCAACTCTGTGCAGATATTGGATTCTGTGAAGAGGACCTCTTGAGAACAATGATTGATAGGGTAGGGTTGGCTAGAGATTGTCATGGATATCCATGATTAAAATCCTACTTACCTTTAATTACAAATTAACTAACCAAGTGACCCTTCTCTTGTTCTTCCTTTGGTCATTTGAAAATGTTTACTCCAGTTTAAATAACTTATTTGGACAGTTTGGGAAAACTTTAAATTAGTGAAATAATATTATCATGTGATTTTTTCCAACAATCTAAACCGAGCACAATGGGTGACCCAACGGGTCACGTCTTTTCTAGTATATATATATAATCAATATTAAAATAATTTTAAACAAGCCAGTCTCCTAGACAACACCAACAGGAACAACCTGTTTTGAAAAGTTTTTTTTTTCCATAGTGCTCAACAACATAAATTCAGGAGCTGTGTTTATGATATAAAATAATAAGTATAAACAAGTTTGTCCACCCAATAAGTTGAGAGGAACAACCTGTTATGAAAAGACTTTGCTCTATGCCAAAAAATGGAAAAGTTGGTTAAAAAAAAATGATGTAGGACTCGGTGCTACATTCCCGCAACTCTTTTCATGCTGATGCACTTTTTTAGACAGGTAGATGTTAAGAGGAGCTATGTAGCAAGATGGGTATATTATCCTGACTTTTGTGAGCTAGAACTACTATATTAGAAAAAGAGGAAGAAGGAAATAAATAAGAGATGATAAAGGTTTTAAAAAGAGTAATGAACACAAAACAGGATGAACGATGATTTGACTGTAGCGTGACCCCGAACGGAGAATTGAGTGTCAACCGGAAGTTTCGGGTGGTCACGTGGAACAACGAAGAAAGGTCCCGGCCTCTTTTCGATTTGGGACGTCGTAGGGTACGGACCTGACCTTGGGTCCCTTATGGGATCACAGTAATCAAGTAGTGTTCTCTCTCTCTTTCTCTCTGCCTTTCCTACTCTCCGATAGAGCCCACTAGACGAGCCCGATAATAAAGGCTAGCAGTTGTGACTACATATTTCTCGCATTGTAATTTCTATCAACAAAAAGACATTTTTAGTACCGTGAATACATCGCCACCACCACCACCCCCACCCCGTTATGTATATCGCTTTGAGTACTGTGACCAGATATACGACCACGTTACAGATATCGTTGTAGTACACCGGAAAAAGGACAACGGTACAGCTATAGTGAAGATTAGGGGCTAAAAGAGCCTGTTTAGCCAGTGTTTAAATTCTTTTATAAAATGTTCAACTTCCTTTATGGAAGAGGCCATATTATTAATATCAAAAATAATTGTAAATAACCCAGTCTCCCCAACAACACCAAGAGGAACAACATGTTTTGAAAAGTATACATATAAACTTAAAAGAACTTAAATCTTACTACCTTAGTTTTGTTTTATATGAAATAGAAAACAATTCTCAGAGGGAAAAAAGTACATTTATGAAAATCAATTATTTTCTATTTGAGCTCAGAAAAGTCTAACTAAAACCTGAGGCAATTTTTTTTACTTCCTTATTAATTCCATAAATCATTATTTTTAAAGTCACAATGAAGTAGCCAGAGACACATCATGATGACAGCCAATAAGAATCCTTCTGTAGAAGCAATACTCACCATCACAGTGGGATACCAATTGGCAGACAAGGCAGCAAGCAAGCCATAACTCAATACAGTTTCTGCATTGCCATAAGCATAACACAGAATGGTGAATTATTTATCTAGCACCATAACCACATTGAGACCAGCTGCCAATCAGTACTCAAGGAATGGGATCACCCAGATGCAAGTATGGAATATTCCTGAGCACTAAAACTACCAACCGCTTTATGTACAAATACGGTTATGCTCAGTTGTTGTTGTTCAATTCAACCTTATACTAAATCACTCATTTCAACACTTAACCATAATCTTCTAAAATTCAAAATGTATTAAAAAGTATCTCTAATATAAATATATCCACAACCAAATCCAAAAAACTGCATTAGTCCAGGTTAGAAATACATTTGGAGTAACCTAAATTCACATTTTTTTAGAGCTTATTTTTCCAATGCAGTTACCATTATGAAACGAGAAAAGTTTTGGTAAATGGGCCAGGCTTTTGCCTTTACCTTTACAACAATGACCTTAGGAAAGGCATGACTTGACACCACACTACTATAGATAAATAATAGGGCTCTGAATCTCTGACATAGCAGGGTGATGTCTATTATTCCTCATATCTTACAGACCTCGAGGAAGGTCTGATTGATTCTTAATTGGTTAAATGTTACGGCATGTCAACCCTTGTTGGGTTATTTTATGCCAAAGACGTTTTGTTTTATTCATTCTAGTTGGGTATTCAATTTTTTTTAAAACCTTTTTTTTTAATTTAAACACATTTTTTAGAACTAATTTTTTCTATCTAATCCATAGATGGGACCCTAAAAGGTACTACCACTCCAGGTCAGAGTGGACTTGGGAGTAATGGTGATGAAGAGATACTCCACACTCCCCAGTACTCCAAAATCAGAACTTCACCATTAGATACAGTTTAACATCATACCCAGGACAAAGGTCTAAGTCTTGCAGTAGACTTAGGAGGATATATATATATATATATTACCAAAACTTTTCTCATTCCATAATGATACCTGCATTGGAAAAATGAACTCTAAAAAAGAATGACGACAGGTTACCATTACTGCGCATTTAACTTTGACTATATATCCTTTTCTCTTCAGAGATTTGAATAAATAAGTAATAAAAAACACTCCAAAAAAGAATCCTATGTCTACAATGGCTGAAATGTAAATTACCTGCTAAGTCAAGCAGAGTCTTACCTGACAGCTCACAATAGAGAAAAATACAATTCATGACTACGTAAATTGACCTAAGTTCAACTCTTTTCAGTAATGAAAATGCAGAGCAGAAAAAGCTAGCAGCAAATTAAATGTTTATTGAGAGAGAGAAGTTAAAAAGGACATTGGTCTTATGTAGGTTGAGAGAGAGAGACACATACACACATGCAAATAGTAAAAACAGCCAATTATTTGAGTGGGTAAAACGTAATTAGATACAAAAGACAAAGGCAGCAGATTGAATTTTAAAAGTCAACACAAGCAAAAAAACGATTACTGAATGTTCATTTGAAAAACAAAATTATGCACATCTTGCATTTACCCAACCCTTCCATCCATGCTGTTAACAGGCCTCAGAGTATGCTGACTGTAAACTCTGAAGAAGGGTAAGACTCCTGCCCCCACCCCCCCAAAAAAAAACAAAGGGATATCATGGATATGACATTAAACTGCATATAGTGGTAAGGCTCCACTTCTGGAGCTCTGGGGAGTGTGGAGTACCCCTTCATTGCCATTACTTCCAGGTCCACTCTGACCAGGAGTGGTAATACTTGTTAGAGTCCTATGGTTCAAATAGATCGGTTTTAAAATTATTTAATGTAAGGATAATTATTAGTTATTTGCATGAAGAATAAATTAGAGCTATAATTACTAAGGATAATTATTTGTTTGTTTTTTTAACTATGTGCCAGAAAAATTGACTATTACTATATTGAAATCATTTAATAATTAGAATTAAATAGGAATACTTGAAACCATACAACTGTATGCAAATTATCTATATTCTATATATTGTACTTTGCTTGGGTGTGGTATGTGTAGAAACAGTTCCTTGCATACAAATGGAGAGCTGCTGTGAGCAGCTTAAAGTAGGCAAAGAGTTAAACATATGCCACAGACAATTGATGAACCAATCAAACTGGGCCTCGTTTTCTTCAAAACAGTTTCAAAATGCTTTAACTCTTAAAAATGTATGATTACTGCAATAGTGATGTTGGTTAGTATCAAGTCACCAATGCAACACCACCAAACATTTACCAAAACATTCCTTAAATGTTTATAATAAGGAGAAGTACAAAGTTTAGTTTTTAATTTTTACTGATTAAATGATATAATTCAATATTCAAAAATCAATTTATTAGTGGAACTCTTCACAGTTCTTCTTAAGTAAGTTAAAAAAGTTCTTAAAACCCACCAGATTTAAACATCACACAGATTCCATAAATGAAAGTGTGGCATAGTGGATAACTTACTTGACTGCTACATATGAGTAAGCAAATTCAAACTCCAGCCATGCTATTAGATTTACTTTTGGACGAATGCCCTTGGGAAAGGTGAGCCCCCTCATCCTTCCAAGCTATTGATTAAATAGTACCACTACTGCTTTTATACAAGGATGGATTAGTCATTAAATAACCCATGAAAGTTGATATGTCATTAAACAAATAAACGAAACTAAGTCATTCACTTTATATTCTTGTAAAATATCCATTTTTCCTCACCAGTCACTAATCTGTTTAAAAATGTTAAGATGCATTCACAAGAGTGCAGAGAATGCACTTTGCAATTTGTTGCAAATTATGGTAAACAGTTGAATCGACTCAATTTAGTTTGTTCTAGTTAATTCTTCAGCAGTAATAACACTATTTCTATTGAGTTTAAATAAAACTAAATCCAACAGACATTTTAGAGTAATAAAAATATCATTCAATCTGTGACTATCAGATTTCAAGAGGGAATCCCCATGGCATAGTGGCTAATTTTCAGACTAATACCCATGGGAAAGGTATAACCCTCCTCATTCTCCCCAACAAATGGGTTAAATAGTACCACTAATGTTCTTCTACAATGAGAGTTTTGTCATTAAATAACCCATGAAAGTTGATATGTCATTAAACAAAGAAACCAAACAAAACAGATTTCAAACCTTATTTATAGCAATATGACTATTCACTAAAAGAGATTGTGAGAGAACTTATTGTATTTCTCTAGACATGAACAGCAATTCAGTTCATGTTCATTTAAACAAGAAATTTGCTTCTTTCTTCTTCTTTTTTTTAAGTTAAAAAGATAAAAACAAAAAGAACTTTATAAGAAACAAGAAGTGGCTATTTTTAGGGGAGAGGTGCAAAAAAAAACCCTGGTGTATTGATTTGTTTACTTTTGAGATTTACAAATGCTAGAGATTTTTAAGTAGAATTTCAATGTTATTTCTATATATATCTTAATTTTTAAATATCTTCGAATATAAATCAAATGTTCATAATTTTTGCAAAAAGTAAGAACCGGTGATATTTAATGTGTATGCATATTTACTTTGTTGTTAATTGCTTTATTTTTGTAGTTTCCCCCAGACATACATACATACCAACTGCCCTTTATATATGTATAGTTAGATAAATAAAACTTATTTACTACGTTTCTGCCAGCCTCCTCAGCTTTACATACAGAGTTTGACAGGATGTATATGACACATTTTTATATTTATTGTTTTCAAAAAATTAAATCCCATTCTTGTTGGTTGGTTGGTTGGTTGGATTTTACAGCATGTCAACCCTTGTTGAGTTATTTTATGCTGAAAACATTTTGTTTTATACATTCTTGATAGGTACTGAATTTTTTTTTTTTTTAACTCGGGTTACAACTTTAACCATTACACAACACACCTCCAATTGTTAGAGGGTATATGTCTGTGGGATAGAGAAACATTATCAAGGTCACAATTTTGACAATGTGATTCACCTCACCCATCCCTTGTGTCTGAGAAGTCAGCTTAAATGCACAACAAATGCCATTATCAAGACTAAAAGACTTATCAAATTATATTCACGTTTATTTGTTGATTTTTCCTTCACATAAACATGCACACACACACACACACAGATACTAAAAAGTTGGTGGAGTGGCCTATTGTCAGTATCAGTCAGACAGCGAGGGAGTCTATCCCCGAGGAGCGAGGGAGTCTATCAGGGAGATTGTTTTTGGATCTGAGGTGGAGCACCACACCTACAGTCAGCTCCCCACTTTACCACACAGATCAGATTAGCCAATCTGTGTTACTCATGCGCTGGGTTGGTGGGGACCAGTATCAAACCAGGAACCTTGTGATTCCTTGGCGGGTGCTCTACCAGCTGAGCTAAACCGACCCCTTAATACAGATACTATCACCATAGAACAATAGCAATGACAAACTCACATCCTCACTAATAATACTAAAATCCTCTATAAAATAATTAAAAAATACCTACAAATCCTAGAAGCAATTTGTATTTTAAAAAAAACTAACATAAATAAAATCATATTTAACACTGGTACCAATATATAAAATATCTTTAATAATTAACACACTAACTATAGCACACTTACCTATAATAAATCCTCCCAACTGAATAAACCTCACACCACAAAATAACAAACAACAACTACAACAAATAATCCCCATGGACATTGCCAAAAGTACTTGGTAAAAAAAATACGGGCACCTTCTCTGATACCTGATATAAGAAAAATTACATGAGGGCTTGAACGTAAGCAATCATTAAGAAGAAATGTTCTGTGGTATTCAATCAAACCTGTTTATATAAGTAGATTTTTAATAGATTAGAGTAATTTGTGAAAATGTTAATTTTCTCAATATTTATAGAATTAAGAATTAAAATGCAAATAACCATTTGTTATTTCTCAATACTTTCTCATCTACTTGAAATAAGGAAACGATTTATGAAATTTACTGATAATAGAAATAATTTTGATATTTCAGACTGTTGTTCTCATCTTTATTGTGGTATGTATAAACACAACATTCAGGCTGCTGTACCCTTGGGCCTTGTTCAGGTGTTTCTTATTTACCTTAGAATAAAGTCATTATCAGACAATAACCCTGAGTTCAAGCATGGTTTCAGAGCTTAACACTTGAACTGAAGGTTATCGTCTGATGATGACTTTATTTTAAGGTAAACAAGAAACACCTGAACAAGGCCCGAGGATACAGCAGCTTGAACATTGTGTTTATACATACCACAATAAAGATGAGGACAACAGTCCTAAATATCAAAATTATTCCCATCAAGTGACAACTCAAAAATACAAACAAATAACAATAGAAATACTTTAAGAGATTAAAATGATTAATGAGATTAAATCTGAATACTACACCCAGTTCAACAAAAGTGAACACTACTTAGAAACATATCAAAACTGTATAGAGACATGCAACCAAATGAATACCCTCCATCAGGCATCTACCATATTCTGAATGCCTTGCTGCCCTGGGCAACTGACTTGGTAAACACTCATATGATTATTAACCATCTTATCAACAGCAACCTTGAGCACCTTTTTGATCTCCACGTTTCTAACACACATGGGTATGCCTACAAAGTCAGTAAACAGCATAGCTCACATGCATGACTTTTGGAAAGACCCCCTCAGCTACACTAAGAAAAAGATCTCCTGGATATGACACTAAACTACATCCAGTGGTGAGGCTAGAGAGTGGAATCACCCTTTCATTGCCATTATTCCTAGGTTCACTATGACACAGAGTAATAATACCTGTTAGGATTTCATTTATGGGTAGAATAGACCTGTATGAAAATCAATAGTATTGAATAGGAATACTTGAAACCATATAACTGGGTGTAAATCATTTCTATTAAAAATATTTATTTGGAGCTATAATCATTTATAAATAATTATTAGTTACTTAAAACAAAATAATTGTTTGCAAAAGAAAAAATAATAATCCAACAAGGTTTATTATGGCGTAACATTGGTTATCTTAATGGTTTTTGCCATAGGAAATGGACTCAGAAACTGGAGTTCAAATCTTGGACCAGGCTGTTTGCATTTCATATGGTGTTAATACCCTTGGGAAAGGTAGGCATCTAAGTATTCTCCCTCCAGCTAGGAGCTGTAATAGCAGGGCAGACTGGATTCTTAACCTAGGAAAACTCTGAATTCAAACCTGTTAAATTCCGCTTAAGAAATTAGCCAGTGCCACATCTTGCTCTTGCAGAGGGGTTAGTGTGTGTGTGTGTGTGTGTATATATATATATATATATAAGTTAAAAGAAAGGAAATGAATCCGACAGTATGAGTATGAAAAGGTGGAATGAAAACATCACACAATGCTGTTAAAGAGAAAACAATTATATTATAAATTGTTTTCTCTTTAACAGCATTGTGTGATGTTTTCATTCCACCTTTTCATACTCATATATATATATATATATATATATATATATATATTTTTTGGGAGAATAAGTGCTTAATTGGAGTCGTACCTAATTTTGAAAATTAATTAATTAATAATGAATTAGGCGGGAATACCTATTAAATGTATGGCTAAACAAATCGAGAAAAATCAATCTCTGTATGTACATTTCGGCCTATTAGGCCTCATCAGCAGAGCTATAGATTGGAAGACCGCCCTGTGCGTGATTTGAAATCACGCACAGGGCGGTCTTCTGATTTATAGCTCTGCTGATGAGGCCTAATAGGCCGAAATGTACATACAGAGATTGATTTTTCTCGATTTGTTTAGCCATACATTTAATAGGTATTCCCGCCTAATTCATTATTAATTAATTAATTTTCAAAATTAGGTACGACTCCAATTAAGCACTTATTCTCCCAAAAATTATCGGCAAAAAGCCATTCTAAACAAACCTTGTTTACAACTTATCATATATATATATATATATATATATATATATATATATATATGGTATAAAATCAACCAACCTCTTCAGTAATTATAGCATATCCAGATATTCTGACTCATGCAAGTAATACTTTTGGTTTCATAATCAGAGATAATTAACAAAATAAAATTATATAATTAATGTTGAATTAATTATATGAGTTGAAAACCAATCCTATAGTAGTTGTTGTTGAGTTTTACGGCATATCAACTCCTATTGGGTCATTTAATGCTTCAAATTAGTGTTTTAAAACAGTCTTCTTTCGAGTACCTATGCTTTATTGCCAGGAAGCTTGTGAATATTTTTTACTTTGTAGATTAACATCTTTCTTTTTTATTATTATTACTAGCAAATATATGCACCCTCCGGGTGCAAGTATTTAAGTTTTGATATAATAAAATATCATATTAAATTAGAAAGGCTAATGAAACTGACTAAGAATGCAGATAAAAAGATCTGCAACAGAGGGGGTATAATCGAAAAATAGAACAACTTTGAAACTAACTATACCATCATTTTCCATTACTCCCCTCTTTCATTGGTAAATTTTCCTAATTTAACTATTTAGTTAAAATAGGAAGTAAAGGATAATATTACAGTTATTTCTTCTTGTAAATAAATTTCTTTTAAGATTTATCCACGAGATTGTTGTTTATATTTCTTAAGATAAAAGTTAAACAATTAGAAATCAATAATACCAAGCACATATTTATTAAAATAAAATTTTAAATATCAATATGCAAATTAGCCTTCTCGTTCAAACTGTAAACCGCTATTTTGTTGTATATATAAATACAATTGCATGTTATTAGTACGTAGATATGGTCAGCAGTATTAATAATGTAAAGCAATTTTTATTAATAACTGAAGGTTTAAAAGAATGAAATCATGGAGAATTTGACGTAAATAATTAAGGGAATTATGACTTGAGTAGTAATATAGTTTCGGTTACAGACAGAAAAACACACAATCTCCATTATAATAAGATATGGGTGGGGTATTTTTTAAAATCTGTTATATATTCTATGTTATTTTCTCCATTTATTTCACTTTCATTTATTTTTCATATTTTTTTGTAGAGTAGAATTTCTTTGATGAAATTCAGGATATTTAGGAACAGGTCCTTCAGATTATCTGCCCTGTTGTGCCCAATTCTGGCTTGTTGGTAGTCAATTGGTATATGTTTTACTGTACATGGATCTTGATTTGCTATACATATTAGGGGTTCTTCTCTTTTTTTAGTAGGTTGGTTGGTTGATTGGATTTTACAGCATGTCAACCCTTGTTGGGCTATATCTTATACTGAAGACATTTTGTTTTATTCATTCTTGTTGGGTATTCAATTTTTTTTTCAAACTTAATCTTTTTTAAACACATTTTTAATACTCATTTTTTAAAATCTATTCAACCAATAGATGGTACCTAACAGGTACTACCACTCTGGGTCAGAGTGGTCCTGGGAGTAATGGTGATAGTGGTACTCCAAATTCCCCAGAAATGGAATTTCACCACTAGATGCAGTTTTAATGTCATACCCAGGACACTTTTTTGAGTAGGTGTTTATGTATGATATGCATATGTCCTATACAGAGTCTGACCAGTACCACATTTTCTCTTCTCTCTATATCCTGGGTGCCATTCACCAATTTGCCAAAACACACAGATGAAAATTTAGCAAACCCAGACCAGATGAGCATTTTCTCCACCCACATAACAAGCCAACATTTTAAAGAAACATTAATTAAAGCTATGATTAAACAAAATGACTTCCTATCACCATTAGGTGACAAAGATATTTGTCACTTCCATAATTATAACCTACTTATTTGCCTATCTCAACACATATCTAATTAAAACTATGATTAAACACATTTACTTCCTATTGTTCTCATGTGAAAAAGACAAATAAATTTTATTACCAATTTATTTGCCCATCACAAGATCATGTAAAAACATGGAGCTGAATGTCTCCCCAAAGCATTTCTTATCACTCATCAAGTCTCTGCCTTCAGGTAAACCATCCAGTCACATATACTTATGCAATATTTCAAAGGAGATATATAAAACCTTAATAAGACCTCATATAGAATATTGAACTTCCATCCTTTGCCATTTGAGACAAAGATTTATTTTTTCCTTGTCAAACTGCCCCCCGACAACACCCCCTCATTACAATAAAAGAGATAGAGTGTGTAGAATAATCATACTAAGTCCAATTACCATCAAATTGGCAAGACAAGACAGCAAGCAGTCTTAACCCAATACGATTCTGGTATGCTGTAAAGACCACTGCAAAGTGGCAGGATTTATGGAGCCTCAGAGGATCATACAAACCAAGCAGCCAATCAGGACTCAGGGAATGGAATCACCCAAATGCATGAGTGGACTGTTCTGAATTCGCACAAGTACCAGTTGTCTTGACACTGGTTCAGTGTTTGGCCAGTCACATTGTTCAAACCAATTGTTGACTGACTGACTGACTTCAATAGAGTGAGGGTCAATCCCTGGTGTTTTGACCTCACGTCTCCCACATTTAAAAAGACCTTATGCCATACTCTTCTCACAAGAGAGGATTAGTAAACATCATGAAGATTTGAATGTTGGGAATGAATTTGCTAAATGATTATTTCAGATATTCTGCATGTGAATATAAAATAAAGCAAAAATATTTGTTATAAGAGAAATGCAAAGAACAATTAGATATTTAATCAGTGTTAAACAGACACAGTAATAAATTCAAATATAGAAGTTGTATAAGTTAATTCAGGTTCAAATTCCACAGGGAGATCAAAAATTATTTATTTTCAAATAATTTTATAAATTATCAAGAATGAATGCAGAAAGACCAAACCATTTCTGTTACCAAACATAAATAAAAAAATATGGGAAAAAAATGATACAATTTCAATAATATAAAGTAAATAAAAAATAGCTGAAAAAGATCATTCAACAATTATTTATATCAAAAGAAGAATACATTTTCAATATTTAATGATTTTATAACACATTGAATACAAACACTGAAGCTTAAAAATATAGAAATTTTTTTTTTCTTTATACAAAATAAATATAAACATATACCATTTATAGTTGAATATAAGTCAAATTTTGAAGACCTCATTTTTAGACCAAAAATAACTTGAGCCAATGAATGAATAATAAATTGATAAAGGTAAAATTCAAACATAATAGGGATTAAGAGCAATCCATGGCTTCAACACGCAGTTCCATAAATTATATACAAGATAAATTTATACACAATAAGTTCATACATTGACTGCTGTTTGCACAGCAGAATTGCTTCCAACAAAACCTTCATCAGATGATGATCTGGTGTTACATAATTATTAGATTCTTAATATTTATGTACAGTAGTGTAGAAATCAAAATGGCTGTTATAAGTTGCAGCCCACGGCCTTGAAGGATGAGTGACAAGGCTTGACCTCATCCTGATCCTTTCCGGTGGATACTGTGAGAATCGGTGGAGGAGACCCTCTTCCGGTTTAGATTAGAAATAGATTTTAGTCAGTCGGCAAGAAACCACGATGGTGGTGAGTCGTGTATTGCATGCTCCGACTCGATTTGCGCAGGTAGTCTGGTGGGGGTTTCGAAATAAATATGATCTAAGTTAAATCGAAGTCTTGTGTTATCTAAAAACTACCAATGACACAGGGCTTCTGATAAAGAGAAATCCCCAATGGAAGACCAAACACAAAGTCCCCAAGAAAAGTACAGACGATAGAAGAGATGTTAGAAGAAGACGTAAGATAGAAAAGATGTCAGAAGAAGAATAGAAGTAAGTAAGTAAAGAGGTATACAACACTGGGTTCAGGCATAGTTTCAGGGCCAAAGCATCATTACCACTAGCCCAGAGTGCCCAAGCAGTATCTCACAATACAACCAGATTTTGTTGGATTGTCATCACTGTGGGATTGCCATATCCACACTGATGCAATTAGAGCCTTATCTTGATTGGTCAAGAATGCGAAGGTTGAGTTGGTAATTAAATCTTGGCATCTGACCTCGACAGGAAATACATTTGTTATCCAGCCATTTCTGACACATTGTTCTCACAGATCTTCATATTTTTCCAACTTGCACTGATGCGCCCAATCAAGATTTTCCTCAAAAAGGATTGTTAACTCACAATGATGAAAACATTTTTCCACTTAATGGACCAAATGACAATATCCAGATGCTGGGCTATTAACATTATTTCAGTTGGAAATACGAAGTACATACAGGAAGTGTGTGTGAGTATATATATATATATATATATATATATATGTAAGGTTACTTACTACTAGCACAAAGGGGCTGCCACTGCACAAATTTGCTTGGTAAGCTGCGGCGGGCTTCCAAGATGAAGGACTAGAAGCCCTAAGATCTGGCAAATGACTGAGGCAGCTAAGGATCCTCGCAAAGGAAATGACAGAGTGGCTTCAAATGAGGAAAGACTGAATGCTGCTGTAGGATGTTACAAACTACAACAGAGGCAAAATACAGTAAATGATGATGATGAGGATCAGCAGTTATCATATACAAATAATGTTGTGTGGTTTAGCTCAGTCGGTAGAGCATCAGTCTAGGAACCACATGGTTCTGGGTTGGATACCGGTCCTCATGAACTCAGTGCATGAGTAGCACAGCTTGGATCTGTGCTGTAAAGTGGGGAGCTGATGGTAGGTGTGGCACTCCATCTCAAATGCAAAACAATCTCCCTGGTTGAGTGCTAGTGAAAAGGGGATAGGCTGTCTGGCTGATATCGACAATAGGCCACACCGCCAATATTATTATTACTTTTATAAAGCATTTAAATTATCAGTTTGGTTAGATTTTACGGCATGTCAACCCTTGTTGGCTTATTTTATGCCATTAAATTGTGTATTCAATTTTATTTTTAAATAATTTTTTAAGTTCATTTTTTTTCTATTTAAACCTGAGATGGGACCCTAACAGGTACTAGTACCACCACTCCGGGTTATAGTGGACCTGGGAGTAATGGCAAAGAAGGGGTACTTCACACTCCCCAGAGCTCCAAAATTGGAACTTCGCCATTAGATGCAGTTTAATGTCATACCCAGGACACTGAAATTATCAGAGAATTTTTAAATGTCTGACATTGGATGATATTTTACAGAAATATCTGCCTTGTAATCAATATTTTCTTGCTTTAATCCCTGAAAGCAAAACAGTTATCCAAGATTATCTCATAAAAGATCAAAAGGAGGATCGGTTTAATTCCACTTACCTTGACAATACGTCCCATTCGTCTAGCTTTGCTGCTACTGCCACTTGCTTTCGCTTCTTCCTCGCAAGATTTATACTTGGCCATTCTTTGATTTAACGCTTCAAGTACAGTGTTTGGCTTCTCAGGTGCATTGTAAAGTTTCTTTTCAGCTGCAAAATAACAAAGAAATAATATAGGGAATTATATGAATACAGAAATCACACATGTGTAAAGGTAATATTTATATATGTGGTGTTGCTCAAAGTTTTGGGAAGTTGAATAACACGTGGGAAGCAAACATAGCGTAGATTTTTGCTGCTAACCCTTTGTGAGTTTTCATTTGCAAACCAAGTACTTTCAGTTTTCTTCTGGAACCTTATCAAGGCTGTTTTAAATAAATACTTTGAAAGTACTTGGTTTGGAACTTGGAAAATTCATTAATTCTTTTCACGATGATGAGGTTAGAAAAATTGAAAGAAAAAAAGAAAACAACTCCAAAACAATAGGGATTCCATTATTTATAATCAAATTTGTTTGAATAAAAAGATGTTGCCCAAATATAACTATTTCGTGTATATATATATATTAAGAAATTTAAAAAAACAAGTGTTCCAAAAATAAGATAAATTTATTTATCAATGCTTAAACGTTTCGGTTTCTTTGAACCTTCATCAGGATGTATCAAGGGGTGAAGAAATTGATGGATGTTTTATAGATAACAGGAGATAAAAATTTTTAAAAAATTTCTTTTTTTTTCTTTTTTCTTTTTTTTTAATCTCCTGTCATCTATAAAACATCCATCAATTTCTTCACCCCTTGATACATCCTGATGAAGATTCAAAGAAACCGAAACGTTTAAGCATTGATAAATAAATTTATCTTATTTTTGGAACACTTGTTTTTTCAAATTTCTTAATATTGTCGGATTTATTTCCATATTTACTCCCATTTATATATATATATGGGGAGGGGCAGTATCAGGAGAGTGGGGAACAGTGAAGCTGAAAGAATGACCTTATTGTATTATGTGCACACAAACGAAAATGCGCACAAATAGAATCTCCAATTTTAAACATGTACCGAGCAAGTCTCTGATTGGCTGTTATATAAAAAATCCTGAACTATTTGTTAAATTACACAGAGCGAATCATGAAAGGAGGCGGCCTAATAACAGGTTAAGGTTACCAGTTGAACAGATATGATATTGCAAAACCCAAAATCTGTAAGGATATTAGTGAAACATCACTAATGACCTCCTTTAGTTTGGTTTGGTTTGTTTTGTTTTACGGCATATCAACCTCAGTGGGTCATTTAATGCCTATAAAGTTTTGAAATAAATCAATTCTTAATGGATAATACAATTTTTTTATAAATACATTTTTCTATTTAACCCATAGATGGACCCTAACAGGTACTACCACTCCGGGTCAGAGTGGACTAGGGAGCAATGGTGATGAATGGGCTGCTCCACATTCCCCAAACCTCCAAAACTGGAACCTCACCATCAGATAGAGTTTAACGTCATTCCCAGGACATGTAGACCCGCAGCCACCGCCTTCTAGCACCCATATGATAAAAAGGGGTTGGGACTTGCCATAAGGGCAATAGGGTTGGGAAAATCATATAGGTGCTAGGGCTTAACGTGACCAGCCAACTGATCGGAGGGGGCCTCTCCGACCGCCCGTCTAGCCCAAGATAGAGTCAAAGTGGAGTATTGCATGTCATGAACTGCACATCCACCTGGGCTCTATCCTTAAGCATCACGGGTCGCCACCCACGGCCAACAGGTGGCCCCATTGGGGGTGACCTCCTTTAGTGCATTTCGGCAATGTTTAACAACACCGTTTATGTATGCGTATGTGTAATAGTACCTTGTTTTACATGACTAATTGGTTCCTGGAAAAATCCGATTAATCCAAATAGCATTTCCAGTTGATTTTTAATTTGAGGTTATTGTTATTTAATCACATTAGTTATATAGAGCTCTGTAAATGGAGTTCTAAACTATTTGAATTATGCAAATATCCCCAGTGGTTCAAAAGTTATGAGAATTTAAAGCCCCGAAACTGGGGGTGTACAAAAGTGGACATGATTTTGTTAAAAAAATATGTTAAATCACGGACCAATTCAAAACAAGAAATTCAGTCATTTCTTTACCATTTCTTTATTTTTGGAGCAATTTTGATAAAACTTGGAATTTTTACGTAAAATTGTATGTTCTTTCTGATTCTGCACTCAAATTGCATGTATCTCTATGTTGTAACCCATTATTTAGAGAATAAGAGGTACAGATAGCAGTGGGGTTTTTTTTGGGGGGGGTAAGTTTACCACAAGATTATTCAACATTGAGACAAATTGAGACAATTTTCCAATTCCTAATAGAAACAATTTGCCCACAATCAAATGGTTTCGAGTAATTCAAGCAATTATAGCAAGTATAAGTAAAAGGAAGAATTTATCAACATACCATCAACAGGCAGTGGTGGGGGAGACATGATATTATCCATTGTATTTGGTGGAGGTGTTGATTCTTTAGCACTATGGCTGCTTCTCTCAACTGGTAATTGAGGGCTAGGATGGGCAGTGGAAATATTTTGTGTCGGTCCTTCTGCAATGACAAAATAGTTAAGGGTTAGAATAGACATGAATATAAATACACACAAATGTTTTACAGCTTTATTTATTTATTTCAAATAAAATTATCCAAAGATTTAATAGATTTAATTTCCATGGCATTTCACAAAACAATGATGTTAATTGGCAGTAATAATCTCCTCTTCAAAAATTAAAATATACATAGAAATAGCATTGAAATTTTACATGGAATGGTAGTACCTGTTAGGGTCTCATCTAAGAGTTAAGTAAAAAAAAAATTAGTTTTTATGTTTTTAAAAATTGAGTTTAAAGAAATTTTGATACCCATCAAGAATGATTAAGCAAAGAAAGAAAGAAGCAAATAAATTACTACTTGTTTAATAATGGCCATTGTTACAGTTACTTAGTCTATGGCCATTATTAAACAAGTAGTAATTTATTTGCTTCTTTCTTTCTTTGCTTAATGGTATATCAACCTTCATATGTTATCTATCCATACATATATAAAAGGCAGTTGGTGTGTGTGTGTGTGTGCGTGTGTGTGTGTGTGTGTGTGTGTGTGGATGAAACTACAAAAACAAAACAATAACAAATTAAGTATCACCAGTTTTTGCTTTTTGTACAAAAATAATGAAGATTTGATTCATATTCAAAGATATTTAAAAATTAAAATATACATAGAAATAGCATTGAAATTCTACTTAAAAATGTCCAGCATTTGTAAATCTCAAAAGTAAACAAATCAATACACCATTTTTTTTACCCCCACCCACCCAGGCAATGCTGTGTAGCCACTTCTAGTTTAATACTAAAGCCATTCTTGTAGTAGAACAGTAGTAGTACTATTTAACCCATATCTCAGAGGATGAAGGGGTTTATACCTTTCCCAAGGGTATTAGTTCATAAATTAACATTATAATGCTATTGGAGTTAGAAATTGCTTACTACAATATCATAGTACAGTACATTAACCACTATGTCACATGGACCCCGTTCCCAAAAAACAATATATCTTGAATTTTTATTAGATGAACCATTGTCAGCCATTATTAATTTTTGACTAGTATTTCTTTCATTTTAATTTCAATTGCTTTTCATCCCAACTACTCAGACCATCAGTCTATGGCCATCAGTAAACAAAGTAGTAATATTATCTTGAATTTTTATAGATGAAGCATTGTCAGCCATTATTAATTTTTGACTAGTATTTCTTTCATCTTAATTTCAATTGCTTTTCATCCCAACTACTCAGACCATCAGTCTATGGCCATCAGTAAACAAAGTAGTAATATTATCTTGAATTTTTAGTAGATGAAGCATTGTCAGCCATTATTAATTTTTGACTAGTATTTCTTTCATCTTAATTTCAATTGCTTTTCATCACAACTACTCAGACCATCAGTCTATGGCCATCAGTAAACAAGTAGTAATATTATCTTGAATTTTTAGTAGATGAAGCATTGTCAGCCATTATTAATTTTTGACTAGTATTTGAAATTCAGTATAGTAATATTATCTTGAATTTTTATTAGATGAAGCATTGTCAGCCATTATTAATTTTTGACTAGTATTTCTTTCATCTTAATTTCAATTGCTTTTCATCCCAACTACTCAGACCATCAGTCTATGGCCATCAGTAAACAAAGTAGTAATATTATCTTGAATTTTTATTAGATGAAGCATTGTCAGCCATTATTAATTTTTGACTAGTATTTCTTTCATCTTAATTTTAGTTATTTTTTTATTACAACTATTCAGTTAATGGCTATATGCAAATAAGAAAAAATGGTTGGTTCATTAGATTTTATAGCATGTCAACCCTTGTTGAGTTATTTTATGCAAAAGACATTTTGTTTTATTCATTTTTGATGGGTATTAAAATTTCTTTAAACTCAATTTTTTTAAAAACATAAAAACTAATTTTTTGTTCTACTTAACCCTTAGATGGGACCCTAACAGGTACTACCATTCTAAGTCAGGGTGGACCTGCTAGTAATGGTGATGGAGTGGTACTCCACATTACCCAGAGCTCCAGAATTAGAACTTCACCATCATACCCAGGACACTAGATACAATTGTAAGAATATGATAGACATAGATAAGAGATAATTACCACATCAGCAAAAATATGTACAACATTTTCAAGTAGAAAATACATGAGAAAGCAATTTTAAAGTAATGTAAGTAAAGTAAAATATATTTAAATTAGAAATTAAACAAAAATTACATAAATGCAGTTTAGTGTCATACCTAGTGTTAGTTGGAATATCTAGACAGGCACCACAGCAGCAATATTAAAAGCTAAATCCAAAGGAGTGGGGGTCCTGTTTACTGGCATAACATCTCCAAGGTTTGTGATATCAAACAGACCAAGAAGAAATATACAGAGCTTTAAGAGAGCTCCAAGGTATGACTCACTCCTAAACAAGCAGGAGGTGCCAAGCTATCTTAAAAGCTGATTGATTGTTACCTGTCTTTGCCATGTGGTATGCAAATCTAACACGTAGAACGACATGTGACATGTTTAGTTTTTTTTCTTTTTTTCTTTTAAACAGCACTGGGAACACACCTGATTGATTGAAAGAGAGTAGGTGTATTAAAAAAGTTTCCAGCATTTTTTTTTTTTTTTTAAACAATTGTTGGTTGGTTAGTGTTTGACAGCATATCAACAACTTGTGGGTTATTCAATGCTAAATGTTGTTCTATATATAGAAAATTATTCTATTCTATATAATTTTCTAACTATTTTTCAACACACAAACCATCTTCCAATTAAAATCCATTCACTTCCAAAAAATTTACATTAGGCAACCCTAATGCCTTAACCAGCAATATAATAATTAGTATAAATATCTCCCGAGTCCAGTATCATTTACAGTGTCAGTTCGACCATGGCTAGTAAGTTATCTGTATTTCTTAAATATTAGTCTATTTTGAACACCTACACACATTTATTCATGCGTATCTTATTTTTATAACAAACAAGTGAAGCATACACAAAACCTTTACAACTTAACAAATTTGTTGCAGTAGCATTAGTAAGTAAAGTAAATAAAGTCGTCGGGGCGGCCTAAAGTCGGTATCAGCCAATCAGCGAGGGAGTCTATCCCCTTTTCACTTGCGCTAGACCAAGAAGATTGTTTTGGCGTCTCAGGCTGAATACCATACCAACCATCAGCTCCTCACTTTACCACACATTCCTATATATAAACCTTGTAAATTATTAGTATTAGATAGCAATAGTGAATTAAATATATATGATTGACCAAGGAGATTATTTTAGCGTCTGAGGTGGAGCGCCACACCTACCATCAGCTCCTTACTTTACCGCACAGTTCCCTGTGCTACTCATGCGCTGAATTGGCAAGGACTGGTATCGAACTAGGAACCTTGTGGTTTCTAGCCGAACGCTCTACCGACTGAGCTAAGCCAAAAATGCTCAATATATCAAAAACATAGAACAATAATAATAGAAAAAGTAATAGTGGAATATATATATACATATATATGTAAAATGAAAATGGAAGTGAATCCAACGGTATGTTGAAAAGAGAAATAAAGAAAAGAAAATATAGAATGGATAAAATAGGATATTTCAATCAATTTTAACTCACACGTGTTTCGGTCAGGAGTTTATCCATGTGTACATTATTCAATCTATTATTAAATAAAAAAATGAAATGAAATAATAATAGAAAAAATGTAGAAATGTTCCGCACACAAAGAAGTATTTAAAAAAATAAGGATTTACTCTGAGGAAGGTCGATACTTCTTTGTGTGCGGAACATTTCTACATTTTTCCTATTATTATTATTTCATTTCATTTTGTTATTTAAAAATAATAATAGATTGAATAATGTACACATGGATAAATTCCTGACCAAAACACATTTAAGTTAAATTGATTAAAATATCCTATTTTATCCATTCTATATTTTCTTTCCTTTATTTCTCTTTTCATACATATACATATGTGTGTGTGTGTTTAACTTCATGTGCATTAATAAATTGGTAGAAATAATTTTCATCGACTTCATATGTATGAATAAATTGGTTGAAATAATTTTTATTAACTTCATAATAAACAATAGTGGTCAACCTTCACTCACCACCTTCTAACACCTATATGATAAAAAGGGGTGGGTGTTTGCCTTAAGAACAATGAAGAATATGGTCGGGACAATCATATAGTTACTAGGGCTTGACATAACCAGCCAAGTGATCAGATAGGGCCTTATCAACCATCCGTCTAGCCCAAGTAAGACAGAAGTGGAGTGTTGCATGTCACCAAACCACTTAGCACCTGGGTCACAGACCACTCAGTTACCACAATCCTGTCCTCAGACATTATGGATTGCCAGCCATTGCCAACAGGTGGCTCCATTCGAGGGGGTGGGGGTACTGATGTTTGTCCAAAGAATAAGCAAAGGCTGATACATCTTGGTACCAGTGTTACATAATGGACAGCTGGCCCATCCATTATGTAAGGAAGTGTAGAAATATTTGAATTCAAAAGTTAAAGAGGATAGGATTATGGTAGCTGAGTGGTCTGTTGCTACATAATGTATAGTAGCCTATCCATTGTGTAAAGAAGTGTAAAAATATTTGAATTCAAAAGTTAACAGGTAATTCATTTCAAGAAGAGTCATGGAAAATAACCAGTCATTTTATTGACAGCCTTTGACCATTTATTGACCTGGACGTGTTGTTCTGATTCATTTATGCTATGATGTGATTGAAAACAGTGGGAAAGGGCTTAGCTTTAGACAGAGTGAACTAGGTGATCAACTAAGACAGATGTGAATAGCATCTCTCCCAGTTTCCTCTCAGCACGCTAGAAGGTGGAATTTGGGCAAATAAAAATAAAGATATTGAAATTGGACTATGTCTTCGAGTGCATTACTAAAAATCAACAGGGGATGGACGCAATGATGTACAACCCAAGAGAAACCCAAGAATACAAAAGACTCGGATGAAGAACTCATAGAAGATAGAAAAAAAAGAGATAATATAATAATAATAATCTTATTATAATGGAGATTGTGGGGTCTGTAACCGAAACTATATTACTATACAAGTCACAATTCCCTTTGTTATTTATATCACATTTACCATGATTTTATTATTATTTATACCTCAATTATTAATAAAATTGTTTTACATTACTTATAATGTTGACCATATCTACATACTAATAACATGCAATTGTATTTATATATACAACAAAATAGCGGTTTACAGAGTGAACGGGAAGGCTAATTTGCATATTAATCTTAAAAATTTGATTTCAATAAATATATGCTTAGTATTACTGATTTCTAATTGTTTGGTTTTATCTTAAGAAATATAAACAAAAATCTCTTCAATAAATCTTAAAAGAAATCCCTTAACAAGAAGAAATAACTGTAACTTTATTCTTTACTTCCTATTTTAACTAAATAGTTAAATTAGGAAAATTTACCAATGAAAGACGGAAGTAACGGAAAATGATGGAAGAGTTACTTTCAAAGTTGTTCTATTTTTCAATCATACCCCCTCTGTTCAAAATCTTTTTATCTACATTCTTATTCAGTTTCATTAGCCTTTCTAATTTAATATGATATTTTATTATATTAAAACTTAAATACTTGCACCCGGAGGGTGCATATATTTGCTAGTAATAATAATAATAATAATAATAAAGAGGTTATGCAACACCAGTATCATTGCATAAGTGGATTTAAGGACTCCAGCATTATCCTTCTCCCTCAAGGTGAGAGAGCCCAGTCTTCCCTACTATTTTAACTACAGCTGGGAGTAAAGGAGACTGATTCATGCATTTCATCTCATTATAACAACTGAAACTAATTGTTTTAAAAAAAAAATCTTTATTCGGATTTTGACATTCAAAATATCATCTATAAGTCAAATGACATGGAGGTGTGTGGTGTAATGGTTAGAGTCTTAAAAAATGGACTCGTCAACCCGAGTTCAAATCCTGGATGAGGATTTACATTTTACATAGCACTCATACCCTTGGGAAAGGTATGTATCTAACTTCTCTCCCTCCATCTATGGATAAATAGTAGAGCAGGCTGGACTTTTTAATCGTGGCTAGGTAACCAGTCAAAAGGGAAATTGATCAAGTGTCACATTCTGTTTGGGTGGAGAGGGTAAATAGATGTCAAATAATACAAACCTGAACAACCTGGGGGTGGTGGAGGCATTTTAGATAAATCAATAGGTTTGCCGCCTTCTAGAGCCTTGAGAACACAGTCAAATTGCTGAAAAAAAAAGAAAATATAACAACACATTTAATAAAAATTTTCTTGGTTGCAAGAAAGAGAGAGAGACTGAATAAGCAGTTGCACAAACCATTTTTACATAACTATGTCCCTTATCCAGGATGTATCAGCAAAAAACTGTTACCCTCATAATCAACCTTGACAAACACTTGGAAATGTGGTAAATTTACTTAATTTAAAGTACATGGTGGTTCGAAAGTTTTGTCACTCCTACATATTGTTTTATTTTCATTACTTTTTGTTTTAAGAATATAATATATAAGTTATGTAATTATTCTACCATTAAAAAAATCTTTAAGAATTAAGTTATTTCTAGAATTTTAGGTTGTATTAGGTATGTAATTATTTTACCTCTAAAAAAAATTTTTTTTTTAAATGTAGGGGTGACAGACATTCGGACCACCCCTGTATATTTCAATACAGTCATAACTTTGTTCACATCATTTCGACTTACATCATTTTCTAAGATAAGTCACTTTTCAAAAATATTAAAATATTAATTCTCACTGGCTTCTGTGTCACATCTTAGCTAAGTAAATAACTATATTATCAGCAAATGCTCTTATTTCTTGAGCAATATTCTATTAACCAATTGCTCCATCTGTTATTCCCCACCCCCACCATATTTAGCTATGTTGTCTGTCCACTTCTAGGTAATCTGAACATTAGCTACATAAATGAGAGAAATCTCCCCTTGTTTATTTCACTTTGAGGAATCCATATGTTTTTGTCGGCCATTTTCATTTCACCGTAAATCTGCACTGAAAATATGAATTTGCTCAGATCAATACAACTGCATGTTTTAACACGAAAATATCATAAAATATGTTCTAATTGTGCTTGCGCATTATTTGAAATGAACTTAATTGTTATTAATGACACATTTTATGATATTTTTTGTGTTAAAACATGCAGTTGTATTGATTTACGGTGAAATGAAAATGGCCGACCAAAACATATGGCTTCCTCAAAGTGAAATAAACAAGGGGAGGTTACTCTCATTTATGTAGCTAATGTTCAGATTACCCACTTCTATTCTATCTTATTTCTCTATCCTTTGGTGTCTGCTCTCTCATCCATGCTGATCACTTTTTATCTCTGAGTTATTTTTTGCATTGATCTTTACACTCATCTTTGTGTGATTTTGATTTTCATCTTTCATTATAATGGAAATTCAGTGTCTGTCTGTAACTGAAACATCACTGCTTACATCACAATACCCTCAGGAATTGCATAATTAATGATTATTTTATTTATAGTCAAAATCACTAATACATAAAATAAAGAACAACCCTGTGTTATATATATATATACTCAGAAATTATATGTAACAGTAAATGGCCCACATTGTTAAAACAAGTTTTAATAAATACATGCCCGGTATTATTGATTTATATATAGTTTGTTTTATTCTAATATATATTTAAAGTTATCTAACGTATGGAGTCTTATAAGAAAATTATTAAAAAAAGAAAAAGAAGAAATAGTCACAATGTTCTACATTAAATTTCATATTTTATCATACAGTGAAAAAAAGAAGTTTTGTTTTGATTATCGTTTGTCGTAAAACAAAATTTTATGACAGACAATCAAAACAGAACAGTTTGAGCCCCCCAAGAAAAACCTTAAATATTTTAATTAATTTGTATTTGACTATTAGAAACTTGGATTTTTTTAGAAAGAAAACAGTTATTCGAATGTTGACAGCAAAACTATTTTTTAAGTCTATTGTTAAAAAAAAATATAGTATTTCAAAGATCTGTTTACATCTTTTTATGAAAGAGTGTGGCAAAAATTCATTTTTACACCACCCAGAAGGCGGTTTCTTTTGCTAGTTTAGTTAATTTCTGTTTTACAACCATACATCATAGCTTGTACAAGTCATATCTGATACAATAAATTAATACCATAATTATTTGTGTATAATATGCAACTCTAACTTTGGAGCCATGAAATTTAACCTAATTTTTTTTTTTTCAACTTTTTATCCAGTTTGCATAAACTAAAAATAAGAATTTATAATAGTTTGAATTATGAATAGTGAATCTGTAATTGCTACACAAAGAGCTTTTTGTACTCATTTCAATAGGTCGGAATGATGATGTTCTGGATAGAAATTTCAATCCAGAGCAGTTCCGGGTTTGATAGTGGCCCTCGGTGCATGAGTAGCACAGTTTGGAGCTGATGGTAAGTCTGGCATTTCACCTCTGATGCAAATACAATCTCCCTGGTCTAGCCCCAGTGAATAAGGAGTAGACTCACTGGCTGATGCTGACAATAAGCCACTGCGCCACCTTTACTCCTATATAATACACATCCTTAACTTTTAGTTTTAAGTTCATATCATACACAAATAATTGCAATAGCAACAGTAGATTTTGGAGTCCATTTTAGCATTACAGATATCTTCTGAAATTCTGAGAAACAGCACTGTTATTATTCAAAAGAATTATTTAAACCAGGGCTTACTTACACTTAAAAATTGACCTTGTGTCACATCCTGCTTGTGTGAAGGGGTTGGGTAAATACATACTTCCAGATTAGTTAAGTTAGTTCAAGATAATTATTTCTCAACTAGTTTAGGTAGTGTCTACTTTACCATGCATGCCAAAATTTGTGTGGAAAATTTTGTAGAAATTGCAGACTTTATAGACTAGACCAGGGCTTCTCTAACTTTTACTTGATGCACCCCTTATAACCAAATAAAATTTCAATTCACCCCCAAATAAATTTAGTATTGCTGACATTTTTTCTTAGTCTCCCCAGACAGCCCCACTGCCCTACATGGTTGATTGATTTTGGTGACTATAACAAGTCATGGTAAACTGCTCTTTTCAGTCTGGGAAGTGGGGGTGCTAGATCAAACATATCTTATTACACCTAGCCAAGATTTGGGTAATTTATGACGAAGTTCATCCCAGTCCCCTGCTTCCGAAATTGCTGCCCGGTGAACTTTCAAATAACAACCCCCAACTAGTACTGGTACAGCGGTGTTACTTATCTATCTATCTATATCGTTTTGTTTATCTATCTATCTATTTACTTGTCGAAAATATCTATCTATCTCAGTCTGTTCAGAACTATCTAAACAAGAAATATGACAAATTTCTATAAATAAACAAGAATTACGACAAATTACGATAATAAGAATTACGACAAAAAAAGAAAAATTAGAATTACGACAAAAAAAGGTTTAATGTTTTTTTCTTTCGAATGGAAAAGATAAATAAACAAGAATTAAGACAAAAAAGAACCCCTCCCCCCTCAATTAGGCATCGATAGTTGGGGTTGTTATTTGAGTTGGTTGTTTTCTTTCAAGTAACACTGCTGTAGCGGTACTAGTTGGGGTTGTTATTTGATAGTTCACCGGGCAGCAATTTCGGAGGCAGGGGAACGGGACGAACTTCCTCATAAATTACCAAGATTTGGGACTTTGTCAACTTGTCTCTCTCCCAGCTGATGGATTCTTTTGTAGATTTTAAAAAAAAAAATTTTTTTAAAATAGATAGATTAAGAAGTACTTACCTTTGCAGTTTGAGCATATTTGGTAGCTGTTTTAATATCACCAGAATGTTTAGCAGCCACTGCTGAAGTCCGGTACTGATCACGACGATACCTCAATAGTTGGTATGTTTTTTGATCTAAACAAAATTTAGAAAAATAAATTGCTAATATGAATAAACTAAGTTACAAAGTTAATTGATTGGCTGGATTTTACAGCATGTCAACCCTTGTTGGGTTATTTTATTCCAAAGAAATTGCTTTATTCATTCTTGGTTACTGAAATTTTTTTTAAAACTTATCTTTTTTTAAACACATTTTTTGTTAACTCATTTTCTTCCATCTATAGATGCCATAGATGTGACCCTAACAGGTACTACCACTCCAGGTCAGGGTTGAGCTGGGAGTAATACCGATGAAGGGGTAATCCACATTCCACAGAGCCCCAGAATTGGGACTTCACCACTAGATGCAGTTTAACGTTATACCCAGGATACTAAAACCCTCAGCCACTGGTTTATAGCACATATATGATAAAAAGGGTTGGGGGTTTGCCATAAGAGCAATAGGGTTGGGACAATCATATAGGTGCTAGGGCTTGACATGACCGGATGATTCATTGAAGAGAAGTTACAAAGTAATCTATAAAAGATATATAACAACTTTAACCATATAAATCATAATTTTAGATGATTAATTTTAATAGCATGTCAACCCATCTGGGGTTATTTTATGCCGAGAGCTTAAGAAAATTTAAGAGTTTTTGTATATGGTTATATATCAAATATTCCTATATAATACAAATAATTTACAAATAGATCTATTTGACCTATAGATAGGACCCTAACAGGTAATGGACCTGGAAGTAATGGCAATGAAAGGGTACACTACATTCAGAGTTCCAGGATTGGTCTAATAAAATTTAAGGTAATTGGCAATTTAAGTTATGAAATGTATTAATTACATTTACTTTCTCTCCTTAAAAAAACAAAAAAACAAAACAATTGTTACCTGATGCGGAGAGATTTTCAGGTGCAGCAGGCATAGGCTTGTGGCTTTGAGGTGCTGGAGTTGGCTTTGGAGCAGGAGGCGTTGGTGATGGCCTTGGCTGTGCAACAGCACCAGTTGGTGATGGTCTTGGCTGTGCAACAGCACCAGTTGGTGATGGCCTTGGCCGTGCAACAGCACCAGCTGGTGATGTTGGTGATCTGGCTTCTGGCAAACCCCTTGGTTGAACCGAAGGAGGTGAAGGGAGTACTGGTATAGCCCCCGGGGCAGGAGGTTTCCTTCCAGGAGATTCCAAATTCCTTGGCGCAGGAATTGGAGATTTCGTTGGTGAGGAAATCTCACCAGCCCTCAAACTTGGAGACGGGGGTGAAGGAGCAGATGGAGAGACAACATCTAAAAAAAGAGAAAATACATTTTGATTTGTAGATAGTGTTTATATATAACATAAATAATAATAGTGCTGAAATATAACAAATCTAACAAAATTGAGGCATGTGGTGTAATGGTTATCATCGTAGGAAAGACTCAGTGACCTAAGTTCAAATCCTGGACAAGGCTGTTTGCATTTTACATAGCGCTAATAAACTTGGGAAAGGTATGCATCCAACTATTCTCACTCCAGCTATGGGTAAGTAATAGAGCTCTTTAACCTTGTTAGGCAATCAATCTAGGAGAAGGAAAACTCTGAAAAAAACTGTTAAACTCCATTTAAGAAATTGACCTTGAGTCACATCCTGCTCATGCAGAGGGGTTAGATAAATACATACATTGTAAATCAAAGCCCCAATTTAAAACTACTTCACTCTTTTGCTTTTAAATTTAATTTGTAAAAGAAATTAATTTCTATAAAGTGCAAATAAAACTACATTGGAATATATAATTCATATAAATTACATAAGACATATTAGCTAAACCAAATCTTAAATCAAAAATGTTTACTCGGCAAATCAACTCAAATTAAAAAAATGTATTTCTATACAAAATTTCATGAATTTTTTCAGTTATATAAACTTAGTTACCTCCCTTGCAAATCATGGTTCTAACAAAAAAAACATTTTCTTGGTATTAATAGTAGTAGTATTTTCATTTTGTGAAGTAAAAAAAAACTAATTCCAGCTGCACATAGTTTAAAACCTTTCCAGGGTGACCCTAGCAATTCATGAAAGTGGCTGAGATCTGAGCAAAAATGGTGGGGCTTTAGTGTACAAACAGACATTTGATTGATTGATTTTAATATGTCAACACACTGAGGGTTATTTTATGCCAAGCAGTAAATTGTGAGTGATAGTCAAATTTATTTTGTTTTTTTCCAAGGATTTTTCTTGATTTTGACAGTAAGTTGTTTGTTGTTAAATGGTTTGGCAATCACATTGAGGGATAAGTTCAAGGTTGTTATATTTTTTTTATATATTATTTCTTTCAGAAAGGACAGACATTTAGGAAATAAAATATTGCTATCATTTTTTGACAGACAAGATAGTTTATAAATAAATCCTTAGTGTTTATTTAATTTTAGACTCCCCATCCAATTTGCTCATAAATTTAATAAAGTTTAATTTGTTTTGTTAGATTTTATGGCATGTCAAAGCTTGTTGGGTTATTTTATGCCGAAGATGTTTTTTTATTCATGCTTGATGGGTATTTAAAAAAATTTTTTAAACTCATTTTTTTCTATTTAACCCATAGATGGGATCTTAACAGGTACTACCACTCCAGGTCCAAGTGGACCTGGGAGTAATGGCAATGAATGGGTATTACACACTCCCCAGAGCTCAAGTTATATATTACGAAAAGTCAACAAATATTTTTTTTTTTTTTTTTTTTGACGCTAAATTATCATTATTTATTATTAATTGCTGCACACTCCCCAGAGCTCTAAAATTGGAACTTAACCATTAGATGCAGTTTAACGACATACCCAGGACACATAAGTACAAGAAACATCCCCCCAAATGCACTCGTATATTATCAGACCCTGCTGTGAGGTATCTGCTGTCTTAATTCTTTATTCAAAATCTAATGTCATTAGAATGTCCTGGGAATGACGTTAAACTCCCTGATGGTGAGGTTCCAGTTTTGGAGGTTTGGGGAATGTGGAGCACCCCTTCATCACCATTGCTCCCTGGTCCACTCTGACCCGGAGTGGTAGTACCTGTTAGGTCCCATCTATGGGTTAAATAGAAAAATATATTTATAAAAAAATTGTATTATCCATTAAGAATTGATTTATTTCAAAACTTTATCGGCATTAAATGACCCACTGAGGTTGATATGCTATAAAATAAACAAACAAATAATGTCATTAGAAATCAAGAATCAAAATATCACTTACTTCGAGCTGGCAAAGATGGTGGAGTTGGGTGTGGAGCAGTTTGCGAATCTATCAAATCTGATTGGTTAGGCACTTTAGCTGGTGTTGGAAGAGATGAAGGTGGGGCCCGAACCTTTACAGCAACAGGAGGTGGAATAGAGTCTTCATCAATAGGACGGCCAGCTTGGGCCTTCCTTAGAAGCTCTTGTAGAGTCTGCAAAAAAAGACAGGCAGAAATTCATTTATCATTTAATATATTTACATGTTAGATGTTTTATATATCTTATCATAATTGAGATTCGGTGTCTCTCCATCTTTAACTGTCACTATTCACGTTACAATACCCTCAGGAATTGAGTAAGTTTATCAGAGTATTTAACTCTTAACATCCTGTTGAGAATTTTCTAAGTCCAGAGTGCCATTCCTATAAGGATCTATCAAAAATGCTAAAAATGGCCTTTTCATTTAAAATTACCTATTATTTCCCTTAAAATAAAGACTTCTAAATATGTTTAATATTACATTTAAACAAAGGCAATCATTTGGGATAGATTAGGGAAATGAATGTGACTTCCAGCCAGGTAGAATGAGGTGGCATAGGATGTTAAGAGTTAATTTATAGTCAAAATCATTAATAAATAGAAAAAATCTTATTTATCAACGATATCACTATGAAAATCTGAGTTAGATTTGCCTCAAAACAGCCCATGTTATTAGTGCTTATAAAATCCTGCAATATACTTTGATATCACTAAGAAATAAAGTTTTACATAATATATGGTGTGGTTAATTTGTATACAGTTTTGATACACAATTATAGGGTTTCAAGTAACTATTCCTATCAAATAATAATCATGTTTTCACGCTGTTATATAGTTTCAAGTATTCCTATCTAATACAAATAATATGCAAACAGTTATATGGTTTTGATTGATTGATTTTAATGGCATGTCAACCAGTCTGGAGTTATTTTATACCTAGAGGTTAGGAAATTGCGTACATTACTTTAATATTTACATTTTTTGTGTAGCTGTTTCTTAAGTGTTTTTTTTTTAATCCAATACACATAATCTATACACAATATGGTTTCATTAACTATTTCTATTTAATAATAATCATTTGTTCACATACAGTTATATAGTTTCAAGTAACTAATCCTTAGTAAACAATTAAGTATTGTATATGTAACTATTTTTAATAAAAGTAATTTTGAATACAGTTAAATAGTTCCAAGTCATCCAAACATTAATAATTCTATTTAATAATGATCATTTGTTTGCACACAGTTATATGGTTTCATCTATTTTTATCCAATACTAATAATTTTCAGATACATTTTACCCATAGATAGGATCCTATAGGTACTACCACTCCAAGGCAAAATGAACCTGGGAGTAATAAAAATTAGAGGTAAGTCCATACTCCACAGAGCTCCAGAACTGGAGTCTTACCACCGGGATGCAATTTAGTGTCATACCCAGATAACATAAACTGTGTGCAAACAAATGATTAGACAAAAAGTGTAATAGAACATTGAAAATTTAGATATCTATTAATAATAGATCTGTAACAAAAACTGCATCACTGCTTACGTCACATTACCCAACACATAATCCAACGCCATAACATAGAATAAATATACTCAAAATGTGAGCATGCAACGTTAGACAATCCGCATTGTTTCAATAAATAGATGCCCAGCGTTATATATTTATATATAGATTATTTTATTTGAATATAATATTTAAAGTTATCGGAACTGTTTCCATTTCAAATTGTCTTTCTTTCTTTCTTTCTAACTTTTTTACATACTCTCTATGACATGGAATTTTCAGCTCCCATCCCCTCAGGCAATATTTTTCAAAAAATTATTTTTACATCGCTCGGAGTGCGTCTTTTTATTTTGCTAGTAATCATAATAAAACATTTACATATGAATTAAATTTTGGCTATGAATAACCCATAAGGAGTTAATATTCCATTAAACAAATAAACCTAACCAAAGTTACCTATAGTTGATTTGATTGGTAAGGACTGCTTAGCAGTTTACTCAAACACATGTAGAAAAAATAATTACAGTACATTATGGTGTTACAATTCTGGTCGTCATTTTTGGTGTTTAGATCTCCTATTGGTAAATCCAATGGTAGAAAAAGGGTGTAGTCTCAGTAGTAGAAAGTTCAGTTATAGTCTTTGTAAATAACCCACATGAAGTTGATATGTTATTAAACATAAACCAAACCGAACCAAAGTTACCTATAATTAACTTGGTTGATAAGGATTGCTTAGTAGTTTATACAAACACAGGTAGAAAAATAATTACTGTACATATGGTACAAAGAAATAACTTATTTTTCTTATTCAGTGCAAAGAATTTTATACATAAATATGTACACCAAATATTACATATGACACTTTGGTGCTGCAGTAGAAATTTCAAAAAATTCTATTCTTGCCCACAGCTTTATATAGACAGTAGGAAGCGCGTGGTGTAATGGTTAAGTCATGGGAAATGGACTCGTCGCCCCGAGTTCAAATCCTGGACGTGGTAATTGCATTTCATTTAGTGCTAATATCCTTGGGAAAGGTATGAATCCTACTCTCCCTCTAGCTATGGGTAAATAGTAGGGGCAGACTGGGCTCTTTAACCTTGGTTAGGCAACCGGTCTAGGAGAAGGAAAACTCTGAATTCAAACCTGCTGAACTCCGCTTAAGAAATTGACCTTGTGTCGCATCCTGCTTGTGTGGAGGGGTTGGTAAAATATATATATATATAGACAGAAACTAAAATTCGATTATCAGGTAAAAAAAAAAAAACAACAAACAAGTGTGTTGAGTCTTACCTTGATTCCTCTATTCAACCTCCTTTGTTTGGAGGTGTCATTAGCAGCAGAAGCATTTTCATAAGCTGTGCGATACATAGTTATGCGATCTGTAAGCAAGGATACCATATCTTTTGGTTTAGCTGTTGCTGGTGGCTGCTGGGGACTTTTCTGGGGAGATGGCTGAAGAGAGGATCCTGGAACAGGTGCAACTCGACTAGGAGCTGATGTCCGAGATGGAAGTGGTGGAGGAGATGGTGAATCTTCAGTCAAATTTGAAAGTTCTAACTAAATAAGAGGATTAAAAGAAAACATTAGAAATATATACATATGTATATATTTAGAAAATCACAGTTATATCTTTTTATTAACATTAAAATAGACAACTTTTTGCTTTCCATATTAGCTATGAATATAATATCTTATTATAACAGAGATTATGTACCTGTCTGTTTGTAACCAAAACTACATCAACACCAACATTACAATTCCCTTAGTTATTTATGTCACATTCTCCATAATTTTTTTTTTTTTTAAATCTCTATTTTTAAGAAAATGTTTTTTTTATCATTAATACTGATGTTAAAATTGTTTTTTTTTATATCATTATATATCATTAATACTGATGTTAATACTTTATGTCAAAACCATTTGGAGTCAGTGTTTGGAGATGCTTTATCCATTTATTTTTTTGTTTCAATTATCACTGTAATATTGTCCTATGTGTTTTTTATTCTTTTTATGATGGTTAACTTTATATTTCTATTAAAATCATAACCATTTGAGCAGAAATGTTGTTCTACAAGTATTAGTTTGTTGTGATTCATAAATTTAATTTTTTTTTGTAGTTATTTAATTTGTTTTGTATTGTTTTGGCAGCATGCGCCATCCAGTGAATAAATTACAATTTTTGAGTGTACACATACACACACATATATATATATATACACACATGTCATAAAAGTGTCGACTTTGAAGCTGTATCTACCAAGATAGAAATGAACAATGAATGGAACATTATTTTTTTCAGAATACAAGGTGTGTCAAAAAGTACAAAAAATATCAATACTTTTTTTGACTCACCTTGTATACATATAGTTAAGAAACATTATAGAGGAATGAAAACCAAATTGTTCAAATTAACAAATCAAATGATACATTTCTTCTAAATGTCTGCATCAAATAATACAAAATTATTTTTTAAATTATAATGGAATTCATTAGCATAAATCATGGAAATAGACAGACACTGATCATTGGTTGCTTGGGTACTACTTTAAACTTCTTATTTCAAAACCATTTTCATTTGAATTTGACTTACCAACAATTCCGGATCTTCTGTATCGGAGACTTCTTCATCACTTGGAATGTCTCTTAAACTTTCAGCAGCCATTTTATTTATATCTTCTAACGGAACCAAATCTGAAAAAAGAAATTGAAAAAAAACATCAATATTAAAAATTTATGGAAACTATGTACAACCTTTCAGGATTACATAATCCTTTAAATCTAAATAGTCATTGGAATTTTATACAAAAAATTCTACAATTTAATAAAAAGATTTAATTTTACAGCTATTTAAGGTTTGGTTTGTTTGTTTAAAGGCATATCAACCTTTGTGGATTATCTAATATCAAAGCTTGCAGAAGAACAGTAGTGGTACTATTTAACTCAAATCTGGGGATGGGGAGGTTCATACCTTTCCCATGGGTATTAGTCCTAAGGTGAACATAATAGTGCAATTGGAGTTTGAACTAATTTATTATGTCACAATCCAATACATTAGACACTATGCCATGACTCTGGAGAATGTGGAGTACCCCTTCACTGCCATTACTCCCAGGTCCACTCTGCCCCAGAGTGGTAGTATCTACAAAAATTGATATGTCATTAAACAAACCAAACCTGGAATTGTGCCCCTGTCTAAACATCTGACATCCATTTTTTTAAAAATAACTTTGCCATAAGAGCAGCTAAAAAATACAAATTAATTTTGTTAACCTTTTAATTAACAAATTCTGGCAAACTGAAAATGACAATTGTGCCTTTTTATACATGTTGTCATCACTCTCTTAATTTCGTTAAATTCCAACAAGTAGTTTTTTGATTTGATAGAAAGGTATCACTTTGTTAATAGCTAGATAGACATGAATAGATTGATAGGTAGTTAAATATGAAAAGATAGATCGATAGATCAATACGTATGTTCATCTGTGTGGTTCTCAAATCATATACAGAGTGAAGCAATGTACGTGTTAGCACACCAACTAGTACAATACTACCAACCTCAACAGGTACCTACAGGTTTTGACTGCTTTGGTCACATGATGTAAATGCCACAAATTAGCATGTAGAAAAATATTGCAAGAATTTTGACCAAGAATTAGTAAAATTCTCATTGTGTTTTTTTACCATGGGTTTCTATATTGAAGGTCTTTTCATTGAACAGGTAAGATCATAAACTGCTGTTACATAATTATTAGATTCCTAATATTTATGTACAGTAGTGTAGAAATCAAAATGGCTGTTATAAGTTGCAGCCGGTGGCCTTGAAGGATGAGTGACAAGGCTTGACCTGTCCTGATCCTCCTTCCGGTGGATACCGTGAGAATCGGTGGAGAAGACCCTCTTCCAGTTCAGATTAGAAAGATTTGTTTAGTTAGTTCGGCCAAAGACCATGACGGTGGTAAGTCGTGTTATGCACGCTCCGACTCAATCTGCGCAGGTAGTCTGGTGGGGATTTCGAAATAAAATATGATCTAAGTAAATCGAAGTTTGTGTTATTATCTAAAAACTACCAATGACACAGGGCTTCTGATAAAGAGAAATCCCCAATGGAAGACCAGACACGAAGTCCCCAAGACGAAGTCCAGACACTAGAAGAATAGAAGTAAGAAAGTAAAGAAAGAGGTATACAACACTGCTATTCTTTTCCCTAGAAAATGTAACCAATGATAATTACTTACTTTTTCTTCTTGTCCTTTCCTTTTTCTTAGGAAGATCATCTCCTTGCAATGCTGCCAATTCAGCTTCCAGGTCCTCATCATTAATATCATCATCATCATCATAGAGCATTGATTCAAACTGATTCATATTCATTCCAATACCAAACTGACAAAAGAATACAAAGAGATTTTTTATAGAACATAAAACAATAAAAACCAAAGATAAAATTAGACTCAGGGAATATCAATCTTTTATTATTAGACTAGTTGTAATACCCGTGCTTCGCTTAAACATTTTTTTTCCAGATTGGGTTTCAATTTGCAATCATGCCAAAAAAAAAAAAAAAAAAAATGAAAAAGAATAAATTGATTTCAGTTTCAGACTCTTATATAGAAACTAAAAGCATCAATTGGGTAGAGGTGTGGGGGGGGGGGGTCTAGTGTATTGATTTGTTTACTTTTGATATTTACAAATGATGGACATTTTTAAGTAGAATTTCAATGCTATTTCTATGTATATTCTAATTTATAAATATCTTCAAATATAAATTAAATCTTCATAAGTTTTGCACAAAAAGCAAGAACTGGTAATATATATATATATATATATATATATATATATATATATATATATATATATTACTTTGTTGTTAATTGTTTTATTTTCATAGTTTCATCCAGACTTAAAAACCAAGGCTAAAGAGCCCAGTATGCTCTACTATTTACCCATATCTGGGGGAAGAAACAATGGAATCATGTCTTTCCCAAGGGCATTAGTACAAAGTAAAGTGCAAAAACTTTGTTCAGGATTTGAACTCAAGTTGCTGATTACATTTCTGACAATGATAACCATTACGCTAACCACACTTACATGTGTGTGTTTAGGCTTTTGCTTTCGTGTCTCTTAATTAGCATGTGTATCTGTATATTCAGCATATTTTTCAAAGCCAATGAAAAAGCAGAAACATTAACATACATTGCAAACTGCATCCCTCCATTAAAACTCAACTCTTTGCCTACTTCAAACCGCTCACAGCAGCTCTTATACTACAACCAAGCAAAGTACAAAAATTGATGGTTAGTTCATTATAACTGAGCAGAAGGATTCAGATTACTATAATAATAGGATTTTATTTGAATAGAATGAGTTCTGAGGTGAATAGATCGGAAACTTTGAAATATCCCCTCATACAGGTAAAAACTACCAAGAAAATTTGGTACATCCGTGGGGGAAATTTGGTAGACAAAGAGTTAAGTGAGTAAACCCTAACTCAGCTGTCTAAATTCTTTTTGTGACCCACTATAGTGGATGGTGGCAGGAGGAACTCAGCACAATCCAACAGGCAACCCAACAGCCACTGAGATCTGATTTGTTTCCTTGAATATACGGAGACCCGACTTCTGGCAAAGAAAACCCTCTTGCATGGACCTCCCAGACCTAAAGACAAAACAAGGTCTACTGATCTCTGACCATACTATCATAATGTTTATTACAGACATTAAAAAAAAATAATTCCTTCTTATACCCATCAATAAATCCTTTTCTTTTTATTTTATCATCTACTAAAATCTTTTGACCCCCCCCTAACTTGTTTAGCTATCCTTTTGATGCTACCATACACACAAGGGTCTGGTTTAGCTCAGTCAGTAGAGCACCAACCAAGGAATCACAAGATTCCTGGTTTAATACTGGTCCTTTAATGGGCCGGGTTAGCTCAGTCGGTACAGCGTTCGACTAGAAACCACAAGGTTCCTAGTTCGATACCGGTCCTCGCCCACTCAGCGTATGAGTAGCACAGGGATCTGTGCGGTAAAGTAAGGAGCTGATGGTAGGTGTGGTGCCCCACCTCAGATGTTAAAACAATCTCCTTGGTCTAGCACTATTGAAAAGGGGGATAGACTCCTCGCTGACTGGCTGATACCGACTTTAGGCCGCCCCGACTTTATTTTACTTGCCAAATCAGCGCATGAGTAGCATAGATTGGGTAATCTGATCTGTGTTAAAATGGGGAACTGACGATAGGTGTGGCACTCCATGTCAGCAAAAACAATCTCCCGTCTACTAAAGACGATGGCGTAGAGTCCACTTTTATTTATTTATTTTTTTTTTTTTATCTGCAACTGTGTGAGTGGTTGAGCGGCACAATTTTTGAATGGCAATATCTGGAATCTCTGGTGCAGTGACTGCGAACACTTCAGGTGGCCAGGTTGGATGCCTTCGTTAGGTCCGTCAATGCAGTGCAGAGTGGCATCCGCTCTCCCAGCACCCCTCCTGCAGTTGGTTGCTCGGAAGCCACACTGTTTTCACACAACCATATATGTACATAAACACTATGTTTCTGCCCACACACCCATAGAGATACACTCACACGCATATGCATACATATACAGTACTCCTATATGCATATAGGAGTAGTGTATACGTATGTGGCTGTGAGACACTAGAGGTGCACTTATGCATTAATTTTTTTGGTGACAATACTAATTACAATACAGGAAAAAAAATAATCCTGATATATCACCTATTTGACGAATAATAACAAACTCTCAAATATTCTTGATCTGTGAAGAAAAAGTTAAAAAAAAGAAAAATTGAAATAAAAATGTTGACGTTGCTCTTATCGATTGAATTTTAAAATGTCAAACAAGTGAGTGCCCTTTTCACGACCTGTACAGAGTCAATAAACTTGATAAAAAACAACAACAAAAATGAAGCATGTTTCATCACCTTGAACAGTTAAGTCAGTGGTCACAAAGCAATTCTGGCATGAAACTACTAACTATAAATACTAGTAAAGATTAATAATTCACTTTTAGTTAGTAATAAAGAAACGTACATCACAAGGTAAGTTGAGATTGTTTACATATTTACTAAACCCTCTGCATATGTAGGATTGTAAAGTCAATTTCTTTCTTTTATTATATATCTGTTTATGAATATGTCTTTATCAAAGCAACATTGTAAGCGGAAAAACGAAATGAATATATCAGTAATTACAAGGCACAGAACGCTCTCGATCAGTACCGGAATTTTTTTTTTTTTTTTTTTTTAATTTTTAAAAATACATATTTGTTGTTAAAAATAAAATAAATTTTATTATTAAAATGTTTAAGCATTTATATCAAAAAGCTCAAAAGAGTTTGTAGTAAAAATATCTGTTTATACAACCTTCATCAGGGCATGTGGTGAAATCTTGTGTGGAGATGGTATCCTAAAAGTCCTACCATCTCCACACAAGATTTCACCATATATGTGTGTGTGTGAGAGAGAGAGTGGGTGGGACAGATATTATATACATATATTTACCACCCTTCCACATGAGTAAGATGTGACACAAAGTCATTTTTTTAAGTGGAGTTTCACAGGTTTGAATTCAGAGTTTTCCTTCTAGACTGGTTGATTAACCAAGGTTAAAGAGCCAAGTATGTCTTACTATTTATTCAGAACTGGGGAGAGTAAATAGTTGGATGCACACCTTTTCCAAGGGTATTAGTGCAATTGTTACATAATCTATGCGGTTGCATAAAATTATTGTCAATCCCCTGTATTTCTATAGGGATGGCCCTTTTCATATCACGGGCGGGACTTTCCATGGAATATTACCGAAAGCCCGCGAAATACGTGAAGTCACGTGGGACCTGGTTGGGTCCTCAGTTTCAGTTTGGACATCAGGCAGAGAAGATGTCCTGCCTTAACTGGAACTCACTGCATACGCACGCTATGTTTAGTTACATGAAATGTTTAGTTAAGTAAGTAAAAGCTTAAGAAAATAACACGGTCTTGTGGTTGGTGAATGTCTTGGTAACAAGACTAATCTAGAAGAAGAAATGAGTTAAGTGCGACCAACCACCAAGATGAAGTCCAGTTGTTAGAAGAGATGTTAGAAGAGACGCTAGAAGAACTTAAGATATCAAAGACGCCAGAAGAAGAATAGAAGTAAGTAAGAAAAGACGTATGCAACACAATGTAAAATGCAAACAGCAACTTGTTGAGATTGTTTATGTTAGAATACAATACCTTAGAAAAGGCATAAACCCACCTCTCCCTACATTCTATGTCTGTAAAAATGTTATCAGTCCAAAAAATGGAATCTACTAACAGAGATTAAATTACAGCTGAGGCTGTTCCTTTTACATTGAACCATTTTACTGTCCCCCGATACTTTGGAGGCTATTACTTTCTTTCCACTGATTGCATTAGGTTTGCCAAAAAGAAAAACAGAACAAAAAAACTAAACACCAAATCCTCTGTAATATTTAAATTTTTCCTCATCTTTATTGCTATATTATATTATATATTATTCTGCATCAAAAAAGAGAAGCGTTAAAATAACGACTATAAATGGTAACACCCGGGCATGCTGTGGAGTAGGGTCAGTGAGGATTCGTACTGACTCTGGTGCATCTGCTAAGGTCGATGTGTTGGTGACACAAAAAGATATACTGGGCTTTGACCTACTGCTTGGATATGATGGCATCAAGGCACTGGGCGGTGTCCTCATCACACGAGGTGGAACTATACAATTCCTGGAGGCCCCGGTGTGTGCCGTGCTTCATATCGATCGGCCCGACTTCAGGGTAGAGTTCGATCAACACCAGAAGATCTGGACTGCCTCGTGGAAATGGACAGACAAGGAGGTGCTAACCAAGCTATGGAGTAGTGTCGCAGAGTACCCCGTATCCGCGAACATTAGGATCGCATACGAACAGGAGCTTGACGCCTGGATCAAAGATGGCTGGTTGATCCCGTACCCTGACCAAAAGCTTGGACCTCCCAAAGGTCTGATCCCTTTAATGGCAATGGTGCAGCAGAACAAGTTGAAGGTGCGACCAGTCCTGGACTACCGCGAGCTCAACAAATAAGGTATTTCGGCATATATTTTTTTTAACGTGCAGCTATGGTAAATTCCTACTATAGTTCCTAATCACTTAGGAAAGGCATAAACCTACCTCTCCCTAAGGTATGGGATTATCCTGTGCTTGTACTATATAACCCAATACAACCTGTCAAATATAACAGGAAAGGAAAGAGATTGGTAATTTATGAGGAAGTGCGTCCCGGTCTCCTGCCTCAAGAGTTGCTGCCCGGTGACTATTAAAATAACAACCCAACTAAGTCTATTCAAAACTATCCATCTATCTATCTCAATTTGTTCATATTTATCTATATTACTTTAAATACTAAGATTTTTTTTCATGTTTGTTTAATGTCTTGTTTTTAGTTTAAATAAACAAGAATTACGACAAAAAAAGAAGCGACCACCCCCCCAAATACATTTACTTGTCGAAAATATCTATCTATCTCCATTTGTTCGTATCTATCTATATTATTTTGTTTGTTTATCTATCTATCTCAGTCTATTCAAAACTATATATCCATCTTCATATTTAAACAAGAATTACGACGAATTACATAAATAAACAAGAATTATGACGAGCTGGGGTTGTTATTTTGATAGTCACCAGGTAGCGGTTTTTGAGGCGGGAGATCGGGACGCACTTCCTCATAAATTACCAAGAGATTCAGCCAAGTAACCCCTACTGCTCTGAGAAACGAATTGATGGATCCAATATGATACCCAAATGTAAGTCATAAGAAAACGAATTGATGGATCCAATATGATACCAAATGTAAGTCATAAGAAAACGACACGAATTGATGGATCCAATGATACCCAAATGTAAGTCATAAGATATGATACCCAAATGTAAGTCATAAGAAAACGAATTGATGGATCCAATGATACCAAATGTAAGTCATAAGAAAACGAATTGATGGATCCAATATGATACCCAAATGTAAGTCATAAGAAAACGAATTGATGGATCCAATATGATACCCAAATAAGAAAACGAATTGATGGATCCAAATCCATAAGAAAACGAATTGATGGATCCAATATGATACCCAAATGTAAGTCATAAGAAAACGAATTGATGGATCCAATATGATACCCAAATGTAAGTCATAAGAAAACGAATTGATGGATCCAATATGATACCCAAATGTAAGTCATAAGAAAACGAATTGATGGATCCAATATGATACCAAAATGTAAGTCATAAGAAAACGAATTGATGGATCCAGTATGATACCCAAATGTAAGTCATAAGAAAACGAATTGATGGATCCAATATGATACCCAAATGTAAGTCATAAGAAAACGAATTGATGGATCCAGTATGATACCCAAATGTAAGTCATAAGAAAACGAATTGATGGATCCAATATGATACCCAAATGTAAATCATAAGAAAACGAATTGATGGATCCAGTATGATACCCAAATGTAAGTCATAAGAAAACGAATTGATGGATCCAATATGATACCCAAAATGTAAGTCATAAGAAAACGAATTGATGGATCCAATATGATACCCAAATGTAAGTCATAAGAAAACGAATTGATGGATCCAATATGATACCCAAATGTAAGTCATAAGAAAACGAATTGATGGATCCAATATCCCAAATGTAAGTCATAAGAAAACGAATTGATGGATCCAATATGATACCCAAATGTAAGTCATAAGAAAACGAATTGATGGATCCAATATGATACCCAAAATGTAAGTCATAAGAAAACGAATTGATGGATCCAATATGATACCCAAAATGTAAGTCATAAGAAAACGAATTGATGGATCCAATATGATACCCAAAATGTAAGTCATAAGAAAACGAATTGATGGATCCAATATGATACCCAAAATGTAAGTCATAAGAAAACGAATTGATGGATCCAATATGATACCCAAAATGTAAGTCATAAGAAAACGAATTGATGGATCCAATATGATACCCAAAATGTAAGTCATAAGAAACGAATTGATGGATCCAATATGATACCCAAATGTAAGTCATAAGAAACGAATTGATGGATCCAGTATGATACCAAAATGTAAGTCATAAGAAAACGAATTGATGGATCCAATATGATACCCAAATGTAAGTCATAAGAAAACGAATTGATGGATCAATATGATACCCAAAGTCATAAGAACGAATTGATGGATCCAATGGTAAGTCATAAGAAAACGAATTGATGGATCCAATATGATACCCAAAATGTAAGTCATAAGAAAACGAATTGATGGATCCAATATGATGATACCCAAATGTAAGTCATAAGAAAATTTCCAATTAAGAAAGCATCAGAAGATTTTTGTTGATTGGTTAGGCTAAACCAGGGTTTCTCAAACATTTTACTTGATGCACCCAAATTTTATTTCCATTCACAACTAAATAAATTAAATGAATATCAAATTAGTTTAGTTTGTTGGATTTTACAGCATGTCAACCCTTGTTGAGTTATCTTATGCCGAAGACATTTTGATCTATTCATGTTTGATGGGTATTCAAAAAAAAAAAATTTTTTTAACTCATTTTTTTCTATTTAACCCATAGATGGGACCCTAACAGGTACTACCACTCCATCTCAGAGTGGATATGGGAGTAATGGCGATGAAGGTGTATCCCACACTCCCCAAAACTCCAAAATTGGAATTTCACCATTAGATGCAGTTTAACATCCTACTCAGAACACAAATATTAAATTACAAAACATAACTAATTTACCAATGTTTAATACAATTTACATGAGAAAAGAATTACTAAACTATAAATGCAAATGCACCTTTAATTCTTCATTTTTGGGGTTTGGTAGGCACTGAGGAGATCACAAATATTAGATTGCAGGTTTATGAATTTAAGCCACAAATTACCACATTCTTCATTCAGAGAGCTTCTCTGTTTGCTTAGTAAATAATGCACATGGCTAAACCCAAATTCCAATATATACGAAATTGAAAAAGCTAGTAAAATGGGCTCAACAATTGCACAAAGCTTGAGATATTTTGCTATAGTTTTTTTATTTTTTATTCATCCAGTAATATCAAATTTATAAATGTAAATTAGTTAATTCACTTATTGACCCCTAAAATTTTATTCACCCTCCAGGGGTCTATATGGACTACTTTGAGAAGCCCTGTTCTAAATCCATGACCTATGAACAGCAAATAATTTAAACAACAAATTTAGTCTGACTTTCAAATTAAGACTTTGTCCTTTATCAAACAATAATAAAATAAAACAAACATTAACAAAAATAACTGAAACTGTTTTCATAACAAAAGAAAAACAAGACATTTCATAAATCTAATTAATGAATGTTATTTTAAGACAGGGAGTCTCAAACACATGATGACCCAAGGGCTGTGACTCACAGACTAATTATCTATAGCTCTCTGCAGAAACATTTTGGTAACCAATATTTTCCAAAAATTTTCATTAAAAATTCTTTTAATTCTATGCACATTGGACTTTTTAGACAATAACTCATACTCTCAGATATTTAGATTTATCTAGGAGGAACTCATAGTCTAAATGCTTGTAGGAAATTTTGGTTGGTTGCTTTGTTTTACGACATATCAACCCTTTTCAAGTCATTTAATCCCGAATCAAGTCATTTTGATATTCATTTTTTGGGGGGGGAGAGGGAGGGGTTGCAATACTGAATTTGCTTAAATGGACACCCAATTAAGTATTGAACAGGCTCATCACTGCTTAACTTCGGTGATCTAACAGAAACCAGTGCTTTCAACAGGACTTGACCTTAAGCCTTGTAGGAAATGGATTTGGCAACCAGAGTTCACTCAAAGCTATTTGTATTTCATATAATGTTAATACCCTTGGGAGTGATATGAATCCAACTATTCTCCTCACAGCTATGGGTAAAATAGTAGGGCAGAACAGGCTTTTGAACCTGGATATGGAAATTGGTCTAAAAGGACAAATTTAAATTCAAACCAGCTATACACCACCTAAAAATTGACCATTCCCTTTTTATTATAAAGAAAGGGAAGCAAAAGGACATGCTAAACAGAAAAAATATAATAAGAGGGTAGGGGAAAGAGAGAGGGGTGAGCACACGGAAGCGATAACACTAATTTGTTTCAATCAAACATAATGAAAAGATTAAAAGAAGGAAAAAAAGAAAAAAAAAGAGTGTAAGCGAGTTAAATCAAGATGATATTTTTTACATATTGAACTATTTAAAAATAGCTCTTAAGTAAACATATCAAACATTGTAATAATTAAATTATCATATTGTGGTATATCCACAAGTCCTGTTAACATGACCATTAAGGTGAAATAAAACTTTTGACATAGTTGTAAAATAAATTCTACCTATGTTTACAACTATTTTTTTTTCTAACATTCATTCAAATTTTCTTTAATACTCAGAAAGTCATTCATGTATTGTGACATAGAATTATCCTTATTAGTGTCACAAGCTCATAGAACTAATCTCTTCTTCTTAAGTCATTATTAGTGTAATCCTTATTTTCTGGGTTTCATTGAAACACCAGTGTGTGTGTGTCTGTACACATAAAAATATCTGTACTACTATAATATGATTGATTGTAATGGTATGTCAACCTATCTGCGGTTATTTTATGCCTAAAGGTTAAAGAATTACATTCATTGTAAATTCTTATTCCCATTTTTTGTGTGATTATTTTTTAATAGTTTTTTTGTTGTTTTTTTTTTTTTTGCACACAGTTATATGATATCAAGTATTCTTATCTAATACAAATAATTTGGTTTCAGGTAATTATTTCTATTCAATAATAGTCATTTAGTTTCAAGTAACTACTAATAACCCTTAGTAAATAATTATAGCTTCAAGTAACCATTCTTAATACAAATTATTCCTATTTAATAGGGAAAATTCTTTAACAGATCTATTTGATTTACAGATGGGACACTAATAGGCACTACCACTCTATGTTAGAGAAGACTTGGGAGTAATGGCACACTTCCCAGAATTAGAGTTTCACAATCAAATGCAATTTTGTGCCATACTCAAAACACCTCTTTTTTGTGGTGTGTGTGTGTGGGGGGGGGGTCTTACATCATTGTTAAATATACAGTCAGTATATTTTAAACCCAGCTGACAGGGCGGTTCCAGATTTTTATTAAAACACCAGTGTGTTTGTGTGTATATAAACACATCTGGAGGCAATTGTGGTGTAATGGATATCATCATAGGAAATGGACATGGTGAACCGAGTTCAAATCCTGGAAGTAGCTGTTTGCATTTTACATCGTACTAATACCCTTGGGAAAGGTATGCATCCACTTATTCTCCCTCCAGGCAAAATGGACTCTTTACTCTTGGTATGGCAACCAGTCTAGAAGAAGGAAAAATTCTGAATTCAAACTTGGTAAACTCTACTTAAAAAATTGACCATGTGTTGCATCCTGCTCATGCAGAGGGACTAGGTAGATACATATATAAACGCATCTGTACTGCCATGGTTTCATTTTTATTTAAAGAGTACTTACTAGTGGAAAATAAAATACATGTTTGGCAACTTAGATCAAAACCACTTTGCTGGTTATAATTTAATAGCTTTACGGCACCATGAATAAATTAAATTTGGTAATTAAATGAATAATAATAAAACATTTTCATATGAGATCAAATAATAGAAAAATCACAAAATAGAAAAAGAAAATGACTTTCAAATAAATTCATTCACCCTCCCCTTTCAAAAAAATATAAAGAAAAATACAAAGAAAAAGCTGCAATCAACCAGCAGCAGTTTGGTTTTACAATCAATGTTTATACAGAATGATTTAATTTTTTTTTTAAATTATGTGATACAAAATAAAAAAAGAAAATGATCTAGAAATTGTAATATATACATTCACCATCCAGATAAGATTACATTTCAGTCATATTCAGCTTTATTTATTTTTTACTGAATAAATTATATTCCAAAGCTATGTCTCACAACAATTCACCCATCAGCTATATTTCGTTTAGTTTTTCCCCCTGTCAACCACAAATGTCTAACTTACAGCTGACTGCCAATATATCATTTTTGAGATTTAGATGTAACTCTTCATTTAAAAAATGGTGGGGGAAGTAAATGACTGAAATTTACTCTCTGGTGAGATGTATTATATTTCTATATGATCTTTTATTCATTACTGAAGAATTAACAGAAATTTTCTCTATTTTAACCATTCTGGACTAGCATCTTATATTATTCCTCAAGAATATCATGAAAGAAAAGATCTTCAAATCTTAAAGAAATGACATCATGTATACAATTACACTTTGGCTTCAAAAATTAATTCTATAAATTAATTATTTTATTATCATAAATTAAGGGTTGACTTATACACAAATCTTATTATAATGGAGATTGTGGGTTTGTATGTCTGTAACCGAAACTATATTACTATTCAAGTTACAATTCCCTTTGTTATTTACATCACATTCTCCATGATTTTATTTTCATTTAAACTTCAATTATTAATAAAATTGTTTTACATCATTAATACTGTTGACCATATATACTTACTAATAACATGTAATTGTATTTATATATACAAGAAAATAGCGGTTTACAGTGTGAATTGGAAGGCTAATTTGCATATTGATCTTAAAATTTTGATTTTAATAAATATATGCTTAGTATTATTGATTTCTAATTGTTTGGTTTTATATTAATGAATATGAGCAAAAATCTTGGGGATAAATCTTAAAAGAAATCCATTAACAAGAACAAATAACTGTAATATTATTCTTTACTTCCTATTTTAATTAAATAGTTAAATTATGAAAATTTACCAATGAAAGACGGGAGTAATGGAAAATGATGGAAGAGTTAGTTTCAAAGTTGTTCTATTTTTCAATCATACCCCCTCTGTTCCAAATATTTTTATCTGAATTCTTATTCAGTTTTGTTAGCCTTTCTTATTTAACATATTTTATTATATTAAAACTTAAATACTTGCACCCGGAGGGTGCATATATTTGCTAGTATAAATAATATATTGAATTTTTTTTTAATTATCAAAAAGACAAAACAAGAAAACATGTGAAAGCAGCTTAAAGAAGAATTTAAGCAGAGTTTAAAAAAAAAATGCATCTTACAACTATGGAAACTCATTGATAGCACAAAGAAAGTTTAAAGAAAAAAAGATATTTTAAATAACTTGTAGCTGATGATCAAGTCACACTGAAAGCACCAGTTACTGCCAGATCATCCAAGTTAAGCAATGATCAGCCTGCTCAACACTTAAATGGGTGACTATTTAAGAAACAACAATGGTTGTAAGCAACATATATAACCTGCATATTAGACTAAGTAAAGTTTATTAAATAACAACCTGTAAATCAATCACTGTACAGGAAAAAGAATTATTAACAATAAAAGATAATAGAAGCTAAAAAGAATTTAAAATACAGTTAAACACACATTAAAGAAATGTACATACAGTACAATGAATTATTTACATTGAATAATTGTAAACAAATGTACAACATTACATAGTTCTGTCATCTAGTGTTCATTATTCTTTGAAAAATATGACTAAAATATGTGTTCTTTAAGGTTTAGCAAAAGTTATATTCTTTTGTAAGTTATTTACACTAGTTTTACAGTGCTTGTTCTCGTGTTTAAGGCCATACTTCAAAACTTTCACAAGCAATTAAAGATGTATGTTTTTGGTTTTTGGTTTGTTTTGTTTTACGGCATATCAACCTCAGTGGGTCATTTAATGCCGATAAAGTTTTGAAATAAATCAATTCTTAATGGATAATACAATTTTTTTATAAATACATTTTTCTATTTAACCCATAGATGGGACCCTAACAGGTACTACCACTCTGGGTCAGAATGGACCAGGGAGCAATGGTGATGAAGGGGTGCCTCACATTCCCCAAACCTCCAAAACTGGAACCTCACCATCAGATAGAGTTTAACGTCATTCCCAGGACATGTAGACCCGCAGCCACCGCCTTCTAGCACCCATATGATAAAAAGGGGTTGGGGCTTGCCATAAGGGCAATAGGGTTGGGGCAATCATATAGGTGCTAGGGCTTGACGTGACCAGCCGATTGATCGGAGGGGGCCTCTCCGACCGCCCATCTAGCCCAAGATAGGGCCAAAGTGGAGTATTGCATGTCATGAACTGCTCATCCACCTGGGCTCTATCCTTAAGCATCACGGGTCGCCACCCACGGTTAATAGGTGGCCCCATTGGGAGAATCTTACCCCTCTGCAGAGGTGCAGTCGGCGCATTCTAATGCCCCACCGACAGGGCAGAATTAAAGATGTAAGATCAGGTAGGACTGTATAGAAATAAGCATGTAGCATACCAGTTATCATTATAGAAAATGAACAAGCCAAGTTCAAATACTGGACAAGGTAGTTTATGTTTCATTTCACACTAAGGCCTTTGAGAAATGTATCCATCCTTTTCTTCTCTCTAGCTATGGGTAAATAGTAGGTCAGATTGGTCTCTTTAGTCTTGGTAAGGCAACCAGTCTAGGAGAAGGAAATACTTTGAATTTAAAGCCATGGGTGTTGGGCTAACAACTCCACCCCTACTAAAACCACAGTACCATCACAGTCAGGCTGTGCCTGCAATCCTACTCTCCATAAAGTCAGCAGGGTGTAGTTTATAACAATATGTCATAAATAAACCTGCAATAATCAACCAATCAGAAAAAAGATACATGAACCAACACCCGTTATTATATAACTAAAAAAATAATTATTGGTTAATGTAATACAAACATGCAATCATCATCAGGAGATGAGAGAGAGAGAGTTTCTCCTAAAGGGTAATTTCATGTGAGACATTTGTTTGGCTAATAAATCATACATTTTCCTTGTCTGTTCTTTTTAACATATAAATTTGAATTCTTTATGACAATAATTTCATAATTATAAGTCATTAAAAAGAAAATAACAAATAAACAACATTCTCATAAATATTTAAGAGTTTGTCCAAATTTTTGAGATGAGATTTGATAATTTCTATTATTTAGATTTTTCGGACTGTTGTCCTTATATACACAACATTTCAGACAATGTGCCCTCCAGCCTTCTTCGGGTGTTTCTTGTCAGAATCAGGGGCCTTCACAGAATTTTGAATCAAACTCTTTATTTAATGCCAAGTTCAACAAGAAATACCTAAAGGCCAGAGGACCCATCAGCCAAAATATGTATCTATACACATATACAGGGCAGTTGGTATGTATGTCAAGAGGAAACTACAAAAATTAAATATATACACATTCACTATCACCAGATCTTGCTTTTTGATAAAAAAATATTGATTTGATTTATATTCATGAAGAGATAATTAAAAAAATGAATTTTGAATAATAACAGCATGGAATCTTCTTTTTTTTTTTTTCATTTAATATTTTAAATAGGAGACATTAAGTTTTCTTTCAGAATGTTTGTGCACTTTTTTTCTGATGCCCCACCAGACCAGAACAATGCAAGATCATTTTTAATTAGGGATTTTAATGGGGCATCCTGCAAGGATTCAACTCATGATTCAGTTATAATGAATCTGTGAGACTAACTTTTTGACCCCCTCTACCCAGGCAACACTGGGTAGCCGCTTCTAGTATAACAATAAAGATGAAGAAAACAGTGAAACAATTTAAATAATACAAGTTAGTGTACAAATACCTTGTGATTTTTATCTTATTTTTCATTATCAGATGAAGCATTAGCAGCCATTTTGATTTTTTTTTAAATTTTGATTTGTATTTACTCGTCTCCATTTTTGTAAACAAAAAACAAAAATTAAAGAGGAAAGAAAATGTTAATAATTTTGATTTTTTAAATTGTTGTCCTCATCTTTATTGTGATGAGTATAAACAACATTTCAGCCACTGTATCCAAGCATAGTAATGATCCAATTGGAGGATACAGCGGCCGAAATGTTAATAACTACTACAATAAAGATGAGGACAATAGTAAAAAAAAATCATAATTATTCACATCAAGCCTCATCTCAAAAATAGAGTCAAATAATAAGAAAATGTTATCAATAAAATTATTAAAACAATGAATTTCAGATTTTACAAAAGTACTTATAACTTATGCTGTCAAAAATGTTTAAAAAAATAATTCACAATATGAGGTTAGCTAAATATTAACTAAAGTCATCAGGTTGGCCTAAAGGTGGTATCAGCCAATCAGCGAGGGAGTCTATCCTCTTTTCACTAGCACTAGTCCAAGTAGATTTTTTTTGCATCTGAGGTGGAGCACCACACCTACCATCAGCTCCTTACTTTACCGCAAAGATCCCTGTGCTACTCATACACCAAGTTGGCTAGGGCCGGTATTGAACCAAGAACCTTTTGGTTTCTAGGCGAACGCTCTACCAACTGAGCTAAACCGGCCCTATTAAACATTAACTAAAATAAAAGCTAAAAATGCTAAGCAGAGACAATATATTGATTATGAAGTTGATTATTCCAATCTGGTAAAAATTGGAATGAAAGACATTTTTCTAGGTTAAAGCAATCTTCTCGCTATTCAATCAATACAAAACTTAGCAGTTCTAGAAGAAATAGACAACATAAAATGATAGTTAAGTAAGAGTCTTCTTCTTGCTTGATCATCTTTCAAATTTACTTCTTTTTTTTTTTAGAGCCACAAATGGTTCTGATTAACGGCGTCATTTGACCAAAATAGTAACCACAAGATTCCATCCAACTTTGGGACAAAAAATAAATTAAAATAATTGGCATTGTGTTCTTATAAGTAAAAAAAAGTAAAGTTGGCAGAGTGGCCTATTGTCGGTATCAGCCAGACACCGAGGGAGTATGCTCTTTTTACTAGCACTAGACCAGGGAGATTATTCTTGCTGAGGTGGAGTGCCACACCTACCGTCAGCTCCCCACTTTACCACACAGATCAGATTACCCAATCTGTGCTACTCATGCACTGAGTTTGCAAGGACTGGTATTGAACCAGGAACCTTGTGATTCCTAGGTGGGTGCTCTACCAACTGAGCTAAACTAGCCTCTGTGTTTTTATAGGATGAGTAAAAAAATATTAAATTTTTTAAGATGAGGAAAAATTTTAACAATGATCAAATGAAAGCCAAATCAAGAAATATGACCAGCTATATTAAAAAAAAAAAAAGGAAATAAATTTTTTAAAAGTAATAGTAGTATTAGAATGCTTAGTGGTGGGGGAATATATCTAAGTCCTTACTTTCCAAGAAGCAAAATTAACATATCTGTGATATATTAATACTGAACACAACGGAAGGAAAGACAAAATAAACTCATTTGTACATACAAAAGAACATTTAACTTTTCATATACATAATATTCGAGTGGTATTAAAAAGAAAGAATACGCAAACATTTCCCAACAGATAGAACTATACACATATTATCCCATGAACAAGCAGTATGTGAAAGGGGTACAAAATAGCAAAAGGCTTACTTGATAAGATTAAGTAAAAGATAGCCATGTGGCTTTAGTGTCCTCTGGCAGAGTCAATGTCTACAGTTCAAAGACCAGAGGCAAAAAAGAGGTTGAGGATGAGTTTCTGAAATTGTCATGTGACCTCTAGGCCCCTACCAGAATGCAATTTATCTAAGAGAGATGATTATTGTGTCCCTACAATAGGTAAGCTTACTTGAGGCACCCAGTGAGAATCAAACTCACTCATAACGATCTGCTAATTCTTACTGGATGCTCCATATTTCTTGACTAAAGTTAGTAAGAGGAAGATGTTTAACTTGTGTGTTTGATTCTCACTGGTTACGCAGGGCTTATCAAACTGTTTACTTGATGTACCTTCTTACTAAATGTCATTTTCATTCACATTCAAATAAATTAATTGAATATTAAATTCCAAAACATAACAAATTATAAAATAACTACATGAGAAAAGAATCAGTAAAATATAAATACAAACATATCTTTAATTCTTGAATTAATTTTTAATGGGAAGGATGGGTTAAGTGGGGACTTAAGAGATCATGAACAGGTTTTTGAGTTTGAGCCACAAATCACCATGCTCTATGTTCAAAGTGCTTCTCTGTTTGCTGAGTAAACAATTAAAATTTTATTTTTATTTTAGAGAGAGGGGTGGGTTATAAAATAGGAAGCGGTGGTGGCGTAACATTTATCATGGTAGGAAGTAAACTCGGCTATGAGAGTTCAAATCCTGAATAAGGCTGTTTGCATTTTTATTTTTAGAGAGAGGGGTGGGGTATAAAAATAAGAAGCGGTGGTTGCGTAACGTTTATTGTGATAGGAAGTAAACTTGGCTACGAAAGTTCAAATCCTGAACAAAGCTGTTTGCATTTCACATCTAATACCCTTGCAAAAGATATGAATCCAACTATTCTGCCTAAAGCTATGGGTAAATAGTAGGGCAGACTGGGCTCTTTAATCTTAGTATAGCAACCGGTTTAGAAGGAAAACTAAATTCAAATCTGTTATAGAGGAATGGGCCGAGCAGCACCCCCGCTTCTACGAATAAATCAGGTTACAGAATAAGTAAAAAAAAAATTTTAAAAAAAAAGAGTTAAACTTAGTTAACAATATTTTATTGTATATTCTAAAATATATAGTTTAAAAATGTATTAGGTTAGTAGTACTAACAATAAGTTAAACATTTTTTAATGACGATTTTCATAATTGCTAAAAATAAATAAATAAAAATTAAAACGATGCAAAAATTCCAGTCTGGCTTGAAATAAAAATGTTATTTTTACATATTTACGCGACTAACCCATTTTTTGTCCATCATACCCACAATACTTGTAGATCAGGAGAATTTTTTGCCACATCTCATATTGCAGATGCGATTGATTTTGAAGTTTTTAAGAGCGTTATGACCGAAACCATAAAACTCCTTTTTTCTTATCTGAGGGGTCCCAAATATTTAAAATTACAAATGAATTAGAGAAAACAAGAAAAAAAATTCACTTATTAAAAAGCTGTGAAAAAATGTTTTCTACGGGACTTTTATCATAAATTGGAATTATATCAGAAAATGCTTCCTGGGTGTTGAAATTAATTTTGTCAACATTATTCCCCACCTCACCCCTTACTAACTCGAAAGACCTCCAATCAACAAACTAAACTTTACAAGTAAATGTCAAATTATGGAAACATCTATATATTTATGACACCCTCCACCCCAATCATTTTAGGATTTTTTTCCAATTCAGAATATAAGTGCACTATTAGATAAGATGTAATCAACAAGAATAACAACCATGATTTTTTTATTACATAAAAGACAGATTGAGACTTGTTTTTGTTTGGTTGTTGTTTTTAAAAACAAAATTTCAATTTTTTTGCCATTGTGTAGTAGTAATGAAAATAAGTGTGTTATAATAAGTTTTTTAAAAAATAACTTTATTAAAAGTAGATATAACATTTATTCTAACCCGTAAATTGTTACGGGTGTGGTTTATTTACACTAGGAAAATTTACCCAATACGGAAAAAAACTGGGATAACCATGAAGAAAAAATAATTTAAGCAGAAAAAGAAATTTATAATTATATTAACAAAATCATTTATGATATTCCAATTTATATTAGAATTTTCAAATACATCTCCATTTTGAAATAAGTTTTTTTATTTTGTTTTGTTTTTTCTTATTTGATTTTTAAATCTAACACACGTTTTAAACAGAAACCAAATAATTGTTTTTTATTTTGAAAACTGAAGAACAAGAGACAATAATAATAATATGAAATGTCTTCTTCACATATTTATTTTCAACACAAAAAAATGTTTGTTTTATTTTGGATCAATGAACCTGATCATAATTGTCGTTTTTAGACATATTAAAAAATGAATTAAAAATCAAAAATAATATAGAGATCAATTTTAAAGCTCCATCAGTATTAAATTTTGTCAGTGCTACGTAAATATTTTTAAAACTATCTTTTTTTTTCTTAAATAATTAATTATTTTTAATATTAAATGTTCCATACAATAATCAAGTAAAACAATTTTTTCAACAAGTGATTGATGGATGAATATGACAGATGAAATTTTTTTACACAACAAAAATAATAGATTTGGCTTTTCTATTTTTTAAATACTTCAAATTGTACATAATTTCCTTCCAAATATAAACAGTGATTTTGTGGCAACCTAAAACTTTCTATTCGTAAAATTAAATTCATTTATATTAAAAATAGAAACGAAAATAATCAAGTCATTTCTTTTCACCTTAATTAGAAAAGCACTTTTCACGCACGAATTACGCCTCGCCCAATTTAAATATTATAAACATACATATCGACTAAATATTTTACCAGCCCCAAAATAAAATAAGAAATATTTTACACCCTATTAAAACATGAAACGAAATATTTATATATATATTTTTTCTTTTGTTTGTAATGTTTGGGATTGAAATGATGAGCAAATGATTTTATATAGTCAGTAGTACCTGGTCCATGAGGTGTGCTCCCTTACGAGGACCCTGGCTACTGTCTGGTTTCCTTTTAGCTGGCATTTTATCTTTTTTTATATCCTTTTTAAACCCCGTGGGGTTTAATTTCTTCTCTTGTTGTAGGGTTTCTTAAAAATTATCTTTAAGAAATAACGAAGAGAAGAGACCGTAATAATGGCAGCAGCAGCAGCCGTGTGTTTGTCTCGTAGTTTCAATTCTCGTTTAACCGAGACGAGGCGAGATATGACGAGACAATAACTGTGCTTCAAACGGTGTAACACTCAGAAAGACCGGCGAAATTCTATTGTATGGATGACCAAAAGGGAAAGATAATTTCAACTGCTGTAGCTCTTGTACTAAAAAGGATATGATATTTTTGTTAATTTATTTTACTGGAAATGTAAGTTAAGTTACAGATATAATTTTATAAAATATAAATATAATTATTACTGTAATCATAATTTATGATAAGTTTTCATCTCCACAGATTTAGAAAAAATAAAAAGTTTTATATTTAAAAAATTTTTCTTGCATATAGCTAAGTATGTATTTACCCAACCCCTCTGTCGCAAACAGGATGTGATGTAAAGTCAATTTTAAAGCGGAGTAAAGCTGGTTTCAATTCAGAGTTTTCCTTCTCCTAAACTGGTTGCCTAACTAAGGCTAAATAACCCCATCTGCCCTACTATTTTTCCATAGATAGGGGGATAGAACAGATGGATTCATACTGTTCTCAAAGGCAAAATGAAATGCAAACAGCTTCATCCAGGATTTGAACTCGAGTCACTTATTTTATTTCCGAAGGTGATAACCGTTAAGCTTCCTCAACAACAGAGCAGCAAGCTGGTATAATATGAGCATACAAAAACTGTCCCAGTGTCTATAAAAATGCATTGACCAAAATGGAAAATAGATAAATGTTCAAACTTTAAAGTAATGTAAACATCATTGACAATAAACCATAAACGTTTCTGTGATTTCTAAATATTTTGGACAACTTACCTTTGAGATTACTCTCGTAAATATATATCCCATCCCATCAGCCTCTTTTACAGTTCACTTCAGAATTCAGGCCTTCCCCCAAGGTCTGTAAGACATGAGAAGTATTGAACCGTAACCTGCCACACTGCCTTATGATATATTGGAGGTGTTTATGGTGTAATGGTTATTATCGTAGAAAATGGACACAGTGCACCTAGTTCAAATCCTGGATAAGGCTGTTTGCATTTCACATTGCACTAAATATATTCATGATATATTGGAGATGTTTATGGTGTAATGGTTATAAATATATTTATATGATATGATAAATATATTTATTTGATATATTTATCAGATTTATTAATTTATCTTAATTTATCTTTAAAAGAAATTTATTAATTTATCAGATTTATTAATATATTTATTTGATATATTCATATGTAATGGTTATAAATATATTTATGATATGATATGATAAATATATTTATTTGATATGATTTGATATGATATGATATGATATGATAAATATATTCATGATATATTGGAGGTGTTTATGGTGTAATGGTTATTGTTGTAGAAAATGGGCACAGTGGACTTAGTTCAAATCCTGGATAAGGCTGTTTGCATTTCACATTCCACTAATACACTTAGGAAAGGTATGAATCCAATTATTCTCCCTCTAGCTATGGAAATAGTAGGTAGCTGAGGCGGACTGTCTCCATAACATAGTCACTAATGTGCTAACAAAAATAGCCCACCACAATGTGCCATTTTTGCTGTGTTATGGTAATATACATACAGAACTTGGTTGGGTTTTACGGCATGTCAACCCTTGTTGAGTTATTTCATGCCAAAAATGTTTTGTTTTATTCATTCTAGTTGGGTATTCATTTTTTTTCGACTCAAAGTTTTTTTTAAACACATCTTTTAATACTCATTTTCCTATCTATTAACCCATAGATGGGACACTAACAGGTACTACCACTCTGGGTCAGGATGTATTGTGCAATTGATAGGTAGCCTATCAATTATGTACAATAGTATAGTTAATTCAAACTGACAGTTTTGTGGAAAAACACAGAGAATTTTATGGACAGATTTTAACTTGTGTTTCACCTCCTTCAATTCGCCTATGCGAACATTAAAAAGTTAGTTTAGGGAAGTCAAATTATAGTTGGGCACTGAACAAGATGGATAGCAATGACGATCTGTCCATCAAACCAAAATCTCTGCATGTTTGATTGATCTGGATATTATATAATAAAATATGAGCTCTAAGAAAAAACTAAGTCTTGTGTTCATTACTAAAAACAAACAACAGACCAAGACACAGAAGAAGATCAAGCAGAAATCTAGTCCAGATCCTGAATAACAGAAGAACAGCCATACAGAGTTAGATCCAGTTAAGAAGCCATCTAACAACCCAGAGTAGATCCTGAATCATTGGATAAACAGAAGCCAGCTACACAGATAAGAAAATAGCTATTCAAAACAATAGAAGAAAAGACACAAGATAAGTATAGAAGATGATTTGGATTATTTGAATTATTCAGACTATTGTCTTTATCTTTTTTGTTATCTGCATAATATTTTAGCTGATTTGTCCTTCGGCCTTCTTCAGGTATTTCTTGTCTTGACTCTGGAACCCCCCTCCCTTGAACTTGGGAACCTCCTCTTCGAACTTGGGAATCTTCTCTTCGAATTCAGGAACCTTCTTGTAATTGGGAGCCTTCACGGAACTTTGAACCCACCCCTTTATTCAATCCATGGGAGTATACTGTTCTCATTCTCGATTATGACAAGAAGGTTCTCGAGTTTGAAGAGAAGGTTCCCGGGTTCAAGAAGGTTTCTGAGTCCAACAAGAAATACCTGAAGAAGGCCGGAGGTCACATCAACCAAAATGTTGTGCAGATAACAATAAAGATGAGGACAATAGTCTGAATATAATCTAATCCAATATATAATACAAATAATACAAATTATCAAGCCTCATCTCAAAAATTCAGAGAAATATAGAAGATGAGTATATGACCATGTGTATACTCTACATAATACAGGCGTGGCATTATTTTCGTATTTGCCTGGAGAGTTATCTGCCCGTTTAGTTTCGCTGGTTCCTGCTAGGGGCCTCGGGTGTATTTAAGCGGCTGATTTGAACTTCTCTTTCTCTCTTTTCCTGTTGCTCGACCTACGAGACACTATGGGTTAGACTCTGGTCTACCCCCCTCTTGTTGGGGCTTTGCCCCCCCCCCTTACATTACTGTAAGTGATTCATACAGCATGGACTATTCTTAGTCTCATGTCTGTTGCTTTTATGTTTATCCTTTTACGAGTAACTTTGTATTACTTATGTATGTATGTTCATGTACACCTCTATGTATTATGTACCCTGTTTATTCTGTGCTGTATATAAAATGTTTTGTCTATCAACCTTTGTCGGAGTTTTATCTTCAAGTATTATCACTTTGAATCTTACACTATATGAGATACGTCGATTTAAAGTATAGTATGCAACATCTGGACGTGGGAGTAATGGCAATAAAAGGGTACTCTACATTTCCCAGAGTTCCAGAATTGGAACTTCATCACTAGATACAGTTTGATACTGAACTTAGAGTATCATAATATAGATTTCATTTCTCAATTCTTATTTCTGTCTTTCTATTTCAAAATGTAATAAACAGGGTTAGTATGAAGCGTATGGTGGCAAGGAAAAACAAACACAGATTTTATGTTTTATCAATTGTATTGTTAAAAGGAACATGAAAGGCGAGGAAAAGCTACAAGTGAATTTCAAAAAAAAGGTCTGATTTTGGTGATAGTTGTGACGTGAATAATAAAGTCAGTGAAGGGCCCGGTGGCCGAGTCAGTTGTAGTGGAGGTGGTGAAATGGGCAGATGAACCAGTGATATTAGTAGTTAGATGTTGGTTAGGTGGGCAGAGTCTCGTGTTTTGGTATTCTGAAGTCGATAGTGAGTTTTGTATCGTGTATGGTAGTTGGCGTAGTCTTGTTGTTGTATGATGTGGAATCGTTCATCCCTTTAACTGCCGGTCGGTCAGATTTGGGTTGGGGGTAGGTGAGAGATGTAGGTCAGCCGCCTTGTGATGTATGTTTCGTTTTGTGGGCCGTCCTTTGTGATGTGAGCTGTCCCGTCACCACAATATCTCTGTCTTGTCAACTCTTCAAAGCTGACTTATATAGGTTGTCGTGATCCGAAATCGGATCAATTTAACCCTAATTTTATTTTTGCCTGGAATCATTTGGATTGGATGAAAATGCGATTTTATTTATAATATTATTTTTTATTGTTTAGGAATTCTTGTTTTCCAGCCGGAAGTTCTGCTGGAGCCTATGCGTAGAACCATGTTATTTTGGTCACTTCGTTTTAGGCTACCATTGAGTTAACTTCTGTTTGGCGTCAGCAACTTATGTTTTGTTTTGTTGGCGAGTGTATCTCTTTATTGCGGTGTGTGTGCGAATTGAATTGTTGAATTTAGTGGATCGAGAGATATCTATATTAGTGTATATAACAAAAGTAAATGGGAACTTTCAATTTGATTTGGTCTGTGCGGATGCAGATGATGGCTGAAAAGTTAGTAAAGCTAAAAACTTTTTTTAAAAAATTGGATTATTATCATGGGCACAAGTATTGACTTTATCAAACTTTCATCCTTCAGAATGCAAAAAGAGTGATGCAGACATGTGGTTTGATTAAAATAATTTTGACCCCCTTAAAAAAAAAACCTTTAATATTTGAACTAATTTGAATTTAATTATTAGAAACTTGATTTTATATGAAAGAAAACATATTCATTTGAATTTGGACAGTAAACTATTATTTATGTCTATTATTAAAAAAAAAAAAAATTTCAAAGATCTGTTTACATTTTTTTATGAAAGAGTGTGACAAAAATTAATTTTTACACTGCCTGGAGGGCGTTTTCTTATTTATTTTTTTTAATAGTTATTATAATTCAATGGTAATAACTTTACCCTGAATATTTTTCAGTATTGGTAAACACTTTTCATTTCATTCATTGTTTTAACAAAAGATTTTATTGATTATCAGAGAGTAAAAGGAAAAAAAAGCATGTGGGATTAAAATAAAACGAATATGAAATTAGAATTAAAAAAACAACAAACTCTCGTGGGGCCTTCACCGGAAAAAACCTCTGTACACATCCGACAAAAAGGACTGTCCCCCCGGCCCCAAAAGAATCTCTCTGCCATTTTCGAGTCAGGCCTTAACTGAGTGTAGTTGCTTCTTAGCCAGGGCGGGGGGATATCCCCTTGCCACATGTGCCTATGACCCTGTCAATAAAGCCTAAGTCATAAAGCCACCTTCTGCCTTTGTCTCTTTCCTTTTCGTTCCTTTCCTTTCGTTCCTTAAATTTCTTCGTTTTCAGTGCGACTACCAAATGAGATGGGGTAAAAAGAAAACCCAAGGAACACGCAGCCAAGAGTATCCAGATACCTTTAAAGCTGTAAAACACCCAAAACTACTTATACCCCAGATGCACAAAAAGTTGCATAGGCTTTGGTGTTGATAAATAGACAGACCAAAAAACTAGTTGCAGGAACATCAGAAGGTACCAGTATTACAGATTCAGAAAGATATATAGAGAGAAAGCAGAGTCAAAGAAAGAAGAGACGTTTTGTGTTACGTTTAATCAAATGATAAACAGTTTAGAACTTTTTGGAATATTCTTATAGGCTCTCTGATGCCAAAGCTTAGGTTGAGAGTCACAGAATTTGACCTCAAGTGAAAAATTGCTTAGTCATGCCGTAGCCGACCTTGCGGAGAAGAGGCAGGCAAACGAAGAACTGATACTACACTCACGTACGCCATATCGAGAGACAGGTGACGTCACGTGGGGGGGAAGGGAAAGCGATCCCCAGTGTCAGTAGCAGTTAGTATTCGGGACCCGGTCAGCGAACATCTCGTGGGGGAGGGAAAGAAAATAATGTCTCCCAAGAAGAAACTCACGTACGCCATATCGAGAGACAGGTGACGTCACGTGGGGGGGGAGGGAAAACGATCCCCAGTGTCAGTAGCAGTTAGTATTTGGGACCCGGTCAGCGAACATCTCGTGGGGGAGGGAAAGAAAATAATGTATCCCAAGAAGAAGGTTATCAGAATTGAAAATGCCATATAAAGAACTAATACCCGGAGTAGTCATTCACACAAAAGATGAATCAACACGTAAAAAGATAAGTGCAAACTTCTTTCGTTATGAAAATTTGTAAATTGATTTGGAGAAATAGTTCCGCCAAATGACATTATAAATACTAGCCTGTTGGTGTCCGTATCATGACCCTCCCTTCCAAATTTGAATTAAAATGTTATGTTCTAATTATATATACGTTGTTGTGTTATTTATTGCCAAGTTCTTATGTGTATCCTCTCATCTTTCTTTGGTAAATTCTGATGAAGCTGTATAGTGTTGAAACGATAGGCATATGTAACATTTGTGCTTTATTTGTTAATGACATTCTGCTTTGCTCCTGGTGGATTGCTCCTTGTAGACTGGCTCTGATAAACTTCAATATCTTACAGTTAAAGGTTCTTTTTTGTCAACTGATGCTCATCCACTTCTGGGAGTAATGACAACTAAGAGGTGATTCTACACTCCCCAGAGCACCAGAACCAAAAATTGACCACCAGATTGCAGTTTAGTGTCATGCTCAAGACACTTTTTTTTTTACTTCCTACTCTTTTGCAGGGGATGCAAAATGTATGTTCTGCGCCCTGCTGACAGGGCACCCAATGGACCAACCTTGTCTATGTATATATATTAGGTAGATTCAAAAATTATCTGAACTTTTGTTTTATGGGAGCTGAGCTTGTGATAAGCAGAACCATGACTAATCTGCAGAGAACAAGCTACCTCATCGATGATAACTCACCGGTTCACAATTACTATCTCTTGAGCTTGCTAAATATTCTCATCAGTAGTGGAGGTTGATGGGTGTACTGCTCCTTTTCTTTCTTTTAGAAGTCCGTTGCAGAAGATGATGATGTCACTCCATGTCTTCAACAGTTGTAGACCCTCTGGTGGCTAGTTAGTCCAATTCTGGACTTGCAGATATGGTCACACACATTGCAAGGGAAATTCCCATCTGCATTTGGTGGTTTATGATGCTGAAGACGTCGCCACTCTGCAGCCCTGTTAATCTCGATATTGAGCTGCTCAACTCCTGGGCAGCACGTGTCTCACCAACCCTATCTGTTGGAGGTTAGATCTTCCAGGCTTGAAGGTGTGATGGTGCATTTCTTCAGCGTTGTCTTTATATGGTTGTTGAACCGCTTTTAGGGGGGCCTCCTGTCCTCCGTGTACCATCTACAAGTTCACCATAAAGTATTTTACAGGGGAGTCTGTCTGGAGGCATGCGGATGGTGTGGCCCAACCATTGCAGTTGGCGTTGCAATAGGATGGTCTCAATTGGGTCAATGCATGCTCTGCTTCTAATTTTTGAGTATGCGTTGGAGGCAGTTCATGTGGAATGCCTCCAGTTTCTTCAGCTCTTTTTTCAATGCATCATGCTTGGCCAGCCACTTTTAAACTCCTCTATCAGCTCATACACAGTTCTATGTGAGAGTGTACTGTCCTCATATTGTGCAAAAAGCCTCCAATGAATTTCAGCCCCTGACACCCTTTCCAAACCAGAGAAATTGAGTCACTTCCTTGGTGCATACTGCTAGTGGAGCGACCATGTTTATACTGTAAATACAGCAAACAAAATGATGTGATCAGGCTCAAATTTCAATCCCATGACCAAAACAGTGCTAACTATATAACACATGTGCAGAATGCAGTGTGACAATAATAAAGATATGTTATGGCAAAAGTGTGGATAATTTTTTACTCTCCCACATATATTATTTTATTAAAACAGGTATAAGAATATATCTAAGGTAGGTGGATTTTCTCCCCTGGTCGATATACCCCTTTTCAAACCAACCAATCACTCATAATTTTTGGCACCAGAAATCAAAGATAAGTATCTACCTCTTTTTCAACCTACATCTCAATGGTCCAGATGTCAACTTGCTGCTGCCACTATGTCAGAAGAATATGAGAAGAGCCATTTATGAGTATGAGAACTTTAACATAACCATTTACCAAGGACTTAGTTAAGTGGATGTATATTCGTTTTTATTTATTTAAATACATATAGCTGCAAACAGTACAATTGTTTGCATCAGAAAATATTACAATTGTATTTTCTTTATGTATAGATATAATACAATATTGTTTGATATTCGAAGTTGTGTCCATATATTTCCTGATTCTAATTAATGTTAACTTCATATTATCTTATATTTTTATTTCCGGGCATCATCAGGTATCCCTGCTATGACTGCATTATTTCTTTGTGGAAATTTCAATCAGTTTTATTTTCCTGTTTTTTTCCTTCAACATTTAATTTTTTCATTTCAGCTTTGTTAATTTTCTCCATTTTGAAATTGTCGTCTTTTCTTTTGTTTGATTGTTTATCAAAGATTGTTGGATTTTCTTATTATCTGGTTTATTTTATGAAAATGTGTGAGTTCTTCTGTGATTGCTGTGATTTAATCTTGCCTCAAACTGTGGGTCAATGAAGAAAAATTGAATGCTGGAAAGAGAGGAAAGAAGGAAAGTTGAGTGGAAGGGAATTAAAGAATTGAAAGAAAGAAAGAACAGGAGAGATAAAAATGTAGAGAAAGAAAGATATTATAAAAATAGATATAGAATGAAAAGAAAGAAAGAAAGAAAAAACAAAGAAAGAAAGGGAGAGAGAGCTTTAAAGGCAGAGATACAGAAGAAAATAATAATAAACAATGGGAAAGTGAAAAGAAAGAAAGAAAGAAAAGAAAGAAGAAAGAAAAAAAAAAGAAAGGGAGAGCTTTAAAGGCAGAGATACAGAAGAAAATAATAATAAACAATGGGAAAGCGAGAAGAAAGAAAGAAAGAAAGAAAGAAAGAAAGAAAGAAAGAAAGAAAGAAAATTTGAGATAAAAGAAATATGATTAAGAAAGAAAGAAAGAAAGAAAGAAAGAAATAGCAGGAGAGATGTAAAGACAAAGATATAGAATGTAAAAAAGAAGAAGAAAGAAAGAAAGAACATGAGAGAGAGAGAATGTAAAAAGAGAGAAAAAAAGAAAAAAAAAAAGAAAAAAAGAAAAAGAAAGGAACACAGAAAAAAATGTACATATAAAAAGAAAGAAAGAAAGAAAATGTGATTTAAAAGGAGATACAAAAAACAAATGCAAAAAGGGGAGAGATATTCAGATAAGAACTTAATGTTCTAAATTATTGCGGTTAGATGCACAAAATTCCTTTCACCAAAATAAGTCATTATGTTGCCAATCAATTGTGAAGAATGATTTCCAATTTTTGATAGAATTATATTTACAGCTTCTAAAATCTATTTCTTTTCAAAGAAAATTTATTTATTGTTATTTACTAAGCCCAATTTAGTGTGGCACAAAGCCAGAAGTATGGGGACAACTATGGGGTTTGGTGGTTATTTGGGTGGTTACTTGTTTTTTTTCCTTTAACCCAAACACACGAGGTCCTTTCTTCTTGTTGGTTGTCAGCCTGAAAAGAAATGAAGGAAGCCAAAAGAGACAAAGGAACAAGAAATGCTTTCAAAGTTCAACTTTTATTTCCATGTTCACAGCTATTTCTGGGCAAGGAATTTTCTTCCTGAGCCAGTAATAGTTGTATTCCAAATCAAGCTCCTAGAGAAATTGTCCAAGTTTGTTTTTTGGGGGGGCCAGGAAGCCCCTTTTTTTTCAAGCATGCTCAGTGGTTCTTCTTGTCCGAGGGGTTATGGGAGATTGTTAGTTTGAGATTTATTTATTCAATTTTGTATGTTTATTTTTAATTTTCTTTTAATTGGTTTTATTTATTATTTATTATTTTATTTGATTTTGGTACAAATGCACAATAGTGCACAAGAGATAATATCATTAGAATTGCATTTTACATATAGATATATTCTAAACATACTCTTCTCTTAGAAACTTTACAAACATGTACACGCTACCTTTCTACATGGACACCTTCATTCATTTTGTTGTATCTTATATTTTTTTATGTATCATCTTTTCTATTTAGTTTTGTTCCTGCAATAAAATTTGTTTAATTTATGAATTTTTTCATATTTATTCTTGAGGCGAAAACACATTTGTCCAAATATATTCCTCTACAAGCCAAAGAAAATATATTACCACAATTAGTCATCTATAAAACGCATTCATGTATGACATGCACCCTTAACTTTCAGTTACAAAATTCTGGCTTGTTGGTTGGTTGGTTGGTTGGTTTTAACAGCATATCAACCTGTCTGGGTTATTTCATGCTAAGAGATAACGAAATAATATATGTATATCTATATTTACATTTTTATAGTTAACAGTTTTAACAATATGTTAGCATCATTAGGATCATGTTGAGGGATTAGTTTTGTTTGGTATTGATCAGATTTATGTTTATATTTTTTGGTATAATTTTATTTCCTGTCAGGAGGATGAAAAAAGGCTGCATCCCCAAAGACCTACTGTATGGTGAACTAGTGGAAGGCACCCAACCGGCAGGGAGACCACGCCTACGCTTCAAAGATGTCTGCAAGAGAGACCTGAAGACATGCCGCATCGACATGGACACATGGGAGGCTTGTGCGGGGGACCGTGCGGCCTGGCACCTCCTCATCAGGCAGGGAACAAAAAGAAGTGAAGAAGAAAGGAAAAAAGCTGCCACAGAAAAGAGAGCTAAAAGAAAGGAGAAACAGCAGCACCCCCAACACCTACAGAAAGCATCAGCTTTTGTTTGCAGCCATTGCACCAGAGACTGCCATTCGAGGATCGGTCTGTTCAGCCACTCACGTAGCTGTAAGTGAGAGAGAGAGAAGAAGAAGAAGAATAAAAGAAAAAAACTACGCCATCGTCTAAAAATAGACAGAAGTTTGCCAACCTTTATTTCCTTTAAAAAGGACAAAATGTCATTTATGCTGACTTTTTCAAATAGATCATTCATATTAATAGCAAATATATGCACCCTCCGGGTGCAAGTATTTAAGTTTTAATATAATAAAATATCATATTAATTTAGAAAGGCTAATGAAACTGAATAAGAATGCAGATAAAAAGATTTGGAACAGAGGGGGTATGATTGAAAAATAGAACAACTTTGAAACTAACTCTTCCATCATTTTCCATTACTCCCGTCTTTCATTGGTAAATTTTCCTAATTTAACTATTTAGTTAAAATAGAACGTAAAGAATAATATTACAGTTATTTCTTCTTGTTAATGGATTTCTTTTAAGATTTATCCCCGAGATTTTTGCTCATATTCAATACGATAAAACCAAACAATTAGAAATCAACAATACTAAACATATATTTATTAAAATCAATTTTTAAGATCAGTATGCAAATTAGCCTACCCGTTCACACTGTAATCCGCTATTTTGTTGTATATATAAATACAACTGCATGTTATTAGTATGTAGATATGATCAACAGTCTTAATAATGTAAAACAGTTTTATTAATAATTGAGGTTTAAATAAAAATAAAATCATGGAGAATGTGATGTAAATAACTAAGGGAATTGTAACTTGTATATAAATATAGTTTCGGTTACAGACAGACAAATCCACAATCTCCATTATAATAAGATTTGCATTAAAAAATCGGTTTCTGATGTGAGCAAAAATCCCATATTCTATGAGTGTTTAACAGTGCAAGGTGTTTGACATGTTTCAAATGAAATTCTGGAAAAAAAAAAACATTTCTCATTTATGACACAATTTTTTGGAATTTGTAGCACCTAAATTAATAATAAATTTAACATTTGTTCCACTTTTCATCTGAAATAGAATAGTTGGTACACTTTACTAAGAGTTTATATAGTCTAGTATTTCCCTAGAAGGGGCCGGGTTAGCTCAGTCGGTAGAGCGTTCGGCTAGAAACCACAAGGTTCCTAGTTCGATACCGGTCCCCGCCAACTCAGCGTATGAGTAGCACAGAGATCTGTGCGGTAAAGTAAGGAGCTGATGGTAGGTGTGGCCCTCCACCTCAGATGCTAAAAGCAATCTCCTTGGTCTAGCGCTATTGAAAAGGGGATAGACTCCCTCGCTGACTGGCTGATATCGACTTTAGGCCACCCCGTCGACTTTACTTTTATTTCCCTAGAGAGTTCTCCAAAGGGGAGGTAATCATAAAGTAAGGGAGATAGCTTTCAATTACTTATTGCGCTTGTATTGACTAAAAATAAGAATTTATTGCTTAAGTTTAAATAGTGTTTTGAAACACAAAATTTACACATTATTTAGAGCAAATAATATATAAAAGAGTATATAAAAGAGGAAAGAGAAAAGGTGATGAGATGGGTTCTTACTGGTCTACTTAGTCGGCAACCATCTTCTTCTGAGCTGATTCTTCCTTCTTCTGGGCTGGGTGGTCTGTACTCATTTCAGTTTGTAATAAATAAGCAAGACTTTGTTTTATGAGACATCTCTATTCTTTATTAAAACCTAAGCCCAAAAGTGTTTTCAACTATGCAGTGAGAAGTTGTCATCTTGGGAGTAATGATCCTTACATCTGCTCCTTTTGACTAATGGCCAAAATCTAACTAACTAAACTTAACTTCTGCTCTTGCACTCTCCCATTGGCAGAAGCCAGGGGGTCAGCTTAAGGTCATTAACTATCAATTATATAAGCCCCTCTTATTTTGAATTTCAACAAATTTGAGGATTTGTTCACATGAAAATGTAACAAACTTTCAGTGAAAATAAGTTCACAGCAGAAGAAATAAATTATAAACAAACACACATTCCAGTAATTATTTCTCTGTAGTGGCATAAAACAAAACAAAAGTGTTTGTTACACATTAGTTTGTTTGGACAATAGATATAACTTACTTTCGGTCATATCATCTTAAATATGGTGATACATATATATCCCCCCCCCCCCGCCCTGTCGGCTGGGGCGTTAGAACGCACCGATCACACCTCTGCAGAGGGGTAAGATTCCGCCAAATGGGGCCACCTGTTAGCCGTGGGTGGCGACCTGTGATGCTTAAGGACAGTCTTGGTGGATGAGCAGTCCATGACCTGCAACACTCCACTTAGAACCTTACTTAGGCTAGATGGGCGGTCGGAGAGACCCCCTCCAATAAATCGGCTGGTCACGTCAAGCCCTAGCACCTATGTGATTGCCCCAACCCTATTGTTCTTATAGCAAGCCCCAACACTTTTTATCATATGGGTGCTAGAAGGCGGTGGCTGATGGTCTACATGTCCTGGGAATGACATTAAACTCTCTCTGATGGTGAGGTTCCAGTTTTGGAGGTTTGGGGAATGTGGAGCACCCCTTTCTCACCATTGTTCCCTGGTCCACTCTGACCCGGAGTGGTAGTACCTGTTAGGGTCCCATCTATGGGTTAAATAGAAAAACATGAGTTTATAAAAAAAATGTATTATCCATTAAGAATTGATTTATTTCAAAACTTTATTGGCATTAAATGACCCACTGAGGTTGATAGGCTGTAAAACAAACCAAACCAAACCAAACCAAAAAACATAAAATGGTAATATTTAGTTCTTGTGTATATTATGTACCTTTAGCTTTTAGGCTACAAAATCTGGGAAATGAGTTATTATTATACACAAATAATCATGGTAGTTGTTGGAGAGTACTGACATTGACAGAGTTATGTCCCTTTCTTAACTAAAGAAAAATCTATATTATGTGTCAGTACATAATTATTTCTTTTTTTCTGTTCAGTGCAAACACATAACTTACTTCCACTTAAAAGTTGACCTTGTGTCACTTCCTGTTTGTGAGGAGGGGGTTGAGTAAATACATACTTCCAGTTTAGATTAGTTCAAGATAGTTGTCTCTCAACTAATTTAGGTAATGTCTTCCTTACAATACCAAAATTTGTGCTCAAGTTAAGATGGAAGACAACAAAATAGAAAAAACAGAAGCTAAGTATCTAAGCAAAGAAGGTAAGTATACCTGTATGCAGCCACAGGTATACAGGTGTAAGGATTAAAGTTCCAAGTGCAAAACAAAGCCTTCACAAAACGTTTTCATCATGTCGGGGTCACCAGTTGTAAGATTCAAAGTGATAATACTTGAGGATAAAACTCCAGCACAGAATAAACAGGGTACATAATACATAGAGGTGTACATGAACATACATACATAAGTAATACAAAGTTACATGTAAAAGGATAAACATAAAAGCAACAGCCATGAGACTAGGAATAGTCCATGCTGTATGAATCACTTACAGTAATGTAAGAGGAGGCCAAAGCCCCAACAAGAGGGGGGTAGACCAGAGTCTAACCCATAGTGTCTCGTAGGTCGAGCAGCAGGAAAAGAGAAAGAGACATTCAAATCAGCCGCTTAAATATCCAAGACCCCTAGCGGGAACCAGCGAAACTAAACAGGCAGACAACTCCCCAGGCATATACAAAAATAACGCCTACACAGGTATACTCTACAGAACAAGATAAGCCCACATCAATTAGTATACAATTGGTATGGTATATAACATATGGAAGCACATGGTTTAATAAATAGTCATAGAAAATGGACTTGGCGACCAGAGTTCAAATCATGTACGAGGCTGTTTGCATTTCACATAGCACTAATACCCTTGGGAACGGTATTCATCAACATGCTATCTCTTGAGCTATGGGTAAATAGTAGGGCATATTGGGATCTTTAACCTTGGTTAGGCAACCAGCCTAGAAGAAGGAAAACTGAATTCAAACCTGTTAAACTAAGCTTCAGAAATTGACCTTGTGTCACATCCTGCTCATGCAGTGGGATTGGTCAATATATATACATGTATACTCTACAGAAAAGTGGCCAGGTTAGCTCAGTCGGTAGAGTGTTCGGCTAGAGACCACAAGGTTCCTAGTTCGATACCGGTCCTCGCCCACTCAGCGTATGAGTAGCACAGGGATCTGTGCGGTAAAGTAAGGAGCTGATGGTAGGTGTGGTGCTCCACCTCAGATGCTAAAAAAAGCAATCTCCTTGGTCTAGCGCTATTGAAAAGGGGATAGACTCCCTCGCTGACTGGCTGATACCGACTTTAGGCCGCCCCGTCGACTTTACTTTTTACTTACTCTACAGAAAAAGATAAACCCACATCAATTTTGGAATGGTAAACAACATATGGACAACTTTGAAAAGCCTTGAACTAGACTAATCAGTAATGAAAAGGACATTCATTATTCTGGTGTAGTGGGTGCTATAGTACCAACAACTTTTGAGAATTTTTGAGGGATAAAGATGATGTGAATTGCTTCCGTTGGAGCGTTTGGACCCTATGCTATATCAGGTCCAGCAACAGTGTAGTTCACACCCTTTTGATTTGCCGTTGTTGCGTCCCAGATTGTGACCCCCGCAAAGAGCCTGCAAAAAAATGGGAGTTTAAAAGATTCCTTTCAAAGAAAAGTATCTTCAACCGAATTGCAGAGGGTTTTGAGTCCTGTTGAGACTCTATTTGATTTTCTCCAAAGAATTTTGGTCTTCTAAGAGTTTTCCATTTTCCTGTCAAAAAGTCTCTTCCACAAAAGAGCAGAGTTTCCAGTCTCAGAGAGACTCGGGTTTTATAGAAGAAAAAGAATTTCGGTCTTTTAAGAGTTTGCCTGTGAACGGGTTGCTGTAAAAAAACTTTGTCCCTCAGAATTTTCATTCTCTTCCGAGAACTTTTTGGTAGCCTTGAGGCTATAAATTCAGTCAGGTGACTGGACAAATTGTAAAAAGAAAAAAAAGGGGAGAAAAAGAAAAAAAATTAAGAAAGGAGAAAGTGATTTATATTTTTTACTTCTACTTTTGTGTTTTCCTTTTATTTACTTTGTTTTTAAGTTTTTGTTTTTCATTTATTTGTAATTTTGTTATTTTGTTAATTAGAAGTCTTTGAACTTTTGCAAGAGGAAATTATCCTGCAAGGGATCCCTTAGCCAATAAATTGTTTCATTCTTTTAGACATACAGCAGAATTTGTTATTTTTTGATTGGCCATTTGTTTTATTTTTTTTTTTTTTTTTTTTTGTTGTACAGTTGGAGCCCTGTTACTATACAGGGTCAATTATTTTATTCCAAGAAGTTTTTCGGGGTAAAATTCTGGCAAACTGAAGGTTGTACATTTGTTGTCTTTGGGTACCATAACTCACTCTAACAAAAAAAGAATGAGAGGTAACAATGCGGACTACTTGGAAAGGAATGGGGGTTGAATACTGTTTCCCTATACAATATACATTCACAACAAATTAACAACACCATATTTTATTGCCTGAGCAAACTTAATAGAATGAATACCAGAATTACATGAAATATTAAAAGAGTATATAAAGATTGTGAGTGAAGAAATGTCTTAATGTGGGCTGAAAAGTCCTGAGAGTACATATGCATAAGAAAAATAGAAGTTTTGTTTGAAGCCTTACATATTTAAGAAGTGTATTGTTCTATGCTGTAGTGTTCAATGTAATAAGGTTGTTAGAGATGAAAAGTCTTCTTGTTCTGCAGGACATAAGCTGGTCTGTTCAAGGCATTGTCACACATGGTAAGAGGAAGAGCCTTTATGCGATTGTGTTAAATACAGGTTACTGAATGCTAGATAGCACAAGTCATTATCTCCTTTAACTGCCAAAGAATTCTGCTAAATGACCACTAGGTGGCATTGTCCAGCCTGTATTTAACATAAGTATATAAGGTTGTAATTTCTTGATATTGGATTATTCCATAACTAGCAGGATCTACATTTTGTCTTGGACAATTTTGTTGGAAATTCCATAGCTAATTATCTCCCCCTACCGCCAGGGGTCGAATGCCAACAGCGTATGTTGGCGCCAAATACCAAAATGTCACTTATCGCAAAGCAGTACTGGAGAAGAGACATAAGACACCAAGCTCTCATTACCAAGCCCCAAAACAGGGTCCACTTATCACAAGAACTTTACAACCAGATTCCTTCTAAGGCATTGTATCTGCATACTGCATAAAGGCCGGTACTACTGCACACTGACTAAAGGAAGAACAACTACCGAGACGAAGTGTCTTATCTACATTTCCCACCGACAAGAAGAAAACCGTGTTATCACCAGTACTACAAGAAATTCCTCCACAGATAAGTCTGTAGCAAATACCATTAAATTTGCAACAATTTTATGTAATTTTTTCTCAATACAAGTGTCTACATTTACTTTCGTGTTTGTTCCTTCTTTGTCCGACAATTTGCCTACAACTACGGAGAAATAAGGGCTCCTTCGATTCCATAAATACTCTTAATTTAGACGGTCTCATTTTTAACCAGAGAGTGTTGCAGGATGATAACGGATGGAAGATTTAGGATCAAGCATATTAATATATAGATGTTTTCTCTGCATGGCTTGGATAAAAATGATATCATTGATTTAAATAACTTACTGAGCTATGAGTGGACCATACTGCCTCACTTGTGCCAGTATAGTATAGTAGACTGTCTAATTGTTTAGTAACATTGATCCTCATTTAGTACACTATTTTTTATCACAACAGTTTGGGTCAAGCTTAATTACATTTGTTTGGTTATTATTGATATTGGCCCTTTGTTTATTTGTTTGTTTGTTTTTTTGTTTATTTTCATTTTTGTATTTTGTTGTTTTTTTATTAAAATGTAATGACATCATGAAAGTATTCAAAAAAGATTAAAAAAAAAAGAATAGTGTTCATTTTGTTTCTCTGCCTTTTCTAATTCTTCTATATTATTTTTTCGATTTCAAATCTCAGGGGTTTTCTTTTCCTTTTCTTTCTTTCTTTCTTCTTTCTTTCTCTCTTTCTTCCACACAATCAGTCTCTGAAATTGCCCCTTTCTTTCTTTTTTTCTTTCTTTCTTTCATTCTCTCTTTCTGTCTTTCACACATTCACTCTCTTTAATTTCCCCTTTCTATCTTTTCTTTCTTTCTTTCTTTCTTCTCCTACACATTCACTTTCTTTAATTGCTTTTTCTTTCTTTCTTTCTTTTATTCTTTCTTTCTCCTACACATTCACTTTCTTTAATTGCACCCATTCTTTATTCTTTCTTTCTTTCTTTTATTCTTTCTTTCTCCTACACATTCACTTTCTTTAATTGCACCCATTCTTTATTCTTTCTTTCTTTCTTTTATTTTCCAAGATCATCTGAGCTTTACTCCTAAATAGAAGATTACCTTCTAATTTCATGATCATCTGCCCTCGCCTCTACCACTGAGTTTTAGACCTAAATAACCTCTTCCCTGAATCTGAGAATCACTGATGGATTAGAAATGATACTCTTTTCATTGAAGAGTTCAGTATTCCTTGTAATGTAATATTTTGGTCTCACATTTGGAACTTAGCAGATGTCTTGAAACAAATCTTGGCTCAGATTCAAATATTTTTAAATGGCTGAAAAGATCTGAGCCAAGTGTTTCAAATTTCTCCATTGTTTCAATTGTTGCATTGGAATTTTTATTGCATCTGAGTTACATAATAATAATTGAATTGTCAGTTAATCATTGTTGATTTGTCTTCTTCACTAGCAGATGTGGTTTTAGTTATTTCAAATTTACATATAAAAGTATGATATGAATATATATATATATATATATATATATATATATATATATTCAAATATATATATATATATATTCAAATTTATATTTCATTGTTGATTTGTCTTCTTCACTAGCAGATGTTGTTTTAGTTATTTCACATTTACATATAAAAGTATGATATGAATATATATATATATATATATATATATATATATATATATATATATATATTAATTAATATATATTCAAATATATATATACATTCAAATTTATATTTCATTGTTGATTTATCTTCTTCACTAGCAGATGTGGTTTTAGTTATTTCAAATTTACATATTGTATTGATGCTAATAAAATTCTTCCTTTAACAAAGCAGTTTTTTTCTATTAGCAAATTAAAAATGCTATCAAACAAAACAAGATGGCTCCTGCAACAATATGAATTCTGTTCTTCCACTACCATTCACATCCATACATTAACATATGTTCATGCCATATACATACACACATACCTACACATTTATACATTGTAAACCCTTTTTCTGCAAATTATTTTATGTTAGATTTTTCAATAACTATTTTGGGTAACTGACTTGTTTCTGCAACCTGTGTAATTAGGTTGGACACGTGGCTGTACACGCACACAAGTCATGTGAACACTTTGGATCAATTGAAAATATCTTCAACAACTGTAGCAAAGAAAAGACACAACTCTGAGTAAAGACACATTTTTACCCACTCTTATTTACGGTCTGTTAAGAAATTTGAACTTTTTCCTTTGTATTATTTTGTAAACTTGTTCGTTTGTGTTCGTCAATACATATATTTATCATTCTAATTCATTCCATCGACTTCAGTTTTTTCCTTTATTGTTTATTGTTTTTATAGACCATCTTGGTTAAACTATCTGTCAAGTTACTCAGTCTAACAGCACAGAATAAATTCTCTTCTGCAAAGATGATGGCTCTCCACAAAATAGGTATGACATGGGCATACATAATCTGCCACGGTGCCTACAAAAATAGATCGACCAAAATGGTGATTACATGGAAAAAGATATAGGTTTAAACTTTAAAATGATGTAAACATCATTGACAATAAACAATAAAAGTTTTTGTGATTTCTAAATATTTTGGAGACCTTACTTTTGGGATTACCCTCGTATTTACATTTGAAGAAGGAGCAATGGCCATGACGTCATGTCTGTATTGTCATTTACTAAGCTAAGTTTAGTTTAAGACAAAACCATATATATGGGAAGTGGTAAGTAAATATTTATAAGGTGTACTTAGTTGTCATTATCCTGCATGCAGCACCCTACAAAAGATTAGCTGTACAGTCATTTACCTCCTATCACACAAACCATCCAAATAAGATGAACAAGACGGGCTGGACATTGCTGGAGAAGTAAGGACAAACTCATAAGTGATGTTCTCTTATGGGCATCTACACATGGATGTGCTAGTGTGGGTCAGCTAGCAAAAAACTATATCAATCAGATTTGCACTGATACTGGATGCTGTGCAGAGGACTTGTCAGGAGTAATGGCCGATAAACGGGTGGTGCGGAAGAATCAATGAAGATCCATGTTATTAGTTCAATTTGATGATAATAATGATGAAAACTAATAAGGAAGAAGATACAACAACAGGAATGAAGAAACAGGAAAGATATGTGGATGAAAAAAAATTAATTTGCTTGTATTGTATTAGTATAGCATTTATTCTCAGACTAACAATAACAAATAAATGAATTAAAACTTAGTTCAGTTCTAACAATTTATTTAACAACAAAATAATGACTAACAATAGAAATGTCCTTCCTATATACAGAGTCAAATTTGAGCGACTTACGAGCCTGATGGAGAGGTAATTTTAGGATATCTAGTATCTTCTGTTTAAGTCAATCTTCTCAGATGTAATTTTTGGTTGACTGCTCATGAAACTGGTCCATATGTATCTGTTGAATATATGTGCAAAAATTTCTGGGTGTGTCACATGATTGTTATGTCCAATCATAGAAAGGCTCACACCCACTTAACTCCACACATAGAAATTAATGTATTTTACTAACCCAACACTTGTATTTATGTGTGTGAAAAATATTAAAAAGTAGTTATGCATGTTATACTCTAAGTCAAATATCATTATAGGGTTATTTCCTATAAGTCTAACATGATCAAAGGGGAACCACTCTTGACTGATAAATTATTTATTGATCTACTAGGAAAAAAGAAGACGGGTTAGGTTAGGGTTAGGGTTAGGGTTAGGGATTAGGGTTAGGGTTAGGGTTAGTTTAATGGGAAAATAAATAAATAGTTTATCAATCAAGAGTGGTTCCCCTTTGATCATGTAAGACTTATAGGAAATAACCCATTATAGTTCATAAACACTTCATAAGAGTCAAACAATAGAATGGTAGATTCTGATTGGTAGATTTAGCAGTGAGCAATCATGTGACAAGATATTAAGTCTTATTTTTTAGCTAATCAGAGGGCATTGCTGGCTGAAATAGCGTACACTTTCTTGGGAGGAAATCATAATACCAAATGTCACTTGCAGGAAAACTGACTTTATGGAACATAATTACACACAAATAATCACTTCATTGGAGGGTCATTTCCCTGAAAGAATCAGCAAGTCGAATTCAAAGAAAGATAACTTTTATATTTTTTGATGCTTCTAATGAAACCAAAACATTCCCAGTAACAATATATGTTTATATTGCACATAGAAAGTGGATAGCAGCAGCTCAGAGTCATGAGATTAGTCTGTCTCAATGCAATCCTAATAGAGAGATACAGTCACATAGTGCATACACTGTATCCACTTCAAAAGGGAGACACAGTCTCCGTACAATGTCTAAACAACCATCGGTGGGACATAACAGGCCAGGTTCTCATTGGCTGCTAGTTTCGATTTAGACACTTTTATCCATATATACTGAACAATTGACTGTGTGCTGGCAGTTGGCATAGACTGTATTTGGTTGTCTTTTTTTTGTCTGGTAACTGGACGCTAGTCAAAGCCTTCCTATGAAGTTGAGTATGATTATGTTTGAAATGCACTAAACTTACTTAGCGCAGGGTGGCATCGTCAGTTATGTTATTGGCTGGATTCATAGGGGGTTTCGGGTCTTCCAACATAATACCCCCCTCAGCCAGCCAGACCCCATTGGAGACAATCAAACTCCAACACACCACCCATGTGCAACGTCAACAGAAAAATGTTTTTTCTACAGTATATAAATATATCATTATCATTATTATTATTATTCTACAGTAAATAAATATATTATTATCATTATTATTATTCTACAGTATATAAATATATTATTATCATTATTATTATTCTACAGTATATAAATATATTATTATCATTATTATTCTACAGTATATAAATATATTATTATCATTATTATTATTATTATACAGTATATAAATATATTATTATCATTATTATTATCAAAGGCCGGTTAAACTCAGTTAGTAGATTCCAATTCACCAAGGAATCGCAAGGTTCCAGGTTTGATACTGGTGTGTAAGAGTAGCACACAACTTGGGTAATCTGATCTGTGTAGTAAAGCATCTGGGAGTTGACAGTAGATATAGTGGTCCACCCTCCCCCAAAAAAACAATCTCCCTAGTCTGTGCTTGCAAAAAGGGGATATACTCCCTCACTGGCTGATGCCAACAATAGGCCACTCCGTATTATAGGAAAGATAGAGTGAGGGGTTGAGTATGCAGAAGCGATAACATTAATCTGTTTGAACCAAACATAATGAAAAGATGAAAAGAAAAAAAAAAGAAAAAAGTGAGAGAGCGTTAAATCAAGATTATCATACTTTTCACATATTGAACTATTTAGCAATAGCTCTTAAGTAAACATATCAAACGTTGTAAGGATTAAATTATCATACTGTGATATATCCGCAAGTTCTGCTAGTTACTTATTGTTCTTATTGTTATACAGCAATAACACATACAACTGCCGAAAAAAGACTACAGTGTTTATCTATACATATATAAAGGGCAGTTGTGTGTCCAGATGAAACTATGTAAATAAAACAATTAATGACAAAGTCAATATTTATACACATTGACTATCACCAGATCTTGCTTTATGTAAATAAAACAATTAATGACAAAGTCAATATTTATACACATTGTCTATCACCAGATCTTGCTTTTTGAGCAAAAGTAATGAAGAATTGATTTATGTTTGTGAATATAATTAAACAATAAAATTTAAATAGTAACAACATAGAATTTTTTTTTTTTTTACATTTAATATTTTAAAGAGGGGACATTAATTTTTCTTTTTGGAGCGTCTGTGCCCTTTTTTTTTTTTTTCCAGACGCACCACTCAGCCGGATCAATGCAAGGTTTTTTTTCTACATAGGGATTTTAATGGGGCATTACTACTAAGACCCAATTCACAATTCAGTAATACTAGATCTGCAAGACTAACTTCTAGTCTTATATAAATCTTACATTATTGAATTTCCTTATAAACACACACACACACACACACACACACACACACACACACATACTTGGTAACCAGCTTCATTTTCATATAGCATCACTTAAGTTCTATTAGGATAAAGGATATTTGCATACTAATGTCTGAAACTCAAATCAATCAATTTTTTTTGTTGTTTATTTTGGCATTACAAATAGCTCAGTCGGTAGAGCGTTTGGCGAGAAACCACAAGGTTTCTAGTTCGGTACTGACCCTCGCCAACCAGCATATGAGTAGCACAGGAATCTGTGCGGTAAAGTAAGGAGCTGATGGTAGGTGTGGCACTCCACCTCAGGTGAAAAATTAATTTCCTTGGTCTAGCGCTAGTGAAAAAGGATAGACTCCCTTGCTGATTGGCTGATACCGACTTTAGGCTACCCCGACTTTACTTACTCACAAATTTAAAGTTAATCTGGAAAAAAAAAATTCTTATAGCAAAGCACACATACTTTGGAATTTATATAATAAAAAATATCCACTTGAAGCAAGACAGGTTTGAATTCAGTTTTCCTTCTCTTACACTTGTTACCTAGCCAAGGTTAAAGATCCAAGTCTGCCTTACTATTTACTCATAGATGGAAGGAGAGTAGTTGGATGCATACTTTTCCCAAGGGTATTAGTACTATGTGAAATGCAAACAGCCTTGTCCAGGTATTGTAATTGGGTTGATGAGTCCATATCCTATGACTCTAACCATTACATCACGCGCCCAATGTTGTGTGGGTATATGTGTGTGTGTGTGTGTGTGTGTGGGTTATGTTTTTGTTTTCATTAAAATCACACAAAAAACTAGTCCTTAATTTCTCATCTTGTTTCTGTTTACTTGCATATGTGTCCATGTAGGTGGTTGGTTGAATTTTATGGTATGTCAACTCTTGTTGGGTTATTTTATGCTGAAGACATTTTGTTTTATTCATTCTTGATGAGTACTCAATTTTTTTCAAACGCCTGAAAAACACTGAAAAACAATCTCCCTAGTCTAGCACTAGCAAAAAGGGATAGATTCCCTCGCTGTCCAGCTGATACCAACAATAAACCACTTCGCCAACTACTTTTACTTTATTTACCCCCAGATTAATTTGCATAAATCATTGCAAATGTAGTACAAAAAAAAAAAAGCACTGCGATAGAAGGGGAATAAAAGGTGAAAGGAGAAAGAGAGAAACAACAATTACATTATCTATCCACATCTCCCCTCTTCCTTTCCATAGATATACCCCCCCCCCGTTGGAGTAATAATACAAAACATAAAAACAGTGCACAACAATCCATCTGATGATCATGTGAGCACAACATATGCAAAAGACTTTCTGTTATATTGTTGTATTTGAAATTTGATAATTAAAACCGATTTATGGCCATTTTAAGAATATATATACTTTTATAGGTGTGTACCATATATGGCACACATTGTGGTTTTGGACAGTTCTTCATGTACCATATATGGTGCACATCACGGCCAATGTGTTAAACTCCTATTTTGTTATGGTATGAAGCTGAGTCGGAAAACATATTGAGACTAAAGCTGTATTTACCTAGACAGAAATGAACAATGAAATTTTGAATGAAATGAACAATGAATCATTTTTATAAAAAATAGTCCCCTTACCATGAGACCTTTACTGAAGTAATTTTGATCTTCTCTTGGCGCTCCATATTGCTGGCCTTGTGCCAAACCAAGCTGACCTTAATGAATATCTAGCATGGAACTATAGTAGAGAAATATATCAGTAGGCAGATTATATTATGCCAAACATCTATGCAGGAGAAGACAGCCTGCCTTGAAAAGCAGCATTTAATTTTCTCTTTTACCTGAGCTGGAACACTGAAAATACCCCACAATTTCAGCCACCATACAGGCTTTATTGAATAAAATTTTAATTAAATTGTGATAATGTTTAACTTAGTTTGAAAACATTTTTGAAATGCAAATTTTATTTATTTATTTTTGTCAGATTTTTATATCAGCCTTTTTGTTTACCTACGAAGATGGCAAACATCTTGTTTTTGGTTACAACAATTTTGTTAACACTTGTGGTAAACACAATGACCCAATAGAATAATATATATATTTACCAACCCCTCCACATGAGAGGGATGCGACATTAGGTCTATTTCTAAAGCGGAGTTTGATTTCAGAACTTTCCTTCTCCTAGACTGGTTGTCTAACCAAGGTTCAAGAGCCCAGTCTGCCCTACTATTTAACCATACCTGGAAGGAGAATAGTTGGATTCATACCTTTCCCAAGAGTATTAGCACAATGTAAAATGCAAAAAGCTTTGAACTCATCTCGTTGTGTTCATTTCCTATGACAGTAACCATTACACCACAAGCCTCCTGTAGTGAGAGAGGAGACCTGCCTCATGCAACACGGTGTGACGGAGAGGGTGGCGGGCGTGAAGACATGCCATATTCTCGAAGGAAGCGGGCTAGGCTTTGCTTGGTGTGTAGAACTGACCTAGAGCCGAACCCGCTTCCTTTAGATTGTGAGAGCTGTGGACGATCGGTGAAGTAGGAAATGGCATAGTGGCCCGGATGTGGGTGGTCGCGCCGTGCTGGCGAGTATCGCACGTGCTGCATGGACAATTATGAGTGAGGAGCCCAGATGTGGTGAAATTGGGGTGTATTTAAAGGACTGATTATCACAGACCAGGCAGAACGACTTGCAGTTGTATTTTGTTGTCGAGACGAGTGGGACGAAGACATAGTTTTGGATATTGGATTTTTGGAGCGAGATACAGTTGGGAGTGGTTGGACTGTCGATTGGAGCCTTGAGTCAGACTTGACTGTGATCCCCACACACACACACACACACTGTTTAGACCTCCTTTGGAATAATATAAGACCAATCATTGCTGCAAAAAATACTTTGATTACAAGATTTATCAAAAATTAACTTAAAAGCCGCCTTATTGGGCAGCAATTAAGCTAGCTCATGCAAAGGGACGATGATTGGAACTTTCGCCCAACAATGACACTTCATGCATTGTACAAAATAATTTGTTGCAAAAGATCACATAAAAAAATTGCCAGAAACAATTGTAGTAATTAAAATTTGCAAATCCAAAATTTCAGGATTCATCCTGGTCTGGATTCATCCCGGAATGGTTTTAATTTGCTCACAGAGTCAACCTGATTAGAAAATGGTATGACATGTTGGGCTACGGCCTCTAGGAGTAAAGTTGAAAAATGTGATACACTGATATTCACATTTATTATTAGAGAAGTATTGAGACTGAAGCTGTATTTACCAAGACAGAAATGAACAATAAATGAATTGTTCATTTTCTTCAAAATACAAGATATGCTGAAAAATATAGCTGTATTTAGCAAGACAAAAATGAACAATAAATGAAAAGTTTATTTTCTTAAAAATACTTTCCTTGACATTCAATACATATATTCCAGTGAGGAATATTATGGGATTGATGAATACAACTATATTTTTCAGCATATCTTGTATTTTGAAGAAAATTTATTCAATAAAGCCTGTTAAAGGGGACAAAATTCCATAATAGGAAAATTATACTATTGAAAATAATTACATTGGAAATAGAGCAGACACATAGAGATTAAAATTGTGTTTGCAATTGTGCAAAGAATAATCAAGCTAAGGGAGATAACTTTAGATTTCTTCAAAGGATATATATGTACTAGCAGGACCTGTGGATATACCAATTTAATTAATTAAAACGTTTGATATGTTTACTTAAGATCTATTGCAAATAGTTCAATATGTAAAAGTATGATAATCTTGATTTAACTCTCTCACTCTTTTTTTTCTTTCTTTCCTTCTTTTCATTACGTTTGATTGAAACAGATTAGCATTATCACTTCTGCACGCTCACCCCCTCACTATATCTTTCCCTTACTCTCTTTATTATATTTTTTCTGTGTAGCATGTCCTTTTTCTTCCTTTATGATAAAAATTGAAAGGGTCCATTATTTAGCTGAGGTGATGACACTCATAAGAAATAAGAATTTGACAGATAAGAAACACCAGATAATCAGGATTTACATCTTTGCATTTTATATTGGGTGATTTGGATGGTCTCATTTTTTAACCAGAGGGTATTGTAAAATGATAACAGTTGTGCTTTTAAGGAACACGAGTATTGATATATAGATGTGTGTGGATGCAGGCATGTCTATGTGAGTATGTATGTGTATATGTGGGAAGCGCGTGGTTTAATGGTTAAAGTCATAGAAATGGACTCGTCGCCCTAGTTCAAATCCTGGATGTGGTAATTGCATTTCACTTAGCGCTAATACACTTGGGAAAGGTATGAATCCTACTCTTCCTCCAGCTATGGATAAATAGTAGGGCAGACTGGGCTCTTTAACCTTGGTTAGGCAACCAGTCTAGGAGAAGGAAAACTCTGAATTCAAACCTGTTAAACTCCGCTTAAGAAATTGACCTCGTGTCACATCCTGCTCGTGCGGAGGGGTTGGTAAATATATATATGCATGTGGGTGAGGGTATATGTACAGATATGAGAGGGTATAGGTAGTTGTTGGTTGGTTGGTTGGTTGGTTGATTGGATTTCATGGCATGTCAACCCTTGTTGGGTTATTTTATGCCAATGACATTTTGTTTTATTCATTCTTGTTGGATATTCATTTTTTTTAGCTCATTTTTTTATTTTAAACACATTTTTTTATCTATTTAACCCATAGATGGGACCCTAACAGGTAAGTAAAGTTGACGGGGCAGCCTAAAGTCGGTATCAGCCAGTCAACGAGGGAGTCTATCCCCTTTTCAATAGCGCTAGACCAAGGAGATTGTTTTAGCATCTGAGGTGGAGTGCCACACCTACCATCATCTCCTTACTTTACCGCACAGATCCCTGTGCTACTCATACGCTGAGTTGGCGAGGACCGGTATCGAACTAGGAACCTTGTGGTTTCTAGCCGAACGCTCTACCGACTGAGCTAACCCAGCCCATAGATGAGACCCTAACAGGTACTACAAAAAATTGAATATCCAACAAGAACGAATAAAACAAATCATCTTCAGCATGAAATAACCCTAGACGGGTTCATATGCCATAAAATCCAATCAGTCAACCAGCTACTGACTTGTTTAGATATCTGGATATAATTGCTTTATTATAATAATTATAATATATAATTATAAAAGCTGCTCAGCAGTGCACATATTTTTATCTATGGGGGAAGATTCAAAATTGTTTTAACTTCATTGATGATAACTCACTGGTTTGGCATTACCATCTCTCGATCTTGCTGAATCTTCTCATCAGTGATGGAGGTTGATAAAGTCCTGCTCCCTCTTCTTATGGCCACTTTTGAACTTCTCTATCCACTCATACACACTTCTACATGGTAGTGCACTGTCCCTATACTGTGCTAAAAGCCCCTGACACTCCTTCCACCAAAGAAATTGGGTCACTTCCTTGGTGCATACTACTGATAGTAGTTTTCTCTAAGCGCTTCATTGGAGTCCAAGTGGTTCTGCCATACAGTAGCACTGACATGACCACAGCTTGGAAGAAATTGGGTCACTTCCTTGGAGCATACTACTGATAGTAGTTTTCTCTAAGCGCTTCATTGGAGTCCAAGTGGTTCTGCCATACAGTAGCACTGACATGACCACAGCTTGGAAGAAATTGGGTCACTTCCTTGGTTTTGCTTACATATTTTTTATACTAATTTTTAATATTACCCTAACAGATACTACCTCTCCGGGTCAGAGTGGACCTGGGAGAAATGGATGAAGGGTACTCCACACTCCTAGTGCTCCAAAACTGGAACTTCACCCCTAGATGCAGTTTAATATCATACCCAGGACATTAAGACTCAGTCACCGCCTTCTAGCACATGTGATAGAAATGGTTGGGGGTTTATCATGAGGGCAATAGGGCTGGGACAATTATATAGCTACAAGGACTTGACATGATTAGACGATTGAGTGGGCCTCTCCGACCGCCCATCTATCCAAAGTAAGAACCAAGTGGAATGTTGCAAGTCATGTACTGCTTAGCTACCTGGATTCTGTCCTTAAGCATCATGGGTCGCTACCAACGGCCAACAGGTGGCCCCATTTTACTCCTCTACAGAGGTGCAGTTGACATATTCTACAACTCCAGCCGACAAGGTGGTATTATTAGCTATTTGAAATAAAACCATATAATTGTGTGCAAACAAATTATTATTATTAAATAGGAATAGTTACTTGAAGCTATTGTTATATATTGATGGGGGCACTGATGATTTTTAAACAGTTACTGTAGAAAGAGATTTGAATTCAGGTGTTGTTGAGACTGTCAAGTTGATTGACATTCAATGACATCAAGATGACCCCCAACTTCCTGCAGATGGGAAACAGTGGGAATAGACAATAACAGAAGACTTTTAGTTAAGTAGTCAGCTGCCATATGTCTGAATGTAAGCATGGGCTTAGCATTAGCTCCCACTTGGTTGAGAAAATTCTAAGAATTGAAGTCTGAATAAAATGTAATCACCAAAAACTATACAAGTTTGTCTGTAAGAACTATGACAACCTTGGTGTATCTTACCAGACCAGTCAACAAAAGAACCAGACTGATATAACACCATTTCATTGCTTGAAGATTTAATAATGAACTTTTTTATTTATCTTTATTTTATTTAGAGAAATAAGCAAATATTTTATCATTAAAGAACAAATGTTAATCAGATTGATTGATTGGTTTTATGGCATGTCAACTCTTCTTAGGTTATTTAATGCCAAAGTCAGTCAAGGTTCCAGGTTCAGTACCGGTCCTTGCCAACTTAGCACATGAGTAGCAGGTTTGATCTGTGCGGTAAAGTGGGGAGCTGATGGTAGGTGTGAGTCTTCATCTTAGATGCTAAAACAATCTCCTTGGTCTAGCATGAGTAAAAAGGGGATAGACTCCCTTGTTGCAATAGGCCACTCTGCCAATTTTTACTTTACTACTTGATATCATAACTGTGTAAACAAATAATTATAGACAAAAATAAATAAATAAAAAATGAATAAATAAAATATGTCATCTATTAATAATGGAGATTAGGTCTTTAAATGTCTGTAACCAAAACTATGTCACAGCTTAGGTCACATTACCCAAAATTGTCAATATATAGAATAAATACACTCAAAATCTGAGCATGCGACCTTAAATGGTCCTCATTGTTTTTTTTAAACATGCCCAGATTTATATATAGTTTATTTTTATTTTAATATATATCTAAAGTTATCAAACTAAGTTTCTATTTCAAATTGTTTTATTTCTTTACTCCTTTAATAAATTTGATGATTTTACTTACTTACAGTACAAACTTTCTGGCATTAAATTTTTAACTCCCACTCCCTTTCAAAAGTAAATTTTCACATCGCCCGGAGGGTGTTTTTTTTCTAGTTTAAATATAAAAAAAAATATTTACAATCAAACATTTACAAATGAATCGAATTTCAGCATTAAACCAAACTTAAAAATAAAGCTTAGGTCAGTTTTCAATAAATTCTATAAGCATTAAGAAAACGAAGGAAAAAAATTTAAATTCTACTGAGTTCATTGAAAATAATACTAGTGCTCAAGAAAAAAATGGCCTTGTGTCAAATTTGGCCACATCTAACAATCAGTGAGCTCGCGGTAAGATTCAAATAATTGTTCTGCCATTTTCCATTATTTTCTGTTGAAAGTGGTTCTACAAGCTAAAAATTGACCATTTTAAGCAAAAGGTTAATGATGAGCTCAGAAACACTTGACCTGAAAATTGTAGGTCAACCTTGTCGGATCTTTGATCCAAATACCGTCATTCACAACTTTAGAAAAACCGCACTACGCCTAAATTTGAAGAATTTATTTAAAATAGCAAACAAACCTATAAACAATAAATAATAATAATAATAATAATAATAATAATAATAATAATAATACGTATACTCCGGAATACTACTTTAAAAAGGAAGAAAACTTCTTAAGTACTGCGTATAGTTTTGTTAACATGTGTACTTTAATTCTAGGGATGTATGTCTATTATTTGATGATGTCAGCACAAAAGCCATTATCGAACTACAAGAAGTTGTGTATTATAAATGATAATGTCTGATTAAAATTTGGACGTAGGTAATAATTGACTGAAAAATAAATGAACACTAAAGAAACATAATCTTTTAAAACTGTTGTACTCGACAGTTTTTTTTTCTCGGTGGAAAAAATGTTATTTCAGCAATTTTAAATAAATGTATATTCTCTGATTTGCCACGTTGTGCTGTGCTGTCAGCTACAACTACATTTCCCAAAAAGCTCGACGATGCCATAGAAGTTTCGTGGTTATCATAATTATTTTTGCTATTATTATTATTGATAGATTGAAAATACTTTGTGCTTAACTGAAAATTACAGATTAGTTTCTAGTTTAAAAAAATCTATTCAATAATTTTCTTATATTTCTTGTATAGTTGTAAAAACCAAACCCGTGTAAATGAGTGAATAGGTCTGTTGAAAACTTAAACTATCATTCTCATCGTTTTTTTTTTCTTTCTTTCTTTTTCATTTTTAAATATTATTGTTAGATATTCTTATAGTAAAAATACAAATAATATATACAAATGTAATTTAAAAACTGAACGTTAAGCATGTACATTCTTCCTTTTCTCTTTTCTTCTTTTAAATCGCTATGTACACACTACACAGTTTCAGCAACGTGTTATAGTTCTGTCGGGCTTCCGTAATTGAAAGCGGTGAATCACTTAACTTGGCAGAAATAAGCTCAGTGCATTTCCGACTACGACCAATCAAAATCCCGCCATTTTAGCTTGACTGGTAAACTTATTACTGCTTTCCAGAGATTTTCCAACGGTAAGTACCCAACTTTTTTATATTAATGGTCGGACTCGGATGCAGCATTTGCTGTGAGCATGTTTTTTTTACACTGCAATAGGTTTTAGAGTATGTAAAAGGTTGTTAAACGACCTGTCCCCACTGCCGGAGCAGAGATCTTTCCTTTGTTCTCATTGGTGGGGGCGGTCAGTTGAGTTGATTGGGTGTTGGAGACTTCTGACCAATTTATTGGTCCAAAGTTTACAATTTGCTTCGTTCACTCGACATTATAATTTCTCCATGGCCACACACACATACACATGTTTGACAAATAGAAAAAAAATAAGAGAAAAGAAAAAAAAAGGAGGAGAATAAAATGAGACGAAAAAAAAACAAGGTTTCATTTTGGCGAGGTTGTCTTCATCAACTTGGGACGGATTTTTAAAAAATGAAAAAAAGTAAAAGAAAAAATGATCCTCTTGGAAGTTGCCAAAAAAAAGATCTTCGGTTTTTGTTGTTTTGTACATAAAAAAAATTCAAAAAGAAATACGAAAGAAAAAAATCTTTGTTAATCTCTTGTGAATTGAATTCATCGTATTTATTATCAAACTCCGATATCTCGTTATTTTGTTAAAAGTTGGAATTTTTTTATTTTAATATTTTGTTTTTGTTTTAAACTAAAAACAATCCCTAAAAATGTTGACTTCCTTTTTTACTTCGATTTTGTTCTTTTGTTTGTTTGTTTTCTTGTTGGTGACTGGTTTGTTACTGTTTTGCTTCTTTTTTCTTCGTTATTTGTACTCTTTTTAAAGTTTTAATTCCACGGTTCGATAGTTCTCTTCAGTGTTTTGTTTTGTTAAATTTTTAACTTCCTAGTTGATAAATCCATCAAACCAAATTTTATTTTTTCTCAGCCACGTGGGACTTATTTATTTTTTTAATAATTTGAAGAAAATTCACATTCGTTTTTTAGAAATTATTTAAAAAAAAAACTTGTTTCTATACTAATAGGATATTTAATTGTTTTAATTTACTTCGTTCACTCGAAATTATAATTTTTCCATGGACACATACACTGATACACATGTTTGACAAATAAAAAAAGATTAGGCTAATTTAATTAAAATGAGATTTTTTTTAAACATGGTTTAATTCTAGTAATATTGTCATCATCTTGGACGTATTAAAAGAAAAACAAATGAATCTTAAAGTTGCCAAAAAGATCTGCAGGTTTGGGTTTTTTTTTTTTTTTTTAGTCTTGTACATAGAAAATAAAATATTTAATCTCTAATAAAATCAATTTCACATTCTTCATATATCTACAAACTCTGATTTCTTATAAAAAAAATAGTTGGATTCTTTTCGTTATGTCGTTTTATATTTTTATTTTAAACTAAAAAAAATAAGAATCCTGAATGTTACCATCCTTTTTACTTTGATTTTGTTTTTTTAAAAATCAATGTTTCACGTTTGTAACCGGCTTGTTTCTATTTTATTTTATTTATTACTTTTATTTGTATTCTTTTTAAAGTTCCTTGGTTCGATAGTTCTCATCCTTATTTTAACTTCCTAGTTAATAATTCAAAGTAAATTTTATTCTTTCTCAGCCACGTGGGCATCAGACATATTTTTAGAATTTGAAGAATAAATCCTGGATCTTCCTTTTATTAGTTTTGTTTGTTTATTTATCAATTTGTTTCCGTATTTTGGGTATATATATATTCTTTTAAATTTAAGTTTTATTTGCAAGTTGTAAAATATGAACACTGGTATTTTACTTTTGAAACTTTTTAATTACAATACAAACATTGGTTTATTTAGCTTTTCTTTTTTTAAAAATTATTGGTTAAACTTGGTAAGCGTATTTTTTTTTTTTCTCTTTTTTTGGGGGGGGGGATACACACAACGGTGCCTAAAATAATTTAAAAAGGCTTAATATATATAGATTCTTAGAGATAGGTTCACTTATTTATTTTGTATTTGTTACAATCGTTAAATTTTTACGACTATTCTGAATTTGGTTATTTACATTTGCAAAGTGGTTTGTATTATTTTTATTTCGTAGTTACTTTTTTATTTTATCCTTTTTATTTTATTGTCTACAACATAAAAAAAACATCGTTCCACTTTTTTTAATTTTTTTTTTTTTCAAATTATTTTATTTTTAGCTTTTCTTAGAAGTAGTAAACAACACAATGCCTTTGTTTCCCTATTTTTTTTTACCAATAGTTTTTGTTTTATATTTTAAAGCTTTAAAATAAGTTCGTTTTCTTTGTTTTAAAAATTTTGCCTCAAATCTGTCGCTTTCAATTTTTAAGTCAATTAGTTCATAATTTTTTGATCACGTTAAAAAACTTTTTTAAAATTTTTATTTAAAGGGTCAACATTATAAATTTTTTTTTCTCATTCGCCTTTTTTTTTGTTTTCTTTATTTCCCATTGCAATCGTTTTTTAAATATTCAAACTTTTGCTAGTTATTATTTGAAGACGGGTTGTTTATTAAAAAAAGATAAAAACAAAATAAGGTCGTAAATTCAACTTTAGAATTCAAAAGATATTTTTAAAGGATTTTAAATTTGAATTGTAACTTCTAGTAACGATTTGTTATGAACGAAAACCCCAATCGTTGATTTAAAAAAAAAAAATTTTTATCCTGCTTTGCTTAAAATATAATAAAAACATTTTTCAAATTATTTTAGTTATGCTGAAAATGGCTTATTTATTTTGTACATAGATTTTTTTTTTTTACGAAAACACGTCCAAAAATAGTTCGAAAAATGCTGAAAGTAACAAAAACTTTGTCATTAAAAATTATTATTCATTGTCAGTTGGAGCATGGCACAAATGTTTTTTAATAGTTTTTATTTATTTGCTTTCGTTTTTTTTATCCCATTTTTAAAAAAGACATTTAATTTATTGGATATTCTTTTCCTGTGGACGTGATTTGCTCATAAAAATGACTTTTTGGTTTAATGTTTAATTTTCACTTTAAAAATTAAAAGCCGGAAGTAGAAAGAATTAATGTCAATTTCTTCGTGTTTTTTTATTTTTTTGAAATTTTTATTTTATTTTAATACAAACTTAGCAATAAACATCATTTTAAAATAATTAGGAAGATATTTTATTTATTTATTGGCGATGAACAATGAGTGAACTTAACCCTTTAAACTTTAAATTTCCGGTAAGAAAAAAAAAAGTATATTTAAAAAAAAAAAAATGATTTCATGATTTAAATTTTTTTTTTAATTATTTAAAACTTGAGTTTCTAACCAGATGGTAAATTTATTTTCTGGTAACTGTACATAAAACCACATAGGACTTCCTCTTGAGTGATCAATTTAAAAAAATAAAACTTCTTTTGTTTAATGGTTTCAAAACGAAATGATTTAATAAATACTAATAATATCGAATTAAAACATCGTGAGAATATGAATATGTACATTAATTTTTTTAACAATATTTAAAATTAACATTCTTAGTTCCACTTTAAGCCCCCATTCCAATTTTTGATATTCCAAAAAATAAATCAAAGTTTAAGATTGTTTTTATTACTCAAACTATCAGACATATGCACCCTCCAGGCAGAAGTATTTAAGTTTTAATAAAATATATTGAATTAGAAAGGTTAATGAAATTAAATAAAACACAAAAAAATTACTTATTTTTACTTTATTCTAATTGATTTCAATATGAAATTATACATAGGATTGCTTTTAATACGTTTGAGAATAAAACAATAATATTAGAAATCAATTACAAATAATTATTTGTTAAAATCAATATGCCAATTATTCACACCCTATACTATGTAAAAATGTATTTCTTAATGAGATAACACACATTCAGAGATGCTGATAGTTACGCATCCTGCATCCTCGACGCACAAAAATCTAAAAGGATGCAGTAAAATTATATCCATGTCTCCTAGTGTTTTTCTTTTTTCTTCCCTCACTATTTCAAGCTAACTGTAAATACATTTCAATAATTTCTTAGAAATGAATTACACAGGATAGGTTACAAGGTAGGAATTAGCCGGCTTTATTTGTTTCCCCATATCATGAATAAAAACCCTACAATTTATTAAGAAACTTTAGTTGGGATCCATCAAATTTCCCAGGGACTCGTTCAAAGCAAATATGTGCGTCCCAGGATGCACTAAATCTAAAAGCCATCAGCATCACTGCACATTGCAGGATTAATAATATGAGCTGTTTTGTGGCAAATCTATCTCGGCAAGACCTTAATAGAGACATTGTTAATAAGATGCTTATTAAGATTAAGTAATGATTATTTAATAACCATTGAGAATATAACCTAAATAACTAAGGGAATTGTTACATTGGTGGTAACAGTTTTGGTTACAGAAACACATACTCTCCATTATGATAAGATTCTCATCTTTAGTTTGTGTAATTGTGACCTAGCAATAACAGCACACCATAGTGAGATTGTTTTTAGAGCAATACACTTAACGCTCATCTTAACGAATAACACAATTTACAACTGAAAATTTTGAGCATATCTGAAATTGCACTGAACTTTATTTAACAGATAACCAATGAAATGCTTATTAGAATCCTCATTCCTTCTTAAATAGAAGAATCAGTATAATCATAAACTGCTATTACTAGAACTTGATGGGTCTTCTCATATATGATTAAAGATCAAGGATATAGACTAGAGCTCATTTCTTTTTTTTTATGGGAGGTGAGTAGTATATTTGAAACAATTTGTGAAAGTTTCCATTTGATCCTAAAGGAGTAGCTTTAAAAAAAATGTTTGTCTTTTCCTTTCCCTCATCCATTTCAAAAATAATTTAGCTTATTTAATCAGTCAACTCTGTGTATGTATGTATGTATGTATATGTTTGTGTATATAAGTGTGCGTATGTTTATGTATATAAGTGTGTGTGTGTGTGTGTATATAAACATATACATATGTATGTATGCTCACTTTATTAATACTAGCAAATACTTGCATAGGGTGCAAGTATTTAAGTTTAAATGTAATAAATATTAGATTAAATCAGAAAGGCAAATGGAATTCAGATAAAAGATTTGAAACGGAGGGGTATAATAAGTTTTTCAATGCTAAATTTTCCTAATTTAACTATAATCTCATATTCATTAAGATAAGACCAAACAATTAGAAATCAATAATACCAAGCACATTTTTATTAAAATCAGTTTTTTTAATATCAATATGCAAATTAGCTTTACGTTTACACTGCACAACAGTATTAATAATGTCATACAGTTCTATTAAATAGAAATAGAATCATGGAGAATGTGACGTAAATAACTAAGGGAATTGTGTCTTGAGTAGTAATATAGTTTCACAGACAGAAAACACACAATCTCCATTAATAAGATATAGATAACTGGTGAAAGGCTTTATCTTTTGTTCTTTTCTAAATTAATCTCACAAAAAATCTATCGTCTATCTCACTTCCTTCTGTTTCAAGGAGGAAGGATTACATCTTCATGAACTCAAAAAAGAAAATCAAAGTCAAAATATTTTTTATTCATGTTTGTTTAATGTCTTGTTTTTAGTTTAAATAAACAAGAATTACGACAAAAAAAGAAGCGACCCCCCCCCCCCAAATACATTTACTTGTTGAAAATATCTATCTATCTCCATTTGTTCATATCTATCTATATTATTTTGTCTGTTTATCTATCTATCTATCTCAGTCTATTCCAAACTATATATCCATCTTCATATCTAAACAAGAATTACGACAAATTACAATAAATAAACAAGAGCTGGGGTTGTTGTTTTGATAGTCACCGGGTAGCAATTTTTGAGGCAGGAGACCGGGACGCACTTCCTCATAAATTACCTGTTTTTATACAATTCTGCAGAGCTGTGGACTCTGAACACTCCTCTATTATGCGGCACCTCCGACTCCAACTCCTCTTTATGTAATTAAGTGATTATGGCCTATAAATCTCATAAAACCAATGCATATGCTCTTAACTTGAGTTGGGGGTCTCTATAGTTTTACTGACCCCAACTCCAGTGACCCCTTAATTGCTTCCAATTCTAACTCCATGACTCAGAATCTGATTCCACAGCTCCCCTGCAATACAGTACTATTTTTCTTATTTAAAAGAAATTAGGGTGTTGGTGGGGTCTGGAATGGATTAATGGCATTTCAGTTTATATCAATTGGGAAAATTGATTTGATATACAAGGGAATTGAGTTATGAGCAGAACAAATTAAACTTGTGAGTCAAGGTAGAATTGATCATATGAATATGGTGAGATCTTGAGAAATTTGTTAATTGCTTTGGTAAGACTTCACCTAGAATTTGGTAATGTTTGGTCCCCAAAACTCATTAAGAATATTATAAACAAAAAAGCTTATTGAAGGTGTACAAAAAAAAGCCACTAAATTTATACCCAGATTGAGGAAAATCTATCTATACATATAAAAGACGTGTGTGTGTATGTATGTATGTATGAAACTACAAAAATAAAACGACAGTAAATATAAGCATTAACTCTGAACATCCTGTTGAGAATTTTCTAAGTCCAGAGCATTCCTATAAGGATATATAAAAAAAGATGGTTAAAAATGACCGTTGCATCTAAAGTTACCTGTTATTTCCCTTAAATCAAAGACTTCTAAATATGTTTAATATTACATTTAAACAAAGGTTATCATTTGGAGTGGATTATGAAAACGAATGAGACTTCCTGCCGGGTGGAATGAGGTGGTATAGGACTTTAAGAGTTAAATATCACTGGTTCCTGTTTTTTGTGCAAAAATTCTGAAGATTTGATTTATATTTGAAGATATTTAGAAATTGAAATAGCATTGAAATTTTACTTAACTCTTAACATCCTGTTGAGAATTTTTAAATGCAGAGCTCCATTCATATAAGGATTTATCAAAAAATGGCCTTTTCATTTAAAGTTACCTGTTATTTCCCTCAAAATAAAGACTTTTAAATGTTTAACATTACATTTAAACAAAGGCTATCATTTGGTGTAGATTAGGAAAACGAATGTGACTTCCGGCTGGGCGGAATGAGGCAGTATAGGACGTTAAGAGTTTTAAAGATGTCCAGCATTTGTAAATCTCAAAAGTAAGCAAATCAATACACCATTTTTTTTTCTCCCCCCTCTTGACACTGGGTAGCTACTTCTAGTATAACATAAAAAGAGACTGATGATCAAGTTGCCTAGTCTTTATTATTGTCGAGCCCATGGAGATATGATTAAAGTCTATAAATATACGCACATGGTCTTTACTGCACAAATGCCAACTTCCTACCTATTAATCAAGGAATTGTATTAATTGGGGAAAAGGAACGAAGACTTTCCAAATGATATTGCAAGACAATTGACAAAATCTTTTTATTAATAGGTTGGTTGATTCTTAGAACATATTAGACTAGAATGAAAAAGAAAAAAAAATAGAGGGGAAAAATAAATTCGACTTGTTGAAGAGAGGGGGGGGTCAACAATGTCGTCGCCGTCACAAAATCTATAGCACAAAAAATCCGTCGTCGTCGTCGTAAAATCACCAATTCAAATATCTTCAGCAGCTGAAAAATTGCAACTCCTGTTGTCGTCACCCCACTTCTACTTATACAAGTTTTTCCTTCAACATCCGGGTGTCTGCACCCCACGCACAAGATTCCCGAGCCAATCCTGGCCGCCGGAATCCTCATAGCCATCATCCGGGCACCTGGTGCTTACATCCGGGACAGTAGTATCTTGAATTCAGTGCCAATGTGTCGCCCGTTCACATTCCGAAGGACGCGGGTTCGATTCCACATGCAAGGCAAAGCCTAGCCCGCTTCCTTCGAGAATATGGCAGGCCACTCACCTCGTGTTCTCTGTCACAATTAGTCAACACTGGTAAATGCCTCTTTATTAAACTAAGTTTAGGTTGAATAAAGTATGGGATAATCATAAATACTCAACAGAAATGCAACGACTTTTAAATTAATGAAATAGATCACTAATTAGGACAGCCTATTCTAGTAGTGACCACCCCAAACGGAGAGTTAAGTGGTTTGAATTCAGATTTTTCCTTCTAGACTGTTGCCTAACCAAGGTTAAAGAACCAGTCTGCCTTACTATTTTACCTATAGCTGGAGGGAGAGAAGTTGGATTCATACCTTTCTCAGGGTATTAGCCTATGTGAACTGTAGCTTTGTCCAGGATTTGAGCTCGGGTAGACGAGTCCATTTCTCACAACTCTAACCATTACACCATATACCTTCAACTTACATGTGCCGAGTTGGCGAGGGCTGGTATCGAACCTGGAACCTTGTGGTTCCTACGCGAGTTCTCTACCGACTGGTGAAATGTGTTATTCATCTTTTGTTTGGGTTTATAAAGCAATTCAGAAAGCAAAAACTGCCAATAATTTTCTTGACATAACATCTGCCGATTTCTTGCAGAGAAGACAGCATCTGTTTATAATGAAATCAAGATAAAACATTCTATAATTAGATGTCTATTGTTCATTTATAAATGCAGTAACAGAGAAATGGTCTCAATAAATGGTCTGTCTTGAAACCAACTGCTTTAGATTGAGTACTTTTAGCTGTAGATAATTACTTAGGTTGGTTGATTGTATTTTATGGCATGTCAACCCTTGTTGGGTTATTTTATGCCAAATACATTTTTTATATTCATGCTTGAAGGGTATTCAAAAAATCTTCTCTAAATTCAATTTTTTTGTACATTTTTTTAATAATCTCCTACAAATAGTGTGGGGTGATAAATAATGCCCTACAAATGAGGGGGGGCTAACAAATGATGCCCTATAGTGTCACATAGACATACAATGCCATAAGATAGAGTCCCAAAGGATAAATATTGCTCTAGAAAGAAATAATGCCCTGCAAAATAGTATCCCAGAAATAAATGAGTGGGAGGAGCAAATAATTGATGCTCTATAGTGTCCCATGGACAAATAATGCCATACAAATAGGGTTCGAAAGGACAAATAATGTATGGGAGATAATCTGGTGACAATTAGATAAAGGGGGGTATAAATGATACCCTAAAAATAGACAGATAAATGTAAAAAGGGAGGCAAATAAATGATGCAATAGAAATCTACTAACCTTTTATAGGACAGTCACTTCAAATGGCAAGCTTAGCATTTGGTGGTAAATATATGAAGTGTGACTATTATATAATAAGAGCTTAAACCACAATACACATATTCAAAGCACATAATGGCAAGTGAAGAGCCATGAATGAATTAGGTTTGTAGGGAGATATGAATATTTTGGGTAGCCTGTGGATATACCCAGGACAAATTCCTTATGGCAAGCCCCAACCCCTTTTTATCATATGGGTGCTAGAAGGCGGTGGCTGCGGGTCTACATGTCCTGGGAATGACGTTAAACTCTATCTGATGGTGAGGTTCCAGTTTTGGAGGTTTGGGGAATGTGGAGCACCCCTTCATCACCATTGCTCCCTGGTCCACTCTGACCCGGAGTGGTAGTACCTGTTAGGGTCCCATCTATGGGTTAAATAGAAAAAATGAATTTATAAAAAAAATTGTCTTATTCATTAAGAATTGATTTATTTCAAAACTTTATCGGCATTAAATGACCCACTGAGGTTGATATGCCGTAAAACAAAACAAAACCAAACCAGGACAAATTGTAACAGAAATGAAACAAAATGTGTTTAGTAGGCCAGCGTGGATCAAACTTCAGTTGTAATGGGTCTATAAGACTAGCTTGCTAACCATTACACCATGATGGGATGCCCCTGATAATAATTTGTATTTACCCAACCTATTGACCATGTGTAGGATGTGACACTGAGTCACAAGTATGGGGCATCTAGCTAGGCTCAAACTTGCTATTAAGTAGTAATAGATCTGTGAGACTAGCTTGCTAACCATTACATCATGATGGGGCGCCCTATTATGGGTAGGATGTGACATTGGGTTGCAAGTATGGGTCATCCAGCTAGCAAACTTACTATTAAGTAGTAATAGATCTGTGAGACTAGCTTGCTAACCATTACATCATGATGGGGCGCCCTATTAATGATAGGTATTTACCCACCCATTCACCATGGGTAGGATATGACATTGGGTTGCAAGTATGGGCATCCAGCTAGGATCAAACTCACTATTAAGTAGTAATAGATCTGTGAGACTAGCTTGCTAACCATTACATCATGATGGGCGCCCCTATTAATGATAGTATTTACCCAACCCATTCACCATGGATAGGATGTGACATTGGGTTGCAAGTATGGGCATCCAGCTAGGAACAACTCACTATTAAGTAGTAATAGATCTGTGAGACTAGCTTGCTAACCATTACATCATGATGGGGCGCCCTATTAATGATAGGTATTTACCCAACCCATTCACCATGGGTAGGATATGACATTGGGTTGCAAGTATGGGGCATCCAGCTAGGAACAAACTCACTATTAAGTAGTAATAGATCTGTGAGACTAGCTTGCTAACCATTACATCATGATGGGGCGCCCCTATTAATGATAGGTATTTACCCAACCCATTCACCATGGATAGGATGTGACATTGGGTTGCAAGTATGGGGCATCCAGCTAGGAACAAACTCACTATTAAGTAGTAATAGATCTGTGAGACTAGCTTGCTAACCATTACATCATGATGGGGCGCCCCTATTAATGATAGGTATTTACCCAACCCATTCACCATGGGTAGGATATGACATTGGGTTGCAAGTATGGGGCATCCAGCTAGGATCAAACTCACTATTAAGTAGTAATAGATCTGTGAGACTAGCTTGCTAACCATTACATCATGATGGGGCGCCCCTATTAATGATAGCTATTTACCCAACCCATTCACCATGGATAGGATGTGACATTGGGTTGCAAGTATGGGGCATCCAGCTAGGAACAAACTCACTATTAAGTAGTAATAGATCTGTGAGACTAGCTTGCTAACCATTACATCATGATGGGGCGCCCCTATTAATGATAGGTATTTACCCAACCCATTCACCATGGGTAGGATATGACATTGGGTTGCAAGTATGGGTCATCCAGCTAGGATCAAACTCGCTATTAAGTAGTAATAGATCTGTGAGACTAGCTTGCTAACCATTACATCATGATGGGGCGCCCCTATTAATGATAGCTATTTACCCAACCCATTCACCATGGATAGGATGTGACATTGGGTTGCAAGTATGGGTCATCCAGCTAGGAACAAACTCACTATTAAGTAGTAATAGATCTGTGAGACTAGCTTGCTAACCATTACATCATGATGGGGCGCCCTATTAATGATAGGTATTTACCCAACCCATTCACCATGGATAGGATGTGACATTGGGTTGCAAGTATGGGTCATCCAGCTAGGATCAAACTCGCTATTAAGTAGTAATAGATCTGTGAGACTAGCTTGCTAACCATTACATCATGATGGGGCGCCCCTATTAATGATAGCTATTTACCCAACCCATTCACCATGGGTAGGATGTGACATTGGGTTGCAAGTATGGGGCATCCAGCTAGGATCAAACTCACTATTAAGTAGTAATAGATCTGTGAGACTAGCTTGCTAACCATTACATCATGATGGGGCGCCCCTATTAATGATAGGTATTTACCCAACCCATTCACCATGGATAGGATGTGACATTGGGTTGCAAGTATGGGTCATCCAGCTAGGATCAAACTCGCTATTAAGTAGTAATGATCTGTGAGACTAGCTTGCTAACCATTACATCATGATGGGGGCGCCCTATTAATGATAGGTATTTACCCAACCCATTCACCATGGATAGGATGTGACATTGGGTTGCAAGTATGGGTCATCCAGCTAGGACAAACTCACTATTAAGTAGTAATAGATCTGTGAGACTAGCTTGCTAACCATTACATCATGATGGGGCGCCCCTATTAATGATAGCTATTTACCCAACCCATTCACCATGGATAGGATGTGACATTGGGTTGCAAGTATGGGGCATCCAGCTAGGATCAAACTCACTATTAAGTGATCTGTGAGACTAGCTTGCTAACCATTACATCATGATATTAATGCCAAGTATGGGGCATCCAGCTAGGATCAAACTTGCTATTAAATAGTAATGGATCTGTGAGACAAGCTTGCTAACCATTACACTGCAATGGGACACTCTTTAAGTTCAGTACTGCATAACAAGTTTACCAAAAAATATTGAGTGGAACGTGTTCAAATAGCCTGTGGAATTTTAGTATGTTATACCAACTAGTACAAAATAAAAACGCCCTCCGGGCGATGTAAAAATAGATTTTTGAAACATTGCCTGAGGGGTGGGAGTAAAAAAATCAATGTCGGCGAGTTTGTACCCTAAGTAAGTAAAATCATCAAATTCATTAAAGGATTAAAGAATAAAACAATTTGAAATGTAAACTTTAAATATGTATTAAAATAAAACAAACTATATATAGATATATAATACCAGTCATGTATTTATTAAAACTTGTTTTAAAAAAACAATGAGGACTGTCTAATGTTGCATGTTCAAATTTTGAGTGTATTTATTCTGTTATGATGATTTTGGGTAATGTGACGTAAGCAGTGACGTAATTTTTGTTACAGACAAAAACCAGAAGCGAATCTCCATTATTAATAGATCATTACAGATCTTTAGCCTGATCTTCAGAAACTCTTGGAAGTTGTTCAATGTACCAAAATTGCAATACCGCCCTGTCAGAGGGGTAAGACTCCCCCAATGGGGCCACCTGTTGGCCGTGGGTGGCGACCCGTGATGCTTAAGGATAGAGCCCAGGTGGATGAGCAGTTCATGACATGCAATACTCCACTTTGGCCCTATCTTGGGCTAGACGGGTGGTCAGAGAGGCCCCCTCCGATCAATTGGCTGGTCACGTCAAGCCCTAGCACCTATATGTTTTTTCCCAACCCTATTGCCCTTATGGCAAGTCCCAATCCCTTTTTATCATATGGGTGCTAGAAGGCGGTGGCTGCAGGTCTACATGTACTGGGAATGACGTTAAATTCTATCTGATGGTGAGGTTCCAGTTTTGGAGGTTTGGGGAATGTGGAGCAGCCCATTCATCACCATTGCTCCCTGGTCCACTCTGACCCGGAGTGGTAGTACCTGTTAGGGTCCCATCTATGGGTTAAATAGAAAAATGTATTTATAAAAAAATTGTATTATCCATTAAGAATTGATTTATTTCAAAACTTTATCTGCATTAAATGACCCACTGAGGTTGATATGCCGTAAAACAAACCAAACCAAAACCAAAATTGCAATACTATGAGGTGTTCTTGCAGGAAGCATACTTTGGTTTGTTCCATAGTTTACTCGGACTTTAAAGGCATTTGTGCAAACTAATCCAATGTGATATATTCTGAGTCTGTTTATGACAGCCAGTAACAATGTTGGCTATGCAATGTACCAAAGTTGCAATAGCATTAGGTGTTCTTTAGTTAGTTCCTTTGCTTACTCAAGACTGTAAAGGGCTTTATGCTAACATTAGCATTACAATCATTAGCATTACATGTTTGTTGCCTAGCTTACTATAAAGACTTTAAAAGGCTTTTATGCTAACAATAACATTACATTATGTTATGTAGTACATATATTAAAGGGTGTCCAATTGAAGTGTAATGGTTAGCAAGCTAGTCTCACAGATCTGTTACTACTTAATAGCAAGTTTGATCTTAGCTAGATGCCCTATACTTGCAGCAAGCATGCTTTGGTTTGTTCCCTAGCTTACTGTAAAGACATTAAAGGCTTTTATGCTAACATTAGAAAGTTTAGCAGATAAGACATATTCTTAGTCTGATTATGACAGCCAGTTGCAAAATGTTGAAACTATGAAACCTCAACTAATTAGGACAAGTATTTCATACTTTACTTATATTATATTAGGACAAGTATTTCATACTTTACTTATATTATATTTACTTATATTATATTAGTATTTCATACTTTACTTATATTTACTTATATTTTTATTTATTTATTTATTTTTTTTTAATTTTTAATTTTGACATGGCAACAAACTTGGAACACATTGACCGGATGACAGACAATATTAGATACATTTGTTCTCAACAAGCATTAAAAAAAAAAAAGAGAGAGAAATAAGAAATTACAGTTATTCGCCCATTTCATTCATAAAGGAGGAGAAGAAGAAAGAGAAGAAAAAAAAGGAGAGGAAAAGGAAATAAGTGAAATTATAACCACACAAAGAAAAACATAAGCACGTCCATTTCTGATACGAAACTCTGATGATGAAGTTCATGCTTCGAAAATCGATAAGACAAAATTAACATCTTTTTGTTTTTATTTTTCATACGCATTGTATTGGCCTTCAAAATATTAATATATTATAACATACTTAACAATGCTTCAAGCAAATTACTAATTGCTTTTACTTAATAATTTGGCTTAGATTGTATCGTTTGTGTTTTATGTATGGTTGTTATGCAATTAAAAAAAATTTAAAAAAAGTCGTCGGGGTGGCCTAAAAGTCAGTATCAGCCAATCAGCAAGGGAGTCTATCCCCTTTTAACTAGCGATAGACCAAGGAGATTATTTTTTTAGCGTCTGAGGTGGAGCACCACACCTTCCATCAGCTCCTTACTTTACCGCACAGATATCTGTGCTACTCATACGCTGAGTTGGCGAGGACCGGTATCAAACTAAGAACTTGTGGTTTCTAGCCGAACGTTCTACCGGCTGAGCTAACCCAGTATGTAGTCTAATTTTATTATTTGTGTCACCAGAATAGTGAGGGGATAGAGAAACGCCTTATATAGTGTCATGGACACAATGGTTGGGAATAAATAACGCCATATAAACAGTGCGGGGGTATGAATAATGCCCTTACAAATAGTGTTCCGGAGATAAATAATACCCTACAAATTTATCTTTTGTTTGGGTTTGTAAGGCTATTCTGAAAGCAAAAAAAGGCCAATAATTTTTTTTGACATAATATCTGCCAAGGGCCAGTATCAAACCCAAAGACTTGTATTTCCTAGATGGATGCTCTACCAACTGAGCTAAATTGGACCAGAGAAATATACAGATATCTAAAACAATGCCCCCAAAAAATCAACAAAATTTTGGTTATATTTATCATAACGATAGTAATCTAAAGAGTATGTAATGGTAATGTGAAGCAAATGTTATGATTTGTGATCAGAATTGCTACTTTTAGAGTGATTTATTTGTTTCACCTGCTAAATGTAATATAATGACACAGCAGCTGGAATGTTGGGATGAAGACAAAAAAGATAGGAATTACTCATCCAGAAGAATCAATTTATCAGAGGTTCCTTTCTTAGCTTGATAGTGTAAATTAGAATAGCAATCTTTGATATATACTGCACTAGAAGCGGCTACCAGCATCATCTGGGTAGGGGGGAGGCAAAATCCATGGAGTATTGATTTGTTTACTTTTGAGATTTACAAATGATGGACAATTTAAAGAAGAATTTAAACGCTATTTCTATGTATATTTTGATTTTTAAATATCTTCAAATATAAATCAAATCTTCATAATTTTTGCACAAAAAGCAAGAATCGGTGATATTTAATGTGTATATATATTTATTTTGTTGTTAATTGTTTTATTTTTTGTAGTTTCATCCGGACGTACATACACACAACTGCCCTTTATATATGTATAGATTGCCTATAAATAAGTACACTGCTACCAATTTTTTATGCTTATGGTCAAATCTTGTGGGAAGCACTGATTCCCTCGAGATCACCAAAGTTAAGTCAGCAATGTGCCTGTTCAATACTTAGATGGATGATCGTTTAAGCAACAACAGGTACTGTAAGCAACCTAATATCAAAAGAACTCGATTCAGCATTAAATGACCCAAAAAGGGTTGAATATGCCGTAAAACAAAACAACCAATTTTTTTATATGAAATGTTTTTCTAAACCAAAGATACCAATATTTCATTATTTCTAGTGGAATATTAGACAATCAAAATGGATATTATTAGGTATATAGAAAACTATTATTAAGAAAATATGTGATTTATTAAGAAAAGAAAATACAAATAGTTTTTTTTAATTATTGGCAGTTTTCAGAAAACAGATTTAAACATTCATCTAATTTACCTTGAATATTAGAAAAAAAACTTTTTTAAAATTTATTCACATAAAAAATAAAATATGAAAAAAAAAATGGATTTTCTTGGTCAGGCAAGAGGAAATGCATAAAAAAAAGATCCAAGATAAGGCTCTAAATGCATCAGCATGGATATGGCAATCCCACAGACTGACAACAGTACAACAAAGTCTGGAGGTATTGTGGGATACTGCTGGGGGTCCTTTGGGTTAATGGTAATGATGTTTTGGCCCCAAAACCATGCCTCAACTCTGATGTAGGATTTGTTGGAAGCAATACTGCTGTGCAAACAGTAGTCATTGTATCAATTTATTACTACTACTACTTAAGGAGCTGATGGTAGGTGTGGCGCTCCACCTCAGATGCTAACACAATCTCCTTGGTCTAGCGCTATTGAAAAGGGGATAGACTCCCTCGCTGACTGACTGATACCGACTTTGGGCCGCCCCCAACTACTACTACTACTACTACTACTACTTGTATTAATGCAACTAGAAGTTGTCGTATTTGCATTGTTGACATAAGACAACACTGAAAATATAATTATTGTTTTTGTTTTATTCATTCTTGTTGAGTATTCAATTTTTTTTAAAGCTATTTTTTCATCCCTGTTGGTTGGAATGGTTTGGCCAGCCGGGAGAGTGAAGAGAGATAAAAGCTGAAGCAATTTCTCTCTGTGAATTACTTTTTTTTTGTTGCCTGAAGAACATTTTTCTTTCCAATTGGGAGAGCAGAGATCAGAATTTTTGGTGACTTTAGACTACATATAAATGGTTTGATAGATTAACATACTAATCATATTACCATGGAAGGTACTTTTAAGTTATTTGGTGACTTTAGACTACATATAAATGGTTTGATAGATTAACATACTAATCATATTACCATGGAAGGTACTTTTAAGTTATTTACTAAGCCTAGCGTTCCCCAAAGCCAGAATTATGGAACACCCAGTGAAAATCAAACTCACTAGTAATAATGTAGCAGGAGGGAAAACTTAGCTTGTGGAGCAAAGCAGGCGCGAACCTGTTTCACTTGGATGAATGGAAACGTGTAGTCGGGTAGTGTCCACTAGCATACTGACAAATGGGGAAGCCGGAAGGGAGGAAAGGTGTCTTCTTATAGGATAGTACAGACATATTGTGGGTAAGTGAATGGACTTAAAAGATACCTTACCTGTCAGAGGTGAAGTCATTTAGTGAACAGGTGTAGTCAGGAAGTGAAAAGAAGGAAAATAAAGGAAAATAGCAGGAGGAAAAATACAGGATAGCTCAAGTTTTTTTTTGTTTTTTTTTTTCCTTTTTCTTGTTAAAAAGCGACACCTAAGAGAAAAACGAGGAAACGATAACATTTAATCAGCTAGACTAGAAGTTGTAGTTTTTTAATTTAAATTATCTTTAAGCAACTCCAGCAAATTTTCTTTCTTTCTTTACAGATAAACCATGTCTAGCACTGACCCTGCCTACCAGTCTGCAGGGTGCACCACCTCAGGCATCTCGAACGAAGCAACAGACATGTTACAAACATTTTGGGTCCGAACAATGGATGGCATAAAAAAAATGACACAGGTAAGTAAAACAATGAATGTTTCTTTGGTTTCTCTGAATTTTTGAGATGAGGCTTGATAATTTGAATTATTCGGACTATTGTCCTCATTTTCAATAAAGATGAGGACAATAGTCTGAATAATCCAAATATTCCAAAAGTTTGGTTGGTGTTATGTTTTTACATACAAATGGAATACAGAACCCAAAAGAAAATGCAAGATAAAGTTGCAGGAAATTAACAAAGTTTTATTTAACACACGGTAGAAAAATGCTTCTACTCTAAAAGTGACTTAATAGCTCAAGTATGTGGGTGCAACCTGCGAGCACGAATCCCAATCCAAAAGTGTCATGGCAGAGACCCCACTTTCAGAGCTACCACAATGCAACATTCAAGGGAGGCAACTACCCCTTTACTGATCAAGGGGAGTAACTCGAATTTTGTTTGGTTAGGGACCTAACAGTTGGAGTATAAAAAGAAAATATGTCATGGCCCAGAGCTTTCTAAACTGAATAACCATACTTTGGTGCTGGGGTCATCTTCAAAATTTTCTCCTTGAGACCAGTTCATATTATCATCATGTCGCATTAGTAGCATTGATATCCATGACAATCTCTCGCCAACCGTCCCTATCATTCATTGCCCTCGGGAGGTCCTCTAACAGCATCCAGTGTCTGCGCAAAGCTGATCAATGTAGGTTTTTGCTGGATGGCCCACACTGGTGAGCCCATGTGCTGGTTTCCATAGGAAAACATCAATGAGTTTGTCCTTGCTTCTCTAGTAGTGTCCAGCATGTCTTGTCTGTTTCGCTCGGATGGTTTGTGTGATGGGGGGCAAGTGGCCATACAGCTGCTTTCTTATGGGGTGTTGTTTCTCCGATTGATTTAAGATCACACACAGTATTCTTGTGCAGCTCCCATCTAGTTTATTCTCTAGGCACTTTGCTAGAATCAAAGTAGCACTGATAAAACTATGGCTAGGAAGAATTGTTGCTTTAACTTGTCAGTGAGATTGGACCTAGGTAGTAATATCTCATCTTCAGAAAGTGATGTCAATATATATATTTACCAACCCCTCCGCACGAGCAGGATGCGACACAGGGTCAATTTCTTAAGCGGAGTTTAACAGGTTTAAATTCAGAGTTTTCCTTCTCCTAGACTGGTTACCTAGCCATGGTTAAAGAGCCCAGTCTGCCCTACTATTTACCCATAGCTGGAGGGAGAGTAGGATTCATACCTTTCCCAAGGGTATTAGCGCTAAGTGAAATGCAATTACCACGTCCAGGATTTGAACTCGGGGCGACGAGTCCATTTCCCATGACTTTAACCATTACACCATGCGCTTCCTGTGATGTCAATATATGCATAGGAAAAGCATGGACTGCTACAGACAGATTACTGAACATATGGAAATATGATCTCTCTGATAAGGTAAAGTGACAATTCTTCTAAGCTATAGGTGTGTTAGTGCTACTGTATGGCTGCACCCCTTGGACTTTAATAAAATACTTAAAGAAAAGGCTAGATGGTAACTACACAATGATGCTTTATGCTGTCTGAACAAATCTAGGAAACAACACCCTATTAAAAAAGCAGTTGTACAACCACTTACCTCCTATCACACAAGCCATCCAATTCAGAGAAACAAGACATGCATGCATCAACATGCATGTCTGAATCCATGCCCTTACATTAACATATTTACATATGAAAAAAAAACAGTTTCAACACACCAACGTAAATTTCTTTAAGTATATATATATATATAGAAAAACCAAAAACTAATCTGTATTCATTTATTATTATATAAAATCTCTATCATAGATATTGAGCACTCTCTTAATAATACTGCGTATATTGGCTCACCACTAACTGGAGTGGGATAGTGATAGCCATACACTGTTGTAATATATATATATATATATATATATATATATATATATATATATATACACACGGTCAGTTTTGTTATTATGGATATCTATATATATATATATATATATATATATATATATATATATAGATAGATAGATAGATATTCCATAAATATTGTATATATATATATATATATAATATATATATATATATATATATACGGTCAGTTTTGTTATTTATGGAATATCTATCTATCTATCTATATATATATATATATATATATATATATATATATATATACACGGTCAGTTTTGTTATTTATGGAATATCTATATCTATCTATCTATATATATATATATATATATATATATTATATATATATATATATATATATACACACGGTCAGTTTTGTTATTTATGGAATATCTATATATATATATATATATATATATATATATATATATATATATATATATATATATATATATACACACGGTCAGTTTTGTTATTTATGGAATATATATATATATATATATATATATATATATATACACTTGGTCAGTTTTGTTATTTATAGAATATATCTATCTATCTATCTATATATATATATATATATATATATATATATATATATATATAAATGTAATTTAAAAAAATTGTTTTTGTTAGATGTCTTGTCTCCATTTTTGACAGTAGATAATTCATTATTTTATCAGTCAGGCTTTTTATAATTTTTGTTTAATTTCCTGTTTTTCTTTTCTTTTCTTTTTTTTTTCTTTTTTTTTTCTTTTTGTTTTTTTTATAATTTTGAATAATTGTTTTGTAGAATGATTTTAAAAGTCAAGAACTCCCTCTGGCAAGAATAAAGAAAATCATGAAACTTGATGAAGATGTCAAGGTTTGTTTATTTTTCTATTAATCATACAACTTCAAATCATTTGTATATTAATACTTGTGTTCCTTATTTATTTCAAGTATAATCTTGATTTAACTCTTTCATTTTTTTTTTTTTTCTTTTTCCATCTTTTCATTATGTTCAATTGAAACAGATTAGCGTTATCATTTCCGCACGCTCACTCCCTCTCTCTATCTTTCCCCAACTCTCTTTCATTCTTATATTTTTCTGTGTAACATATCCTTTTTCTTCCCTCCCTTTCTTTATAATAAAAATGGAATGGTCCATTATTTAGCTGAGGTGACAACACTCATAAGAAATAAGAATTCTGCAGATAAGCAACACCAGATAATCAAGATTTACATTTTTGCATTTCAACTTGTACGATTTGAACAGTCTCATTTCTAACCAGAGGGTGTTGCAAGATGATAACGGCTGTACAATTAAGGAACACGAGTATTAACATATAGATTAGTTACTTGAAACCATATAATTGTGTAAATTTTAGATTGGAAATTTAAATTAAATAAAGTGCATGAAAAGTATTTATAATAAACTTGAAATCCTATGATCACTTGAAATATTTGAAACCATATGATTGGGTATTATTAGATAGGAAATTTAAATTAAACAAAGTGCAATTGCATGAAAATTAATTAATTATTTAAACAAAGTATTCATTAGTTACTTAAAACCATATAATCACTTAGATTATTAGTCTTAGATATCCTTTTAGAAGTCTGTTGCAGACGATGATGACGTCACTCTATGTCTTCAATAGTTGTGGACCCTCTGGTGACTAGTTAGTCCAATTCTGGACTTGCAGATGCGGTCACACACATTGCAAGGGAAATTCCCATCTGCATTTGGTGGTTCATGATGACAAAGACATTGTCGCTCTGCAGCCCTGTTAATCTCGATATTGAGCTACTCAACTCCTGTGCGGCAGGCGTCTCACCAACCCTGTCTGTTGGAGGTCAGATCTTCCAGGCTTGAAGGTGTGATGGTGCATTTCTTCAGCGTTGTCTTAATATGGTCTTTGAACTGCTTTTAGGAGCCTCCTGTCCTTCGTGTGTTCACCATAAAGTATTTTATGGTGAGTCTGTCAACAGTATTAGATATTGTAAACAATTGATTATAGACAAAGTACAATTTTTTATAAACTGCAATGAACATTAAAAATATAAAATCATAACAATGAAACACTTACAAATGAATCGGGTTTGACATTAGATAACCCATAAAGAGTTGATATGCCATTAAACATATAAACTAAACTAACTGATCTTCCTCCATAATTTATTTATTTATATTTATTTATTATGTAAACTTTTATTTCTAGTGATAGATAAGACACATTGCAGGATTTTAAATGCACTAATAGTATTGGCTGTTTTAAGGCAAATCTGAGATTTTCATAGAGACATTGTTAATAAATAAGATTTATTCTATGTATAAATGATTTTGACTATAAATTAAATATTCATTGATAAAGTTACACAATTCCTGAGGGTATTGTGACAGAAAGACAGATACCGAATCTCCATTATAAGATTTAATCAGTCTGTCTTTTATTTCTATTTTATTCTTATTTTTGTTGTATATGTGACAAATGCTAAAATCAACCTATCCCAAAACTCTTTTTGAACACAGGACAACCCAGCTACATTACATATCTCTGTCTTCTCTATCTCATGATACTGAACATGAAAATTATTCCCATTAGATATAAATATTTGATACCACTGTTGTTGTTCTTATTTTTCAGATGATTAGTGCTGAAGCCCCAGTATTATTTGCTAAAGCTGCCGAAATCTTTATTAGTGAATTATCATTGAGAGCTTGGATACATACAGAAGATAACAAACGTAGAACGTTACAGGTAAATCTTATACTTTATTTTCTTTATTTTATTTGAAAACTTTACTAAAAGTGAATCTACATTATTTAGTTTTAATAATGACCATTTTACAACCCGTGTGTGCATTGGATTAGTACTGCTTACAAATAATTATTGTAAACTTTCATAAAAACAATTCTACGTCTTTTATTTTTAATAATGATCATCTTACAACCCGTATGTACATTTTGTTAGTACTGCTTACAAATAGTTATCATAGACTTGGCATGGCAAAACAATCAATAGATCTGCGAGACCAACTTTTTATTATACCCCCATACACACACACACCTAAGTAATGCCGGGTAGCCACTTCTAGTAATTAATACATCTTACCGACACTTGGATGCAAGGGAGATAACTTTTTGGTCGGTAATGTGTCCTACTTTTGTGGATTGTTGGCATTTTATAATCAGTACATTTTAGGTACAGCCTTGTCGGGTGGGGCTTTAAAATTCACCGACTTTACCTCTGCAGAGAGGTAAGACCTCACATCAATGGGGCCATCTGTTAGCCATGGGGGACGACCTGTGATGCTTAAAAATAGAACCCAGGTGGTTGAGCAGTCCATGACTTTGATGAGTTGTGGTGCACCTGAGCACTGTGCACAATAAATTTCATTTCATTATTATTATAGTTTCGGTTACAGACAGACAAAAGCACAATCTCCATTATGATAAGATATACATGCATACACATGTTAGCTGTCAACTTGTGCATGAGAGCTTGAATGTAAACAATTGAAGATCATTAAGAAGAAATATCCCATAGTATTCAACAAAACCTATTTAAATAATATATATGAGGAAAAAAAAATCAAAACATTTATTTCCTTTATATTTCCTGTAGTCCACCGACACTATACCTGATGCCACTCTCCACATACATATGCACACATGCGCACACATATGCATATTACTACTGTAAACTGTTCATGTTCCTGACACTAATACATTATTCTGTGTACTTGACATGAGACTTTGATGAATTGTGGTGCACCTGAGCACTGTACACAATAAATTTCATTATCAATACTCCACTTTGGTCCTTACTTAGGCTAGACGGGCAGTCGGAGAGACTCCCTCTAATCAATTGGTTGGTCATGTCACGCCCTAGTTCCTATATGATTGTCCCAACCCTAAGCCCCAACCCTTTTTATCATATGGGTGCTAGAAGGCAGTGGCTGAGGGTCTTCATGTCCTGGGTATGTCATTAAACTCTATCTGATGGTGAGGTTCAAGTTCTTGAGCTCTGGGGAATGTGGAACATACCTTTATCACCATTGCTCCTAGGTTCACCCTGACCCGGAGTGGTAGTACCTGTTAGTTTTTAATTAACCCATAGATGAGACCCTATGTGTTTAAAAGATAATTGAGTTTAAAATTGAAAAAAATGTTGAATACCCATTAAGAATAAATAAGACAAAATTTCTTTGGCATAAAATAACCCAACAAGAGTTGACATGCCATAAAATCCAACCAACCAACTCAGCTGTTGCACAGTGTGGAAACTTTAATATCATAGTAAAATTCAACCAACCAACTAAATATCCAATAACTTATTTCTACTATTTTCTATTGTTTTTATTTATGTGTTGTAAAATTATTTTTTAAAAATTTTCTTTTTTCAGCGCAATGACATCTCAATGGCAATCACTAAATTTGATCAGTTTGATTTCCTCATCGATATCGTTCCTCGTGATGAACTTAAACCACCAAAACGACAGGTAAGTAAATATGCCATTTCCTTTATTAAGAATTTCTTGAACAAGCTTACTGCTTACCCGGTGTTCTAACTGGCACCTGCAGAGATACTGATTCATTAAAATCTAAAAGAACGCAGTAAAATCATATCCATGTGTCTCAGCGTTTTTCTTTTTTCTTCCCTCACCATTTTCACGCTAACTGTAAATACATTTCAATAGTTTCTTAGAAATGAATTACACAGGATAGGTTACAAGTTAGGAGTTAGACGGCGTAAGTTTCTATTAGAAACTTTAGTTGGGACTCATAAATTTTCCTGGGGACTCATTCAAAGCAAATATGTGTATCCTAGGACACACTAAATCAAAAAAATATCAGCATCACTGCACCTGCCCTGTCGGCTGCAGCTGTAGAATACACTGACTGTACCTCTGCAAAGGGGTAACATTCCCCGAATGGGGCCACTCGAATTAAACTTGTCAGTCAAGGTATCATTGTACTAAAATTGATCATATGAATAAATGAATGGTGAGATCTTAAAAAATGTGTTTATTGCTTTGGTAAGACCTCACCTAGAATTTGGTAATGTTTGGTCCCCAAAACTCATTCATCCCTGTTAGCTGAAGTTTTAAAATACATCTCAACTGCACCTCTACATAGGGGTAAGACACCCCCCCCCCATAATTGGGCCTCCTATAACTATGGATGGCGACCTGTGATACTAAAGGACAGAATCCTGGTGGCTGAGCAGTCCATGACATGCAATGCTCTACTTTTGCCCTTACTTAGGCTAGAAGGGCTGTCGAAGAGGCCCCAATCAATCAGTTGATCAAGTCAAACCCTAGCACCTATATGATTGTCACAACCCTGTTGCCCTTATTAGCCCCAACCCTTTTATCATATGTGCTAGAAGGCAGTGGCTGAGAGTCTCAGTATCTTGGGTATGACACTGAACTGCATCAAATGGTGAAGTTCCAATCACCTTTACTTCTAGGTCCGAATGGTTCTGTTAGGGTATCCTTTATGAGTTAAATAGAAAATGAGTTTTAAAAAATTGAGTTTGGAAAAATGCTAAATACCCATTAAGAATGAATCAAACAAAACGTCTTCGGCATAAAATAACCCAACAAGGGTTGAGATGCTGTAAAACCAACCAACCTGACTTGCACTCATGCTTTCAATATCTATGTCACTAAACCAAACCAAACATAAACAAACCTGTCTTATGTTGAAAATATCTTATACACTGACATATAATGTATTTCATGTTAGCAGTATTTGAGTTGATAAAATCGAGTTGCCACTCGAAAATCTCTTTTTGTTGTTCTTATTTTTCCAGATGATTAGTGTTGAATCCTCAGTATTATTTGCTAAGCTGCCGAAATCTTAGATCACTAAGATATGGCAGAACAGAGTTACTTCCCTTGTTTTTCTTAATTTTTACACCCAATAAGTTTAATGTTTTATAAAAGAAAGTCGTCAGGGTGGCCTAAAGTCTGTCTCAGCCAATCAGCGGGGGAGTTTATCCACTTTTCACTAGCGCTAGACCAAGTAGATTGTTTTTGCGTGTGAGGTGGAGCGCAACACCTACCATCAGCTCCTTACTTTACTGCACAGATCCCTGTGCTACTCATATGCTGAGTTGGTGTGGGCCGGTATCGAACTAGGAACCTTGTGGTTTCTTGCCGAACACTCTACCGACTGAGCTAACCTGGTCTTGATGTTATATATAATGTTGTGCCATAAGTCACCCAAAAAGTGCAATATACATATCAGTTTAAAATAAACGAGAGATTCTGGAGAAGCCAGCTAGTGTAGTGGTTAGAATGTCCGCCTGTCAACCTGACAGGTAGGATTTGAATCACGCACAAAGCACCACCCTGTCTATAGCTCTGCTGATGAGGCCTAATAGGCTGAAATGTACTTACAGAGATCGACTTTTCTCGATTTGTTTACGCTTTACATTTAAACCGATATGCAAGCCTAATTCATTTAATTATAGTTAATTAATTAACAAATTAGGTATGACTTTAATTAAGCACATAATCTCCCAAAAAATATAATGTTTTATAAAGATATTAAAAGGCTAAAAAATAAATAAGAATAAACACCAAACACAATCCAGAAACAAAGAAAAAATCATTATACACCAAACACAATCCAGAAACAAAGAAAAATTCATTATAATATATATAATATATGATATAAAAATAATATAAAATAATGTAAAAAAATTGCCAAAAACAATATCTAATTAAAAATTGGGAATCCAAAATTTCAATTTCTCTGAATTTTTTAGATGAAGCTTGATAATTTGTATTATTCAGACTATTGTCCTCATCTTTATTGCTATCTGTACAACTTTTTGAACGATGCACCTTCCGGCTTTCTTCAGATATTTCTTGTCGGACTCAAAAAGAAGGTTTCTGAGTTCATGAAGACTCCTGAGTCCAACAAGAAATACCTGAAGAAGGCCGGGGGGCTCATTGGCCGAAACGTTGTACAGATAACAATAGTCTGAATAATCCAAAATTTCAAGTTGAAAAAATGAGACTTACTGACATTCGCTTTTATTATTAGAGATAATACTGTATGTGATATATAAATTTGTTTCAAATTGTTTTTTAAATGTAAATTTAAGTTTCCCTGAAATTATTAAAAATTCAGAAGTAATTCATATATTATTTTGTTCTGCTCTTCCATATTAAAAAAAAAATTCCGGTATCATGTTTTAAATCAATTAAAATTATTAAAATTTATTTAAAATATGAATTGCTTAATGTTAAGTTTCAAATATCATATTTTTAGATTCTAAAAACAAATATTTATTTAATAACTATTTTACTTTATTTTTGTTATTTAATAATTCTTTTTTCTTCATTTGAAATTCAAATTTCCTTTTTCATTTATTTATTTATTTATTTTCCAGGATGAGGCTGTTAGGACAACGTCAGTATTGCCCGATCAAATTCAGTATTACTTTCAGTTGGCCCAACAGAATCAACAGCAACAGCAGCAGCAGCAGCAACAACAACAGCAACAGCAGCAACAGGTACAACAACAACAAGTACAGCAAGTGCAGCAACAGGTACAGCAGCAAGTGCAGCAGCAAGCCCAACAAGTACAAGTACAACAACAACAGCAACAACAACACAGCAGCAACAACAACAGCAACAGCAACAACAACAACAGCAGCAGCAGCAACAGACTGTAGCTGTTGCCCAACCCCAGCCACCAACCACACCAACCCCACAAGCGCAGACACCCCAGCCTCAGCAGGCGGGGACTGCACAAATACAGCTGTCAGGTGAGGGCTTTCCTGTGGTACTAAGTCAAGGTAAAATTTAATTTTTTATCCTTGTTAAAAAAAATTGCATGATAATCATGTGTTGCTTGCTAGTAAAATTGTCTCTTGTCATTTACTAATTTGGCACAAGGCCAGAAATATGGAGCACTCAGTGAGAAGTAAATTCACTAGCAATAGTCTGTGAGCCTAGCAAAATAACCACATGAGGTGTCCCCAAGTTTTGTTTGGCACAATACCAGATGTATGGGGCACCCAGTGAGAATCAAACTCATTAACTTGCTGGCCTCATTAGGTAGCCATTTCATTATACAAGTGTCTCTAATCATAGCTGGCACAAGGACAGAAGTTCAGAACACCCAGTGAGAATCAAATTTACTACCAATAGTCGGTTAGTCTAGATAGCCATTATATCATGAGGTGTCCCAAAGCTTACTTTGGCACAAGACCAGAAGTATGGGGCACCCGGTGAGAATCAAACTCCCTAACAACAATCTGCTGGCCAAGCTCACAACCGAATATACCTCATTAGGCACTTGAGTAAAATTATGTCTCTTAATTGCTTAAAATTTATTTTTGAAATTAAAATAAAATCTTTAAAAATAAATATTAAATCATTTCATGTTAATCCTTATTTCTCTGGTTCCCATGTTTCAACAAGTGGGATATACCTTGGGGATTAGTTGCTACCTTGTATCTCCATTTATTATCTATACAGGGTGATTGTAAAATAACACCCTATTTTGAAAATATTATAATTTATTTCTGAATCATAATTTTGACAAAAAAATGAATATGAGAAGAACACACATAACGTGGAGTTCTATTTAAAATTTTATATGGGCACCAGCATTTGCCTCCGGCCTCTCAAGCCGCTTGGGAATCGCATCAACTGATCTTCCCATGAGCTCTTTCAAAGTCATGGGTTTCGTAAAGTAGACTTGCTCCTTCAACCAACCTAAAAGAAAAAAGTCACTGGGTATTACATCAGGGCTTCTGGCCAGTCACTCATGAAGACCACATCTACCCATCCATCTCCCAGGAAAATGGTGATTCAGCCATTCACAAACAATAGCAGCAAAATTTGGAGGAACACCATCTTGAATAAGAATCAAGTCTTCAATATTCTCCAAGTATTGACATAACTGCATATAAAAAAAGGGTAATTTATGAGGAAGTGTGTCCCGGTCTTCCGCCTCAAAAACCACTACCCGGTGACTATCAAAATAACAACCCCAGCTCATTGTAATTCTTGTTTATTTATCGTAATTTGTCGTAATTCTTGTTTAGATATGAAGATGGATATATAGTTTGGAATAGACTGAGATAGATAGATAAACAAACAAAATAATATAGATAGATACGAACAAATGGAGATAGATAGATAGATATTTTCAACAAGTAAATGTATGGGGGGGGGGCTTCTTTTTTTGTCGTAATTCTTGTTTATTTAAACTAAAAACAAGACATTAAACAAACATGAATTTTTAAAAAATCTTAGTATTTAAAGTAATATAGATAAATATGAACAAATTTAGATAGATAGATGGATGGATAGTTTTGAATAGACTGAGCTGGGTCATTATTTTAATAGTCACCGGGCAGCAACTCTTGAGGCAGGAGACCGGGACGCACTTCCTCATAAATTACCAAAAAAAATTATAAATAGTTTAAAATAGGGAGTTAGTTTTCAATCACCCTGTATAATTTGGTGACATTTAGTATAATGACCATCCTGAACTCACTTAATCCTGTGCACAATTTTGTGAAATTTACCGACCAAATACAACATTGTTGGCTCGTTGAAACATGTAAACTGGGGAGATATCAAATTAAATTAATCTTTTGCATGTTTGTAAGGTTAATGCATGAAATAGAATTTACCTTTGAAAAACATCATAAAGGAATGGATGCTCAAATGAGGCTAGTGCATAATGCAATATTTTCAATTGCTAAATATTGTTGTCTCCGTTGTCATGTGATTAATATTATAGCATGTAATTTATGTTGTAAATTCTATCCTCTTATTTTTAGAGTTTCATATAAAAATATAATATAAATTTATAAAATACATTTTGTGTGGTGTGTATATATATATATATATATATATATATATATATATATATATATAATATTTAATCCAAATGTCCAGAGAAGAAATCTTCCTTACGACACAAGTGTTTTATTTAAACAAAACCAAGTCACAGTTTGAGAGCTCAATGTGTGCTCTTAATGTTAGAGTCACAGAGCAAATATATGAGTAAAGAAATAACAAAAGACTTAGAGATTTAGCATTATAGTCTATTTCAGGGAGCTTAGACAAATAGTCTAAATCTTTCGACTCATCAGATGCGAATGATGAAATTTTTTTTTTTTTTTTTTTTTTTTTAATTTCATCATTCACATCTGATGAGTTGGGAGATTTAGACTATTTGTCTAAGCTCCCTGAAATAGACAATAATGCTAAGTCTTTTGTTATTTCTTTACTCATATATTAATATTTATATATAATATTATTATTATTATTATTATTATTCAATACCAGGATTTTATTACTTCTACTAGACCTTTATACAATCAAAATGATATTATAAGGAAGACTAAAAAATTATCCACACTTTTGTTTTATGGAAGCCAAGCTTATCGTGGATGGTTTGATAGGCAGAACTATGACTTAATCTGCAGAAAACTAACTACCTGATGATCTTACAGGTTTGCCATTACCATCACTGGAGCTTGCTAAATCTTCTCATCAGTGATGGAGGTTGATGGGTATCCTGCTCATTCTTCGTGCATCCCATTACGCTTGTCCAGCCACTTTTAAACTTCTCTATCCACTTATACACAGTAGTGCACTACCCCTGTATTGTGCTAAAAGCCGATGAATTTCTGCTGCTGACACTCCTTTCGACCAGAGAAATTGGGTCACTTCCTTGGTGCATCCTGCTGGTGGTTTGGCCATGTTTACACTGTAAAGACAGCAAGCAAAATGGTGCGATCAGGCTCTAACTTTGATCAAGTGACCACAACAGTGCCAACTATAATCACGCATGCACAGAATTGCAGTGTGGCAATAAAGATATGTTATGGCAAAAATGCGGATGATTTTTTATTCTCCCACGTATTAGGTTGGTTGGTTTTATGGCATGTCAACACTTGTTGGGTTATTTAATGTCAATTTAATTAAAATGAGATAAAAATTAAAAATTTGGTCACATGCTTTTTATTTCTTCATTTATTTATTAATTTTTTTTTTTTTCCTTTTAATCATTTCAGGGGGACATATAATCCAGTCACCTTTCCAAATACAAGTTGCACCATCTGGAGGTAATTCTGTCAACATAGGAAATGTAAGTATTTTTGGCATCATCCCTTTTTAATTGCAGTATTTTATAAGTACTATCTTCTATACATATATAAAGGGCAGTTGTGTGTATGTATGTATGTCCGGTGGAAACTATGAAAATAAAACGATTAACGACAAAGTAAATACATATACACATTCATTATCAGCAGAGCTTGCTTTTTGAGCAAAAATAATGAAAATTTTCTTTATATCTGGAAAGATATTTAAAAATTAGGATTTGAATAGAATGAGAAAGTTATTGGTTGCGTTTGTGATTAAAACATAAATCAATTATGTAAGACCAAAACAATCAATGGATCTGCGAGACTAATTTTTTTATTATACCCCCCCTCTCCCCAGGCAATGCAGGGTAGCCACTGCTAGTATTTTATAAAAGACTTTATAAATAAAATCCAAAGGGCGTTTCCATCATCATCAGCAATCATTAGCTTTTGGTGGTCACTGCAAAAATCTGTGGCAAACAAGGGCATCTTCTTCCCCTGACCAGGATATACATGCGAGTTTTGGGGACCGCTTGTGAATTTCATATTCCCTTGTTACTTCTTCTGTGAATCCCCCACAGGTGAATTTGTTAGGTGGAGCTGTATGGTGCTCTACCTCAGCACAAACAATTTCTCTGGTCTAGCACACTTGAAAAGGAGATAGACTACCTCATTTTGGAGATCTTATCCTTGTATATTCCTAAATCCTTTGCACAGTTCTCATTGGATTGTCATTCCTTTCCATATATTTGGGGACCGCTTGTGAATTTCATATTCCCTTGTTACTTCTTCCATGAATCCCCCACAGGTGAATTTGTTGGGTGGAGCTGACTGAACCAACCCAGAGCGAATGCCGTCACAGAAAAGAAACAGAAAGTGGTTGGTTTAGCTCAGTCGGTAGAGCATCTGCTTAGGAATCGCAAGGTTCCAGTTTTAAATACCAGTCCTCATCAACTCTGTGCATGAGTAGTACAGTTTGGGTAATCTGATCCACGTGGTAAAGTGGAGAGCTGATGGTAAGTATGGTGCTCCACCTCAGCACAAACAATTTCTCTGGTCTAGCACTATTGAAAAGGAGATAGACTACCTCATTTTGGAGATCTTACCCTTGTATATTCTAAATCCTTTGCACAGTTCTCAATGGATTGTCATTCCTTTCCATTTGTGTCTACTCTGCAGTTTATTTTTGTTTGGATGATGTTTTTAAAGCCATCATGTTTTACTAATATGTAACTTTTTTTCTTTTCTAGAACAACTCGCATGGCTATGAACTCGTGACCCTAGGAAACTCAAATATAATTCAAATCCCAACGTCGCCAGTTCAAAATCAACAGGCAACAGTTGTGAGCCAGAGCCAACCCCCCAGCAGCACCCCCTACACCAACACCACAGACCACCGTGACGCCAGCCATCACCCAACAAGCTGTGTCACACCAGGTACAGGCTATTTCACAACAAGCACAGACTCAGCAACAACAACAGCAGCAGCAGCAGCAACAACCCCAGCATGCAATTCAAACTGCTCAGGTGATACAACAGGTTGTCACACCTTCAGGTGAAATACAGCATTTACCTGTAAGTATTCCAACCCGGTGTTAGTCTTTTATAAATTACCATACCACACGGGAATCCATTAGATTCTTGTTGTAACCGTGATCCATGATGATATTGGTGCTTCTATTCAGGGAGGAGTCAAGGATTCTAATTAGTATTTCATAGTTGACAGCTGTCCATGATGATATCGCTGCTTCTATTTAGGAATGAGTGAAGGATTCTAATTAGTATTTCATTGTTAGCAGCTATCCATGATGATATTGATGCTTCTATTCAGGAATGAGTGAAGGATTCTAATTAGTATTTCATTGTTAGCAGCTATCCATGATGATATTGATGCTTCTATTTAGGAATGAGTGAAGGATTCTAATTAGTATTTCATAGGTAACAGCAGTCCATGATGATATTGATGTTTCTATCTAATAAGGAGTGAAGGATTCTAATCATTTCGTATTTAACAGCTGTCCATGATGATATTAATGCTTCTATTTAGGAAGTGGTGAAGGATTCTAATTAGCATTTCATGCTCTAACAGCTGTCCATGATAATATCAATGCTTCTATTTAGGAATGAGTGAAGGATTCTAATAAGTATTTCATAGGTAACAGCTGTCCATGATGATATCGATGCTTCTATTTAAGAAGGGGTGAAGGATTCTAATTAGTATTTCATTGTTAACAGCTATCCATGATGATATTAATGCTTCTATTTAGTAAGGAGTGAACGATTCTAATTTGCATTTCATCGTTAACAGCTGTCCATGATGATGTTGATGCTTCTGTTTAAGGAGTGAAGGATTCTTATTAGGATTTCGTAGTTAACAACTGTCCATGATAATATTGATGCTTCTATTTAGGAAAGGGTGAATTATTCTAATTAGTATTTCATAGTTGACAGCTGTCCATGATATTGATGCTTCTGTTTAAGGAGGAGTGAAGGATTCTTATTAGGATTTCATAGAAGTGATCCATGATGATACTGATGCTTCTATTTAGGAAAGGGTGACTGATTCTAATTAGTATTTCATAGTTGACAGCTGTCCATGATATTGATGCTTCTGTTTAAGGAGGAGTGAAGGATTCTTATTAGGATTTCATAGAAGTGATCCATGATGATACTGATGCTTCTATTTAGGAAAGGGTGAATGATTCTAATTAGTATTTCATAGTTGACAGCTGTCCATGATATTGATGCTTCTGTTTAAGGAGGAGTGAAGGATTCTTATTAGGATTTCATAGAAGTGATCCATGATGATACTGATGCTTCTATTTAGGAAAGGGTGACTGATTCTAATTAGTATTTCATAGTTGACAGCTGTCCATGATATTGATGCTTCTGTTTAAGGAGGAGTGAAGGATTCTTATTAGGATTTCATAGAAGTGATCCATGATGATACTGATGCTTCTATTTAGGAAAGGGTGAATGATTCTAATTAGTATTTCATAGTTGACAGCTGTCCATGATATTGATGCTTCTGTTTAAGGAGGAGTGAAGGATTCTTATTAGGATTTCATAGAAGTGATCCATGATGATACTGATGCTTCTATTTAGGAAAGGGTGAATGATTCTAATTAGTATTTCATAGTTGACAGCTGTCCATGATATTGATGCTTCTGTTTAAGGAGGAGTGAAGGATTCTTATTAGGATTTCATAGAAGTGATCCATGATGATACTGATGCTTCTATTTAGGAAAGGGTGAATTATTCTAATTAGTATTTCATAGTTGACAGCTGTCCATGATATTGATGCTTCTGTTTAAGGAGGAGTGAAGGATTCTTATTAGGATTTCATAGAAGTGATCCATGATGATACTGATGCTTCTATTTAGGAAAGGGTGACTGATTCTAATTAGTATTTCATAGTTGACAGCTGTCCATGATATTGATGCTTCTGTTTAAGGAGGAGTGAAGGATTCTTATTAGGATTTCATAGAAGTGATCCATGATGATACTGATGCTTCTATTTAGGAAAGGGTGAATGATTCTAATTAGTATTTCAGTTGACAGCTGTCCATGATATTGATGCTTCTGTTTAAGGAGGAGTGAAGGATTCTTATTAGGATTTCATAGAAGTGATCCATGATGATACTGATGCTTCTATTTAGGAAAGGGTGAATGATTCTAATTAGTATTTCATAGTTGACAGCTGTCCATGATATTGATGCTTCTGTTTAAGGAGGAGTGAAGGATTCTTATTAGATTTCATAGAAGTGATCCATGATGATACTGATGCTTCTATTTAGGAAAGGGTGACTGATTCTAATTAGTATTTCATAGTTGACAGCTGTCCATGATATTGATGCTTCTGTTTAAGGAGGAGTGAAGGATTCTTATTAGGATTTCATAGAAGTGATCCATGATGATACTGATGCTTCTATTTAGGAAAGGGTGAATGATTCTAATTAGTATTTCATAGTTGACAGCTGTCCATGATATTGATGCTTCTGTTTAAGGAGGAGTGAAGGATTCTTATTAGGATTTCATAGAAGTGATCCATGATGATACTGATGCTTCTATTTAGGAAAGGGTGAATGATTCTAATTAGTATTTCATAGTTGACAGCTGTCCATGATATTGATGCTTCTGTTTAAGGAGGAGTGAAGGATTCTTATTAGGATTTCATAGAAGTGATCCATGATGATACTGATGCTTCTATTTAGGAAAGGGTGAATGATTCTAATTAGTATTTCATAGTTGACAGCTGTCCATGATATTGATGCTTCTGTTTAAGGAGGAGTGAAGGATTCTTATTAGGATTTCATAGAAGTGATCCATGATGATACTGATGCTTCTATTTAGGAAAGGGTGAATGATTCTAATTAGTATTTCATAGTTGACAGCTGTCCATGATATTGATGCTTCTGTTTAAGGAGGAGTGAAGGATTCTTATTAGGATTTCATAGAAGTGATCCATGATGATACTGATGCTTCTATTTAGGAAAGGGTGACTGATTCTAATTAGTATTTCATAGTTGACAGCTGTCCATGATATTGATGCTTCTGTTTAAGGAGGAGTGAAGGATTCTTATTAGGATTTCATAGAAGTGATCCATGATGATACTGATGCTTCTATTTAGGAAAGGGTGAATGATTCTAATTAGTATTTCATAGTTGACAGCTGTCCATGATATTGATGCTTCTGTTTAAGGAGGAGTGAAGGATTCTTATTAGGATTTCATAGAAGTGATCCATGATGATACTGATGCTTCTATTTAGGAAAGGGTGAATGATTCTAATTAGTATTTCATAGTTGACAGCTGTCCATGATATTGATGCTTCTGTTTAAGGAGGAGTGAAGGATTCTTATTAGGATTTCATAGAAGTGATCCATGATGATACTGATGCTTCTATTTAGGAAAGGGTGACTGATTCTAATTAGTATTTCATAGTTGACAGCTGTCCATGATATTGATGCTTCTGTTTAAGGAGGAGTGAAGGATTCTTATTAGGATTTCATAGAAGTGATCCATGATGATACTGATGCTTCTATTTAGGAAAGGGTGACTGATTCTAATTAGTATTTCATAGTTGACAGCTGTCCATGATATTGATGCTTCTGTTTAAGGAGGAGTGAAGGATTCTTATTAGGATTTCATAGAAGTGATCCATGATGATACTGATGCTTCTATTTAGGAAAGGGTGACTGATTCTAATTAGTATTTCATAGTTGACAGCTGTCCATGATATTGATGCTTCTGTTTAAGGAGGAGTGAAGGATTCTTATTAGGATTTCATAGAAGTGATCCATGATGATACTGATGCTTCTATTTAGGAAAGGGTGACTGATTCTAATTAGTATTTCATAGTTGACAGCTGTCCATGATATTGATGCTTCTGTTTAAGGAGGAGTGAAGGATTCTTATTAGGATTTCATAGAAGTGATCCATGATGATACTGATGCTTCTATTTAGGAAAGGGTGACTGATTCTAATTAGTATTTCATAGTTGACAGCTGTCCATGATATTGATGCTTCTGTTTAAGGAGGAGTGAAGGATTCTTATTAGGATTTCATAGAAGTGATCCATGATGATACTGATGCTTCTATTTAGGAAAGGGTGACTGATTCTAATTAGTATTTCATAGTTGACAGCTGTCCATGATATTGATGCTTCTGTTTAAGGAGGAGTGAAGGATTCTTATTAGGATTTCATAGAAGTGATCCATGATGATACTGATGCTTCTATTTAGGAAAGGGTGACTGATTCTAATTAGTATTTCATAGTTGACAGCTGTCCATGATATTGATGCTTCTGTTTAAGGAGGAGTGAAGGATTCTTATTAGGATTTCATAGAAGTGATCCATGATGATACTGATGCTTCTATTTAGTAAGGAGTAAAGGATTCTATTTAGCATTTCATAGTTAACAGCTGTCCATGATGATATTGATGTCCATATTTAGGAAGGATCGATTCGTTGGTGTTTAATGGCATATCAACCTTTGTGGATTATGTAATGCCAAATCTTGTTTTTATATATATATATATATATATATATATCCCTGGGTTTCATGCAGAATTGCACTCATCAAATGTAATTCTGCATGAAATCCACGGTCACAAAAATTCCCATGTAATATATATACATACTAATATATATATATATATATATATATATATATATATATATATAATCGGATTCATTTCCTTTCTCTTTACTCATATATATATATATATATATATATATATATATATAAGCAAATAGTTTGTAGGTAAATTTCTTTTTTCTTTCTTTTTTTCTTTTTTCCAAATTGTTAGTTCAAATTAGCTTACTACAATTGTTGATTTTTCCGCTAATTTCATTCTCAGACGTGGCCACACAGACACTGCAACACTGGGACTCCCCAACCCACACACACACACACACTCTGTAGATGTGGATTCTATTTTAGTCTGTGTGTAGGCATGGCTATATAAGCAGGGGGGGGGGGAGTTAGATGCACTATATTATATGCAGTCAGAGTATAGAGTGCACAGTCAAAGTATCTACACTATATTTATTTAAGTCTAAATTGTTTTTAAACTTCTCCTTCTTTTTCAGATTCAATTGACTGCTGCCCAATTGCAAGCATTCCAAATGCAATTACAAGGTAAACCAGCAAATCAGCCACTCATCATCCAGACTTCCCAACAACAGAATGAACAGATTATTGGAGCTGCACAACAACAACAACAGCAATTTGCTACAACACAGGTAAGAAAAGAAAAGAAAAAAAAACACTTGTCACACCTATCGACCTAAGTGTTGAATTTCTGATCGCCATTCTTGGCCAGTTGAAAAGAACTTAAAGTTTAGTAAGTCCTGAAATCTAGAATCCTTTGGTGAGTGAGTAAGTCCCGCAATACAGAATCCTGTGGTAAGTGAATAAGTCCTATGAGATCCAGTGAAGTAATCCCATAAGGTCTGTCCACCACGAGCGTCCAAAGCGATGTAGCTAGGTGTTCTCAGAACATCAGTATAAATAATAATATCAGCAGCAGAGCATTGCCAGTGATTGGACAAATAGGTTGCCTTCCCAGGTCACGTGCTTATCGGCGAGTCTATAAGTAAAAGTGGACTTTTGGCTCACGCCCTATATACTAAAATCCCAACACTAGGTTTTATAAAATAAAAAAGAATATTCAAATTACTTAACTAAATTTACCTAGAGTTATAAGTCTCTGCGCGTAAAAGAAGGATTGGTAAAGATTACTTATCTTCTGAAGAGTGTAGCACGTGTGTTTACATCCGAGAATACGAAACAACGTTCGTGGTTGGAGATCAACTCGCATCACATACTGAGCTAATCTTCTGTTGTTCTTTTATACGTATTCATTTGCATACGTGAGGGATTATCCGGTTACTTCCCTTTACAACATAAAAACTAGGTTTACCTTGAGTTATACTATAAGAATAGTAGAAGATTCTTCAACAGAAGCATATACTTATCCCCGTCCCTTGGCCCCTGTGTCCATTGGCTTTAGTCATTGGACCAGTAAGATATCTAATACCAGCATGATCCCAGGGCTATCCTCCCAGGTAGCACCTGCCCTATCTTCTAAAAGGAACAGGACTGTGTTTATTGCCCAGTGCCTGAGGCGCCTCAAAAGAGGATTGATTGTCAATAAGATTCACACAGTTTTTAAACACTGATCTTTGGTTTGTGGATGGTTCCCTACTATAATGATCCTTGTGTTTGACTGATGGTAAATATTTACTATAAGAATAGTGGATATTAGTGTATAACCAACACTAGATCCTTATAATGCATTAGTGCATCCATAGATACACTAACACTGAACATTTGGTAAGGAAAGACAATTAACTCTCATTGTTACATAATTATTAGATTCTTAATATTTATGTACAGTAGTGTAGAAATCAAAATGGCTGTTATAAGTTGCAGCCCACGGCCTTGAAGGATGAGTGACAAGGCTTGACTTCAGTCCTAACCTTCCGGTGGATACCGTGAGAATCGGTGGAGAAGACCCTCTTCCGGTTTAGATTAGAAATAGATTTTAGTCAGTCGGACAAAACCCACGACGGTGGTAAGTTATACACGCTCCGACTCAATCTGCGCAGGTAGTCTGGTGGGGAATTTCGAGAATAAAATATGATCTAAGTAAATCGAAGTCTTGTGTTATTATCTAAAAACTACCAATGACACAGGGCTTTTGATAAAGAGAAATCCCCAATGGAAGACCAGACATGAAGTCCCTAAAAGAAGTCCAGACGCTAGAAGAGATGTAAGAAGAAGACGTAAGATAGAAAAGACGTCAGAAGAAGAATAGAAGTAAATAAGTAAAGGGGTATACAACATCATGAACAATGCACATATGAATGTTTAATGAACATAACATGTAATTATATAATGAAAAAATATCAATAAAGTATGTGCTATGTTTATGTTTTCTTATTGAAGATATAATTTTTTGCTTGCAACTGATGGTAGGTGTGGCGCTCCACCTCAGCAAAAACAATCACCCTGGTCTAGTGTTTGCAAAAAGTGGATAGACTCACTTGCTGTTTGGCTGATACCAACAATAGGCCATTCTGCTGACTTTTCTACTACTACTAAGTCAGTCTCACAGATCTATTATTACTGAATCATAAGTTAGATCCTAGCAGGATGCCTCATTTAAATCTCTATGTAAAAAAGAACTTGCGTTGATCTGTCCTGGTGGGGCGTCACAAATATAAAGTGCACAGACGCTCTGAAAAGAATTATTAATGTATCCTATTTAAAATATTAAATGCAAAAAAATCCATGCTGTTACTATTTAAATTTTATTTTTTAATTATCTTCACGAATATAAATCAAATCTTCATAATTTTTGCATAAAAAGCAACATCTGGTGATATTTAATGTGTACATATATTTACTTTGTTGTTAATTGTTTTATTTTCATAATTTCCTCCGGACTTACACACACATACATACATACATACACATAACTGTCCTTTATATATGTAAAGATAGATAGATTGATAGATTACATTTTAATTAATTTTATTTTCTATTTATTCTATTTGAATTAATTTCCTTTTCTCTTTCAGCCTATATATCAAATTCAGCAAGTGCAAGTTGCTCCTAATCAACAGCACATCTTTATTCAACAGCCGGCTCATGTGGCCACAGATGGGGAACAACAGTCAATACAGGAAGCAACTGAAGCTTCCTAGTATTATGCAAAACAAGGGATCCTTGGATCACCGGAACATTCATGAAAAAAAAAAAAAAAAAAATCAAGAGGAATGAAAAAGGTTTTTTTTTTTTTTTTTTTTTTTTAAGGTGGATAAAAAAAAAGCAAGGGTTAATTTTTTTTTATCCTGACCCAATTGTAACCAACTTATAATTTCCATACTGATGGGAAGAAGTCTTCTTGAAAACAGTCAGTATTGCCCTGCCCCTGGGGGAGGAAAAAAAAAAGGAAAAGAGATTGCTGGTCAGTTTAACTGAAAAGCAGATATATGAGTAAATTTGAAATACTGTACAGAGTGGGGCGGATAAAAGTCATTCAAGCTAATTGGATGTCCTGTTACTTCTGCCCCACATTGTATATAATTTTTTAATATAACTTTTATTAAAAAAAACTTCATTAAAAAAAAAAAGAAAATACTGATACTTTAAGTAAAATAAAAAAAAAATTAGGATTTTAGAAGTATATTTATTTTAAAGCAATTGCAGTTACTTGAGGAATTTTAACTTTTTTTATTCTTTTTTAATTTTGAGGTTCCTAACCATTTTTATTATTCTGTTACCAACTAAATATACTATTTCAATTATTTTACAAATTATTCAGACTATTATCCTCATCCTTGTTATTTTTATAATTTCACTTCAGCCAATACCTTCTCCAACCTTCCTCGGGTATATCTTGCACCAGATAATCTTTGAATATCTTCTTCTTTTTTTCTCACTTTCACCACAACTTAAGATATTTTAATTCATAGATCTGATTATTAAATTGTGTAGCAATATCTAGTTAATTATTTGTAATATATATATATATATATATATATATATGAGGTATGTTATTAAAGTATCCAGATTGAAGCTGTATTTACCAAGATAGAAATAAACAATGAATGGAATGTTAATTTCTTCAGAATACAAGGAGTGTCAAAAAATACAAAAAATCTCAATACTTTTTTGACACACCTTGTATAATATATAATATATATATATATATATATATATATATATATATATATATATATTAAGAAGAGATTCTATTCTAGTATTACCTGATGCAACATACATTTGAGGAAAGTTGGAGAGCAAACTGTTCAAAAACAACAAAGATAAGAATACTAGTCTAAATAATTGATAGTATAATGACAATACATCTCGGACAATTCAATCAAGTATTTTTATATCTATCAGTAGCAAGCATCTCTTTTCCATATCTTTTTAAAATTGCATATTATTATTGGTATTATGTTCTTTATAATGTGGGATCTAAATTTTATTATCTTATTTTATCGGCATAATACAGCAGTGGTTACCTTAAGACAATAATGAAACTACATGTTTTTTTTAAAACTGGTAGATCCAGGGATTTAAAAAATTAAAATCCATATGGGAGGGTGCAGAAAGAGAAAGCCTTGTGTCAAATTTTGCATTCTGTAGCGATGCAAAAGAAAGAGGAAAATGAAACTTTCCTTCTCCTTTGTGAGTTGGTAACAACTTTAATCTATCTGTCATCGAGGATTTGATCTTTAAACCTTTTGGTCTGAGGTAGACAACTCTACAATCGAGCTAAACCCTTTAATGCCTTGAAGAAAGAAGAAAAAAAATTAACTACATGTAGAAAAAAAAATTAAGAAAAATGAAGTTTTGGGTCTGTACCAAATTTATATACTTGTCTGTATTTATGAGATGAGGCTTGATATGAATAATTTTGATATTTCGGACTGTTGTCCTCATCTTTATTGTGGTATGTATTAACACAATGTTCAGGCCAATGTAACCCCAGGTTCTGTTTAGGTGTTTTTTTAATTTATTATTTTAATTACCTTAAAATAAGTCATCCTCAGATGATTACCCTCCAAAATCACATTTGAATTAAGGGTAATTGTCTGAAGATGACTTGTTTTTTTTTAAATACCCAAACAGAGCTCAAGGTTACAATGGCCTGAACGTTGTGTTTATACACAATAAAGATGAGGACAACAGTCCGAAATATCAAAATTATTTTAAAAAAATGAAGATGTTTTCAGGAAGTTAATGAAATAATTCTTATTTTTAAAATAAATTTTGTTCTCTTGAACTTTGCAAATATCATCTTAAGTTATAAAGGTTAATTTGATGAAAAGACTTAATAAAAAAGAAAAGTATTAAATTTCTTGTATTAATTCATGGAATTATGTATTATGAATTGAAAAAAAAACCAACAACAAAAAACAATGTAGTTTGCATATGATTTTTCAAATTTAATGAATGACCCTAAACATTGTGTGTGGGGGGATTACGCGTATATATACAACCAAGGGCCATGGAACAACAACTCTTGATGTTTGTTTACCCCCCCCCGGAGGTGGTTAGTCATGGTCCTTTCTGTCATCTTGGTAATAGGCTGAATATCTAATGGCAGCAGTTGAGAAATTCCATATCGAATATATTAAACTTTAATTCAATTTGGAGAAATGTTGCACAATTTGTTTGATTGTGTCGAACGAAATGGATAAAAAAAAAGATAATTCTTAAATCTGTGTGATTTTTTTTTTTTTTTTTTTTTTTTTTTTTCTGAATCGATTCAAAGACTTTACCATTCTGTTTCGACTTCACCATTCTGTCTAAGACTTCCATTCCTCTGGAATAATTCCAGAGAAGACAGTCAAAGTACCGCTCTAAAAATCAACTTGCCCTTTTTCCTTTTCTTTTTTTTTTTTTTTAATTCTGTTCAGGTACAACGGGTCGACAAAAAGTTCAAGCAGGCCCCTATTTCTTCTACTGTATATACTTGTGTATATCGTGTGACTTTCTGAGACCTATTTTAGCCTGATATTAGGGTCTTGCTGTACCATATGCAAGACACTAACTTTGTGCATGTAAATAGTTGGCAAAGGATAGGCCTAGGCCAAGTGGTACATCTACAATTTTCAGTTGCAAATGGTTTCAATTTTGGTCTCAGAAAATTACATTATACACAAGTATATACAATAAATACAAAAAAACATTACACTTAAACAGTTGAAACTTTTTTCATATCCTGTATATACTTGCATATCATGTGACTTACTGTGACCCAAATTTTAGCTCTTACTTAGACTAGGTGGGCAGTTAGAGGGGCCCTCTCTGATCAATCAGCTGGTCACATCAAGCCCTAGCACCTCTATGATTGTCCCAGTCCTGTTGTCCTTATGGCAAGCCCCAACCATTTTTATCATATGTGCTAGAAGGTGGTGGCTGAGGGACTTTGATGTTAAACTCTATCTGATGGTGAAGTTCCAATTCTGGAATCTGGGGAATGTGGAGTAAAAAAAATTGAGTACCCATCAAGAATGAATGAAATAAAATAAAATAACCCAAAAGGGGTTGCCCTATTGTTCTTATGGTAAGCCCTAACACTTTTTATCATATATGTGCTAGAAAGCAGCGACTGAGGGTCATAATGTCCTGGTTATAATGTTAAACTCTATAATGGTGAGGTTCCAGTTCTGGAGGTCTGGGGAATGTAGAGCACCCCTTCATCACCATTGCTCCCAGGTCCACTCTGACCCAGAGTGGTAGTATCTGTTAGGGTCCCATCTATGGTTTAAATATCAAAATGTGTTTATATTTTTAAAAAAAAAAAGAGTATCCATTAAGAATGAATTTATTTCAAAACTTTGTTGGCATTAAATGACCCACCGAGGTTGATATACTGTAAAACAAAACAAAAAAACAAACCAAAAAGGGTTGACATGCCATAAAATCCAACCAACCAAGTAAATTTTAGCTTAATATTATGGGGTCAGTTGCACTGTATGTGGGATACAAAGTTTGTGTTTGTCAATAGTTGGCCAAGGCTGGGCCTAGGCCAACTAGTACACCTACAATTCCCAGCTTGAAAATGTCTCAATTTAGGTCTCAGAAAGTTGCATGATACACGAGTATATAGAGTAGTCACTAATATTGTCTCAACTATTTTTTTTATGTTACCAAAGATGTCTTTAACTTTACATTTTACTGATTGTACTATTGATAAATTAGTTATTATCATTACCATTAAGATACATTATTAAATACATATAAATCTTTAAAGATACAAGTAATTAATAATGCCTACATGGATCAGTCATGGTTAGCTCAGTCGGTAGAGCGTTCGGCTAGAAACCACAAGGTTCCTAGTTCGATACCGGCGGCCCACGCCAACTCAGCGATCTGTGCGGTAAAGTAAGGAGCTGATGGTAGGTGTGGCGCTCCACCTCAGACGCAAAAAAAAACAATCTCCTTTGTCTAGCACTAGTGAAAAGGGGATAGACTCCCTCACTGATTGGCTGCTACCGACAGTAGGCCGCCCCAACGACTTTACTTTACTTTACGTGGATCTGGTTAGCTCAGTCGGTAGAGCATTCGGCTAGAAACCACAAGGTTCCTAGTTCGATACCGGCCCTCGCCAACTCAGCATTATGAATAGCACAGGGATCTGTGCGGTAAAGTAAGGAGCTGATGGTAGGTGTGGCACTCCACCTCAGACGTAAAAAAAAACAATCTCCTTTGTCTAGCGCTAGTGAAAAGGGGATAGACTCCCTCACTGATTGGCTGATACCGACTTTAGGCCACCCCGACAACATTACTTACATGGATCTACAAAAGTAAGAGAAAGTATCTAGAGCAGAAGTATGAGAACAGTAACAATAAACATATAATAAACATTTATTTGTCTGTATTTTTTGAGATGAGGCTTGATGTGAATAATTTTGATATTTCGGACTGTTATCTTCATCTTTATTATGGTATATATAAACACAACATTCAGGCCAATATATCCTCAAGCCTTGTTCAGGTGTTTCTTAAGCCACTCTTGTTTTTGTTTTTTTAAATAAATGTTTATTATGAATAATTTTGATATTTCAGACTGTATTCCTCATTTTTATTGTGGTATGTATAAACACAATGTTCAAGCCACTGTATCCTTAGTCCTTATTCAGATGTTTCTTAATTACCTTAGAATAAAGTCATCATCAGACGATAACCTTGAGTTCAAGTGTAGTTTCTGAGCATTATTATCATTACCACTAGTTCAAGTTTTAATCACATTTCTGTCAATAAGTCTGGTGGCATTTTATCCTGCTTGGAGCGCCTTGAACTATTGGTAATGATAATAATGCTCCGAAACCACACTTGAACTCAAGGTTATTGTCTTATTCTAATATAAATAAGAAACACCTGAACAAAGCCCAAGGATACAGTGTTTATACATACCACAATAAAAATGAGGAAAACTCTGAAATATCATATATATATATATATTAAGAAATTTGAAAAAACAAGTGTTCTGAAAATAGGATGAATTTATTTATCGATGTTTAAACATTTCAGTTTCTTTAAACCTTCATCAGGATGTATCTTGGGGTGAAGAAATTGATGGATGTTTTATAGATGACAGGAGATGAAAATCTTTATAAAATCTTTTTTGTTGTGTAACTGCATTTGTTCAGCGTTATATTTTTGAAAGACAAGTCGATAAATAAATTCATCCTAATTTCGGAACACTTGTTTTTTCAAATTTCTTAATATTGTCATTTTATTTTCCATATTTACTCCCATATATATATATATATATATATATATATTGAAAAATGCATGTTCTGTTTTAAAAATAAAATAAATTTTATTTTTAATTTTAAAAAAATCAGAAACATTTTTTAAAAATTAAAAATAGAATTTATTTTATTTTTAAAACAGAACATGCATTTTTCAAAATTTTCAGCGTTGAATTCAGCGTTCGTTTTTGTAAACAGTCTTTTTAACGGATATCTTTCTTCCATATATATATATATATATATTATATATATTGTATTTTTAAGCCTTATCCTTTACTAGGTCTATATTTATTGTATAAAAATGTTTGGTCAGGTGTCCAACTTGGTATAAACCATACTAGTTGCCAAAAAGTTATCTTTAGCATATATTTCATTGGGGAGGTGTTCAGAATGGCCAATGAAAATTCCCATTATATCTATGGTAATATACAAAATGATTACATAGAAATCTAATACTTACATTTACCAGTAAGTTTCAATTCTTCATTTTTTTTTTTTTTTTTTTTTTTTTTACTGTGGAGATAAATTCCAAAATTATGTCTTCAACTAGCTATAATTCAACCATATTTCTATAGTCTTCCCCTCACCCAACCACTAAGAAGGTGTTGAGTTATAGCTGATTTAACTATAACTCTGCAATAAAAAAAATAAAATGAAGCAAAACGTTTTTTTTTTTTTATATTAAACAATCATCAGGGTATTATTAATATGTGATGTTGTAACTTTTGAATAATATTCTATATAAATATGAAAAGAAAAAAAAATATATATATATTTATATATATGGGAGTAAAATAAGGAAATAAATCTGACAATATGTGGAAAATAGAAAAACACAGAGTATTCCAAAAAGATGAATTTATTCTTGATAATGAAGTCAACATTATAAAATTTTGGTTATTCAAAAAAGCGTCCATCACTGCTCAGACAACAATGTTTCCATCTTAAAGTCCTGATGAAGGTTTATCAACGTAACCGAAATGTCATAACATTTTCTATATTCTACACACACACATACACACACACATACATATATATATATGTGTATATATATATATATATATATATATATATATATGTGTGTGTGTATATAATAGTAATGTGTAAGTATAGTCTTTAGATGTGTACATGAAATAACCATAAGATTTTGAAATATGAAAGTCCCATTTGATAGACACTAATAAAAAATTTTTTTAAAAAGCTATAGTTATCTTTTTGTATCGTAAGAAAAAAAATGTAATCTTGTATTTTACAATGTAGGTTAAAGGACTACTTGAAGCCACCTAGTTTATCTTGTTTACACAGATTTAACTTCTGGTTTAATAAATATTGTTTGTTTACATTTTTAAATATGAATTCAGTGATAAATTTGTATTGTTGAGGCATTTGGTAACATAAAGTAATATCGATCAAAAATACTTTGCAATATATTTCTAGCTGGATTGCAGTATAACCAGCTGTTATTTGTAAACTTCTTTCAACATTAAATAATGATATGAAGTAAATGAAATTCCAAGTTTTGATTTGAACAACCCCCCAACCCCACCCCCCAACAGATTGGACTGAGAATTTTTATTCTCTTTTTTTAAACTGCCACTTTTTTTCTTGCCTGTTTCATCAAAAAAAAAAAAAAAAATAAGTTGGTGCTCCTGTAAATAATTTTCAAATCCATGTGTTTATAGATATGATATGTGCCAATCTGCACTCTTAACGATAAATTTCTTTCTTTCCCCCAACCCCCCTTCTTTTTTTTTCATGGCACAAATGTAGTTTGGTTTTTTTTTTTTTTATTTTTTTTTTTTTATATTCTTTCCTTTTTTACTTTTTAAAAGCATTGCTTTTTCATGGTACAAATCTAGTTTGTTTATCTTTTTTTCTTTTTTTTTTTTTTCTTTCATTTCGATTTTTTTTATTATTATTACTTTTTTACTCATTTTTTTTTTCATTACACAAATGTAATTTGTTCCTTTTTTTTTTTTTTTTGTTTTCTTCTTTTCTCTCTTTTTTAAAAACCTTTTTTTTTTTTCATGGCACAAATGTAGTTTGTTTCTTTTTCTTTTTTTTTTCTTTCTTTTCATTTATTCCTTTTTTTTATTTATTTTTTTATTAAATGACAAAAAAATGGTTAGCTTTAATAGCGCCAAACTTCTTTCATCTCTCTCTCTCTCTTAAACTATGAAAAATTTTGAGGTGTGTAAAAATTGATTTGTCAAAAGATGAACTAGTTATTATTATTATGCTAGTTTTATGCCATCTTATTATTGTTGCTTTTTTTATGAGAACATGCTCTTCATTATTTTAATTAATTAATTAGCTTATTTTATTAATGATTACGCATGAGTAGCATAGATTGAGTAATCTGATCTGAGTGGTAAATTGGTGAGCTGACGGTAGGTGTGGTGCTCCACAGCAAAAACAATCTCCTTGGTCTAGCAGGATAGACTCCCTTGCTGTCCAGTAGATACCGATAAATAGCCACACCACCAACTTTACTTACTTATTTAATAATGAAGATCATTGGTGTATTGCGATAAAAAGCAACATTAATAAGATAAAGTAAAACTAGCTATAAAATGATAATAGTAATAATGCTTCATCTTAAGATTTGAAAAAATATCTTTAAACAATGAAATGAAACTTTTAGAAAAGATTTTCATCTTATTATATATATATATATATATATATATATATATATATATAATATATTTAATCTTATATATATATATATATATATATATATCTGTAAGAGTTAAACTCTGAATTCTGACAGTTTAACTTTACTTGAAATAGTCTTTGATTAAAAACACTTAAAAAATTAAAATTGAGAACCCTAAGTCCCCACCACTAACATAGGCCTTTCTACCCTGAGCTCCTGATATCTGAACATTTTGTACTCAGTTTAGCTCAGTTGGTAGAGCACTTGACTAGGAATCAGAAGGTTCCTGGTTCAATACTGGCCCTCGCCAACTCAGTGAATGAGTAGCACAGGGATCTGTGAGGAGGTGTGGCACTCCACCTCAGATGCAAAAACAATCTCCTTGGTCTAACGCTAGGGAAAAAGGGATAGACTTCCTCGCTGTCCAGTTGATACCGATAATAGGTCACTCTGCCAACTCTATTCCTAGTTAGCGGTACAAATACCAGCCACTCGGGATCAAAGGGTTAGATTTTCCCTAAAATTTATTTATTAGCCTCAGAATTAAGGGGGGAAAGTGAAAGTACAAGTTTGGTTATACTAATTCTGACCAAAAATAACAAAATCCGTATTTAAAATTTTGAATTTAGGATTCTACTACTGCCAGTCTTAAAGAGGCGCCAAGGTCTCTATTTGAAAAATTATTCTTAATCCTAAATATCGATACCATTTCAATGAACAACCTTTTTTTAATCAACCTATTGTGTCTTGGACTTAATTATGAATATGTGGTCACTTCCAGTTTGGTACATTTTTTTCTCCACTCTAAATTTAATCTTATTAAGGGTCTGTCTTGCTGGATAGTCACTCTTCATACAAAAGAAGGGTAAACTAAAAAAAAAAAAAAGAATTGTAGGTTAAAATGACCAAAATAGGAAGTGAAAATTCTTCAGTGCTTTTCAACAAACTTTATTGTTATTTGAAAAGAAAAAAAACTCTCTTTTCTGTTTTTTTTTTTTTTTTTTTTTTTTTTTTTTTTTTAATGAATAATTTTTTTGTAAAATCAGGAAATAGTATGTAATGATAATAATAATATTAATAATGATAATAATAATAATAATGTCTTTCTCAATTCATTTTTGTATATATTTGATCATTATCTGTTTTCCATGGGCTGTTTATATAAACTGTGCAACATGAAATCTTTATCAACCAGAGAGTATTTCATATATATATATATATATATATATATATATATAGTTAGGGTATAGGGTAGCAAAGACATAAGTAAATGGTGCTTAGTAACTGACAGTTTCTTGCTGATGCATAGGTGAGAAACTGTCAGTTACCAAGCACCGTTGACTTTATATCTTCCTGTCCTGACTTAGATATACACGCTTTATCAATGATATTGCGTACTCTTTACTTATAAATACTAGCAGATATATGCACCCTCCGGGTGCAAGTATTTTAGTTAAATTTTATAATAGAATATGATATTAAATTAGAAAGGCTAATGAAACTGAATAAAAATGTAGATAAAAAGATTTTGAACAGAGGGGGTATGATTGAAAAATAGAACAACTTTGAAACTAACTCTTCCATCATTTTCCATTACTCCCGTCTTTCATTGGTAAATTTTCCTAATTAAACTGTTTAGTTAAAATAGGAAGTAAAGAATAATATTACAGTTATTTCTTCTTAAGGGATTTCTTTTAAGATTTATTGAAGAGATTTTTGCTCATATTCATTAAGATAAAACCAAACAATTAGAAATCAATAATACTAAGCATATATTTATCAAAATCAATTTTTTAAGATCAATATGCAAATAAGCCTTCCCATTCATACTGTAAACCTCTATTTTGTTGTATATATAAATACAATTGCATGTTAATGGTATGTAGTTATAGTCAACATTATAAGTATTGTAAAACAATTTTATTAATAATTGAGGTTTAAATAAAAATAAAATCATGGAGAATGTGATGTAAATAACAAAGAGAATTGTGACTTGTATAGTAACATAGTTTCGGTTACATACAGACAAACCACAATCTTCATTATAATAAGATATCAAACTATATTATCAATACTGGTCCCCGCCAACTCAGCACATGAGTAGCACAAATTGGATAATCTGATCTGTGCGGTAAAGTGGAGAGCTGATGGTAGTTGTGGCACTCACCTAAACAAAAACAATCTTCCTGGTCTAGTGCTAGTGAAAAGGGGATAGACTCTCACACTGTTTGGCTGATACCAATAATAGGCCACTCTGCCAGATTTACTTTTTTTTAAAATTATTATTGTGTAAGAATAAGTTAAATATAATGTGTATTATACACACAATCTCCTGTCTAGTAATCTATCTATCAGTCAAAAAACTAATCTCTCTGTGATGATCATTATCTTGTATTGCACTGAAGACAGCCTGTATATTGCACTGTTTAATAAATACTAAAATGGTATTACCATTCCTTCTTCCAGAGTCTCAAATGAAAAACTTTTTTTTTAAATTCAGGGTGACAAGAGGATATGTAATTTTTTAAATTATTTTTTAATTTTGTATCTTTATTTTTATTTATTTTTATTTTTTGTGTCTTAAATTAAGAACAACTTATAGTCCCGGTTAAAAGCACAGTAGGGGTAACCCCCAAAGTCAAACTTTTTTTAGATGTTATTTTTCCGATGCAGGTATCATTGGGGATTGAGAAAAATTTTAGTAAATGGGCTAGGCTTTGGCCTGTTTACCAAAGCTTTTTTCTTACCACCCCTTTTCCCACTCCCAGCCCTTATGATACTGGCTTCAGAAAAATAGGGTCTAAAAATGTTGGGCTTTGGGTTACTACCCTTGCCACGCTTTGAACCTGGACTATTTGAAAACCATTTTTTGCTCTGTAGAGCATGATTTCAAGAATCTATTAGATTGTTGCAAATGAAATGTTTGATTTTTTTTTTTTTTTTTTTTTTTTTTTTTTACACTAAGAAATCTCTGTCTATTCCCATCTATCTATCAGTCTATCTATCTATCAATCTTGACCTGTTCCAATCTATCAATCAATTGCAAGCTGTTCTTATCTATCTATGTAAGAATGGAAAGGGAATTGAATCCGACAATATGAGGAAAAAATGAGTAAAGAAAAGAAATGTAGATGGATAAAAGTGAATTTTATCGATATCACTTTTAATCGATATCACTTACACATGTGTTTCGGTCCGTTTATTTTTTTTTTTCAAACATTTTAAAATTCTGTTTTGTCTCCAACGGATTTTTGTCTCTACTCAAAAAATAAAAAAATTCACTCTGATGAAGGTCGTAAAAAATCTCTCTGTGTACAGAATATTTTTACATTTTTCCTATTATTATTATTATTATTATCATTTCAACTTCATCTGATTATTTTAATAATAATAATAATAATAATAGCGTAAATCCATATACATTTTGATAAACGGACGAAACACATGTGTAAGTGATATCGATTAAAAGTGATATCGATAAAATTCATTTTTATCCATCTACATTTCTTTTCTTTACTCATTATCTATCTATCTATCTATCTTAACAATCATGGCTTGTTCCTATCTATATATCAATCAGTCTTGGTCTTTTCCCATCAATCGATCTATTATGATCTGTTCTGATCTATCTATCCAATTTCGGATAAAGAGAAGTTGATGAAAAGACATTGATACAGATCTTTCACACACACACAAGAAAATATGGATTTCATTGAGACATATATGCAGATTTCAGATACACCATTGCACAATCTATATTTTCATATCTATCATAAATAAAGAATCAAAACATAACACCAATCATTAAATGGAAAATATTAAGAAAATCAAATATATGTAGAGCCCTGAACAACACAGGTTTTTTTTTTGCTTACAAGAAAAATTAGCATTAGATTCCCAGGTAAGAAAAACCTTCTAAAGAACAGAAACGAATCACTGGGGAAGTGTAGACACAGATTCAGCAGATCACTAATGCGTAATTAAGAACAACCTCTTTAACTTATAACCAAAAAGCACTGGCCACCACTAGAAATAATAATTTACCAAAGATATAGGATTTGGAGATAGATAAAGAAAATATCTGCTCACAGTAGAGGGGTTGGGTAAATACATATAGATATCTTTATACTATACCATAGTTTATTAAGTATGTAATAGAGTTAGGTCCATAAAAAACAAAAAAAACAATGCATATACCTCAATTAAGAAATAATAGCAAGGGAACGGTTTAACTCAGTTGACTGAACATCCACCTCGGAACCACAAGGTTCTGGGTTCAGTACTGGTCCTTGCCAAATCAGTGCATGAGTAGCACAGCTTGGATTTGCGCAGTAAAGTGGGCAGCTGATGCTCTACCGACTGAGCTAAATAGGCTACTTCTTACTATTAGTAATAATCTTCCTCTATTATATTGTTGATTTTTATCACAACAATCTGGTTTGTTACATTCTTCATTATTACTATTACTAAATAGGCTAGGCTACTTCTTACTATTAGTAATAATCTTTCTCTATTAAATATAATAGATTTTTATCACAACAATCTGGTTTGATACATTCTTCATTATTACTATTATCTTAAAACTACTTTTACTCCCATCTTATTATTGTGATGGGGACCGGTATCGAGCTAGGAATTTTGCGATTCCTAGCTGGGTCCCTACCAACTGAACTAAACCGGCACCTAAACATGCATAGTACCCATGTAATAATGTTACATCTAAGAATTTTTTCAACAACTTAAGAATATTGCATCAACTACTGACACTTGATATTATAAAATATTTCAATATAATCTATACATATATAAAGGGCAATTGGTGTATTTGTATGCATGTATATATGTCCGGATGAAACTACAAAAATAAAACAATTAACGACAAAGTAAATATATATACACATTCTTGCTTTTTGTGCAAAAATTATGATTATGATTAATATTTGAAGATATTTAAAAATCAAAATATACATAGAAATAGCATTGAAATTCTACTTAAAAATGTCCAGCATTTGTAAATCTCGAAAGTAAACAAATCAATACACCAGGGTTTCACTCCCTCCCAACCCAGTTGACATTGAGTAGCCACTTCTAGTTAATTATAAAATTTTGTTTGATTTTCAAATGAAATTTGTTTGAAACTGAAAGAACTTAGAAACGCATGCTCTATCAATGATATTGAGTACTCTTTACTTTCAAATATAGCAAACACACACACACACACACATACATATATATATATATATTGGAATAAACAAATTATTCTAAAAACGTTTTTTCCTAAATTAGAAAAGTGCTCAATTCTGGACAGTAGAGCAGAATAAAAAAATAAATGAATGATGTTGATCTCATTACTTCTAGTTTCATGTACTTTAAAAAAGAAAAATACAATCATCTGATGAAATTTGCCATTAGAAAGTATGATTAAAGGTGATTAAAAAAAAATATCTTAAAAAAAAGTACATGAAACTGATAGTAATGAAACTGAGTAAACATTAATATATATATATATATATATATATATATATATATATATATATGTATGCACATTGTTGAGTAAGGGTTGGAATGTATGAGAAGTAAATAAAATAGTATGGAAAATCAAGTTGACATATTTTGCTATAGGAATTCTGATGATATTATTTCCATAGCAAAATATATCAATCTGTCAATTTTCTGTATGGCCTTCCTTTTTCTTTTTTCTTATTTCTTATTTTTCATATTATCAGTTATCTCCCTTGTATTCTGAATATTTAAAAAGAAAAAAAAAATCTTTCATTTCATGAGCTGCAACTATCTATTAATAATAATAATAATAATCCTATTTTGCCCTCCCAGTCGTCCCATTGTAATTATCACTTCATCTTTTGACATCTTTCCTTCACTGTCCATTCATGTTTTTTCCTCCCATAATAATTATTCAATTCTGCGAGTGGCAATTCTAAAATATCTTTTCTCTGTTACTCTTTTTATTTTATACCTCCTCCTCCTCTCCTCCTATCCTCCTCCCCTTTCAACCAGGGGAAATATTTGCATATTTGATAATGGTAATAATAAAAAAATATTGTTAACAACACTCTCTTGTTTTGTTATTTCTTTGTTTTTTGTTTGTATTTTTCTTTTTTTTCTTTCCCTTTCTTTTTCTTTTCTTTTTTTTCTTTTTTTGTTTTTTTTGTTTTTTGTTGTTTTTTTTCTTTTTTTTTCCTTTTTTTTTTTCTTTCTTGTTTTTTTCTTTTTTGTTCTTTCTTTCTTTTTTTTTTTCTATTTTATTTATTTTTTTTTTTTTTTTTCTCTTTTCTTCATTTTGTCTTTTTTTTTTTTTCTTTTTTTTTTTATTTTCTCTCTCTCTCTCTCTCTCTCTCTCTCTCTCACACACACTGGTAAAACATACCCCAATACACATGGCCATCTGCTGTGTGTTAGGAGAACAGGTCAACCCCCGCAAACCGCTTGATTAAAATTTATTCTAACTGGCAGAAAGATGAACATCAAGCTAATCCTTCGCCAGTGTGTCCAAAAAATATTTTGCCCCAATTTTAGTGACACACCTATAAAAAATATTTTTGTTAATCAGTCTGACCTAAATTTAGACATTTAATCATATAATGACTGGAAAGCGTCTATTGCTTCTGTACAAGTATCAACTGACAAGCAGTGCAGAGTTATAATAGTACCAGTACTAGCAACAAAATCAAATATGACAACAATTGTGACATGCCAGTGATAAGGATATAGTGAAAATGACTGTTGATGAAATTGATCACTAGGAGACTGTTATTCTCAGAAAATCCAACTGACTTTTTGAGTCTAACAATTCCCATGTGACTGCCTTTAGCCAATCAATGAGTAACAATTTGATTTCAATTATTACCCAGATTTGCTTCAGCAGTGATGAATTTTGACTTTTCACCTGTCAGTTATGTCTCTGCAAATTTTTGTCACATCCTCTATCCAAAGTGCCGAGAATAGTGGCACCATTATGTCACATTGGAAGCTGATTTCAGTCCTTGGTTATTTGTAACTAAAGTCTAATATTTTTGCCCCCTACCTCCAAGAGTCTTCATTCAACTCTTAAAGAGATTCTATATGCTGGATTCTAAGCCATGTTGAAGTGCAGGGTAATGAAAGAACTAACTCGCCAGTCAAAGCGGCTTTAGATTTGGCCCCCAACAAATTCAAAATTCCATATACTGAGTTGAAACCTAAAATCAATAGATTCCTTCATACAAAATGGCAACAACGCTGGAATAACAACATTTATAATAGACTTTTCTTGATCAAACCCACTTTGCAAGACTGAAGATCAACCTTTAGAAAATCTTGGAAGGAACAAGTCACTATATCATTGGTCACACAAGACTTGCTCACTCCTTTGTGCTCAAACAAGAACAACAACCACAGTATGAAATACATCAAACACCCTCCACTCATAGAATGTGGAGCTTTTGCTCTCATCAGAAAACCTTTTTTTTTAATGTAAATAATATTAAAGATCTGTTTGAAAATGTCCACAGATGAAATTCTGTCCTTTTCGAGAGAAATAAAATTCTACTAAAACATAAACCTGATCAACAATATACAGAATGATCTCTGACAATGATAACATATTAAAACTATTAACTACAAAATGCTGAATATAGATGTACAATATATATTATTCTCTAACATCTAAGCATAAAAAAACCTGGATGAGTAGAAATGCTATTAAAATTCTTTTTTATTTTTATACACATTTTTTTAAAACAATTTTTTTCTATTCAACCCATAAATGGGACCCTGGCAAGTACTACAACTCCAGGTCCGAGTGGACCTGGGAGTAATGGTGATCAAGGGGCACTCCACACTTCCTAGAGCTTCAAAATTGGAACTGCATTAGATGTAGTTTAATGTTACACCCAGGTCACTAAGACCCTCAGCCACTGCCTTCTAGCACATCTATGATAAAAAGGGTTGGGGTTTGCCAGAAGGGCAATAGGGTTGGGATAATCATATAGGTGCTAGGGCTTGATGTGATCTGCCGATTGATCGGAGGGGGCCTCTCCAACCGCCCATCTAGCCTAAGTAAGGGCCAAAGTGGAGTGTTGCATGTCATGGACTGCTCAGCCACCAGTTCCATCCTTAAGAATCACAGATTGCCACCAGTGGCCCCATTTGGGGGGATTTTACCCCTCTATAGAGGTGCAGTCAGTGTATTCTTCTGCCCCAGCCAACAAGGTGGGTGGTGTAAGAGTTAGCAAGCTCATCTTGCAGATCCATAGTTAGTTTGATCCTTACTGGATGAAACAATACTTGCAACCCTGTGTCACATCCTACCCATGGTGAATAGTTTGGGTAAAGAGGTGTCTCATCATGGTGCAATGTTTAGTAAGCTAGTCTTGCAGATTCATTACTACTGAATAGTGAGTTTGATCCTTACTGGATGCCCCATACTTGAGACCTTGTGTCACATCCTACATGTGGCGAACAGGTTGGGTAGAAAGTGTCGTCCATCGTGGTGTAGGGTTAATAAGCTAATCTCACAGATCCATTATTACTGAATAACAAGTTCGATTCTCATTGGATGCCCCATACTTGTGACCTTTAGTCATACTGCCCGTGGCAAATGGGTTGGTTAAATACCTATTTTTATGAGGTTATTTAAAGATATTTTGTATTAATTAACTTATAGATATTTATAATGCTTCTATCTTCATTGTCTGAGAGAGACAGTTTTGTAGAGGTGATATTTCTATGAAATATTATTCTAAAATGTCAAGAATGTGTTTTTTTGTTCATCAAAATTCTCTAATAAAGCTGCAAAAAACATTTATGAATAACAATTAAGTTATTAGTCATAACCCAAATATCATCATCATCATCATCATTATCATCATAGTAATATAAATAGGTTCCATGACTGATTCATGGTCAAATGGTACATTTCCCAGATAATAGAGAACAATATATATATATATATGGCAACTGACCTGGTAAACGCTCATAAGGTCATTAATCATCTTAACAACAGCAACCTTGAGCACCTTTTTGATCTCCATATTTCCAACACACGTGGGCATGCCTACAAAGCCAGAAAACAGCACTGCTCACGTGACTTTCGGAAACATTTTTTCACGCTCAGAATTGCAGAGACATGGAATAAACTACCCGCGTCTGTTGTAGGCTGCCGAAGCACTGAGTCTTTCAAAGCCTCCATGCTTCCTGTAGTCCGCCGACACTATACCTGATGCCACTCTCCACATACATATGCACACACGCGCAAACATACATGCATATTACTACTGTAAACTGTTCATGTTCCTGACACTACATTATTCTGTGTACTTGACATGAGACTTTGATGAGTTGTGGTGCACCTGAGCACTGTACACAATAAATTTCATTATTATGTATTAGGATTGGTTTCTTTATTTAATGGCATATCAACCTTTGTGAGTTATTTAATGCCAGAGACATCCTTTTTTTAGAAGATAAACAGTAGTGGTACTAGTTAACTCATAACATGTTAGCAGATATAAGGGTTGAGTTAATACAGTTCTAAGTGACGTTCATCTGTATGTTGCAGGTCAATCCTGACTACAGGCGAAAATAACATAAAATACTTAACATAACTTAAAACTCATGCCCGGTCGTGTTTAATGGAATGAGAACAATCTACTCCAATGGATTGAATAAAGGGTTTGGTTTGGAGTTCCGTGAGGGCTCCGGATTATAACATGAAGGTTCCTGAGTTTGACAAGGAACACCTGAAGAAGGCCAGAGGGCACATCAGCCGAAACATGTATATAACAATAAAGATGAGGACAACAGTCTGAAAAATCTAAATGATACAAAAGTTGACATTCCATAAAACTAATCAACCACGCGTAGGTTTTATTCCTGGTCTTTCCAGACTCAAAAATCTAAAGCACATGATCAGTATCACAGCTTGTGCAAACACACACACACACACACACGTTTTTACTTGTGCTAAATTACAAAATAAATATTTACTTTAATGGCGACATTTAGCTACTAACTCCAATCTTTTATTCAATACATTACTAGAATTCAGAAGTTATTATATTTAGTATTTTTCCTCCAAGCATAATTTACAATTTCCTGAACCCTCATTACTGTTAAGTATCTGGTCGGCATCCTTAGTTCCAGATGTAATAAGTAAGTAAGCAAGCCAATAAGAATCCGGTGTTAGAGTATTCTTTGTAAGTCCGTCGTCCAAGAGAATCCAAGTGTCAATGACATAAGCTCAGAATGGGGTCTTTTAATACAGCAGAAGCAGTAGCAGCAGTGCCAGTGATTGGACAATAGAAATGCCTTCGGTGGTCATGTGGTAGTCAACGGGTCTATATTTAGGAGTGACCGTTTGCCTCATGCCTTATATATCAAAAAGTTGCAACAATTACAAGTATGAATATTTACTAAACCCTCTGCACAAGTAGGATGTGGCACAAGGTCAATTTCATAAGTGGAGGTTGACAGGTTTGAATTTAAAGTTTTCCTTCTAGATTGGTTGGCTAAGCAAGGTTAAAGAGCCCAGTCTTCCCTACTATTTACCCATAGCTGGAGGGAGAATAGTTGGATGTATACTTTTCCCAAGGTTATTTGTGCTGTGTGAAATGCAGCCTTGTCCAGGATTTCAATTCATCTAGTGGTGTCCATATGTCCAACGGTCCTCAAGCCTCATCTAAAAAAATCAGACAAATAATGGCAACTCTTATTGGGTTATTTAATGCTAAAGTCAATCCAACCAACAGCTCTAATATTTCTGATTTCACTATTATATTACCAATTACCAATACTATACATTTACCTAAAGTGAATTTGAGACCATGAAAGCCAGGTAACCCAAATGGATCAAATTTACTACTTCATACAAACATGACTACTTCAAATATGTACAGAGACTGCAGCTATACATAAGAGTGATATTCAACTAAGTTTTGTTTTTTGCCCATTGTGTCACTTGCCAAGAGTGTTTGAGCCTCATTGGGGACCTCACATTCAATCACAGAAAATTGCATCCTTGTAGAAGAACAGTAGTGGTATTATTTAACCCATAGCTGGGCTATAAATAAATACACTCCTAATGATTTTTTTATGAAGTTAATGTTCATTTAAACCACACATACCAAGATGTTATTATTTCTAGTGGAACATGATACAATCAAAATGGAGTGATAGATCCTGAGATTGGCTCGGATATAAAATTGGAAATGATGGACCACTTGCTAGGAGTGTTTGAGCCTCATTGGGGACCTTGCAATTTGGAGCATTCTATCAAAGAAATCTTATCTGTGCATGCGTATTTATGTGTATCTTTGTCATTAGAGTATTGCCTACAAATATGTTGGCTGGTTGGTTTCTTTGTTTAATGGCATATCAATCTTCATGGGTTATTTAATCCCAAAGCCATCCTTATAAAGAACAATAGTGGTATTATTTATACTTATATCTGGGCTATAGATAAGTACACCCCTAACAGTTTTTTATGAAGTTAATTTTCTTTGAAACTAAAAATACCAATATTTATTATTTCGGACCATATGACCTTTAGGCACCCCTTTTTGATCTCGACTAAAAAAGGATATGTTTTTCATTTACACTGTCAATATCTGGTTGTTTTAACAGACGATTTTTAGATTTTTTTTTAAATCATAAAACTAACCTAACCTAACAAACTACCGGATATTGACGGTGTAAATGAAAAACATGTCCATTCTTAATCGAGATCAAAAAGGGGTGCCTAAAGGTAATATTGTCATTATTTCTATTGGAACATTATATGATCAAATAGATATTATCAAGTATTAAAATATCATCCATTAATAAATACACCCAGGGTCAGCGTATACACCCACTAAACCCCCAACCATGAGCCCAAGTCTGCTTGGGGGCCCTGAATGGGTTTCATATTGACATGTAGTAGAGTGGAGACTATATCATAAATTCAACATTAATCATGGAAGGTCCTCTGCACAGCATCCTGTATTCGTGCAGAATTGGTCAATGTAGGATTTTGCTGTCTGACACAAACTGGTGTGTCCATGTGTAGTCGTCCACAGGAGGATGTCAAATAGATCTGTTTGCAAATTATTTGTATTAGATAGGAATACTTGTTACCATATAACCGTGTGCAAAAAACTCTTAAATAACTACACAAAAAATGTCAATATAAGTGTACAATATTTCTCTGAATTTTTGAGATGAAGCTTGATAAATAATATTATTTGGATTATTTGGACTATTGTCCTCATCTTTATTGCTATCTGTACAATGTTTCGGCGATGTGCCCTCCAGACTTCTTCAGGTATTTCTTGTCGGACTCGAGAACCTTCTTTTCGAACTCAGGAACCTTCTTGACATTATTAGGAACTCCTTGTTATAAACATGAGCTATCACGGAACTTTGAACCCAACCAATTGGACACATAGCATAGTGGAAAAAGGCCAGTGAGCATATTGGTCGAAACGTTGTACAAATGACAATAAAGATGAGGACAATAGTCCAAATAATACTGTGGCATTAGTTTCGTATTTGGCTGGGGAGTTGTCTGCCTGTTTAGTTTGCTGGTTCCCGCTAGGGGCCATTTATATTTAAGCAGCTGGTTTGAACGTCTCTTTCTCTTTTCCGGCTGCTCGACCTACGAGACACATGGGTTAGACACGGTCTACCCTTTCTTGTTGGGGCTTCGCCCCCCCCTTACATTACTGTTAGTTATTCATACAGCATGGACTATTCCTAGTCTCATGTCTGTCATTTTTATGTTTATCCTTTCACATGTAACTTTGTATTAATTATGTATGTATGTTCATGTTCACCCCTATGTATTATGTACCCTGTTTGTCCATGTGCTGTACCATATTAAATGTTTTGTCTATCAACCCTTGTCGGAGTTATATCTCAAAGTATATATCACTTTAACCTTACAATACTAAATGTACAATGTATGCAATTCCCTAATCTCTAAGGTATAAAATAACTCCGGCAGGTTGACATGCCATTAAAATCAACTAATCAACAAAAACAAAAAACAGGTCACCATAACAAGTACTCGGTAGTGAGGCCAGGTTACTAATATTTTAAGGCAACTTTGGTCCTTACTTAGGCTAAACAGGCAGTCTGAGAGGCCCCCTTCCGATCAATCAGCTGGTCATGTCAAGCCCTAGTGCCTATATGATTGTCCCAACCCTATTGCCCTTTTGGCAAGCCCCAACCCTTTTTATCATATATATGTGCTAGGTGGTGGTGGCTGAGGGTCTTAATATCCTGGGTATAACGTTAAACTCTATCTGAAGTTCAAGTTCTGGATCTGTGGGGAATGGGGAGTAGCCCTTCATTGCCATTACTCCCGGTCAGAAGTGGACCTGGAGTGGTAGTACCTGTTAGATTCCCATTTAGAGTGAAGAGTTTTTAAAAAATATGTTTAAAAGAAATTTGACTTTAAAAAGTTTTGAATATTAGCATAAATTAAACAAAATGTCTTTGGCATAAAATAACCCAACAATGGTTGACATGCCGTAAAATCCAACAAACTAAATCAAACCAAAATTTTCATTCAAAAAGTAAAACTATTTTTTGCAATTAATATTCATTCTTTTTAAATCAAAGAAAATTCACATTTAAAAAAAATTAAAATACTTTCAAGTTCATTCAAAATTGCTCTATCACTGTAAAAACCGTATAACATTCTGGTGACGTCAGAACACATATGGTCCCATCTATTAGGACCATCTCTTTTGAAAAGTACTATTAAATTATTAATGCAATTAATTAGTTTTGAAAAAGTTATTAGATTCATCAGGAATTAACCCTATGTTGAATATGAGAGAAGACGGAATATCATATTCAGCGGTGAATAAATAAAAAAATGATTATAAAAAAAGTAAGACTTGCTTCACTCATTGTCATGGCAACGCTAATTCCCACGACAACTCGGCCTGGTGATTTCTTTTAAAAACCAATCATTTTTCAGATGACATTTTCCTTTTACATCTGGGAAAACTCGGTGCTGTGTCGGTTGTTTTGATTGGTTGGTAAATATAACTATTTTAAAGTCAAAAAGGAAAGAAGGGGGGAAATACCTAGACGAAATGGAGGAGGAGAAGAAGAAGAAGGAGGAGGAGGAGGAGGAGGCTAAAAAGGAAAACCCGAGCAATGTAAATATTTCCCCCACCCCCCTCAATTGTTGTTGTTGTCGGCCAGGCACAACGATTCACTTACTTGTTGGACGAACTTTTACCCACTTGAGAAAGAAAAGTTTTTATTTATTTTTATTGCTGGTAAGTACGAACTTTTTTTCCCTTGTGATTAATTAAAATGCATTTAATTCACTGATTGCATTAGTTTGAAAGTTTTCACATTGCGATTTTTTTTATAAGGAAGAAGAAACCACCTGTGATTTTTGTAACTTTCATTTTCTTGCCTTTTTAAAATTCATTTTTTTTAGAGGCAGTGCTCGTTTTTGTTGTTGTTTTTAATCAACAGTGAGTTTCTTTGTAACATTAAATTGATTTTCTTAAATCATCGTTTAACAAAAACATATTTAGATAAAATGATAAATGCATCACTAACAATGGCCAAAAGAAGAAAAAAAAAAAAAAAAAAAAAAATCCCTAAAAAAAACGAACAGTGCAAGCAAAGAAAATTGAAACTAATCAATCATTATTTTTAACTCGGGTGACAAATCCTTTTTGTGGAGTTTATCAACAATAAGTTTCTTTTAAAACATATCCTGATTTATTGATAAAGTTGAGTACTACATGAGCTCATACGTATGGGGAAGCACCTTGTATAAGAATCGAAACCGTAAAGCATAGTCTGTAATGTATTCCACGGCCAAGCGCTTAAAATGAATTGGATTTATTTGTGTATTTCGGCAAATTAAAAACAAACCAATTGGATAATCAAATATGAGTAAATAATAAATAAATAAACAAAACACGTATTTTAAGATCTTAAACTTCGGATTGTTGAAATATATCACGCATATATGCAACATAATATGTTTATTTGTTATGTTATCATTAAAACATGATAATGAAAAAATAAAAAAAAACTATTGCATTTCTTTTTTTTCTTCTTTTCTTTATTTCTTTTTTCTTAAATAAATAGTAAAAGTTTTTTTTCTTTTTTTTCCCCCCTCACAGAAAACAATGAGTTTTTATGCGTTTATTTATTTTTCTAAATTAAAATGTCTCCGCAAACATTTCTTTCTACTTAAGTAAACAGCAAAACTTACTAAAAAATGTTTTTTTCATATCCACTGCCAAATTAAACATTGCAATTATTGCGTAATTAAATAAATTTATTTTCTCTTTTTTTTTTTTTTTTCTTTCCTTTCTCATAAAAATTGCATACACACAGATTATTAAAAAAAAAAAAATGACCTTATTATTTCTCAATTCATCAGAGTACGTACGTTCCGTCTATGATCAGGATGTAGTACCTGTGCATATCGTAACATTGAAACTGTGCACACATTTAGTGGGCCCGATTTTACGCGGGAACATATGGGAACCACGAATTTTGATTGATGAGCCATCGTTCCGGTTGAACGGATTTATAGAACAGAATGAAGTCTGTTACTCGGTACTTCTAAAAAGAGATGGTTCCAAGAGGAATGTGGTGCCGCATGTGCTGACGTTAATAAAATATCCTTAACAATAATACAGGGATCAAGCATGAATTACTAAATTTATGAATTAAATTGTTTTATTTTAATTTTGGTACAAACGCAGAATAGCGCGCAATCATTAGAATCGCATTTTACGTATAAATAGCATTAGATTTACGGAAAATCCCAAAGTAGCTTAATCCTAACATTTCAAAGGTTTCAGGTATTTCTGTGAAATATAATGAAATGCAATACTTTTTATACGTAATCTAATGATATTATCTCCTGTGCACTATTCTGTATTAATACCTTGATTTTTAAAGAGAATTTATCTTAATTCGAAAAGGAGAATGAAATAAATAAAAGTTAAAAATTTTATTCCATTGGTACGTAAATGTTGTCCAAATGGATCAAATCACTTATATAAACTCATCCACAGACACTGTTTCACATCTCCTCAGTGTGGCTAGACACAGCAACTACCTCTGACCAGGAGCAAAATCAGCCCCATTTATGTCAGCCCAATTCGTGGGTATATTCGCAGACTTCCATCCCTGCCTCCTGCCTCAAAAACCGCTAGCCGGTGGCTGCTAAGAAAAAAAAACACCAGCTATGATTGAAGTCTGTAGCCGAAGCGATGTCACTTGAAAAAAACTGGGATTACAGTTGGGGTTAGGGTTTAGGGTTAGTTTAATGGGAAAATAAATAAATAATTTGGGCTCTATTTTTTCTGAAAACAGAACAAACAGAACCCACACATTTTGATATAAAACTGTTGGGGTTGGGTTTTCAGGAAAAACGCGCTAAGTTGGTTGTCTCTTTTTCAAGTGACACAGCTTCGGTTACAGACTTCAATCGTAGCTGGTGGTTTTCTTTCAGCAGCCACCGGCTAGCGATTGTTGAGACAGGAGGCCGGGACGGAAGTCTGCAAATATTACCCAATTCGTTAACCTCTTGGCCATTTGACAGCTGCCATAAAGGGGTGGTGTTTAAACTATTAAATACATACATTTGTTTATATATTTTACGATCACCAGAGAGATCCAGCCTGTAAACAGACGATCATTGCTTTATGCTGGCAGTGAAAGTTAATTTAAGTCACCCCTTGAGAGCTCTGCTGGGTTTTGGGAGCATATAATAAGTCATCCACAGACACTGTGTTTCAACGTTTCATGTCTCCTCAGTGTGGCTAGACACAGCAACTATCTCTCTGACCAGGCGCGAAATCCGACTGACTTCTCGTTCGCCCGATTCGTTAATCACTCGGCCATTTGATAGCTGCTGTAAATATATATATATATAATCCAAAAGTCCAGAGAAGAAATCTTCATTCGCATCTGATGAGTCGGGAGAGTTTGACACTTTGTCTAAGCTCCCTGAAATAGACTATAATTCTAAATCTCTAAGTCTTTTGTTATTTCTTTACTTTATATATATATATATATATATATATATATATAATGTATAAGTGTGTGTGTGTGTGTATGTTTATTTGCTTTCTCTAACATTCTAAAAAAGGGGTGATGAGGAAATAATGCTGCTTGTCAAAGTTTTAAATCACGTCTATAAAAGAAAAGTAAGAAATAAAGGCCTACACAAAAACAAATAAAAAAAATAGAACCTACTATTCATCCCAATCTCATGATTACAATGATTAGAATTCCCTATAAATAATTTGGATATTTTCTTGTCTGAAAAATAACACACTACAGTCAGCTGATGATTTCAAAAAGATTTGCTTTTCTTTTTTTTTTTTTTTTTTTGTCTGAATTTTTTAGATGAGGCTCAATAATTTGTATTATTTAGATTTTTTGGACTGTTTTCCTCATCTTTATTGTTATATACACAACGTTTCGGCTTTCTTCAATTGTTTCTTGGCAAAAATGAGAACCATTTTTATATTTATATATTCTATAGTCAATCTCCGGGCGCATCACTCACAGTTTTATATCTGAGCCAAACTAGGGGTTTGTGGCGAGCCGGAAGTTCTTGCTTCAACAGACAGAGATCGAATGACAAAAATAAGTAGTTTGCGCATGGGGATCGCGCACCCTAGTAAAAAATAAAATTTAAAATAATATTCGTAAAATTTAACCAATCAGAGGCGTTCCCGCCTAATAAGAAAAATTATCGAATGGAGCCCCACGGAGCCTACCTGGATTCTATAAATACTCAGACTTTTTCATTTTCAAGCAGAAAGATTTTGCCTGCCTAAGAGAATCCTTGTCACATGTTTTAAGAATTTTTAATGCAGAAGGTACGAACTATCTATCTATCTATCTCTCTCTCTTTAAATAATCATCGCTTTTAGAGACAAACTAAATATCAGTACAAATATTACTTGACTGATGATTATTGTGACCTAAAAACTTAAACATTCTTTCTCATTTTGTGAATTGTGAAATATTATCTTACATTTTACATTGAACTTTAAAAAAAGAACTTTTGGCTGAACCTCGCCCAGTATTCAATGCTGCCTTTTTGTATACATTTTGTTAATACAATTTTGTTTGTTTAATCAAGAATTTTGTCTTCTATGCCATGTGATTGATTGTTTTTATGGTCTTTAATGTTTGAACACTTTTATTAAATATTGACATCAAACAGCCCCTAATATCCACCATAGGTCCATCACTCCCAGTTTTATATCCAAATATCTTTCAATTAGATGGATTATTTCTTGAAATCTTGAGTGTACTAAATGACCGTTGACTTTACATTTATTCAACATTTGAAAGATTTTATTTGCTATCCTGCCAGATGTCTAGCCATTCTCCTCATCAGGTAAGTCTGATGGGAGAATTGGTTTAATTGCTGATCACTCGACCATGTGGCAAGTATTACTGGATTACGTGGTACCAGTTACTTTCTTTGAGTGACTTCACACATACATGCACACACACTTATATGTAAGTAAAGTTGGAGTGGCCTATTGTCGGTATCAGCCAGACAGTGATGGAGTCTACCCCCATTTCGCTAGTGCTAGACCAGGGAGATTTTTTTTCCCGAGGTGGACCGCCACACCTACTGTCAGCTCCTCACTTTACCGCATTGGTCAGATTACCAATCTGTGTTACTCATGCACTGAGTTTGCAAGGAGCAGTATCAAATTAAGAACCACCCTAGGGGGATGCTCTACTGACTAGGCTAAACCAACCCATGTAAATAGATATATGCATATATATATATATATGTGTGTGTGTGTGTGTGTGTGTGTGTGTGTGTGTGTAAAATATTGGTACGCACAAGGCGGTCTTCCTATCTATAGCTCTGCTGATGAGGCCTAATAGGCTGAAATGTACATACAGAGATTGATTTTGTTTAGCTTTACATCTAAATAGGTATGCCCGCCTAATTAATTAATTATTAATTAATTAACTTTCAAAATTAGGTACGACTTCAATTAAGCACATATTCTCCCAAAAATTGTCGGCTAAAAAAAGCCATATCATAAACACATCGCTTGTGTATTTACTTCTCATATATATGAAATAAACCTCTCTAAAATCAGCATTACAAAATCTATCCTCTTTTACTTTGTACCAAAACACAAGCCACTGGCATTTTGTCCGGAAATCTGCACTTATTAAAACTACAAAGCAAACTCAAGAAACATGTTTTTATATCTAAGTGCATATGTGTAGGAGTCTGTGTCAGCAGACTACATATCTATCTATCTCAGTCTGTTTCTTTCTATCTCTCTATCTATCTCAGTCTGTTTCTATCTCTCTATCTATCTATCTCAGTCTGTTTCTATCTCTCTCTCTATCTATTTCAGTCTGTTTCTATCTCTCTCTCTATCTATTTCAGTCTGTTTCTATCTCTCTACCTGTCTATATCAGTCTGTTTCTATCTCTCTACCTATCTATATCAGTCTGTTTCTATCTCTCTACCTATCTATCTCAGTCTGTTTCTGTCTCTCTACCTATCTATCTCAGTCTGTTTCTATCTCTGTCTGTTTCTATCTCTCTACCTATCTATCTCTGTCTGTTTCTATCTCTCTACCTATCTATCTCTGTCTGTTTCTATCTCTCTACCTATCTATCTCTGTCTGTTTCTATCTCTCTACCTATCTATCTCAGTTTGTTTCTTTCTATCCCTCTACCTATCTATCTCAGTCTGTTTCTTTCCATCTCTCTACCTATCTATCTCAGTCTGTTTCATCTCTCTACTATCTATCTCAGTCTGTTTCCATCTCTCTACTATCTATCTCAGTCTATCTATCTCAGTCTGTTTCTATCTCTCTATCTCAATTTGTTTACTAGTGGTCATCTATCTCTCTAACTCAGACATAATACAATATTATTATATTCATAAAGTTTTCTCAACTCTCAATATCCACTTGTGTTGTCTTATGTTTAGGATGAAGCCAAGAAATTATATAAGGTTTAAAAATTTATAAAAACAATTTCTTTCAAGTGATACAGTGAACACAAAAAGGGGGTTGCGACTAAAGTTTCTCAAGGAAACCTTGTTTATTTAGTTGTAAATCTTTTTTTTATGAAGGGAACATATTGAATTATTGGAGGGTTACTTTCTCTAAGGGTCATGGAAAAGGCACTAATCTATTACTTCTCCCTCAAGCTATGGGTAAACAGTAGGGCAGACTGGGTTCTTTAGTCTTGTTATGCAACCAATTTAGGAGAAGGAAAACTCTGAATTCATTTAGTTTTGCACGGAGGACACAATGTGACATACAGGTTGGTTTAATGTGAGGTGCAGAGAAAGAAGTGAATCTCTCACTGGATAGTTCAAAATATTCCTTAGATTCCATAGGCATTCTGGTACCTCAGGCACCAGGCAATAAACTCAGTGTTAGACTATCCGGGTATATATATATTTACCAACCCCTCCACATGAGCAGGATGTGACACAAGGTCAATTTCTTAAGCGTAGTTCAACAGGTTTGAATTCAGAGTTTTCCCTCTCCTAGACTGGTTACCTAGCCAAGGTTATAGAGCCCAGTCTGCCCTGCTATTTACCCATAGTTGGAGAATTGGATTCATACCTTTCCCAAGGGTATTAGCACTATGTGAAATTATCTAGAGACTATCCGGGTATAAGATGTATGAGAAATTACCACTTTTATTTATAGATTTTCCCCAAATCAACACCAGGCATTGACCAATCAAAAACGACCTAGAATGCATTTAAGTTCATTGGTAATTACCCTGAAATCAGTTGTCAATTGGATTTTCTACTACAAGGAGCTACACTCTTGTTCTACCTAGGATTTCAAGGAATACAACAGACTCTCTACTACTACTGAGACTACACCCTTTTCCACCATTGGATTTACCAATAGGAGACCTAAAAGCTTTAAATGGCAACTGGAATTGTAACACCCAGCCCTTCACCCCTTTTAGGTGAAGGGACAGGTGTTACCTGAAGGGGGGGAGGAGACAAAAAAAACAAGTATTCTGATTAAGTTGTCTGATTGAAGAAGTCATAAACATTAAAAGCAGACTTTATGTCTCTGTTTTCCCAATCAGAAAGTCTGTTTGCTTCTTTCTTTAGCCAACAATCTCATTTAACTTTCATTTATATGGCCATTCCTTCTTCCATTCCTGTTTCTTAATGAGATCCCAACTAAATGTAATTGTAGTAAATTTGTCTCTGGTGCTGACAGTGTTCAAGTTCAGGTAAAGGCCAGGATCTTAAGTGCTTTTCAGCACAAGTATATTATACAGCTATTTGTGGGAAAGCCCTTCCCACAAACAGGTGTCCATATGTATTTTAAATCTGGTATACTCACATGGTATAAATAATGTTTTTGTTTATCTATCTATCCTCTCTCTCTCTCTTTCTCTTCTTTTCTCTCTCTCTTTCTCTTTCTTTCTCTTTCTCTTCTCTTTCTCTCTTCTTCTTTCTCTCTCTTTCTCTTTCTCTTTCTCTATCTCTCTCTTTCTCTTTCTTTCTCTCAAGCATATTTTGTTAAAAATGACTAACCAGGTTCTTTTTAACAATTTTTTATTGATTTTTTAAAATCTTATATGATTTCTTATGTTTAGTTTTAGATCAAAATTGTTTCCACCATCATTGGTCATTCTCAAAACTATAAGCAAAATGTTATTTTTTTCCCAAAAATTCTATGAGACTTTTGTTATATATATAATGTGTAGGCATGTTGTTTTCGTGAATTATGATTTTCTGCTGGTGGGTGTTAATTGGAAGAATCCAGGTCTATCGCACATATATATATATAGCATATGCATTTTTCCAATTGCTGTCATGAGTACTATTTGTCTGAATTTTTTAAATGAGGCTTGATAATTATTTGGCTTATTCAGATTATTATCCTCATCTTTACTGTTATATACACATTTCAGCTGATGTTCCCTCAGGCCTTCTTCAGGTTTTTCTTGTTATTTTTGAGATGAGGCTTGATAATTTGGATTGTTTGGACTATTGTCCTCATCTTTATTGTTATATTGTCGAACTCAGGAGCCTTTGCAGGTTTTTCTTGTTATTTTTTTAGATGAGGCTTGATAATTTGGATTGTTTGGACTATTGTCCTCATCTTTATTGTTATATACACAACGTTTTGTCCAATGTGCCCTCCGGCCCTCTTCAGGGTTTTTTATGTCGAACTCAGGAGCCTTTGCAGAACTCGAAAACCTTCTCCTTGACCTCGCATTCTTGTCGAACTCGGGAGCCTTTGCAGAACTTCAAGCCAAACCTTTTATTAAATCCACAGAGGTAGACTCTTCTAATTCCGTTAACCATGACCGGGTACAAGTGTTAATTTATGTATAGTATTCTATGTTATTATCGACCTTGGCCAGGATTGAACATGAAACCAACACTTAAAACTGTATTAACTCAACACTTATATCCATTGCGCCATATGCCTATGCTGTCATTAGTTTTGAAAGAAAAAGATCAAATATATAGAAAAGGAGTATTTTAATCTGGTTCTTCTCAGTGAGGAGTTTGTGATAAGGAGCCTCACCACTGCTGTACATTGGGCAAAATTCAAAATGTCTTATAAATTTGAAAGTAATCTTTATATATAATCAAAATTCTATTATGTTAGGATGTATTCAGCTGGTAAATGTGGGTGATGCATGTAAAATTAGGGGGCTGTAAATAAAATCAGGATGATTTGGGTGCTGCTGAAAAAAATTTGGCTGACGTAAGAAAAATTTGGGTGTTGTAAGTAAAATGTGGATGCTGCAAGTAGAATTTTGGTGCTGCAAACCAAATTTGGGTGATTTAGGCGCTGTAAATAAAATTTGGGAGCCGCTAGAAACAAAATGTGTGGGGTGTACATGAAATTTGGGTGCTGCAAACAAAATTTGGTTGATTTTTGTCCTACCAAATAAGATTTGGGGTGACACTGAGAAAATTTGGATGACATAAGAAAAGTTTGGGTGCTGTAAACAAAATATTGTAATTAGAAACTAAAAGAATTAAAAATTGTAAAACAATAGTAACAATTTAAAATGGAGATGATAAAGACAAATAATTAAATTGCACATTGCATTTTAAAATTCAATTGATAAGAACAATTTTTAAAATCGGCATTTTTATATCAATTTTTTTTTTTTTTTACTTTTTCTTCATAAAAGATAAAAGGTATTTGAAGTTTTCTTTTTTTTTTTTTTTCATTCATCAAATAAGCGATGTGTCATGATATTGTTTCATGTGTCATAATTAGTATTATCAGTGAAAAAATTGCAATGTATTGGTGCATTTGCAGCGACATTTTGAAATGGTTCATGTGCATAAACTTCAATGCTGTTGCAGATTTTCTGGGTTTTTTTCTCTGGGTTTTTTTTTTTTTTTTTTTTTTTTCAATTCATTCCACAATCGTCAAGCCCTAGCACCTATATGATTTTCCCAACCCTATTGCCCTTATGGCAAGCCCCAACCCCTTTTTATCATATGGGTTCTAGAAGGCGGTGGCTGCGGGTCTACGTGTCCTGGGAATGATGTTAAACTCTATCTGATGGTGAGGTTCCAGTTTTGGAGGTTTGGGGAATGTGGAGCACCCCTTCATCACCATTGCTCCCTGGTCCACTCTGACCCGGAGTGGTAGTACCTGTTAGGGTCCCATCTATAGGTTAAATAGAAAAATGTATTTATAAAAAAATTGTATTATCCATTAAGAATTGATTTATTTCAAAACTTTATCGGCATTAAATGACCCACTGAGGTTGATATGCCGTAAAACAAAACAAAACAAATCATTCCACAATTTCGCAATTGAATCCAGGATAGCACTCTGTTGTATCTTTTATTTTCTTGTCTTGAAGATATTTCTTGTAGAATAAACATCATACTCACCTTCACAGGAAAGCTGTGACTAGCATCCAGTCACCAAACAAAAACAAAAGACAGTGTAACCAAATACACTCTGTAGCAACTGACAGGACATGGTCAAGTGTTTAGTATATATGGATAAAAATATACACACTAAAACCACCAGCCAATCAAAATCCTGCAAATAGACTTAACCATGCCACATATTAGAATAGCCCAATCTGCTATTTAAACCACTTACCAAGTCTGGATTCTCAGAAGCAGATTCAACTTGCAACATAGTTGAATACTGATCAGTCTACACAAATCTCTACATTTCTCAATTAATTTAAAAGAATGTTCGATAATCACTCCAACCAAAATTCAAGTTTAAATTTTTTACAACTTTAAATTCACATTCATTATTTTACAATAACTTTTACTAAACTTTCAGTTTCTTTTGAAGAGAAACACTTCTTTCAATAGTTTGAATAATCTAAATAATTCAAAGAAACACTTCTGTATAAAATCATTTCTTCACCATGTTTGTCCAATGTTCTTTGGATTAAAAGCCTCATTTTGATTCCAAATAGATTTTTCCATTTGATATCTCCAATTTTCTTCTCATTTTGCCTCAAAACTTCTTGTTTTATCTTATCTGATAATGATATATTCTCCAAGAATGAAACGGGTTTATTAATATGTTCATTTATAAATGCTGGATAAGATTTCAAATGACTGGCCGTTAAAAAAGGGGGTCTTATGAAATCGGCAAGCTCATTGCTCTACTCTATGCAGGACTCTAGTTAGAGTACTTTTATCAATTCATTTTATCTGTTTTCAATTGGATTTGGGTTGGAACTTTGTGGAGGCCAAAGTGAATCACTAATTTCTTTTTCTGAAAATTCTTCAACGCTAATTTAGAAGTATGTTTTGGATCATTGTCTTGCATAAAGCTCCAAGCAGAATTCAGTTTCAAATTCAAATCCTATCTTATATTTCCCAATAAACCTTTTTCTTTAGCTAAGTTTTCTGTTCTTTTTGCAGAGGAGCATCTCAAAGTGTGGTGCTCTTTCCTCCATGTTTTTTTTTTTTAGGGACAGCATCCTCTGAATTGAAAACTTTGAATTGGTTATGGGAGCCCTATTTATCCTAGCTCAGTCTGCCCTACTATTTACCCACAGCTATAGGGAGAATAGATGGATTCATACCTTTCCCAATTGTAATGTGAAATGCAAAAAGCCATGTTCAAGATCTGGGTTTATGTGCTTTATAAAGACTTTAAAATAAAATTCATATCTATGAGGTATGATCAAAAAGTATTTATGCACGACTGAGCAACTTATATCGTAGTGGAGACATTTGTTGCGTAATGGTTATCTATTTCCTATAATGATAACCATTAAAACACAAGCACCTCCAATGCTTAGTACTAAAATTGCTAAATTTTTTTCTTCAAGACAAATTTTCACCAAAATAGTTTAAAATCAAAAATGAAAATAATTGAAATTGTATTTCAAAAATTAAAATGAAAATAATTAAAATTTTAACTCAAAAATAAAAAAAATTATAAAAATTGTAATTCAAAAATTAAATTAAAAAAAATAAATAAATAATAAAAATAGCAAATAAAATCATCTGGTTTAGTTTCTTTCTGTTTTAATCATTATTTCCATAACCCATTTTTTTTTCTGCGACCCATTTTTTTTTCTCTTCTAATTCTTGGTTCATATCCGAGTCTCCCCCACTGGGATTGAAAATCATGTCACATTTATCAAAAGTGCTGACAACCAAAAGTTGGCTTTGTTTTACAAATTTTTATCGTGACATACAGAACAGTTGGGAATTTTTTTCATATTTTGCCAACAATTCTATTTGCCAAGAGGATATGGTTTTGTACTTTGAAAAGATTTTTTTGTCTGGCTCACTTCCAATAGATAATAACGGTTGGTAATTAGTAATTTGCTACCATGGTTACAAATGTCTGAATTCTTTTCTTTTTATTTATTCATGTATTCATCCTGTAAATCATTAATTTATTTATTTATTCTCCTAAAAAACAAAACTACAAACTATCTGATATTTTCAAGCCATAAGAGAAAGTTTGAAAACTGAATCTATAGAAAAAATTAACATGAAGTGTAAATAAAGTTTTTATTAAGAAATAAAGCATTTTTTTTTTTTTTTTTTTTTGTTAAAGAAAAAAATGTGAATTTTTTAAAGAAATAAACTATTGTTTTTAATGAATATTTTTATTTCTAAAGAAATAGTGTTTATTTTATTTCTAAGAGATAGTTTTTTGTTTTTTTAATGTTGTTCATTTTTCTAAGAAATAATTTTGTTAAAGAAATAGTTTTTTTTTAAAGAAATAGTGTTCATTTCTTTAAAGAAATAGTGTTCATTTCTTTAAAGAAATAGTGAACATTTTTTTAAAAAGAAATAATACCTTTTTAAAGAAAATAAGATATCATTTTTGTACATCTGTTTTGTTCTTTGTTTGTTTTTAAGGAAGTAGTGTTCATTTATAAAAGAAATAAAGTTTTTATTTTAAAAGAAAAGCAGTGATATGTGATTTATAGTCCTCACTAAAAGAATAGTAAATGTATTACCTCAAAGAATGGCAATGGAAATTCTCTGAAATAATCATTAAACCACTAAGAACTGATTCTTATAACCAATCTGTTTGAGGACATTTAGGACTGGTTTGGTTTGGTTTGTTTTGTTTTACGGCATATCAACCTCAGTGGGTCATTTAATGCCGATAAAGTTTTGAAATAAATCAATTCTTAATGGATAATACAATTTTTTTATAAATACATTTTTCTATTTAACCCATAGATGGGACCCTAACAGGTACTACCACTCCGAGTCAGAGTGGACCAGGGAGCAATGGTGATGAAGGGGTGCTCCACATTCCCCAAACCTCCAAAACTGGAACCTCACCATCAGATAGAGTTTAACATCATTCCCAGGACATGTAGACCCGCAGCCACTGCCTTCTAGCACCCATATGATAAAAAGGGTTTGGGGCTTGTCATAAGGGCAATAGGGTTGGGAAAATCATATAGGTGCTAGGGCTTGACGTGACCACATTTAGGACTGGATGTTTTAAGTGTAATAGGTATGAAAATAAATCTGTGCAAAAGTGATCAGTACCCAGTGATCTAGTTACAATGCTTGGACCTGGTGCTGATTTAACTAAGTTACCCCCAGAGAAGGTGTCACTACAGGTAGTATCCCACATAAGAGCTTTGCTGCCTCTAAATGAAAAAATGGTTTTACCATCCAGTCTTTTGCTCTCTGCTTGATGTAATCCTATCATTGAGAGTATAATGCTGAGGGAAACAACCGATGATCTGGTAACAAAATAACAAGTAGAGTTGGAAATCATCCACAGGATCAAATTATTACATGGAAAAAAAAAGAGAAAAAAAAACATCCGGTAAACTAGTTTGGTTGTGGGAGAACTAATTATGTAGTGAGTCTTAGGCAGGAATAACCTGGCATAGCCCATCCTTCTCCAGGTCTACAACTCATTTGGAATGCAAAGTTTTCCTTTTCCTAGAACAGTTACCATACCAAGATTAAAGAGCCCAGTCTGCCCTACTATTTACCCATAGCTAGAATCAGAATCCTGTTCATTGTAGGTTCATATTCAAATTTTTTGTCTAGTTGTTTTTTAAGAGTTTTTTTTTTTTGCACACAATCCCATCAAATGCAAATAATTTTTAAACAGATCTATTTGACCCATAGACCCATATATGGGACCCTAATAAGTACTACCTCTCAAGGTCAGGGTGGGCCTGGGAGTAATAACAATGAAGATGTACTCTACACTTCTCAGATCTCCAAAACTGGATTTGGTTTTGGTTTCTTTGGTTAATGGCATATCAACCTTTATGGGTTATCTAATACCAAAGCTATCTTTATAAAAGAAGAACAGTAGTGGTATTAGCTGGAGGGATTAGGGGCTCATGCCTTTTGCCAAGAGTATTAGTCTGAAATGTCATAGCATGACTGGAGTTCAAACTTGCTTACTACGATGTCACAGACCAGCATGTTACCCACTGTAATTGGGAATCCTTCTATCCGGAACAGGAGCCTCACCATCTGATGCAATTTAGTGTTATACTTAGTACTCTCTTTTTTGCAGGGAGGGCTTACCCCTCTGTAGGGAATACAGCCAGCATATTCAAAACCCTGTTGACAGAGCAAAGCATTTTCAAGGAAGAATGAATAGCATGATTGAAGTTCAAACTTAACACTACATTGTCACAGTCTAGCACATTACCTACTACACCATGGGGACTCCCCTCTTCAGAACTGCAGCCTCAACATCAGATGCAGTTTGACCCAGAACACGCTTTCTTTCTTTTTTTTTTTTTTTTTTTTTTGAGAGGGGAGGGTCTTACTCCTCTGCTAGGGATACAGTCAGCTTGTTTACTACATTATCACAGTTTAGCATGTTACCTACTACACCGTGGGGACTCTCTTCCTCATCAGAACTGAAGCCTCAACTTCAGATACAGTTTAATGTCACACTTTTTTTTTTAGGGGGGGGGGTCTTACTCTTCTGCAGGGGATACTGCCAGTGAATTTTCTAAGCCCTGCTCACAGGGCGAAGCATTTTCAAGGAAGCGTGATCTTACCTTAAAAGGCACTCTCTCTCTCTCTCTCCACCCAACTCTCCAAAATGTTGAATGACTGAAACACAAGTGTTATCAAAAAAAACAAAAAAAAAAATAAAAAAATAAAAAACCTAATTAAAGAACATGAAATAAGAAACCAGCAAACTAACACCTCAGTATGTGGTATAGCGTGACTAAATAAGAGTTTGAACATTTAAAACTAACCTATTTAATTATGAGACTTCATGATTTCCCCAATTGGTTTGAGTCTGTGCAATTTTATTTCCTTTGGTTCTTTATGTTTTCTCTCTATAAATAAATGTGTTATTTGCTCTGAATTTTGAAAACGTTTTTGCTATCAATTTTCAATGGTTTGTTATTTGATATATAACTAACCTGCATCTTCTATTAAGTGTGGGAAAATTTGATATTTTATAATAGTATTTTGTGATTTGCTTGAAGCATTGCTAAACAAAGAAAATGAAGATTCTTCGAAATTAATAAGACCTTGGACACTTACTTTTGCATTGCAATAACCTTCTAAAAAATAAATAAATAAATAAAATGCAATAAAATATTTTATATTTCATAATAGTTTTACACCCCGGATTTTATTTCATCTTCTGCGGTGTTCATAATATTGTGTTTGTGTTAGTGGAAATATTGCCAGCATTCTCTCTTTTGAATACACAGGTTAAATTCATTTTTAAGAAATTTAAAAATGCTGGAGACTTTTTCACTCACTTAATATATTCCTTTCCCCATCAATCTCTCTCTCTCTCTCTCTCTCTCTCTATCTATATATATATATATATATATATATATATATATATAATGTATTTCTCTCTCTCTTTCTGCTGGTTTAGCTAGGCCCGGTTTAGCTCAGAACCAGGAACCTTGTGGTTCATAGGCAGACACTCTACCGCCTGAGTTAAACCGACCCTAGCTAAACAAGCAGAAATAGTAGGGAGATATATATATATATATATATATATATATATATATATATTATATATATATATATATAACCTTTGTTCTGGGTTACATTTTTATAAGGCTCTTCCACCCAAAAAAAGGTGTCATTCAGTTTTTATAGTAGACATTTTTGTGCTCGTTTAAAAAAGAAAGAAAGAAAGAAAGAACAAGGTCAAGTAGAGAAAATTGAGATGAAAACTGATGGACTGAGGAAAGTAAAGTTTAAATAAGTACACCACAAAGGATCAAACTCTCTCTCTCTCCCTCTCTCTCCCTTGTCCCCTGTCCCTTCAGGATGCAGACAATCATAGCTCTCTACAGTTTCCTTAATTGTAAATAATTGTTCTTGGCATGGACAGTGATTTCCTATTTCCTTTACGTTTTTAAATTTTTTTTATCAAGACTCCATCTTTTATTGTTAGCTGCTCATTGATAGGTCTTATCTTTTATTCCTGTAGGGTGAGGTTACTAACCCTCACCCTCACCCTCCTTTATAGAGTCGGGTGGAGGACCCAGTTTTAATCACCAAATTGTATTTTTTTTTGTTTTTTTTTTTCTGTCATAGTAACCTTCAGTCTCAAGATAAAACATGTGAAAACTAAATTCATGTGTTCTGAAGAAGTACCACATGGTAAGATGTGATGAAATTGTGGAATTGAAAGAGTACATCTACAGGGTGATTGAAAAGTAACTCCCTATTTTAAACTATTTATAATTTTTTAATATGCAGTTATATCAATACTTGGGAGAATTTTGGAGACTTGATTTTTATGCAAGATGGTGCTCTTCCACATCCTCCTCCATGCTTTAAACCAGAGTGGCAAATCCAGTTGAACAGCACTCAAAATGTATCTGACAAACTTGGCATTTCACAGTCCAGTGTGGTTTATTACCTTCACAAATTCAGCAAAAGCATCCAGAGCTGCCAAATTGTTCCTCATATTACCAAAATATTGCAAAACTTTTGACTCACCATAGTTAAAAAAAAAATTTTTTAAAAAAGAGTAACATTTTAACATCTTGTTTTATAATTTGTGGATAGCCTATGAATTATGTATGTAAGTGTAGCTACATTTTGAATTGAAGTTTGTTGAAGTTTCAAAATAGAGACACATTCATCTTTTATTGTTAGCTGCTCATTGATAGGTCTTCTTATCTGAAGGGACAGGGGATAAGGAAGAGAGAGAGAGAGAGAGAGAGAGAGTTTGATCCTTTGTGGTGTACTTATTTAAACTTTACTTTCCTCAGTCCATCAGTTTTCATCTCAACTTTCTCTACTTGACCTTGTTCTTTCTTTTTTTCATTCTTTTTTAAACGAGCACAAAAATGGTTAACGTCATAGGAAATGGACACAGTGAGATGAGTTTAAATCCTGGACTAGGCTGTTTGCATTTCACATACTGCTAATACCCTTGGGAAAGGTATGCATCCAACTATTCTCCCTCCAGCTATGGATAAATAGTAGGGCAGACTGGGCTCTTGGAAAGTTACTGTTAGCCGTTGAAAATTTTGCTGACTGGTATGCCGATTTCTGATTGGCTGAAGGAAAGGCGTGTGAAAGGGAACTGGTCTAGTTAGATCTTAGTCATTAGTCAGATGGAGTAGACACAGGGGCCCCTCACTCCTAAGATGCCAACATCTCACTGCACGGTTAGAAACTCTTTTGGGCTTGGGGTTTTTGTAATAAAGAATAGACGTCTAAGAAACAACAAAGTCTTACTTATTTTAAACAAACAAGAAATAAGCAGACCCCCAGCCCAGAGAAGGGCTCAGCCCAAAGGAAGATAGCAATGTCGAAGTAAGAACCCATCTCCTCTCCTCGTCTACTCTCTCTTCCCAATTATATACTCGATATATTATAATAATCTTTAGAGATACTAGTTTTTATGTTTTGGAAGTGGCTAGATGTTTGACATACCACAACATCCAACAAAATATCCACATTTTGCACAATTATGTCCGGGATCAAAGTTATATTCTTTAACATAGAGACACATGGCGTAATGTGGTTAACTTCATAGGAAATGGACACAGTGAGATGAGTTTAAATCCTGGACCAGGCTGTTTGCATTTCACATACCGCTAATACCCTTGGGAAAGGTATGCATCCAACTATTCTCCCCCCAGCTATGGATAAATAGTATGGCAGACTGGGCTCTTTTAACCTTGGTTAGACAACCAGTCTAAGAGAAGGAAAACTCTGAATTCAAACCTCTGCTTAAGAAATTGATCATATCAATCCTACTCATGTGGAGGGGTTGGTAAATATCTATATTCTTTAACATAAACTTGAAGAATTTAAAGAAATAATAATAACTAGCAGAACCTGTGGATATACCACAGTATGATAATTTAATTATTACAAGGTTTGATATGTTTACTTAAGAGCTATTCCAATATAGTTCAATATGTAAAAAGTATAATAATCTTGATTTAACTCTCTCTCTTTTTTTTTTTCTTTCTTTCCTTCTTTTCATCTTTTAATTATGTTTGATTGAGATTAGTTTTATCACTTTCATGTGCTCACCCCTCTCTCTATCTTTCCTCACTCTCTTTCTTTCTTATTATATTTCTTCTGTGTAGCATGTCCTTTTTCTTCTCTTTCTTTATAATAAAAATGGAATGGTCCATTAGTTAGCTGAGGTGACAATACTCAGAAGAAATAAGAATTTGGTGGATAAGCAACACCATATAATCATTGGATGATTTGGACGGTCTCATTTTTAACCAGAGGGCGTTGCAAGCTGATAACAAATATTAACATATAGATTGTTTGCTAGTAATAGATCTAGTAGCTAATCATTGGATATCACTAACGAGTTTCATGATGAATATTTTCATAATTGTAGGTTAATAGCAATTCAGGCCAACCACCATGTGCTTACCGCCAGTGAAAGATTCCAATATCATGGTTTCCAGGCTTTTCCTTGATATAGCCTTGATATATATATCAAGTTACATGCTTTGCTTTCATTTGATTTATTGAAGTTGAAAAAGTCATGTTTCTAACTGCTGTCTGTCTCGCTTATCTCACTTGTAGGGGAGATAACTCTACAGGTAACAATGTCTGCCAGTTTAGGACTGGTTAGAAAGGAACAGGTTTAAAATGTTTCAATTTTATTTACTCAAAACACTTATAGGAAGTTGAAAAAAAGACATTTTAGTTGTTTTTTTTTTGTTAGTTGGTGTTTATTTGTGGGTTATTTAAGGCCAAATCTTGTTTTTATATATATTTATATAATTTGTTTAACTTCATATGTATTAATAAATTGGTATAAATAATTTTCATTAACTTTGTGTGTATTAATAAATACTGGAGGTTGACCCTCAGCCACTGCTTTCTAGCACATATATAATAAAAAGGTGTAGCCGTTTGTCAAAAAAGCAATTTGAAGTATACAGTTGGGACAATTGTATAGTTGCTAGGGTTTGACATGACCAGCTGGTTGATCAGATGGGGCCTTTCTGACCACCCAATTAAGGCACAAAGTGGAGTGTTGCATGTCATGGGACCACTTAGCCCCTGGGTCATGGACTGCTCAGCCAACACAATCCTGTCCTCAGGCATTATAGATCACCACACACAGCCAACAGGTAGCCTCATGGATGGGGGAGAATATGCCAACTGCACCTAAGCAGAAGGGTAAGACCCTACCCTTCTGCTTAGGTGCAGTTGGCATATTCTACAACCCCAGCTGACAGGGTGGAAAAAGAGACATTTTATTTGGTTTTTATTAGTATTAAAGAAATAATGAGACATTTAATTTTTTTTAAAGTCAATTTATTATAAAATTGATTAACAGAATTATTGTTGTATACCTCTTTCTTTACTTTCTTACTTCTATTCTTCTAGCTTCTGGACTTCGTCTTGGGGACTTCATGTCTGGTCTTCCATTGGGGATTTCTCTTTATCAGAAGCCCTGTGTCATTGGTAGTTTTTAGATAATAACACAAGACTTCGATTTACTTAGATCATATTTTATTCTGAAATCCCCACCAGACTACCTGCGCATATTGAGTCGGAGCATGCATAACACGACTTACCACCGTCGTGGTCTTTGGCCGATCTAACTAAAAACCTATTTCTAATCTAAACCAGAAGAGGGTCTTCTCCACCGATTCTCACGGTATCCACCGGAAGGTTCAGGATGAGGTCAAGCCTTGTCACTCATCCTTCAAGGCCACCGTCTGCAACTTATAACAGCCATTTTGGTTTCTACACTACTGTACATAAATATTAGGAATCTAATAATTATGTAACATTATTCAGTCTGTCTGTAATCGAAACCAACGTCACAATTATCCTTAGTTATTTATATTATATTCTCAGTGGTTATTAAATAATCATTATTTAATCTTAATTAGCATCTTATTTATTAACAATGTCTCTATTAAGGTCTAGCTCAGATAGATTTACCTCAAAACAGCCCATATTATTAATGTTTTAAAATCCGGCGATGTGTGTTATATATCATTAAGAAATAAATGTTTTCGTAGTATATGGTGTGAAAAATTTGTATACCGGTTTTAATAAAAACCTTGTTTAATAAATAATTAGTTGGTGTTATTTATTTCTAAAATTATTGTTTTATTCTCAAACATATTAAAAGCAATCCTATGTATAATTTTTATATTGAAATCAATTAGAATAAAGTAAAAGTAAAATAAGTATAGATTGTTGTTTTTTTGTATTCAATTTCATTAGTCTTTCTAATTCAATATAATATTTAATTATATTAAAACTTAAATACTGATTTCTAAAATTATTGTTTTATTCTCAAACATATTAAAAGCAATCCTATGTATAATTTTTATATTGAAATCAATTAGAATAAAGTAAAAATAAGTATAGATTGTTGTATTTTTGTATTCAATTTCATTAGTCTTTCTAATTCAATATAATATTTAATTATATTAAAACTTAAATACTTGTGCTCGGAGGGTGCATAGTTTTGCTAGTATATATAATTTTAAAAAAAGCTAGTAAATCTAATTGTTTAATAAGTACTACTTTTTTTTCAAAATGGTTTGTAGGTTGAATATAGTTAAACAATCCTGGTCTTATGGTACAAAAATGTATCTTCACAACCATTTTGAAGAGTTAAACACTTTATTATCTCAAACATTTATTATACCCATAGATGCAACCCAGATAAGTACCGGGGTGGTTCTTATGGCATAATGGCTAACACACTGGACTGTGAAATCGTAGTAAGCAAGTTCAAACTCCAGTTGCACTATTATGTTCACTTTCAGACTAATACCCTTGGGAAAGGTATAAACTCCCTCACCACCCCCACCCCCAGATATTAGTTAAATAGCTTTGGCATATGCCATTAAACAAAGAAAATAAACCAAAATCTGATAGGTACTACCACTCTGGGCCAGATTGGACCTGTGAGTAATGGGTATAAAGGGATGGCACCACACTCTCCAGAACTGGAGCCTCACCATCGGATGTAGTTGAGTATCATACCCAGGACACCCCTTTGATAGGGGGGGCTTATGATCAAGTCACATTAAATCCTGCTTGATCACTGAAATTAAGCAGCGATGAGCCTGTTCAAAACATAGATAGGTTACCATTTAAGCAACAGCAGGTACTGTAAGTTTAACTGAATATGAAGAGGATGACTTGATTCAGCATTAGATGACCCGAAAAGGGTTGATATGCCCAAAAATAACCAAGCAACCTTTTTGGGGGAGGGTCTTACCCCTGTGCAGAGAATGCAGTCAACATATTCGAGGCCAGGGGTCTCCAAATATTTTTAGTTCAAGGGTCAGAATGTTTAACTCAGAAGTGTCAAGTGCCAAGATATTAAAAGGTCAGGGGAAAAAAAAAAATAACGAAATTCACAAGGAAACAATCATAAAAAAAAAGATGATAAAAAAAAATAACAACTAACAAAAAACTCAATTTTTTTTCCTTTTTTGTGTTTTTGTCATGTGACTTCCTTTAGCCAATCAGTTGGCATGTATTCAATGATTTGAAAATTGTTAGTTTTCCTTATTTCATTCATGCTGGCTTAAAACATTTGATCTCTTAGCTGTCAGTCAACTCTGCAGCTGTTTGATGACTCATTAAAATTGGTATTTCTGTGGGTATTGCCCCAGAGTGGCCCCCAAACGAGCCTGGATCCAGATTTTCTATGCTCATTTCTTTTGTTTCTGTTTCTATGAGGACATTCACCCTGGGTTAATTGAGCCGGCTCCATCCAGCAAATTAACCTGTGATGAATTCATGGAAGGAGTTTCAAGGAAATAGAAAATTCACAAGCAGTCCCCAAACCCTGCATGCATATCCCAGTCAGGAGAAGGAGATGACCTTGTTTACTGCAGATTTTCCACAGACACAGTGACGAGTATGCCAAAAGCTGTTGATTCCTGATAATGATGGAGACGCCTTTTAGATTTTCGCCAAAGCCCCTTTGACCAGGTTGTGGTCCTAATACCACTTGGTGTTAGACCTGTCTGCCTTGGGTGGTCTTACCAGGAACTTAAGCATGGTTCTGATACTACTTGGTAATGTCCTTGCTCATGCATTATTCTTGGGTGCATCTGGACTTTCTGTGTCAAAGTTGATGAAGATCAAATTTGTTAAAGATTCGTTGTGAAATGGTGATATTATTTCAAGATAAACAGATCAACTTTTTCTACTTTATATGAATTTCTAAGCTGCAACAACAAATATACATACAGTGCTAGTTTGATTTACGAGCGCCCCAATTTATGAGTTTTCTGAGTTACGAGCTGTCACCTGATTAATTCTTTTCTTGGCTTTGTGTTGTGAACTAAATTTGAGGTACAAGCAAGCTTCAGATACGCTTATATTCATAGGTTCACTAAAAACATTAAGTTTCTGAATTTATTACACCAAATAAAAATATTATTTATTAAAAATAAACCATTAAAACATATTAAAGCACATAATTCATTACATTTTATTTTATTATGTTTTTATACAATACTATGCTATTTTTCCTATCTAAAAAATCTAACAAAAAATTAGGTTGTTGGGGGGTGGGGGTGGAACGGATTAATGGCATTTCACTTTATTTCAATTGGGAAAATTGATTCCATATACAACGAAATTGAATAAATTAAACTTGTAAGTCAAGATACCATTGTAGTTTTCACTATCTAATACTAATAATTCAAGCGATTATATGATTTCAAGTAACTAAAAATACTTTTCATGGAATTGCATTTTGTTTAATTTAAATCTCCTATCTAATAATTTACACAGTTATTTGGTTTCAAGTATTTCAAGGAATTATATGGTTTCAAGTAACTAATGATAATAATCCTTAGTAAACAGTTATAACTTCAAGTAACTATTCTTAATACAAGTAATTTGCATATTATAGAATACTAAGTCCAATTACCGTCGAATTGGCAAGACAAGACTGCAAACAGTCGTAACTGAATACGATTCTGAGATGCCGTAAAGACCACTGAAAAGTGGCAGGATTTATGGAGCCTCAGAGGGCCCTACAAACCAAGCAGCCAATCAGGACTCAGGGAATGGACTCACCCAAATGCATGGGTGGTCTGTTCTGAATTCCCATAAATACCATTTGTCTTGACACTGGTGCAGCGGTGCTTGTCCAGTCACATTGCTCAAACCAATTGGTGACTGTCTAACTGACTTACTTCAATAGTAACATTAATAATTCTGTTTAATAATTATTTGTTACAAATTTACAGTTATATGGTTTCATGTATTACTATCCAATCTGGATAATTTTTGAACAAATCTATTTGACTCTTAGATGGGATCTTCACAAGGAAATTGAGTTACAAGTGGAATGAATTAAACTTTTAAGTCAAAGTAGCAATGAGTGATAATCAAATGAAAACAATTCCTAAATGTTATTGAAAGGATGAGGCTTAATTTCTGCTATTATAGAAATATTTTTCTGCTAGATTTGTTTTGCCTTGCCTTTTTAATGAATTCCACAAAAGGTCACAACTTGACCTTTGTTATTTGCATCCCCTGATTTATCATCCATTGTTTCATTTGCTTCTCTCTTGGGTGGGGATTGACTTCTTTTATAAATTAACCTATATCTATTTCAAGAGTGTTCAAAAATACTCTGTCACCCTCACAGTATCAGGACAGCTGATTTTCCTCTCTCCAACCAAATTTGTTCAAATTACTATAATGACCTGTAATCATAGATTTCTCTCTCTCTCTCTCTCTCTCTCTCTTATTTTTAGTACTGTTGTTAATTTAATTTATTTTTACTTTCATTTGTTTGTTTTTGGATGTTTTTTTTTTTTTACTGTTTGATTTCTATTTTGGTCTTTCTATTTTTACTTTGTTCATTATCCTAATTTTCTTACATTTATATACTTTGATGTTTTTAAATTTAAAGGAATTGCTACCTGAAAATTTCAATTGTCTATAATTTGTGGGAATTAATGAATAAAAAAGTTTAAAACTGATTCCTACCTTTTCCAAGAGCATTACATTTTTTTTTTGGTAAATCTAAGGTTAAATTTCATTTATTTTTGTTAGCTAATTGTGTTATTATTAATTCACTAAATTTTAAAACTGAAATTGAACTTAACAATGATTAATCTCAGAATGTTAATTACAGTTTAAATTTGTGCAATTATTATTATTATATATATATATATATATATATATATATATATATATATGTGTGAAGATAGGATGGATGTAGTAGAATCCGACAGTATGAGGTTGGTAAAAGGATAGTGAACAAGAAATGATAACTCAAAACAAATCTAAGAGTTGAAATATTTTGTCCGATTTATACGGACATCCTCAGTCGAAAGATTTTTATTGAAAGCAAAATTATGTGCATGTACATATGATTTGGTGAGGGGGTGAGTTAGTAGCGGAAGTGAGTTAGTAGTGGAAGTGAAGGGTAGGGATGTCATCCCCTATCCTCCCTAGTTTTCTTGTTCATTTCTTGTTCACTATCCTTTTACCTACCTCATATATATATATATATACTTGCAGGACCCATGGATATACCACAGTATAATTTAATTATTACAATGTTTGATATGTTTACTTAAGAGCTATTGCAAAATAGTTCAATATATAAAAAGTATAATAATCTTGATTTAACTCTCTCTCACTCTTTTTTATTCTTTCTTTCCTTCTTTTCATTATGTTCGATTTAAACAGATTAGCATTATCAATTCTGTATGCTCACCTCCTCTCACTTTCTTTCACCTACCCTTTCTTTCTTTCTTATATTTTTTCTGTGTAGCATGTCCTTTTTCTTCCTTTTCTCTCTTTATGATAAAAACGGAATGGTCCATTATTCAGCTGAGGTGACAACACTCATAAGATATTAGAATCCGGTGGATAAGCAACACCAGATAATCAGGATTTACATTTTTGCATTTCATCTTGGATGTTTTGGACAGTCTCATTTTTAACCAGAGGGTATTGCAAGATGATAATGGTCCTACAATTAAGGAACACTGGTATTAATATATATATATATAGTGCAGACATAAGGCAAAATTCAAAATATAATGTTAGTACATAAGGCAAAATTCAAAATATAATGTTAGTATATTCCAGATATAATGTCAGTATATCCCTTATAGACTAGTGCAACCCATAGTTACTTTTACTATTGCTACTAATATCAGAAAGGGTGTATACATATATATGTATAGGAGTATGGATATATGTATGGGCGAATGTAGATATGTATGTACGTGTGTATGTGAATGTATATATATATATATATATGTGTGTGTGTGTGTGTGTGTGTGTGTGTGTGTGTGTGTGTGTGTGTACATGTAGGTATGGGTTATTTTTGTCTTAGCTTTTACTAATTGACAATTTCATATTCTGATACTTTTTGTTACTTGATTATTTCATTTGTTTCTCTATTATCAATTTTTATATGTTTATTATTTTTTTATTATTTTTTTTTTTTTTTTTTTTTTTTTTTTTTTTTATTATTTATTTTTTAGTTGTATTGGTTATATTTTTATTTTATTATTCTTTTATTATATTATTCTATGATTTTACTCATTATTTCTAAAAGCTTAATATTTTGTAGTTTTAATTTTATTTTTATTTATTTATTTTTGAATTTACTTACTTATTTATTATATTATTATTATTATTATTATTATTATTATTATTATTATTATTATACTATTATTATTATTATTACTACTTCCCTGGTGCAGGTGCATGTGTATGCATGTGTATGGGTATATATTCGGCTATGTGCGTATATGTATGTGTATGTATGTATGTGCGTGTATTCGGGTATACGTATATGCGTATATTCGGGTATACGTACATGTGTATGTATGTGTATGTATATGTGTGTGGGTATATATATATGTGTGTATATGGGTATAGGTGTGTATATGTATATATGTGTGTGTGGATATGCATATGTGTAGTTGGGGATACGGATATGTATATGCATGGATGGAGTAGCCCCAAAAAATCTGAGTGGTATAATGACTAATAATATTTAAATTTTCAGGATATATTTGTTTGCATGTATATATGCGTATTTATGTGTGGATCTATGTATGCATGTATATGAGTATGTATGTATATATGCGTGTTCAAATTTAACATAATGCAATATAACTTTTGCAGGTCCACCCTCCAAATAAGGAGGAAATAACACATAATTTGTACTAGCTAAATGATAATTTACAGAAAACAAGCTAACTCCATAGATGTATGTGTATATATGTATTTGTATATAGGTATGTATATGTGGTGTGTGTATGTGTGTATAGGTGTATGTATATATGTGTGTATATGTATATATATGTATGTATATATATATATGTGTATATGTGTATATATATATGTATGTATGTGTGTATGTGTGTATATATATGTATATATGTGTATATATAGATGTATGTGTGTGTGTATGTATGTGTGTGTATGCATATGTATGTATATGTATAAGTTTGTATAGATATGTAGGGGTGGGTATAGTTGAAGCGATATGGAAAGAAAGGAAAATAAATTAAGTCAAACAAAAACTACTAAATAAATGAACAGGGGTGTCCCTGAATTCTGAATTAATTGAATTAACAGTAACTCCTAACAAATTACTGACAAGCGGTCAGATGTCTTTGGTTTTATTATTGTTTACTATTATTTGTATGTTTATTCCTATTTTTATTACTCTACAGCTGAGCAGGACAGGACAATTTATAAAAAAAAAAAAAAAAAAAAAAAAAAAAAAAATCTGTTTTCAAATGCCTTAAAAATAAAGAATTCATCATTAGCATCTGATGAGTCGGGAGAATTAGACATTTTTGTCTAAGCTCCCTGAAATAGTCTATAATGCAAGATCTATAAGTCTTTTGTTATTTATTTAAATATATATATATATATATATATATATATATATTCAGTGGAATTTCACTGGATTCAGCTAGTTTTATATAAAAGACCAGAGTGTCCATGGATTTCTTAGGGTTGTGGGGAGGTCTGAAACCACTCCCCCATCAATATGTAGGGACAATTGTCATGATGAAATAAGAAGTCAGAAATTTATTTCTTTTCTTTTCCTTTCATTGAATTCAGTTTTTTGTAAATAGACAAAAAAAAATTCAGTTTAAATTTGTCTCAGGGAATTTTAGTTCAATTGTGACATTCACACGTGAACTGGTTTTGTTGTATATTGTTAAATGTTCCTATTTTAAGATTTAATAGAATTTATTTTGTTTTTCTTTTAATTCTTAAGAAATTACTTTCCCCCTGACTCATTGTAATTGTATTTATGGCAGTAGAATTTGTATGCATTTGTGTGTTGATATTTATTTTACCCAGCTTGACATAAGACGTGTCGTAGTCATGGAGGTGACTAATGGGAACTGAAATAGTGACATTTTGTGAAACTAACCTACAAAACTTTGAACTACAATTTTGATCCAAAATTTCTTTGAGAAAGTTTTAGCCCTCAATATGTGCATTGAATATTTTTCAATACACATAAAAAAGTAAAGTTGTCTGGGTGGCCTAAAGTCGGTATCAGCCAGGCAGCAAGAGGGTCCATTCCCTTTTCACTAGCGCTAGACCAAAGAGATTGTTTTGGCATCTGAGGCGGAGCACCACACCCCTTCACTTAACTGTATAGATCTCTGTACTACTCGTACATTGAGTTGGTGAGGATCGGTATCGAACCGGGAATCTTGTGGTTCCAAGTCCGACACTCTACCAACTGAGCTAAACCAAGTGCTAACACTTCTTTGGATAAGCGCCTAGAGCTGTGGTTCCCAATTTATGTCTTGTGACGCACCAGTGTGTCGGAGATGTCATTAGGTGTGTCACGGGAAAGTATTTAATATCTAAGGTATAAACGAAAATATTATTTCAACAAAGTCTGGCCTATATATTATATATATTGATGTAGGAGAAACTGTAATATAGTAGGAAAAACTTCACTGTAATGATGTAGGAGGAAATGACAAACGCCTTGGTGAGGAATAGAACCGAAGACCATATCTGTACGCAGAATTTCAATGCAAAACGTTGCTCACTATTCCAGTAGAGCCTATCTTAGTGTATGAATAAGTCCTATAGGTTGAATCCACACCAACACAATAGTGTCTAGTGTTGTAACACTACATTCACTTTTATTAAAACTAGCTAAACTTGGTAAAATCCTATTTAACCAACAAAACTTCCAGCGATGAAATTGTACTTGTGCATTATTTGAAATTAAGTTAGCTGTTACTAAAAACAGTTTTTATGATATTTTCGAGATAAAACGTGCGTTTCCATTGAAAATACCAATCTTGACAATGTAATATAAATAAATAAATAACTATGAATAATAAATATTTTTGTATTCTTTCATTATTGGATCTATAGAATGTATTCCTTTTATGGGTGTGTCACAAAAATTTTAAACAGCTCATTGGTGTGTCGCCATAGAAAAAAGGTTGGGAACCACTGGCCTAGAGAATAAGCTAGATGGGAGCTGCATAAGAATACTGCTTGTAATCTTAAATAGGTCGTGGAAACAACACTCCACAAGGAAACAGATGTATAGCCACCTCCCCTCATCACACAAACCATCCGAGTAAGATGAACAAGACATGCTGGACACTGCAGGAGAAGCAAGGACAAACTCATAAGTGATGTTCTCCTATGCCAGTGTGGCTATCCAGCAAAGACATACATTGACCAGCTCTGCATGGATACTGGATGTTATGCAGAGGACCTCCTGAGAGCAATGAGTGATAGGGACACTATTGGATAAGCAAGGATGAACTCAGAAGTGATATTCTTCTATGGGGATGCCAGTGTGAACCATCCAGCAAAGACGTACATTGAACAGCTCTGTATGGATACTGGATGCTGCACAGAGGACCTCCTGAGAGCAATGAGGGATAGAGACAGTTGGCAAGAGATTGTCATGGATATCCATGCTTCTAGTGCGACATGATGATGTGCATTGAAAATCAGAAGAGAGGGATTGTCATTGGTCAGGATGACTGAAAGAATAGGGTTATTTAAAATGTAAATGTATTGCTAATAATTTTTATGATAGAAATGTATTGAAAAATTAAAAGATGTAGAAATAATGCAAAGTTCACTGACAGAATAGAACTGTTGGGATTATCTTCCCTTTGCCAGGAAGAGTTATCTTCCCGCTGGGGTTTCTGTGCCGACCACCAGGGGACCTCTGGTATTTAAGTGTGGGTTTTGAAACTCCCTGTCTCTTTTGCTGCATCTTCTCGTATGAGCACATGGGTTAGAGATATTGTCACACCCTTCTCGGTGGGGGCCCTCTACCCCCAACGCTATGCAACTCTCCTGGGGGCTTCGGCCCCTTATCACTAGTAAGTGATTTTGTATGTACGGACTCTCCAGTCCTTTTATCTTTACTGTTGTATGTTTATGTACAAGTATTTTATTTTTTCTGTATCTTGTCTTATTTCTGTGCTGTTTACAATATAAAATGTTTTGTCCAACAAACGTGCCAGAGTTGTGTGTTTCAACAAGTTATAACATTGTTATAACCTTGAAACCTTACAGAACTATTACATGTGTAATGTAAATGTAGTAAAATTCTCATGCTTATAAATTTAAGTGTTTATAATAAACATATAGAGATGGCTTTATATCCATGAATAGGGTTTATTTTATTGCATTCTAAAGTAGGTAAATTTAATGTATTGGCCTATCATTTAAGGAATAAACACACACACACACACACATATATATATTAAACTAAACTATCCTCAAAACAGCTTTGAAATAGGATAGATATGGTTGACACATAAATACCTAAATAAACAAATGTCTATCTGACCAAAACAGTTATGGCTAATTTGAAACACCCCCTACCCATACTAAACAAATCTTTGATGATTGAAGATGTGTCATGACTTATTACCCTGCCTTACATTTTTTTTAATAATCATTATTTATATATATATATATATAAATTATTATTATTATTATTATTATTACTAGCAGGAATATGTGCCCTCCATGTGTAAGCATTCAAGATTTAATGTAATGAAATATGTTAGATTAGAAAGACTAATGAAATTAAATAAGAATGTATATAAAAAGATTACTTATTTTAATTATATTTTGATTGGTTTTTATATAAGATCATTGATAGGATTGATTTTAACGCGTTGAAGAATAAAACAAAAATATTAGAGATCAATAACACTAAGTAATTATTTATTAAAACTGCTTTTGCTTATGTAAATTAACCCCACCATATATTATGTAAACCTTTATTTCTTAATGATATATAAGACACATTGCAGAGTTTTAAACACACTAATAACATGGGCTGTTTTAAGGCAAATCTAATTCAGAGTTTCATATAGACATTGTTAATAAATAAGATTTATTCTGTGTATTAATACTTTTGACTATAAATTAAATACTTTTGACTATAAATTAAATTATTGATAAACTTAAGCAATTCCTGAGGGTATTGTGACATAGTTACAGACACAGGATCTCCATTATAATAAGCTTTTCAATAGCATTATGATGAATATAAACAACAGATGTGTAAAAACAATTGTTTAAAAAATGTTGGATAAAACACAGTGTTCAAATGTTGAATAAAACACAGTGTTCAAATGTTGGATAAAACACAGTGTTCAAATGTTGAATAAACACAGTGTTCAAATGTTGAATAAAACACAGTGTTCAAATGTTGGATAAAACACAGTGTTCAAATGTTGAATAAAACACAGTGTTCAAATGTTGAATAAAACACAGTGTTCAAATGTTGGATAAAAACACAGTGTTCAAATGTTGGAAATGTTGGATAAAACACAGTGTTCAAATGTTGAATAAAACACAGTGTTCACAGTGTTCAAATGTTGGATAAAACACAGTGTTCAAATGTTGGATAAAACACAGTGTTCAAATGCTGGCCAGCAGAGCAGTATATAAACTAAAAACAATTCAAATCTCATCTTCTTAGTTTTATATTCCATAATTAAGAGTTTCATATGTTTTCTTTAAAATAGAAAACATAAACATCTGATGGAACTTTTTGGGATGTCATAAATTGATGACTATCTATATATTAATATTTGTGTTCCTTAAAAGTATGACTGTTATCATCTTGCAACACCCTCAGGTTAAAAATGTCCAAATCATTCAAGATGAAATGCAAAAATGTAAATCCTGATTATCTGGTTTGCTTATCCGCTGAATTCTTATTTCACCTCAGTTAAGTAATGGACCATTCTGTTTTTATTATAAAGAACAAAAAGAAAGAAAAAGGACATGCTATGCAGAAAAAATATAACAAGAAAGAAAGAAGGTAGGGGAAAGATAGAGAGACAGGGTGGGTGCATGGAAGCAATAACACTATATAAGATCCTGATGAAAAGATGAAAAGAAAGAAAAAAAAAGAGTGAAAGAGAGTTAAATCAAGATTATATATATTGAATTATTTTGGAATAGCTCTTAATTAAACATTCAGACATAGGGATAGTTGGAATAGTCTTCTTGTGATCGCAAATTCTGTCTTGCTCCGACATAGGGATAAAAGTAATTGGTAATTTGCTTGAAGCATTGTTAAGTATGTTACAATATATTCAAATTTGAAGGCAATACAATGTGTATAAAAAATAAAAACAAAAAGATGTTTTTTTGTCTTATTGATTTCAAAGAAACTTTATCATCAGAGACGAAAATCAGAAATGGAAGTGCTTCAGTTTTTTTGTTTTTTTGCGTGGTGATACTTTCTTTTCTTTTTTCTTCTTTTTTTTCCCTCTTCTTTTTTTTCTCCTTTCTCCTCCCTTCCCCCTTCTTTATGTTATGAATGAAATGGGCGAATAACTGCAACTGTGGTATATCCACAGGTCCTGCTAGTCAGTAATATTTTAGATATTGTTTTTTTCAAGGCAGAACTACACCCCTCCCCACTTTGAAAACTGGTGCGAGATGATCTCCCCCCCCCCTCCAATTTGTCTTGTACTGTGCTAACCCAAGATTAGTGCATAATATCCCTCACAACAATTATCACCATTGCCACATATTTCCATCGCCACTCCCTTCAAGAGATAAAATAAACGCATTTCTTTTTCTTCAAGATAACCGCTGTTTCAATTTACAACATTCAGATTCTCTCTTCTGAATTTTATCTTGTCTTACTTTCTTTCTAGCCAGAAATGAATACCATATTTGTCAGGCTCAAAAAAAACAAATGTCTTATCTACCAAATATTCACAGGGACAGCACGAAAATAATAGCAAGAAAGATTTGTTTGTATTTATGGCATAAACGAAAAGTAAGAGAGAACAAATAATTTTTATGGCACATCAACACCCTTTATAACTGTCGGTGTGTTGCGAATAAATGTTTATAGTTTATAACTGAAAAGTCAAATGGGAGGCGCTCTTGTGTAACAGTTATCACCTTAGAATATAAACACAATGACCAGAGTTCAAATCTTACACGAGGCTGTTTAGATTTCACATAGCACTCCCACCGTTGGGAAATATATGCATCTAACTATTCAAGGCTGTTTGCATTTCACTTAACACTAATACCCTTGGGAAAGGTATGAATCCAACTATTCTCCCTCCATCTATGGGCAAATAGGGCAGACTAGGCTCTTTAACCTTGGTATGGCAACCAATCTAGAAGGAAAACTCTGAATTCAAACCTGTTACACGAGTTTTGCTGAGGTCGTGAAGGTAACAAACCACGGTGGACTGTGGGATGCTGAGCTCACCTGATACTCTCGAGTGCTACTCACCAGATTTGCTTCTATGGTCTCTAGCATGGTCTTGGAACCCAAGCAAAATTTCTTGAACCATCTGTGATCAACTATGCCTTCACTATTCACACAAATATTTTTGGTTACTTCCATGGCCCAGTTCAAATTTGTAAAACATGAGTTCCTGATTTAGACTATGTTGCATGTTCATCTGTGCAGTTTTTAAATCATATATGGAGTGAAACAAAGCACAACATGTCAACACACCAACTACCACAACACTACAAACCACAGTGAGTACCTTCAACGGTTTGAACTGCTTCAGTCATGTGATGTATATACCATAAACAAGCACATACCTAAATATTACAAAACCATTGACTCACGTTAGTTTATTTTAATTAAATATTTGTTTGTTTTGTTTTACGGCATATCAACCTCAGTGGGTCATTTAATGCCGATAAAGTTTTGAAATAAATCAATTCTTAATGGATAATACAATTTTTTTATAAATACATTTTTCTATTTAACCCATAGATGGGACCCTAACAGGTACTACCACTCCGAGTCAGTGGACCAGGGAGCAATGGTGATGAAGGGGTGCTCCACATTCCCCAAACCTCCAAAAGTGGAACCTCACCATCAGATAGAGTTTAACGTCATTCCCAGGACATGTAGACCCTCAGTCACTGCCTTCTAGTACCCATATTATAAAAAGGGGTTGGGCTTGCCATAAGGGCAATAGGGTTGGGGAATATGGTGTGGAATAAAAATTTGATGATGAAAAATTTAGCTATATGATTAAATTTGAACATCTGTATGAGTAAATAGTAGACTGGGCTCTTTAGCCTTTGTTTAGCAACCAGTCTAGAGAAGGAAAACTGAATTCAAACCAGCTGTAGACCCGGAGAGGGAAGAGTAGCAACCCCTCAATTATACCAAGTTATTGGACTAGTAAAAAAAATAAAAATAAATTCATTTATCAGATTATCTTCACGATACACATTCCCGGATTCTTCAGCTTTTTACTCCAAACATCATTAAATACCATAAAAGAAAAAGGTAAGAAGCAGGTGATACCCCGCAGAAACTATTACAGACACAGACTACACAGATGATCTGGCACTTCTTGCAAATACACCTGCACTATCCGAATCCCTGTTGCATAGCCTAGAGAAGGCAGCATGGAACATCGGTCTCTATGTGAACTCTGATAAAACCCAAGTTCATCTGTTTTAAAAAGGAAGAGGAATCTCGACACTTGACGGTAAAACTTTAAAGCTGGTAGAACAATTCACATATCTAGGTAGTAATATCTCATCCACAGAAAGCGATATTAATGCACGCATAGCGAAGGCGGGACTTTCCATGGAATATTACAGAAAACCTGCGAAATACGTGAAGTCACGTGGGACCTGGTTGGCTCTCCGTTTCAGCTTGGACGTCAGGCAGATAAGGCCTTAGCTGGAACTCACTGCATACGCGCACTATGTTAGTTAGATGAATATGTTTAGTTAAGTAAATAAAGGTTTAAATAAATAATATGGTTTTGTGGTTGATGAATGTCTTGGCAACAAGACTGACCTAGAAGAAATGAATCAAGGACACCAACCAGCAAGATGATGTCCAGACGCTAGAAGAAGAACGTAAGATACCAAAGATGAGCAGAAGAATAGAAGTAAGGAAAGAAAGGGTATACAACACATGTATTTATTCAAAAATGCCCCACTTTGGCCCTATCTTGGGCTAGACGGATGGTCGGAGAGGCCCCCTCCGATCAATCAGCTGGTCACGTCAAGCCCTAGCACCTATATGATTTCCCCAACCCTATTGCCCTTATGGCAAGCCCCAACCCCTTTTTATCATATGGGTGCTAGAAGGTGGTGAGGTTCCAGTTTTGGAGGTTTGGGGAATGTGGAGCACCCCTTCATCACCATTGGTCCCTGGTCCACTCTGACCCAGAGTAGTAGTACCTGTTAGGGTCCCATCTATGGGTTAAAAAGAAAAATGTGTTAATAAAAAAGAATTGATTTATTTCAAAACTTTATCGGCTTTAAATGACCCACTGAGGTTGATATGCCATAAAACAAAACAAACCAAACCAAACCAAACAAACCAAATCAAAAATGCCCAGAATAATTTATTGAAAAATAAAAATAATTCAGATTAAAAACAAGTTTATTTTCCTGAAAAATGCAGATAAAAAGAGCATACAAGGCTGGCTCCTGCTAATTTGCAGGAGGGAGCATTCCTTTAAAAAAAGCTGAAAAATTTGGGAGTGCGTATTTTGAAGATAACCGTTTATTTATTTATCTATTTATTTTATTTTAGTCTGATAATATATGAATAAAATGAATAATGATAATTCTTTATCACAAAAATGTATACAGATAAAGGGTATGTTGCAGAGAAAGAACCTTAAAATGGTGTAAAAATTTATTATCTATTTTTTTTCTTTCTTTCTTTTCATTCAGTTATTTTGATTTCTGATATTTTTGTCTTTTTCATTCCCATCATCCTCTCTTTCTCTGCCCTCAATCTAAATAATAGAGATTCCAAGTATTCTTTAAAATCTTGTTTGCCTGCTCCAAGTTTCAAGTTCACTTGAAAATTTTTATCAGCTCCCCTCACTAGACCACCCCACGCCCACCATTATTCCCATCAATTCCCACCCCATTTCTGTTTTGTAAGTTTCTCTTCTTTGATGATGCTAAATTCAGAAGGAAAAAAAAACAACATTTCTTTAGTTGGGGGTCAGCTCTCTCTTGAATATATCTGCTAGAGTGGCAGTTTATTATATCATTCTGTGGGTTGGTGCTAGGGAAGATATTTAGTCACATTTCCAACTCACCAAGGTTCAATATTAACATTAGTATATACAATGATATACTAACACTGAACAGATGGAAGGAAAGACAAGATAAGCTATTTGCACATATAGAAACATTTAATTCATCTATATATCAATACTGGTGTTCCTAAAAAATACGACCGTTATCATCTTGAAACACCCTCTGGTTAAAAATGAGACTGTCCAAATCATCCAAGATGAAATGCAATAATGTAAATCCTGATTATCTGGTGTTGCTTATCAGCCAAATTCTTATTTCTTATGAGTGTCATCACCTCAGTTAAATAATGGACCATTACATTTTTATTATAAAGAAAGAAAGGGAAGAAAAAGGACAAAAAAAAGAACTCACTTGCTACTATGTTGCATCACAGCACTTTAGCTACCACTACACCACTGGGACTTTCACCACCCCCAAGTGTGTGATAGAGAGAGAGAGATTGGTTTGCTTTACTTTCTTTGATTAATGACATGACCGTCATGGGAAATATATGCATCCAACTATTCAAGGCTGTTTGCATTTCACATAACACTAATACCCTTGGGAAAGGTATGAATCCAACTATTCTCCCTCCATCTATGGGCAAATAGGGCAGACTGGGCTCTTTAACCTTGGTATGGCAACCAATCTAGGAGAAGGAAAGCCATCCTTGTAGAAGAACAGTAGTGTTATTATTTAACCCATAACTGGGGAGGTGTAGGGTTTCATACTTTTCCCAAGGGTATTAGTCCGAAAATGAACATAATAGCCCAACTGGAGTTAGAACTGACTATGATGTCACAGTCCAGCAAGTTAGTCATTACACCACAGGGATCCCCCCCCCCGCCTTTGGTTGGAGGGGTTGGATAAATACATACTTTGTGAGTCATCAGTGTATGTGTTTATCTTCAGATTTTCTCAAAAGTAACATTTCTGTAAGTTCAGTCATTACGTGTTTAAGTATTTCTTCATCTATTGTTAGCACTGATTATTCAGAAAATCTTTTATTGGTGATCGGTCGCTTTTGACCTATTTAAAAAAAAAAGATTTCTTTTTCTTTTTTTTTTTTTCTTTTCCTGTCATCTGCGTTACTTACAATGGACCAATATCAAATGCAATGACTACTTTCCTCAACTATACAACCGAGACAAGAAAAAGGGAAAGAAAAGAAAAAATAAGAAAAGTCTTTTCTCTTTTTCTCTGTTCAACTTCTACCAGATGTCATGTTAATCAATACGTTGTGCTTTTTTATGATCGGTAACAAATAAAACAGTTGATTGTGCCACTCGACTTGTCATTGTAATTCAGGCGCTTATTACAGTATTTGTTCTGTCGTTCAAGTTGAATAAGATTTGCTCTGGGAAAAAGTAAATATTCATGTTGTGTTATGTCCTGGGAATGACGATCAATCGGCTGTTCACGTCAAGCCCTAGCACCTATATGATTGTCCCAACCCTATTGCCCTTATGGCAAGCCACAACCCCTCTTTATCATATGGTGCTAGAATGCAGTGGCTGCAGGTCTACATGTCCTGGGAATGACGTTAAACTCCATCTGATGGCGAGGTTCCAGTTTTGGAGGTTTGCGGAATGTGGAGCACCTCTTCATCACCATTGCACCCTGGTCCACTCTGACCCGGAGTGGTAGTACCTTTTAGGGTCCCATCTATGGGTTAAATAGAAAAATGTATTTATAAAAAAATTGTATTATCCATTAAGAATTGATTTATTTCAAAACTTTATCGGCATTAAATGACCCACTGAGGTTGATATGCCGTAAAACAAAACAAAACCAAATCATGTTGTGTTGGCCAGGGTTTAGAACAGTGGTTCCCAAACTTTTTCACGCTTCCCAGTTTGATTCCTATTGCCCCATCATACACACATGCAAACTTATAATTCCATTTTTTCCATTTTTATAGTATTTTATGAGAAAATTTTCTTCCCTTTCTTTCTTTATAATAAAAACGTAATGGTCCATTATTTAACTGCACTCATCAGATTAATCAGGATTTACATCATTGCATTTCATCTTAGATGATTTGGACAGTCTCATTTTTAACCAGAGGGTGTTTCAAGATGATAATGGTCGTATTTTTTAGGAACACCAGTATTAATATATAGATGAATTAAATGTTTCTATATGTGCAAATAGCTTATCTTGTCTTTCCTTCCATCTGTTCAGTGTTAGTATATCATTGTATATACTAAAGTTAATATTGAACCTTGGCGAGTTGGAAATGTGACTAAATATCTTCCCTAGCACCAACCCACACAATGATATAATAATTTTAGTGTGAAAATTGGTTTTAATTGTGAAATACATCTTTCTGTTTAATCTTGTTTTCAATTTAAAGCAGACCAAAAAAAAAAAAAAACCTGGCTGGGTGACATGTCATAACTGGAGTACCACTGAACATGTTGTGTACAGGCGTCAATAAACGTTTAGACTTTTGACTCTGTACAATATCTTTTTATTTTCTCATAAAATACTATGAAATGGAAAAAAATGAAATTTCTCAAAAGTGAAAATGGAAAAGAAACAAAATTTGCCGAAAGTGGAAACTGAATCAGATTAAATTTTAAATAGGAAATTGGGGACCCACAAAATGAAATTAATATGCAAAGCTTACAAATCGGAACTGAGCTTTGGCCCTTACAGTTTTGTGCGTACTCTGCTCTCTAATCTGGCTGGGCAGCCTGTGGTAACTACGTAACCAAACTATGCATTCGTTTATAATTCTTATGTCGGTTTTATTATGTATAAACTGCAGATATCTGCTCTATAGCCTGACTGGGCGGCATGTGATAACTGGTGTGCTAGTGTACATGTTGAGTACAGCAAACTTTTTGGTTCTGATTTTGGACTATGTACCCAAACGATACATTTGTTTATAATTCTTATGTCACTTTTTTCCTGTATAAACTGCATATGTGTTCTTTTATTTATTAGTATTTGACATATATTTTGTCATTTAGATTTTGTAAGAAAACAAGTTACTTGTTAATTGCTCCTAGCACCACCATGACATTCCCCCCTCTGCCCCTTTTGAGCCTCACTCCCCGAGATCTTTCCCGAGTGGCAGTACTGCCCACTTTGGGAACCATTGGCTTAGAATATGCTGACTGTATGCCCAGAAGAGGGATAAGAAAAAAAAGGGGGGGGGTGGCCAGCATGAAAATCAGCATCTAAAGACCTTTCATATTTTATTTTTGATATCACCACAAGTAATAGTTGTTCAAAATCATTTTAAAATGGATTATCTAAAACGGATCTATTTGACCCATCCATAGTTCAGAGTGAGAACAAAGAAGTGACTCCACCCACCACAGATCTCCAGATCTAGCAGAAAAACAGTGATATATTTTAAGGAGAGAGAGAGAGAGAGAGAGAGAGAGAGAGAGAGAGAGAGAGTGTGTTATTTAAGTACAAGAGTTTTTCAAATCTTATTATAATGGAGATTTGGAGTCAGTCTGTAACTGAAACTACATCACTGGTTACGTCACAATACCCTCAGGAATTGCACAAGTTTATCAATTTATAGTCAAAATCATTAATGCAAAGAATAAATCTTATTTATTAACAAGGTTTATATGAAAATCTGAGTTAGATTTGCCTCAAAACAGTCCATGAGGGTCCGGGTTAGCTCAGTCGGTAGAGTGTTTGGCTAAAAACCACAAGGTTCCTAGTTCGATACCGGTCCTCGCCAACTCAGCGTATGAGTAGCACAGGGATTGTGTGGTAAAGTAAGGAGCTGATGGTAGGTGTGGCACACCACCTCAGATGCTAAAACAATCTCCTTAGTCTAGCGCTATTGAAAAGGGGATAGACTCCCTCGCTGACTGGCTGATACCGACTTAAGACACCCCCCACACCCCCCCGTCGACTTTTTACATTAAAACTTGAATACTTCCACTTGGCGGGTGCATATTGTTGCTAGTTGTATTAAATAAGTTTTAAAGCATTGTTTATCTTTTTAAAAGAATTTCTAATGAACTATTTTTGTTTTAAGTGGAGTTTTCTGCATAAATATGAAAATATTTTTTTTAGGTTAGTCGGTTACTCACTACTTGAAAAGAAAGTAGCAAATGTTATTTTGTTTTATCATTAAGAAAAACACAAACAACAGATGCAATTAATGATGCAAACGCAGAGAAGTGACTACAACTTACACATGCGTACATGAAATATACATAAATCTGTTTCTATTTATTTCATTCTATATCTAGGGAAAGGGGGATTCATGCCTTTCCCAAATGCACTGGTGATAACTGAACAGGTATGACTTGAATAGGTTTGCCAATTCGGTTTTATGTGCTGATACCTGTTATCTTACCTTATACCTCTATTTAGTACATACATACATACATATATAGACAGATATATAGATTACAGGGGAGGTGGATTCATGCCTTTCCCAAAGGTATTAAATGCTAAATTAAATTGAACAACCTCATCTGGAATTTGAAATTATTTTGTACATATATAGAATGTAGGGAAGGGTGGATTCATGCCTTTCACAAAGAAATTAATGGTAATTTCATATATATATATAATTATATATATATATATATATATATATATATTATGATAGGGGGTGTTGGCAAGGGATCATCATGGATATCCATGCTGCTGACACAACATGATGATGATATATTATGAGCAGTGTATCATGATATTTATTATATCTTAACACGTCTATTATATATATTAATATAATATATATATATATATATATATATATATATATTGTCAACCAATTTCATTATTTACTTAACCTTTTCTTTTTTTTCTTTTTCTTTTCTAGTCTAAAAACCCAAAATGGGGTGTTGTGGCTGTGAGGAAGAGCGGGTAAGTTATCATTTTTAATTTTTCACTTCAATAAATTCTTAATTTTATTCAGACTAATATCCTTATCCTTGGGTTTTTTGTTGTTGTTTTTGTTTTGTTTTTTCAGAAAATATCATGACTGATATGTCTTATCATTTATCTTGATTTTGATAATATTTTTTTGTTTGTCTGTTGATGCTTCATATAGTCTTATTGAGTGAAACTATGATTCCTAATTCTTCCCATACAGCCGGAATTGAAATCCGATCGGTTGGGTGTCAGTCCGGCACCTTAACCATTAGGCTGTCTTCACTTACAGAATGGGAAGGGAATTTTAACTGTTTTAATACACACATCACTTTGTGTGTAAAGGCCGTCACAGAGTGCTCCATTCCTTATATAGAAGAGCTTCGCGTTTACGCTTGAGTTGGCGTCCGTCAGCGAAATCCCCCCCCAGAGTGCTCAACCCTAGGGGATGGGGAGCATATATATATACATATATATATATATATATACCACCCACTCTGTAAAAGCAGTATGTGACACAAGGTCAATTTCTTAATTGGATTTTACCAGCTTGGAATTCAAAGTTTTCCCTCTCTTAGACTGGTTCCCTAAGCAAGGAAAAAGAGCCCAGTTTGCCTACTATGTACCCACACCTAGAGGGAGAACATGGTTTCATGCCTTTCTTAAGGATATTAGCACTATGTGAATAGCAACCAGCCTTGTCCAGAATTTGAACTTGTCTCGCTGTGTTCATTTCCTACAACGGTAACCTATACACCACAGGCTTCCAGCCTTCTAATAAATATGAACAAAAAAAGAAAAAAAAAACACATACATTATTAGTTGTTATATTGTAGGTTTGGTTTATTTGTTAATCAGTATATCGGTCTCTTATCAATGCCAAAGCTTTGGCATTGCCCCTTCCAGCTGGGAAAATTTGGCTCAGGACCGCCCTCTGTGGCGGTAGGAGAGGACTGTTCATGTCTGAAGCCACCCTGGTGCAACGCCATGAAGCAAAGAGGTCCAGAAGAAAGTAGCAGTGGCAAGAAAGCAGCCGGCACATCAACATCTTCAGGGATAGCCTTCCCAAGCGACATCTATGGTTGAGAATGTTTTTCGAACATTGGACTTCACAGTCACAGGAGGCTCTGTAACTTCAGGGGCACAAAAACTATATTATAGTCTTCTGAGACTGAAATGCCTATGAGTCTCTTATCAGTTATTACAATACTCAGTCGGTAGAGCATCTGCCTAGGAGCCACAAGGTTGGATAGATGAACTCATAAGTGACATTCTCTTATGGACTTCTATGCATGGACACACCAGCGTTGACCATCCAGCAAAAACCTACATTTATCAGCTCTGTGCAGACACTACATGCTGACTAGAGGACTTGTCAAGAGCAATGTCCAATAGGGACGGATGGTGGGAGAGTGTCAAGGGAATTTGTACTACTGGCATATCTTGATAATGATTATTTCAAGTATTCTGATCTAATACAAATAATTTTCCCACAGTTATATGGCTTCCAGTATTCCTATCTAAGTAAGTAAAGTAAAGTCGTCGGGGTGGCCTAAGGTCGGTATCAGCCAATCAGCGAAGGAGTCTATCCCCTTTTCACTAGTGCTAGACCAAGGAGATTGTTTTTGCATCTGAGGTGGAGCACCACGCCTACATCAGCTCCTTTACCGCACAGATTCCTGTGCTACTCATATGCTGATTTGGCGGTATTGAACTAGGAACCTTGTGGTTTCTAGCTGAATGCTCTACTGACTGAGCTAACCCGGCCCTATCATTCCTATCTAAAACTAACAATTTAAACAGTTATATGGTTTAGCCGGTTTAGCTCAGTTGGTAGAGCGTTCGGCTAGGAATCACAGGTTCCTGGTTCGATACCGGCCCTCGCCAACTCAGCGTATGAGTAGCACAGGGATCTGTGCGGTAAAGTGAGGAGCTGATGGTAGGTGTTGCGCCCCACCTCAGATGCTAAAATAATCTCCTTGGTCTAGCGCTAGTGAAAAGGGGATAGACTCCCTCGCTGTCTGGCTGATACTGACATTAGGCTACCCGACGATTTTACTTACTTATATGGTTTCAAGTATTTCAAGCAATTATATAATTTCAAGTTGTTAAGAATGATAATCCTTTATATTGAATTATAGCTTCAAGTAACTATTCTTAATACAAATAATTTTCAAGTGTTCCTATCAAATACAAATAACTTGTACACAATTATATAATTTCAAGTTGTTAAGAATGATAATCCTTTATATTGAATTATAGCTTCAAGTAACTATTCTTAATACAAATAATTTTCAAGTGTTCCTATCAAATACAAATAACTTGTACACAATTATATAGTTTCAAGTAACTATTCTTACTACAAATAATTTGCACACAGTTATATGGTTTCAAGTAACTATTCTTACTACAAATAATTTGCACACTGTTATATGGTTTCAAGTAACTATTCTTACTACAAATAATTTGCACACTGTTATATGGTTTCAAGTAACTATTCTTACTACAAATAATTTGCACACTGTTATATGGTTTCAAGTAAGTGTCAGTGGTATAATGGTTACTGTTGTAAGAAATGGACACAGCAAACTAAGTTCAAATCCAGGATGTGGCTGTTCGCATTTCAAATAGCGCTAATACCCTTGGGAAAGGTAAGCATTTATTCTCCTTCCAGCTATGGGTAAACAGTAGGGCAGACTGAGTTCTTTAATGTATGGCAACCAGTCTAGAAAGAAAAAATCAAAAATCCAAATCTGTAAATTCTGCTTAAAAAATTGACCTTGTGTTGCATCCTGCTCTTGCAAAAAGGTTGGTAAATACACATATGGATTCAAGTATTCTGTCTAGTACTAAAAATTTTCAATTTTCAACTAACTATTTCCTGTGGGGTACCTCCCCCTCTCATTAAATGAATCTTGTGTCACATTTTGACCTTGTGAAGAGCCAGATATATAACACCATATGTTTTGACAACCTTGGTAATGTGACTACCTTAGAAAAGCAAGTTTCTCAAGCCTGAGGCAAATTCTTTATCATCGACCGGCTTTACTCACTAATGATCATAGTAAACCAGATGAAAGTTGCAATAGAAAAAAATTAAATAAAATTAAAAGAAATAAATGTAAAAAAAAAAAAATGAATGATTATCAATGTGTCATCTAAAGCATTTTGATTATTTTACAGCAAAATTTTTTTTAAATAATTCACAACAAAAATTTTGAATATTACAGCAAATACTACTAATTAAAAACTTACCTGACTTTTGGGTCTTGTGTCCAGTGGCTTCAGCCAGTTGGACTGGTAAGATATTAATATCAGCATGATGCCAGGGGGGCTATCCCCCAGGCAACACCCGCCCCCTTGATTTAAAGGGGCAGGGCTAGGTTTATTGCCCAGTCCCTGAGGTGCCTTAAAAGAGGAATACCAACAGGATTCACCCAATTTTTAAAGACTAGCCACACATGAGCTTCGGTTTGTGTGTGGTTCCCCACTATAATGATCTTGTGTTCGACTGTCATGGTGGGATGTTAGTAAATACTTACTACTAATTAAAGAAGATGGTAGTATATTGTATTTTTTAAAAATATGAAAAATTTAGATTATTGATTGGTCTAGTAGCCTAATCAGTAAAGCAGCTGATCTGGAAGACAGGATTCCAAAAATAAGGAATGCAAATTCAAATCTTATTTTTATTTTTGATCTGCACTGATTAATAACAAAATGGCAGAGCTTATAATGTCACAAATGCAGAGTTTACCTATTCACAGATATGACAACCTGATACCGAAAGTTCAACTTGAGCGCCACCTGTTGATAAAATTTTAAACAAAGGGCAACAACTTATTGGCCATTTTAAATATCAAATTCAAGTAGATGGCTTTAAAAGACCAATATTAAAACCATTTGGAATGCTTGAAGGATTTCACTTTCATCTAAATTCTATAAAACAAGCAACTTCAAGTGACGTCTTTGACCCATTGCAGCGGATATTTTAGTTGCAAAATACAAAATAATTATTTTTGGTTATTCTTGGCATATGACACCCACACACATCCTGTTTTTCTTTATGGGTGTGTTTATTTTGCCAAATGTGACTCCTAATCTATGAAGTCTTTTTTTTCTTCTTTTTTCTTGTGCCTCACAATGTGGGAGAAAGAGAAAAAACTAATAGTGTTTTAAATATTGGTAGAAAAATATTTTGAAAGGCAACAAACATTTTTAATCTTCTGTGTAGCAAGAAAATATTGTTATGACTAACAGTCAACTTTTGATGAGTAACAGACATACAAGCAAAATCGGTTCTTTAATTAGTTTTGTTTGTATAAATATGGTTGGTTTGAAGGTGTGGGGCGGTGAGAGGGTTTGTGTTTTAGGCTAAAAAGGTGGTTGTGGTTAATCTTGGTGCATGTTCACTGGGTTTGATTTTAACCCCATCTTATTTCGTGGTTGCTCTGAAAAAGGAATTCAAAGGAAGAAAGAGACAAAGACGAAAGGTAGTTTTATGATTTAGGCTTTATTCACGGGTCATAGCCACCACATGGCAAGGAAGTTTCTCTCTGGCCAGTAGTCGTGTCTTGCCCTAGTTAAGGCCTAAACTCAAATGGCTGAGAGATTATCTTGGGGGTCGGAAGTGGGTCCTTTTCCCACATATACTCAGAGGGTTCTTCCAGTAAAAACTCATGGGAATTTGTTACTTGTTTTTAAATTCTTTATTTTTATTCTATTTTAATCCCACAAAGGATCAGTTTTTTAAGTCTTTACCTCCTGTATAGTACACACAAGGTGCTTCATTCTCAGTGCAGTTATCTTGTAGATATAATTGCACAATCTATACTGTTCAAATATTAATCACTACAGCATAATCTTGTATTTCATCAAAACTTCCATTAAAAAAGTGTTGAGACTTTTGATCAAAAAGTATCAAGAATTGTCACTGGCTGATGAAGATGAAGAAAATATAACTTAAGTCTCAATACTTTTGAATACACTTTGTATTTTGCAAAGTGTATTCAAAAGTATTGAGACTTAAGTTATATTATTAGGAGTAATATTAGTAAGGAGGTAAAGACTTAAAAAAACTGATCCATTGTGATGATTAAAATAAAATTAAAATAAAAAATTTAAAAACAATTAACAAATTCCCATGAGCCTTCACACCAAAAGAACCCTCTGAGCATATGTGGGAAAAGGACCCACTTCCGACCCCCAAGATAATCTCTCAGCCATTAAATACACTTTGCGTATAGATAGATAGGAAGGGTGTGGTGTAATGTTTAGTCATAGGAAATCCTAAGTCCTGGACAAGGCTGTTTGCATGTCACATAACGCTAATACCTTGGGAAAGTTATGCATCTAACTACACCCCCTTCAGCTATGGGTAAATATTAGGGCAAACTGGCTCTTTAACTTTGGCTAGGTAACCAGTTTAGGAGAAGAAAACTCTGATTTCAAACTTATTAAAGTCTGCTTAAGAAATTGACCTTGTGTCTCATCCTGCTCATTTGGAGGGATTGGTAAATATATATATGGTTAGAAATTAAAAGTAGAAGAAAACAGTCTCACAAGACAGCTACGCTATCCTCATCAGGTTCTCTGTTTCGGCCCAAAAAAAAGGCGTCTTAAGTTAACCCACATTCCAACTAAGTCCATCTCAGTTTTTTTTTAACTCTTTACCTCCTGTATAGTAAACACAACACTTCATTCTCAGTGTAGTTATCTTGTAGATATAACTGCATAATAAATACTATTCAAATATTAATCACTTTGAAATAAAGAAATAATAATAATAATAGCAAACTGGTCCAGAAGGAGTACAAGAATAGGCATAACTAGGTGGGGAATGTCATCCACTAGGATCTGTGCAAATGACTGGGTTTTATCTATACAGACCAATGATATACACAGACCATTTTTGGATGCACATGACATAATGTTTATCCAATAGTTAGGACATGGACTGTGATATTCAGTCATAGAGTTCTTGGAACAATTCCAAAGAATTTGGAGACAAAACTGGAAGAAATGGATATCCAGGGAAGGATTGAGACTATCTAGACCTCAGCACTGCATAGGTTGGCTGCAATACTGAAAAGATTCCTGGAAAGCCAAGTAGAGGTTGTGTACAAAAAGTATTGAGACTGTATTTACCAAGACAGAAATGAACAATGAATGAAATGTTAATTTTCTTCAAAATACAAGGTGTGTTCAAAAAGTATTGAGACTGAAGCTGTATTTACCAAAACAGGAATAAACAATGAATGAAACCTGGCAAAATGATGCTGAACACATCAAACTGCTTTAAGGACTTCAACTCCCTTTTTTGAATTCAGAGTTTTCCTTCTCTTAGATTGGTTGTGCTACAAAGGTTAGAGAGCTTATTCTAACCTACTATTTCACCCATAACTGATGGTGGCAGGAAAGGTTTTTAAAAAATACCTGCCTTTCCAAAGGGCATTAGCACAAAGTGAAATACAAACTGCCTCATCCAGAATTTGAACTTGGCTCTCTATGTCCATTTTCTTTAACGATATACCATTATACCAACCCACACCCACTAACACCTAATTACCTATAAAGCCACTGTGATAAACTTTTATAATAATGTCAACTGTCTTTGTGCTTTGTCAGGACATAAATAACTTTTGTCTATTGTAACAATGGTTCAACTATTATCATCAAAAGACTGCAGATAAAAATAATTGGATTGCAATAAAAAGACTTTGGTGAGAAAAAGGTCGAGAAATTTAGAAAAAAAAGACATTAACATTTGTTCTTAATTGTGGCATCCAACAATAAGTATGGATATTTCCTTTCGTGGATTTTATTAGTACACAAAAGTAGTGGTGAGAAAACAAAATAGACTCAGTTATTATTATCAGATTTATATATATAATATGTGGCTTTTATTATTGTAGTATTATATAAAGTTTATCATTGAAGTAATATCTCAGTCTTATCATTCAAGTAATATGTAAGTTTTATTATTGAGTAATATTACTTAAATTATAAAGCAAGCATTCGTTCTCAAAAAAAATATTTAGAAAAAAACAAAAAAAAAACAAAAAGAAATTACAGTTATTCGCCCATTTCATTCATAACATAAAGAAGGGGGAAGAGAGAAGAAAGGAGAAGAAGAGGGAAAAAAAAGAAAACAAAACAAAGAAAGTATCACCACGCAAAAAAAAACAAACTTTAGCACATCCATTTCTGATTTTTGTCTCTGAAGATAAAGTTTCTTTGAAATCGATAAGACAAAAAAACAACATCTTTTTGTTTTTATTTTTTATACGCATTGTATTGCCTTCAAATTTTTAATATATCATAACATACTTAACAATGCTTCAAGCAAATTACCAATTACTTAAATTATAAAATATACATATTACTCCAATAATAAAATTTACTAAATTTTATTATTGGAATAATATGTACATTTTATCATTTGAATATTATGTATATTTTATTATATGAGTAATATATGGATTTTATTATTGAAGTAATATGTAGATTATGTTCAAATTGACACACAATAAACAAGCAGACTGTAAAAGACATCAGATTCTGGGCGTGGGGAGGTAGCTGACCCAAAATCTAAATATAATGCTACTTTTTCATCAACATTTATAGATATTTATATCTCTTGGGGAGCATGATATCTCTTGGGGTAGCATGACCTATCCCTGAAAAATAATAGCAGGTGGGGATGATGTTATAGTTTCAAGAATGTTATTTTGCTTTGAAAGTTTTCAACGCTAATGTTCCAGCAAAAGACAAGCACATTTTTTTAAAAAACACATCCTGAAAAATAATTCTTTTCTTCAAACTTAACACCACAAAATTGACAGAATATTAACACTTCTGTTCATCTGTGAAAACTTTGGGAATTAATAATTTACTTGAATCATAATCTTTTGATATTTAGATACCCTCCATCTATATATTAATACTCATGTTCCTAAAAGTTACGAACATTATCATCTTGCAACACCCTCTGGTTACAAATGAGACCGTCTAAATCATCCAAGATGAAATGCAAAAATGTAAACTTTGATTATATGGTGTTGCTTATCAACCAAATTCTTATTTCTTATGAGTGTCATCACCTTGGCTAAATAATGGTCCATTCTGTTTTTATATTAAGGGAAGAAAAAGGACATGCTACACAGAAAAAATGTCATCGTCGTCAGGACGACCTAAATTCTGTATCAGCCAGTCAGCTAGTCTATCCCCTTTTCAATAGCGCTAGACCAAGAAGATTGTTTTGGCGTCTGTGGTGGAGCGCCACACCTTCCATCAGCTCCTTACTTTACCGCACAAATCCCTGTGCAACTCATATGCTGAGTTGGCAAGGACCAGTATCGAACTACGAACCTTGTGGTTTCTAGCCGAACGCTCTACCGACTGAGCTAACCTGGTCCCACACAAAAAATATAATAAGAGAGAAAGAAAGAGAGTAGGGGAAATATATAGAGAGGGGGTGAGCACACAGAAGTGATAATGTTAATCTGTTTCAATCAAACATAATGAAATGATGAAAAGAAAGAAAAAAGTGAGAGAGAGTTAAATCAAGATTATTATACTTTTTACATATTGAACTATTTTGCAATAGCTCTAAAGTAAATATATCAAACATAATAATTAAATTATCATACTATAATATATACACAGTTCCAGCTAGATATTATTATTATTAGTAGTAGTATGTATGTATGTATGTATGTATATATATATTTACTCAACATTTTCCACCCATCCTGTTGGCTGAGACTGTAGAATACACTGACTGCAGCACTGCAGAGGAGTAAAATCCCCCAATGCGGCTGCCTGTTGGCCATGGGTAGTGACCTACGATGCTTAAGGATGGAACCCTGGTGGCTGAGCAGTCCATGACATGCAGCACTCCACTTTGGCCCTTACTTGGGCTAGACAGGCGGTCGGAGAGGCCTCCTCTGATCAATTGGCAGGTCACGTCCCGACCCTATTGCTCTTATGGCAAACCCTCAAACCTTTCTATCATATACATTCTAGAAGATGGTGGCTGGGTATGACGTTAAACTGCATCTAGTGGTGAAGTTCCAATTCTGGAGCTCTGGGGAGTGTGGAGTACCCTTTCATCACCATTTCTCCCAGGTCCATTTTGACCCGGAGTGGTCTATGGGTTAAATAGAAAAAATGAGATTAAAAAAAAATTTTTTTAAATGAGTTTGACAAAAAGAAAAAATTTGAAAACCCATTAAGAATGAATAAAACAAAACGTCTTCTGCATAAAATAACCCTACAAGGGTTGACATGCCATAAAATTTGGTATAATAAGTATTCTTGGAGGTGAGGTCGTAATTAGTAGCTGTAATGTCCAATATAAAAGCTTGAAGATGATTAACATGCATCAGTTGGTTTGCCCCAAATATTTGCTTTGTTATTTGTGGTTTAAGGATCTGAACTATGTGACCATAACTAATAGAGTGAATGTCCCTTTTTCTGAGTCACTTTATTAATGAACCTGTCCCTTTCTTTAAAGATCACTCCCCCCCCCCGGCGCCATTCATTGGGGGAAAAGATGATCCTTAATGGTTGGTTAAATCCATTAATCCAACAACTTACTACATTTCATTCTCTCTCTCCTCTCTCTCTCTCTCTCTCTCTCTCTCTCTCTCTCTGCTCTGTAGAGAAAAAATGTTAAGTATTTTAACATGAGGATTTCAAGTACTCAACACAAATATATCTGGTACATTTGAATTGTGTTTTTTCTGTGGGAGTCTGTGTCTTTGTGGTCCTGTGTGTGTGTGTGTGTGTGTGTGTGTGTGTATGCTTGCTTTGTGTGGCCTTGTACCAATATGTATGCCTCTGTGTGGTTATGTGTCTTTGTGCTCTTGTGAGTGTGCTTATGCGTGTGTGTGCTTGCTTTGTGTGGGCCAGTGCCTGTTTGTGTGTCTGTATGTACGTCTCTGTGTGTTTATATGTGTATGTAAACAAAAGCTACTCTGAAAGATTGTAAACTATTGTGTCATTTTGTTTTTTCAATAAATTTTCCTGTAGATTCAATGAAACAATTTGATGGTTGTTTGGTTGGTTGGTTGCATTTTACTGCATGTCAACCCTTGTTGGGTTATTTTATGCTGAAGACATTTTATTTTCATAGAAAGAATTGAAAAAGACATCAACACAAAATATTTAATTGAATGGAGGGAATATAACTGGATAAACATTTTAAAAACTTATATATTTATCCATTTGGACTGGTAATAAAACGCGAGTATCACGAACACCTATATAAACAAATATCAGACACTGATCACCCACATCTAACTTGAAACGACACTAATAAAAATTTTTTAAAAACTCATGAAGCAGGTGCCTTCAGTTCAGAGACGTATTTATTAAAAAAAAAAAATTGAAGATGATTTAGACGGAAGATGGTTTACATTCATTCACCAGGATATCTTTTTATTGCTTTTGGGATTTATCAATTACTTCGGAAAAAAATTTCTAAAAAAGATATTTTTAACAAAAAAAGTTGAAAATCGCAAGTGCTGCTGACTTTGTCTTTGCTACCCTAATTTATATATAAGATATTGTATGTGTGCACATGTGTTACAAAACCTCTATATTAGGGAGTCTTAATAATAACAATAATTTCTCCCCTGCTGTAACCCTGTCATTTATATAATATAGTGTATTTTATATATAAGATAGTTTATGTATTTTATATATGAGATATTGTATGTGTGCACATGTGTTACAAAACCTCTATATTAGGGAGTCTTATAATAACAATAATTTCTCCCCTGCTGTAACCCTGTCATTTATATATAATATAGTGTATTTTATATATAAGATAGTTTATATATTTTATATATGAGATATTGTATGTGTGCACATGTGTTACAAAACCTCTATATTAGGGAGTCTTATAATAACAATAATTTCTCCCCTGCTGTAACCCTGTCATTTATATATAATATAGTGTATTTTATATATAAGATAGTTTATGTATTTTATATATGAGATATTGTATGTGTGCACATGTGTTACAAAACCTCTATATTAGGGAGTCTTATAATAACAATAATTCCCCCCCCCTGCTGTAACCCTGTCATGTCAGCAGTTTCCGCTTGAAAAAATTAGTCTGCACTTCTTCCCACACATGGCTCCATTGTTGGTGACTACGCCTACAACAGATGCAGTTTTACTACACTGCAATCTGTGCTGTATGCGCATTGTCAATTTGTGCCATATTGACGTATCGGATTACAGCCATATTTTCTGTCAAGTGCTACGTCAATGTCACTTGAAGTCTGGCCAAAGAAATTTTTTCTTAGTGCTTGTCCAGAATAGCCCACCTATGGTTTATTCTGTGGGAATGTACTAAAAAGATGATATAGAAATATAATATTCATATTCACCAATTCAGATAAGAGTAAGTTTCACAGACAAACACACACAATGGGGGTAGCAGCCACCCCAGGGGGAAACTTGGCAAGTTAGTCATAGAGAAGGTTGCTAGTTTTGGGGTTTTGTGTCACACACACACACACACACACACACACACACAGGGTTGAGTCATAAGTAATTTCAGTTATCCCAAAAGTAATTTGCAAAAAAGCCCAAATATTGTTTAGAAATTAGAATCAAAGTTATTAGAGCCTTCGATCCAGGTGGTGGATATCATTGATTTCCAAATGCTTTTCTATCCCCAAATCAACTGCTCTTGAGAGAGAGAGAGAGAGAGAGAGGAGAGAGAGAGAGAGAGAGAGAGAGAGGTATGTTGCAAATAACCTGAACCTTTTAGGAAGAAGGACTATGAGCTTTCCAATTTCATAAGATCCCTTTTTCTAAATGCCCACTTTTCTAAAGGCTAGTTATTTGAAATCTCATTTGTTATGTTCAAAGACGAAGGTGATATAATGCTTACTGGTGTCAATTTGGGACTTGAACCTGTGAGAGAGAGAGAGAGAGAGACAATTTCAAGCGTGAATAAACAGATGTATTAAGTCAGCCCATCTTTATTGTAACTGTTGGTCTTTTGTCCCTTCTTCCAGTCAGAAAAAGTTGCCTACCAAAACTCCAAGAGAATTAGCTGTGCATTGGTGCAATGTATGTATACACATTCAACATCATCTAGCATTTACAAAGGAACAATAAAATGTTGTAACTAAGAAAACATTTACAATCAACTATTAATTTTCTCATGCCATTTATTTAGAACATTTGTTTACAATTATGTAAAATTATATGTTTAAATTTTCTTTTTATATATTTATTAACCTTATACACAAAGCAACATCTGTTTCATAGGACATATTCACTACCCATTTCTTTTGCTCTTAGGGCAAATAATTTCAGTCAAGTTAGATTATGTTCAAATTGACACACAATAAACAAGCAGACTGTAAAAGACATCAGATTCTGGGCGTGGGGAGGTAGCTGACCCAAAATCTAAATATAATGCTACTTTTTCATCAACATTTATAGATATTTATATCTCTTGGGGGAGCATGATATCTCTTGGGGTAGCATGACCTATCCCTGAAAAATAATAGCAGGTGGGGATGATGTTATAGTTTCAAGAATGTTATTTTGCTTTGAAAGTTTTCAACGCTAATGTTCCAGCAAAAGACAAGCACATTTTTTTAAAAAACACATCCTGAAAAATAATTCTTTTCTTCAAACTTAACACCACAAAATTGACAGAATATTAACACTTCTGTTCATCAATGAAAACTTCAGGAATTAATAATTTACTTGAATCATAATCTTTTGATATTTAGATACCCTCCATCTATATATTAATACTTATGTTCCTAAAAGTTACGAACATTATCATCTTGCAACACCCTCTGGTTACAAATGAGACCGTCTAAATCATCCAAGATGAAATGCAAAAATGTAAACTTTGATTATATGGTGTTGCTTATCAACCAAATTCTTATTTCTTATGAGTGTCATCACCTTGGTTAAATAATGGTCCATTCTGTTTTTATATTAAGGGAAGAAAAAGGACATGCTACACAGAAAAAATGTCATCGTCGTCAGGACGACCTAAATTCTGTATCAGCCAGTCAGCTAGTCTATCCCCTTTTCAATAGCACTAGACCAAGAAGATTGTTTTAGCGTCTGAGGTGGAGCACCACAGCTACCATCAGCTCCTTACTTTACCGCACAAATCCCTGTGCAACTCATATGCTGAGTTGGCAAGGACCAGTATTGAACTATGAACCTTGTGGTTTCTAGCCGAACACTCTACCGACTGAGCTAACCTGGTCCCATACAAAAAATATAATAAGAGAGAAAGAAAGAGAGTAGGGGAAATATAGAGAGAGGGGGTGAGCACACAGAAGTGATAATGCTAATCTGTTTCAATGTAACATAATGAAATGATGAAAAGAAAGAAAAAAGTGAGAGAGAGTTAAATCAAGATTATTATACTTTTTACATATTGAACTATTTTGCAATAGCTCTAAAGTAAATATATCAAACATAATAATTAAATTATCATACTATAATATATCCACAGTTCCAGCTAGATATTATTATTAGTAGTAGTAGTATGTATGTATGTATGTATTTACTCAACATTTTCCACCCACCCTGTTGGCTGAGACTGTAGAATACACTGACTGCAGCACTGCAGAGGAGTAAAATCCCCCAATGCAGCTGCCTGTTGGCCATGGGTAGTGACCCACGATGCTTAAGGATGGAACCCTGGTGGCTGAGCAGTCCATGACATGCAACACTCCACTTTGGCCCTTACTTGGGCTAGACAGGCGGTCGGAGAGGCCCCCTCTGATCAATTGGCAGGTCACGTCCCGACTCTATTGCTCTTATGGCAAGCCCTCAAACCTTTCTATCATATACATTCTAGAAGATGGTGGCTGGGTATGACGTTAAACTGCATCTAGTGGTGAAGTTCCAATTCTGGAGCTCTGGGGAGTGTGGAGTACCCTTTCATCACCATTTCTCCCAGGTCCATTTTGACCCGGAGTGGTCTATGGGTTAAATAGAAAAAATGAGATTAAAAAATTTTTTTTTTAAATGAGTTTGACAAAAAGAAAAAATTTGAAAACCCATTAAGAATGAATAAAACAAAACGTCTTCTGCATAAAATAACCCTACAAGGGTTGACATGCCATAAAATTTGGTATAATAAGTATTCTTGGAGGTGAGGTCGTAATTAGTAGCTGTAATGTCCAATATAAAAGCTTGAAGATGATTAACATGCATCAGTTGGTTTGCCCCAAATATTTGCTTTGTTATTTGTGGTTTAAGGATCTGAACTATGTGACCATAACTAATAGAGTGAATGTCCCTTTTTCTGAGTCACTTTATTAATGAACCTATCCCTTTCTTTAAAGATCACTCCCCCCCCCCGCCCTGGCGCCATTCATTGGGGGAAAAGATGATCCTTAATGGTTGGTTAAATCCATTAATCCAACAACTTACTACATTTCATTCTCTTCTCTCTCTCTCTCTCTCTCTCTCTCTCTCTCTCTCTCTCTCTCTCTCTCTGTAGAGAAAAATGTTAAGTATTTTAACATGAGGATTTCAAGTACTCAACACAAATATATCTGGTACATTTGAATTGTGTTTTTTCTGTGGAGTCTGTGTCTTTGTGGTCCTGTGTGTGTGTGTGTGTGTGTGTGTGTGTATGCTTGCTTTGTGTGGCCTTGTACCAATATGTATGCCTCTGTGTGGTTATGTGTCTTTGTGCTCTTGTGAGTGTGCTTATGCGTGTGTGTGCTTGCTTTGTGTGGGCCAGTGCCTGTTTGTGTGTCTGTATGTACGTCTCTGTGTGTACGTCTCTGTGTGTTTATGTGTGTATGTAAACAAAAGCTACTCTGAAAGATTGTAAACTATTGTGTCATTTTGTTTTTTCAATAAATTTTCCTGTAGATTCAATGAAACAATTTGATGGTTGTTTGGTTGGTTGGTTGCATTTTACTGCATGTCAACCCTTGTTGGGTTATTTTATGCTGAAGACATTTTATTTTCATAGAAAGAATTGAAAAAGACATCAACACAAAATATTTAATTGAATGGAGGGAATATAACTGGATAAACATTTTAAAACTTATATATCTATCCATTTGGACTGGTTATAAAACATGGGTGTCATGAACACCTATATAAACAAATATCAGACACTGATCACCCACATCTAACTTGAAACGACACTAATAAAAAATTAAAAAAAACTCATGAAGCAGGTGCCTTCAGTTCAGAGACGTATTTATTAAAAAAAAAAAATTGAAGATGATTTAGACGGAAGATGGTTTACATTCATTCACCAGGATATCTTTTTATTGCTTTTGGGATTTATCAATTACTTCGGAAAAAAATTTCTAAAAAAGATATTTTTAACAAAAAAAGTAAGAAAATCGCAAGTGCTGCTGACTTTGTCTTTGCTACCCTAATTTATATATAAGATATTGTATGTGTGCACATGTGTTACAAAACCTCTATATTAGGGAGTCTTATAATAACAATAATTTCTCCCCTGCTGTAACCCTGTCATTTATATATAATATAGTGTATTTTTTATATAAGATAGTTTATGTATTTTATATATGAGATATTGTATGTGTGCACATGTGTTACAAAACCTCTATATTAGGGAGTCTTATAATAACAATAATTTCTCCCCTGCTGTAACCCTGTCATTTATATATAATATAGTGTATTTTATATATAAGATAGTTTATGTATTTTATATATGAGATATTGTATGTGTGCACATGTGTTACAAAACCTCTATATTAGGGAGTCTTATAATAACAATAATTTCTCCCCTGCTGTAACCCTGTCATTTATATATAATATAGTGTATTTTATATATAAGATAGTTTATGTATTTATATATGAGATATTGTATGTGTGCACATGTGTTACAAAACCTCTATATTAGGGAGTCTTATAATAACAATAATTTCTCCCCTGCTGTAACCCTGTCATTTAATATAGTGTATTTTATATAGATAGTTTATGTATTTTATATATGAGATATTGTATGTGTGCACATGTGTTACAAAACCTCTATATTAGGGAGTCTTATAATAACAATAATTTCTCCCTGCTGTAACCCTGTCATTTATATATAATATAGTGTATTTTATATATAAGATAGTTTATGTATTTTATATATGAGATATTGTATGTGTGCACATGTGTTACAAAACCTCTATATTAGGGAGTCTTATAATAACAATAATTTCTCCCCTGCTGTAACCCTGTCATTTATATATAATATAGTGTATTTTATATATAAGATAGTTTATGTATTTTATATATGAGATATTGTATGTGTGCACATGTGTTACAAAACCTCTATATTAGGGAGTCTTATAATAACAATAATCCCCCCCCCTTCTGTAACCCTGTCATTTATATATAATATAGTGTATTTTATATATAAGATAGTTTATGTATTTTATATATGAGATATTGTATGTGTGCACATGTGTTACAAAACCTCTATTTAGGGAGTCTTATATAACAATAATTTCTCCCTGCTGTCATTTATATATAATATAGTGTATTTTATATATAGATAGTTTATGTATCTTATATATGAGATATTGTATGTGTGCACATGTGTTACAAAACCTCTATATTAGGGAGTCTTATGATAACAATAATCCCCCCCCCCTGCTGTAACCCTGTCATGTCAGCAGTTTCCGCTTGAAAAAATTAGTCTGCACTTCTTCCCACACATGGCTCCATTGTTGGTGACTACGCCTACAACAGATGCAGTTTTACTACACTGCAATCTGTGCGGTATGCGCATTGTCAATTTGTGCCATATTGACGTATCGGATTACAGCCATATTTTCTGTCAAGTGCCACGTCAATGTCACTTGAAGTCTGGCCAAAGAAATTTTTTCTTAGTGCTTGTCCAGAATAGCCCACCTATGGTTTATTCTGTGGTAATGTACTAAAAAGATGATATAGAAATATAATATTCATATTCACCAATTCAGATAAGAGTAAGTTTCACAGACAAACACACACAATGGGGGTAGCAGCCACCCCAGGGAGAAACTTGGCAAGTTAGTCATAGAGAAGTTTGCTAGTTTTGGGGTTTTGTGTCACACACACACACACACACACACACACACACACACACAGGGTTGAGTCATAAGTAATTTCAGTTATCCCAAAAGTAATTTGCAAAACAGCCCAAATATTGTTTAGAAATTAGAATCAAAGTTATTAGAGCCTTCGATCCAGGTGGTGGATATCATGTGATTTCTAAATGCTTTTCTATCCCCCAAATCAACTGCTCTTGAGAGAGAGAGAGAGAGGGGGGGTATGTTGCAAATAAACCTGAACCTTTTAGGAAGAAGGACTATGAGCTTTCCAATTTCATAAGATCCCTTTTCTAAATGCCCACTTTTCTAAAGGCTAGTTATTTGAAATCTCATTTGTTATGTTCAAAGACGAAGGTGATATAATGCTTACTGGAGTCAATTTGGGACTTGAACCTGTGAGAGAGAGAGAGAGAGACAATTTCAAGTGTGAATAATCAGATGTATTAAGTCAGCCACATCTTTATTTGTACTGTTGGTCTTTTTGTCCCCTCTTCCAGTCAAGAAAAGTTCCCTACCAAAACTCCAAGAGAATTAGCTGTGCATTGGTGCAATGTATGTATACACATTCAACATCATCTAGCATTTACAAAGGAACAATAAAATGTTGTAACTAAGAAAACATTTACAATCAACTATTAATTTTCTCATGCCATTTATTTAGAACATTTGTTTACAATTATGTAAAATTAGATGTTTAAATTTTCTTTTTATATATTTATTAACCTTATACACAAAGCAACATCTGTTTTGTAGGACATATTCACTACCCATTTCTTTTGCTCTTAGGGCAAATAATTTCAGTCAAAAATTAAATTGGGCAATGCTTAGATCTTAAAGAAAATTTAATCTAAATATATTAATAAGAAGAATTTTAAGAATTTGTGAGATAGAGATAGATATATATAGAGAGGTGTATATATATAGAGAGAGAGGTATATATATAGAGAGGTATATATATATAGAGAGAGAGAGATATATAGAGGTATATATATATATATAGAGAGAGATATATAGAGAGATATATATAGAGAGAGATATATAGAGATATAGAGAGAGATATAGAGAGAGATATATATATAGAGATATAGATATAGAGATATAGATATAGAGAGATTCTAAAAATAGGAATATGTACTACCCCTGGCAAAAATTCTGGAATTAGCACACTTTAAGGATATTCACCTTTATTCTATGTTTAGCAGTAAATAAACTAATAACAGATAAAACATTTTTTCTTTAATAGCAGAATATTCTGGCTTCATAAATTTTGTCTTAGCCGCATAGAAAAATAACTCAATACAAAAGAGAAAATTATAGAATTTATGGATAAAGAAAGATTTAGAATTAATGCTTAGTTTCCTGTCTCCTCAATCTTTTATGAAACACTTAATTCTTTCAGGTATGGATTTCACTAATTTAATGCAATATTCTTTATCAAAATCGTCCCAAGTCTCTTTGATGGCAATAAAAAAAAATTTCTTAGGTGGATGGGACCTTCACATGGACCAGTTTTTAAAATTTTGCTTTTTTAATTTATTGCTTGAGTGGACCTAATAGGAACATAATTGTAACATGAAATGAGTTACAAAAAGGTTGGGTGGTTGGAAGGATTTTACGGCATGTCAATCCTTGTTAGGTTATTTTATGCTGAAAACATTTTGTTTGATTCATTCTTGATGAATATTCAATTCATGTTGTATCACATCCTGCTCATGCAGAGGGGTTGGGTATATATATATATATATATATATATATATGATGGACTCTCTCGTCGATTTTCGACGCATGAGGGTTCACACATACTATGAACACACACACAGTGATTTGTTTATAGTGGTGAAGGCTTGTGTTAGACCATCCACACTTTTTGGCACAGTTGATAGGAAAGAATTGGTGCATCAAGGGTTTCCACAAACCCAATCAACGACCGACCTCAGGAATTTTTAATTCAGAGTTATCCCTCTCCTAGACTGGTTACCTACCCAAGGCTGAAGAGCCCAGACTGCCCTACTATTTAACCCATAGCTGGAGGGAGAATATATGGATTCATACCTTTCCCAAGGGTATTAGCGCTATGTGAAATGCCAACAGCTTCGTCTAGGAATTGAACTCGAATGAACGAGTCCATTTTCCACGACTCTAACCACTAGCCCACACGTATATATATATATATATATATATATAACATTCACACTGACAACCTTAATTGTTTCAAATATGGATTTCACTAATTTAAAGTAATATTATTTATCAGGGTGATTCCAAGTTTCCCCAAATGGCAATTAATATATTTTCTTTGGTGGATGGAGAATTCTTATGGACCTTCTTTTCTTTTCTTTTTTTAAATATCTTCAAAATAATATTGCTTATTCTTTTCCATCTTCAGTGTTAGAACCAATAAATCAAGATTTGCCAATCTATTTATCAATACTTGTGTTCCTTAAAAGTACGTCTGTTATTATCTTGCAACACCCTCTTATCAAAAATGAGACCGTCCAAATCATACAAGATGAAATGTAAAGATGCAAATCCTGATTATCTGGTGTTTACTTATCCACTGAATTCTTATTTCTTATGAGTGTCATCACCTCAGCTAAATAATGGACCATTCCATTTTTATTATAAAGAAAGAAAGAGAAGAGAAAGGACATGCTACACAGAAAAAATATAATGAGGAAGAAAGAAAGAGAGTAAGGGAAAGATAGAGGGGATGAGCACCCAGAAGCGATAATGCTAATCTGCTTGAATCAAACATAATGAAAAGAAGGAAAGAAAGAAAAAAAAAAAGAGTGAAAGAGAATTAAATCAAGATTATTATATTTTTTACATATTTAAATATTTAATAATAGCTCTTAAGTAAACATATCAAATGTTATAATAATTAAATCATCATACTGTTGTATATCCACAGGTCCTGCTAGTACTAATTCCTTCAAAAATACCCACTAAAATGACACAATAGAATCAGAAGTGATCACTTTAAACAAAGTTAGCTAAAACTAAACACTCCTAATGCCATCTAATGATAAAAAACACTTTTTGTACTAATTAGATAAACTGTTAAATTACTTAATGGATAAGAAAAAAGAACCAATAAATATAGTTTAAGATTTTGGTTGCTCACTATTTGTATCACTTTACTATAAGATTCTCATAAAAGGCATGAACTCCAAATTGCCTTCAAATGGGCCATTCCCAGGCATTTCAAATAGTTATCATTTTGTTAATGTGTTATTTCATTTGTGTTATAAAAAAAAAAAGAAAAAAGAGAGGATGATCATGTGCTAGTCTCTTGTATGGACAAGCAGGAATTCTCAGAAGGGTTTGGTTCAATGGCATATCAAACCTTGTGGGTTATTTAATGCCAAAACGTGATACATATATATATATATATATGGGTTAAATAGTAGGGCAGACTGGGCCCTTCAGCCTTGGGTAGGTAACCAGTCTAGGAGAGGGATAACTCTGATTTCAAAATTCCCTCCAGCTATGGGTTAAAAAATAGGGCAGACTGGGGCCTTCAACCTTGGGTAGGTAACCAGTCTAGGAGAGGGATAACTCTGAATTAAAAATTCCTGAGGTCGGTCGTTGATTGGGTTTGTGGCAACCCTTGATACACCAATTCTTTCCTATCGACTGTGCCAAAAAGTGTGGATGGTCCAACACAAGCCTTCACCACTATAAACAAATCACTGTTTGGGTGTTCATTGTGTGTGTGTGAACCCTCATGCTTCGAAAATCGATGAGAGAGTCCATAATATATATATGATTTGTTTAAGAAATAATTTTCAGAAATCTATGTATATTAATAATTACTGGTGGTTGACCCTCAGCCACCACCTTCTAGCACCTATATGATAAAAAGAGGTGGGTGTTTGCCATCAGAGCGATTTGAAGAATACAGCAGGGATAGTCATATAGTTGCTAGGGCTTCATATGACCAGCCGATTGATCAGATGGGGTTTCTCCGACCATCCATCTAGACCAAGTAAGGGCCAAAGTGAAGTGTTGCACACCACAGGACCACTTAGTGCCCGGATCTCAAACCAGTCAGCCAACTTTCCTGAATGTCAAAAAAAGTAAAATTAATGAAAATGATTAAATTTTTTTCCCTAACCCAATAAAATTGATATTGAAATTTGATTTTTTTTTTTTTTCTATATTCTTTTTTCTTTTTTTTTTAGGAAAAAGAATATAAACTTGCTGACCTGAGCAGTCCAGTGGGTGAAAGGGGATGTACTGATATTGTCTGCCTGGTCATTTTTATTGTATTCTGGATTGGAATGGTAAGTAAAAATATATATATATATATATATATATATATATATATATATTTTTATAAAAAAGAAGGTCCGCAAAATGTATTAGGTTTTCAGAAAAATTTTTTTTATTCTTTTTGTCTTACATATGCAACACATGTTTCAGATCTTCTTCAGGCTTTGATTGATAATATATTATAATCTAGATGTGTCTGTCACACGCACACGCACACGCACACACATATAATATATATATATATATATATATATATATATATATATCATCCACAGACACGTGTTTCAGCGTTTCACGCCTCTTCAGTGTGGCTAGACACAACAACTAACTCCGATCATATATATCAAGCAGGGAAGGTTAGTTAATAATCTCATTAATTTTTTTCCTGTTTATTTCCCTATTCTTTGATAAAGAGTCGGTACATTTACATATTTATAGTAAAAAGAGGCGAGTGCCATATCTTATATGCATTATTTTCATATTACAAATTATCACTGAATATTTATAGCCAACAATAAGGATATGTCATGCGCCTCCTTTTACTATACAACTCTCATTATAGGAATCACTGAACATACATTTATACATACATTAACAAAACACATCCAGTTGAATTTAAACAGAAAATGTATGCCCACCTGCCTCCTATCACATAAACAATCCAAGTGAAACAAACAAGACATGCTGGGCACTGCTGGAGAAGCAAGGACAAACTCATAAGCAATGTCCTGTGAAAACCAGCACATGGACATGCCAGAGCAGGCTGTCCAATAAGGACCTACATTGACCAGCCCTGCACAGATACTTGATGCTATGCAGAGGACCCCCTGAAGACAATGGACAATCAATGATAGGGACAGTTGGTGAGAGATTGTCATGAATATCAGTGCTACTAGCATGACATGATGATGATACTCACACATAAATGCCTACTGACAATCAGGTACACACATATATACTCACACTCTCATAATTGGTGATGTGACACCCTATTGGTACGTCCACTAGTATTCATACATTGAACCGTCGTTATGATCTAGTTTGGAAAGTGATTTAAGAGTGCAAACGACACAGTGACCCCGTCATTATGATCTGGTTTGAAAAGAGATTTAAGAGTGCAAACGACACAGTGACCCCGTCGTTATGGTAACAATCAGGGTGCGAAAGAAAGATCACAGTTTAGCAGACCCGACTTGTGACGAGATGTACAATCCCTCGTCTGAGACTGAATCACTGTTATTTTTTGACTAGAACTTTTTTGGCTGACTTTGAGGCTTTTGAGAGAAAAGATTTTTAACTGGTTTTAATCATCTGTGGAAAAGAAAGGACAGTCATTTCGAGAGATTATGCAACTAATCGTGAGTTGAAGGAAACGTGCATTTTGTCGTTGCATTTCATATTATACGATTCTGTCGTTGCATTCTGTATTCTATGTTGTTGTCATTGCATTTCGTATTATATGACTTTGCCGTTGTATTCTGTAAATCCCTTTGCCAATCGGGTGAACTTTGTTTATATGCTAGTCCATGTGTTCACTCGGCCGGTCGCCTATGCATCTCGGAAGAAGAATTTATCGAGTAGCTCCGCTCACCCTGTCAATACACAGGCTTGAACATTGTACCTTTACCCCCTCCCTTTTGTTTTCTTGTGTAAATAAACTTTTGCACGTTCATTCAAAGCGGTCGGTGTTGTCGTCATTTCAGTTGTTGTTATTGTGCTGTTTTTTGCCTGGTCCCTATTCCTCCTTTCACGGGAGCAGAAAGAGAGAGGTGTTTGAAATCCCATCTCCCTTTTATATAATATTTTTTTATTTTATAACTGGGACCTATCTGGCATACTTTTTTGTCTTTTTTTATCATTGCTTGTTGCACACGCACGCTGGTCGACCCCAACGAGTGTGTGGGCGTAACAGTGATGATATATGAAAATGACCCAGAAAGTTTGGTAATAAATATGTTAATTTCTAAACAGACTTTGAACAAAAGATGACAATCTGGTCATGTGCTCATTGACCGATTTTGAAATCACTCTCCCATGCATGATTCCAGATTTGAAAAGACTGTATTTTGAGCTGTCTCATTATTTCTCCATTGTTCATATACATACCATTTGATGTAATGCCATTTTGATTTAATTAGAGTCTGCCATCATATGATGTTTGGTCAATGTGACATTTATCATTCAGATGATGATTTGTATATCATTTTGAACTGGGCACCTCATGTGGTGTAATGGTTAGCAAGCTAGATTTGCAGACCATTGTTAGTGAGTTCGATTCTCACTGGGCGCCCCATAATCTAGCCTTGTACCACATCTAAACTAACCTTAGTAAATAACTAACTATATTATTTTTAACTAACTGCAATCAAAATAAACAAAAAGGGGGGTACAGGACAAAAAGGGGAGAGCATGACACAATGGGGGAGAATATGATAGTAAGGGGAGTACATAACAAAGGGGGGGTAGATGCCAGTAAGGGGAGAGTATGACAATTGTACCCTATATTACTGGCCTTGTGCCAAACTAAGCTAAGTATGGAACTATAGTAGAGAAATATATCAGTAGAAAGATTATATTATGCAAAACATCTATGTAGGGAAAACTGCTTTCCCGCAGCATTTAATTTTCTCTTTTACCAGGGCTGGAAAGCCTATTGGCTGGGGCTTTAGAATACATCGACTGAACCTCTGTAGATGGATAAGACATCCCCCTCCCCCGATGGAACCACCTATTGGCAGTGCTTAAGAATGGAACCTTGGTGGCTGAGCAGTCCATGACCTGCAACACACTACTTTGGCCCTTACTTAGGCTAGATGGGCAGTCGGAGAGGGCCACTCCAATCAATCGGCTGGTCATGTCAAGCCCTAGCGCCGATATGGTTGTCCCAACCCTATTTGCCCTTATGGCAAGCCCCAACCCTTTTTATCATATATGTGCTAGAAGGCAGTGGCTGAAGGTCTTAATGTCCTGAGTATGACGTTAAAGTCTATCTGATGGAGAAGTTCCAATTCTGGAGCTCTTAGGAATGTAGAGTACCCTTTCATCCTCATTACTCCCAGGTCCACTCTGACCCGGAGTGGTTACCTGTTACAGTCACAGTGGGTTAAATAGAAAAAAATGAGTTTTTAAAAAAAAGTTGAGTTTGAAAGAAAAATTAAATACCCATCAAGAATAAATAAAACAAAATATCTTTGGTATAAAATGACCCTACAAGGGTTGACATGCCATAAAATCCAACCAACCAACCAGGGTTGGAACACTGAAAATACTCCACAATTTTAGCCACCTGTATGGTGGCTAAAATTGTGGAGTATTTTCAGTGACTTTACGTAATTAAATTTTAATTAGATTTATGATAATGTTTTAACTTATTTTGAACACATTTTTGAAATACATATTTTATTTATTTTTATCAGATCTTTATATCAGCCTTTTCATTTACCTATGGAGATGGTGAACGTCTTGTTTTTGGCTACGACAGTTTTGGTAACACTTGTGGTAAACGCAATGACCCGATCAAAAATGTCTCAAATTCAGGGATGGATATGAGAGAAAAGACGTAAGTTGCTTTATTTCTTGTTTTTTTTTATTTTTATTTATAACTTAAAAATAAATACTTATACACAAATGTATCTCTATTAAATAATGATTGGGCACAGCCTATCATTTTTAGTAAGTAGTGTAGTGCAATTTGAAAATAATGGTAAACAGTGAAAAATCACTATAAATTCATAGAGTTTGATATAGTGTTTAACAAAGCATCACTTCAGGTTCATCTTTAACGGGACTCTCACTGGGAAAGTGGAGTTGAGACTAGGCATATGGTTTTACATCTTTGCTGCTGATTCTCCTTGTTGGGTTATCTGTGGGTAAAAGATATACAAGAAATTGCCACTTATATTTATGGAATTTACTAAAAATCAGCAGCAGGCATTGACCAATGAAAAACAACATAGAATGCATTTATGGTCGTTGATGATTGTCCTGAAATCAGTTGCTAAATGGATTTAATACCAGAAGGACTACAATTGGATTCTCTGCTAAAAGGAGTACACTCTTGATCTACCTAGGATTTTAAGGAATAGAAAACTTTCTACAACTGAGACTCTACGCCCTTTTCTATCATAGGAGACCTAAATGCCTAAAATGGCAACCAAAATCGCCCGTGTTTTAAAGAATGTATCGGGAATTCGGGGTAATAAAATTGTATACACAAGAAAATGTCTCTGTGTTGTGTCCATGATTAAAGAACAAAGAGGGAATGTAGAGAGAGACACAACCCCCACCAGAAGAAAAGAGATGACCAACTCGAAATGAGAAGAACCCCTGACTTTATAGTAGAGTAGAAATCTGATTAGAAAAACAAGCAAACTGATTGAAGATGATTGATGCAGACATTAGAAGAAGTTAAGAAGCAGTACATAATATCTCCCTCTGACCTTTGCCAGTTTTAAATTGATAAAACTGGCATAAAAAAGGTAAAGTCGTGAGGGTGGCCTAAAATCGGTACCAGCCAGACAGAGGGAGTCTATCCCTTTTCACTTGTGCTGGACTAAGGAGATTGTTTTTAGAGTGTTTGAAGTGGAGCACAACACCTACCATCAGCTCCTCACTTTACAGCACAGATCCCTGTGCAATTCATATGCTAAGTTAGTCAGTATTGAACCAGTAACCTTCCGAATCCTAGTCAAGTGCCCTACCGACAGCTAAACTGGCCCTAAAACTGGCATGAATATATTGTATTTGATAGTTGTTTTTTTTATTTGACAGTTTTGTGTTAGCAATTTTTATGTATTTTTTTTTCTTTCTTTTTTTTTTTTTTTTTTTTTTTACTTAAAAGTCTGGAGTTTATCCTTGAACATTATTTATTGGTCGCAATGGAAAACGTGTTAAAAATCTGCCCATCTCAATCCATTATTTGCTCCATGTGAACCCTTTACATGGCCGCAATCATTGAATGCTAAAAACTACTTTGAAGTACAGAGCATCAGAAAAGCAAAAAGTTGGTTTTAAAAGTCAAATGTGTCAATGTGAACTGGGTGGAGATAATATACCCAATCTCAAAGGAGACGAAATTCCATAATATGAAAATAATTACATTGAAAACAGAGCAGACACAAAGGATTTAAACTTGTAATTGTATAAAGAATAATAAAGCTAAGGGAGATAACTCGCGATTACTTAAAAGGAATGTAATTCTCTTCTAGTCATGAATAGGTTGGTTGGTTGGCTGGTTGGTTTTTTTGGCATAACAATCTTTGTTTGATTATTCCGTTCTGAAGTCAGACTTTCTTTTTTTTTTTTTTTTTTGCCAGCAATTATATGGTTTCAAGTATTCCTATATAATGCTGTGTTTAGTCAGTTAGCACTAAGTTGTGCCTGAATGTAAGAACTTGGTAGTGGGTGCTGTGGTCTGCCAATTTAATATCTAAGGCCTACCTTCCCCCGCATCACACCAGTTTTTCCTCTGAGTTCTTATTGTTATCTTGAACCACACATTGTGTTAGTTTCTTGCCCGTTATTGTTGGGGAGTGCAGACACCCCCTTTGTTACCACATCAGCGACCCTTCTCTTTCTGTCCTTCTCTGCTCAGAAATAGCAACAAATAAGAATCCTAAGTGAATCTACTATTAACAGATCATTGGCACGAGTCAAGGTCAGGAAACTAAGCAAGATTTCACAAAACATTGCAGCAACTTTCCTAGGCCCTTCCCTTCTTATGTTTATCAGATAATAAATTCTCGACAATTTCTTGCTGTTGGGACGTATTTGTATATTCTTTCTTTTATAATACCACTGATATGTATATTGTATATATTAAATCTACTATCTGTCCATGAGTTTATCTTAGCTTTTCTTTGATTTATTCAGTGTTAGTATTAGGTTTATTAGACTGCATGTAGGATTATTTTAAAAGTTTTTTTATGTTTTTTTAGTGTTATCAATACTTTTTTTTTTTTTTTTTGCTAAGCCGTTTATGTTGTTGTCTAGGCTGAGTTTGCTTGCTATTTCCCTTGCTTCAAATAAAATCAATAAGTAAAATAAAAAGTCAAATTAGATTTAATAGTAAATATAAATTATTAATCTATACATGTATAAAGGGAAGTTGGTGTGTATGTATGACCAGATAAAACTATGAAAATAAAACAATTAATGACAAGGTAAATATATATACACATCAATATCACTGGTTCTTGCTTTTTGTGTAAAAAATTATGAAGATTTGATTTATATTCTAAATTATTTAAAAATTAAAATATACATTGAAATAGCATTGAAATTCTACTTAAAAATGTCCAGCGTTTGTAAATCTGAAAAGTAAATAAATCAATACACTCAGAGTTTTTGCCTCCCCCTCTACCCAGGTGATGCTTGGTAGCCACTTCTAGTTTCTAATGAAATGAGACCTGTATTTGTGAATATCTTTTCAGCCATGTTTTCTTCATGAATATTGAAAATCCAGCCAAGTCGATGGCAATTTGTGTGAAAGAATGTCCAGATGTGAAAATGTCTACACAACGAGAATATCAAGATTATGCTAAGAAGACAGGAATCCATCTTTGCAGTTATGAGGTGCAACCAGATGACTACCATATCACTGTGACGGGATCACGAGGCCCTTGCCCTAAGGTTGTCTATAAAAGGTAAGGTTTTATTACTTATGTATTTACTTATAAATATATTTCTTTTTTTTTATTATATCAAATTAATTATCAAATGAATAGGCAATTTTGAAAACTCTATTTTCCTGCCTATAATAGAGATTTTGTTTTTAAACAAAATACCCAAATATTCTATAAAATCCAATAAATTTGGTATCATGAATAGGAGACCAATATTTTGTCCTTAAAACACTTTTGAAAAATCATTTTATTGCCTCTTATAAACAACAGATTTGCATTTAGATTCTCACACGGCTAATTTGTCTCATGATATATATGTATATGTTTACGTTGTGTTTCATGTATTGTTTCCTGTGAGCGTCCAAGGGTGGTCATGTCCATGGGATTAGCTTCACGCTATTAGGCATGGCCTCCCTTCAATAGTAGTTTAAACCAATAAAGTTTTTCTTTTACTTATATTTTTTTTATAATTTGTACTACTATTGATTAATAAATTTCTTATTTCTTTTCTATATTTCACAGAATGCACAAGCTGTACAACTAGGTTTCCATATTATCTATAGTAAACAGTAGTTTCAGACACATTCCTAAACACTAAAATTTCCCCCATGACTGTACCAAATTTTCATAGAATTTTTTACCTGTATAATGGGATAATTCAAAGTTCACTATCTATTCACCCCAGAACTCATTCTATTCAAATAAAGCCCTATTATTATTGTAATCTGAGTCCATCTTCTCAATTTTAATGAACTAACCATCAGTTTTTGTATTTTTCTTATGGTAGGATCACAGTGGTAGAAGAGTCACTGTGAACAGCTTAAAGTAAGTGAAGAGTTAAGGCCAGAAGGATGAAGATAATACTGAAAAATATTTGTTACATGAAATAAATGCTTTTTTTAATCGTTAGTCTAACAGAATATTACATCCTTTCTTTTAATTAATTCCAAACTGGTTTCATTGATTGATGCATTCAATCTGATTAATTAGAAGTTGGGGTTATTCAAATCAATCATTTCTTTCTTCAGAATGACAACTCCCACCCAATCCCAGAATGCAACATCTTTTTTTTTTTTTTCGGGATGAAGACTGGAAGTGTGGTTAGTGATAGTTCATCTCGCCTGACTCACAATTTCATGCATTTCACATTGTTGTAAACTATCCACTTTTAATTAATCTTCACAAGTTATTTCCAGAACAAGTTTTTTTGGGGTTTTTTGCACATAAGTCACAAATCACATTTGCAAAAATACTGCCAAATTTGAATAATTTTGATTTTTCGGACTGTTGTCCTCATCTTTATTGTGGTATGTATAAACACAACATTTCAGCCTTCCTCTGGTGTTCTCTGTGTATCCAAGCATAATAATGATCCAACCTAAAAAAAATCATTTTTAATAGTTTAACAGTTGATCAAATAGGCATCAAAGAACTTTTGAAGATCTTATTCCATAATAAAGATGAGGACAACTGTCTGAAAAATCAAAATTATTCACATAAAGTCTCATCTCAAAAATACAGACAAATAATTTCAAATCTGTTTTTTTTTTTTTTTTTTTTGCTTAACATTAGAGTCAAGCCCCGCTGAAAGCACCAGTTCCTGCTAAATCACCAAAGTTAAGCAACCATGATCTTGTTCAATACTTAATTGGGTGACCACTTAATCAATAGCAAGTACTGTAAGCAACCGGAGTCCTTTGTTTATCAAATGACTTGATTCGGCATTAAATGACCCAAAAAGTGTTGATGTGCTGTAAAACATCCAGCCAAAGCAACTAACATAAACAAATCATTGGTTGGTTTGGATATTTTGAATATCAGCTGTTTCTTTTGCCCTGTAAATGTTATTTGTTCTCAAGCAATGTCTTGGTTTGATCACTATTGACCTCTGCTTGTCTACCTGACTGTCAATCTTCATTCAACAAGAAATCTCTAATACAGCCACTGTAACAGTCACAAACCCAAGTGTGTCATAATTCCCCCAAATAACTCTTTCCTAGTGGGTCTGATTACCAGCTATCCCTTATCCTAGTCAGAGGTCAGACCCAGACCTTAGATACGCCAGTCTCAGAATCAAAAATAGCTGTCTCAAATTTCATGATGATAACAAAGTTTTATCCTCAAATGAATTCAGAACTGACTTGCAAGTAAACAATTGAAAAAAATTAAAAAATAAAAACATTTATGTTCCCTTTACACATAAAAAAACATAAAGAAAACTTTTTTTTAAAAATAATGCATAAAAAGACAGTTCATTGCAACTCAACCTCCTGTTATTTGTTTTGATGTTTGCTTGTTTTATTTAGAATTTATTTCTGCATTAACCTTTTATCACAGCACCTAGAAGACTCTTCTGCTACAATATTAGCCACATTTTGTTACTGTAACTCCTTACATAAGTAACACTAAATTCACACTACCCTCGTAACACCACTTTTCAAACAGTTGATCATTCACAGTAACATATCTAAAAAAATGCAGAGATCTTTATTTCAGCTGTATTAAAAAAATTTAAAAAATCATCGGTCAAATATTTGCTGAGTTCTTATTTTCAATATCAAAATTATTAAATTTTTCTCTGAATGTTTGAGATGAGGCTTGAAGATTAGTATTATCTGCGTTATTCGGACTATTGTCCCCATCTTCATTGTTATTTGTACAACGTTTCGGCCGATATGCCCTCCGGCCTTCTTCAGGTATTTCTTGTTGGACTCTGGAACTTTCTTTTCGAACTCGGGAACTGTGTTCATGTGTCCAATTGGACACATGGCCTAGTGGATAAGGTAGTTAGGTTAAGACAGTTCTAAGTGACAGTTATCTCTGGATCCCGAGTTCAATCCTGAGTAGAGGCAGTTAGAAAAATAATTAACACAACTCCTACCCCAGCTATGGTTAGTGGAATGAGAACAGGATACCCCTGTGGACTAAATAAATGGTTAGGTTCAAAGTTCCGTGATGGCTCCCGAGTTCAAAAAGAAAGTTCCTGAGTCCGACAAGAAATACCTGAAGAAGGCCGGAGGGCATATCGGCCGAAACGTTGTACAAATAACAATGAAGATGGGGACAATAGTCCGAATAACGCAGATAATACTATTAAATTTTAATTTTCAATATAAATAAGTAAAGTCAGCAGAGTGGCCTATTGTCAGTATCAGCTGGACAGCCAGGAAGTCTATCCTTTTTTAACTAGTGGTAGACCAGGTAGATTGTTTTTGTGTCTAAAGTGGAGTGCCACACATACAATCAGCTCCTGACTATATTGCACAGATCCAAGCTGTGCTACTCATGCGCTGAGTTGGAGAGAACCAGTATTGAACCTGGAACTTTGTGATTCCATGACAGATGATCTACCAGAAATGGGAAATCTTATTATAATGGAGATTGTGTGTTTTTCTGTCTGTAACCGAAACTATATTCCTACTCAAGTCACAATTCTCTTAGTTATTGACATCACATTCTCCATGATTTTATTTTTTTATCTAAACCTCAATTATTAATAAAATTGTCTTACATTATTAATACTGTTAACTATGTCTCCATACTGACAACATGCAATTATATTTATATATAAAACAAAATAGCGGTTTACAGTGTGAACGGGAAGGCTAATTTGCATATTAATATTAAAAATCGAATTAATAAATATGTGCTTAGTATTATTGATTTCTAACTGTTTAGTTTTATTTTAATGAATATAAGCAAAAATCTCTTCAATGAATCTTAAATGAAATCCATTAACAAGATAAAATCACTGTCATTTTATTCTTTACTTCCTCTTATAACTAAATATTTAAATTAGAAAAAATAACAATGAAAGACGAGAGTGATGGAAGAGTAAGTTTCAGTTGTTCCATTTTTTATTATACTCACTCTGTTTCAAATCTTTTATTATACTCACTCTGTTTCAAATCTTTTTATCTGTATTCTTATTTAGTTTCATTAGCCTTTCTAATTTAATACAATATTTTATTATATTAAAACTTAAATACTTGCACCCGGAGGGTGCATATATTTGCTAGTTTTAATAATATATTTTAATAATATATTCCCATGTTACCATTTCAATAGAGTTGGCAGTCTGACAAAACTCATACATATACATATGGGTAGAAATAGATCTATAACTGTTAATATGACCAATATTCAAGCTTTTTTTCTTTACCAAATAATATTGCTCTGTACAAAATTATTGAACATTGAGCTCTCAACTTGGACCAGAACAACTTTAACATTCCGTTGTTAAAAAATGGCTAACTTAGAATCATCCTAACATCAACTAACCTGGTGATTTATCTATTGAGAATATATATATATATATCACAACTTGTGCACCCCCCCCACAAAAAAAATCACTACTGCATCGCTTGCTCGAACCACTACCATTCCTACAACCTCCCACTACCAATTGTTATTACCTCCCACTTCTAATTCCTTGCTACTACTCGTTCTCATTAAAAACGAGACCCAAACCCATACCATCATTTCCTATCTGATGATGGCAAACTGTATTGCCGAAAGCATTCGTTTTGAAACCTTTGGTGGACTGTTACACCAGTTACACCCCGACACCAAAAAGATGGCCCGAAAATTAGAAAGGATCAACCAAAAACTTGTCCGACAAGAATTGTCTGTACAGTTCAACAAAACTTGTATATATATATATATATATATATATATATATATCCTCCTCCCTTCACTTCCGCTACTAACTCACCCCCCTCACCAAATTCACTTGTACTTGCACGTAATTTTGCTTTCAATAAAAATCATTTGACCGATGATGTCCGTAAGAATCGGACAAAACGTTTCAACTCTTAGATTTGTTTTGAGTCATCATTTCTTGTTCACCATCCTTTTACCTACCTCATATATATATATATATATATATATATATATGTATATAATATATATAATATAATAAGATAAATATATAGGTTTTACATATCTATTTATTGGGTGACAAAGGAACATTCACAACCATATTGGTTTCATGCGATGCATTCATCAGGTGAAGATCTTCACCTGATGAATGCATCGCATGAAACCAATATGGTTGTGAATGTTCCTTTGTCACCCAATAAATAGATATGTAAAACCTATATATTTATCTTATTATATCATATAACAGCTCTATTTTATATTGAGCACTCTACCAATTAATACTGCCTTTGGTACACCATTCCAACAAAAGCTGAAATAGTGACCATCTCACACTACAGTATATATATTATATATATATATATATATATATATGAGAGAGAGAGAGAGGGATAAGTTTTTACAAAAGATATAGTTTCAAAAATTTGAAACAACTGGATATTTGTGCAAAAGTAAGAAAAGAACACTGATTTCTGTACCAAAATGCTGGAACATTGTGAAGATGTCATCTTGCCGCTTCTTTGTTGTTTGATCAACAAAACCAAGAAAGAATTTTATCGTCTATAATAATAATAATAATAATAATGAGGATTTTTGAGTCCTTTTCAAGATTGTAGAAAGAGAAGTGTATGTATCTGTTATTTAAAATCCTGATTTTACCTTTAAGTTAGTTACTCACTGAGTTGAGAGAGACTGTTAAATATCTATTCCTTCTTTCCTCTTCAGCATTTCACTCCTGAATCGGTGCGTCCCATCCAACCTGAGAGACATTCCCAAAGATATTGCAAAAAAGATTGTTGCCTACCTAAATGACACGGATATATTTGAAAAGATCCTCGGAGATTTATATCGCAGTTGGAGAGAAATTGTCTTCTTGTGTCTTATTGCATTATGTAAGTATCTAAACAGGTATAAATATATATCAAACAGAATATATATATCAAAACAAAAATATATATATATATATATCAAAACAGAATATATATATATATATATATAAAACAGAATATATATATCAAATATATATATAGAATATATATATATATATATATCAAAATATATATATCATATATATATATATATATATTATATATCAAAATATATATATATATATATATAAAAAACAGAATATATATCAAATATATATATATATATCAAAACAGAATAACAAATATATCATTATATATATCAAAACAGAATTCTGCTCTCATCAGAAAACAAAATTTTTAACACAAATAATATGAAAGATCTCAATAGGCAGCTCTCTCTCTAACTGCCTTTCTCAAGGTGGCTGTTGATTGGTCAATTCAAATTATCAACTAGTACTACAGTTGATCTTCTCCAAACAGCCAATTTATTAAGGGTGGATAACTCTGTTATCCTTACACTTTGTTCATCAAAATGACTTCATTCAGCATCAAATGACCCAAAATGGTTGATATTTACCATGTACCCCACATGTACAGGTTAGGCACAAGGCCCTATTAATGTGGGACCACCCACGGACTGAAGCTCATGGGGAGGCGGGTGCAAAAAATGCGTTGATCCCGTCAGTATTCCCCTCAAGGGGCGCCTCAGGCACCAAGCAATAAACCCAGTCCAGCCCCTTTTAATCGAGGAGGCAGGTGTTGCCTGGGGGGACGGCCTCCTGGGATCAACGATGTTAACTTCTGCGGTCCAGGGCCAAAGCCACCAGACTCTCCGGGCGAAACATGGTTGATATGCCATAAAACAACCAACCAACCTTTTCTGTATTTTTTAAAACTTGACTATAATTTTTTAGCTGATACAAATTCTGGTTTTAATTCTGAATAATTTTCTTTTCTATTTTTTTGCAGCTATGTCTTTCATTCTGTTACTTTTAATGAGGTTTCTTGCTGGAATAATTGTTTATCTAATCCTGGCCCTTGTATCTGTCGGCAGCATTGGTAAGTAGCCATTTAATTGCTTTGTGACAAACGTAATTGGGTACTAATGCACAATAGTGCACAAGAGATAATATCATTAGAATCACATTTTACATATGAATAGCATTAGATGTTGGAAACTCATAAAGTAGTCTAAACCTAACATTAACCCTAGTGTCTCAAAGGTTTTGGATATTTCAGTGAAATGTAATAAAATGTAATGCTTTTTATATGTAAAAAAAGTAAAGTCGTCGGGGCGGCCTAAAGTCGGTATCAGCCAATCAGCGAGGGAGTCTATCCCCTTTTCACTTGCGCTAGACCAAGGAGATTATTTTAGCGTCTGAAGTGGAGCGCCACACCTACCATCAGCTCCTTACTTTACCGCACAGATCCCTGTGCTACTCATACGCTGAGTTGGCGAGGGCAGGTATCGAACTCGGAACCTTGTGGTTTCTAGTCGAACGCTCTACCGACTGAGCTAACCCGGCCCCTTGATTTTATATGTAATCTAATGATATTATCTCTTGCACACTATTCTGCATTTGTACCCATAATTGATAATGTTTGTAAGTGAATAACATCAATTTTACTTCACCTGGCAAAAATTATGTAATTTACACACGGGGTGGGGGGGGTATTTTTTTATTTTTTATTTTACAGTATAGTTTTACAATTCTTTTCATTGTTTCAATCAACAGTTCTTTTGTTGGAGCCACATTTCCTTTCAATTAGTTATACCCAAGTGTTGTGGACTAGCCTAGCTTACCTTTCATAGAGAGTGAATGGACTGGTCCAGGACTATTTATACACTGTTTTAGAACATTGGGTGCTTACTGCTTCAGAGCACTTCAGGGCAGGGCAGGGCTGGGTTTATTGCCCAGCGCCTGAGGCACCCCCCTTATGGGGGAATGTCGAGGGGATCGAAGCAATTTTTGTTCTTTCTCACCCATGAGCTTCGGCTTGTGGGTGGGCCCACATTAAAACGAGACCTTGTGCCCAGCCCATACAAGTAGGGTATGAGGCAAATATCCTGAAACTGCTTCAGAGCGCTTCAGCCTCTGGAGTGGTGAGGTAATGAAATTAACAGCGTCGATCACAGGGGGATCCTCCCCCAGGCAATACCTGCCCCCTCGATTTAAAGGGGCAGGGCTGGGTTTATTGCCCAGCGCCTGAGAAACTGTAGAACGCCACCACTACAAGGATCGAGGCAAAAAAGACTTAGGAAAGACCCTAAAAAGAAAAGATATTAAAGCTAATTTTCACGGAGAATTTAGCTCAGTGGGAGGTGATATAATGAATATGTAAATACCTTGGTACCCCCTCACTATAATCTGATTGGACAGTGTCATGTATAAATAGTCGACACTGTGTTGGACCTATACCTAAGCCTACAAGCTAAACTTGCTCGCTAGACGACCCCACGACTGCTCAGCGTACCAATTACTACTACGATAATATACCAAATACCAACTTCAGAATATATCCCTTAACCCAGATATATTACTATATGTCTGGCACAAACTGTAGTTGAATGTACTAAGATACTGAATATTGTAAGATCTAGTATACAACAAGTGTACTAGGATACTGAATATTGTAAGATCTAGTATACAACAAGTGTACTAGGATACTGAATAGTGTAAGATCTAGTATACAACAAGTGTACTAGGATACTGAATAGTGTAAGATCTAGTATACAACAAGTGTACTAGGATACTGAATAGTGTAAGATCTAGTATACAACAAGTGTACTAAGATACTGTATAGTAAGATCTAGTATACAAGTGAGTACAAAAGAAGCAGATTGAGAATTTTCTCTTCAGCATTTGATGCCATTTTTTTCTTTGTCTTGTTGCCTAGTAACAGAAATCACAGAAACTCACTCCTTCCTCTTCATAGAGATCCAACCAACCTTTCGTTTCTGGCGCATTGAGATAAGCCCTCTAGGCTAACTTTCATCTTGATAATAATTGCAATGTACTTTATAAAAAACATTAACTTGCAGGTGGACTTTATCAGTCACAATCTGATAGACTTCACAAAATCTCCAGGAATCCATGTTAGAGAAACTTGAAACTCCGAAAAACGACATCTAAAAACAGTGATGAGTGTATCTTCTTCACAGCATCCAATGTACAACATCTTTAAGTTGGCTGGTTTAGCTCAGTCAGTAGAGCACTTGCCTTAGAATCGCAATGTTCCTGGTTTGATACCGGCCTGCGCCAATTTAGCGTATGAGTAGCACATGGATCTGTGCAGTTTAGTGAGGAGCTGATGGTAGGTGTGGCGCTCCACCTCGGATGCAAAAACAATCTCCTTGGTCTAGTGCTAATGAAAAGGGGATACACTCCCTTGCTGTCTGGCTGATACCAACATTAGGCCACCCGACGACTTCACTTTATGTTTTTACTTACATTTCACAAGCTTTGATTATTTTTTCTGTACAACTTTTAATTTTTTTTTAAACTAGGAAGTTCCATAGATTGTTCTGTGATTCAGTGATAATCTTGTTTTCCTTTTACTTCCAGTTGGAACGGCTTTTCTTTGGTGGACATACAGCGGTTTTAAGAGAAAATTGGACAATGATGAAGCTTTTCAAATTCCTTATCTTGATGTGGAAATCAATGGAGAAAATGCTTTCCTTGCATATTCAATTATTGCAACAATCTTAACTGTAAGTTCAATTTTTTATCTATAAAATTTTCATCTGAATTTCTGACATAAGGAATAATCTTAACCCTTTTCATGCAGAGAGCGACTTGAATAATCCAAATATACTTATTCTACTTTCTCATTTGTGCAAAGAAATCGGGCAGTAGTTTAACTCTTAACATCCTGTTGAGAATTTTCTAAGTCCAGAGTCCCATTCCTATAAAGATTTATCAAAAATGCTAAAAATGGCCTTTTCATTTAAAGTTACCTGTTATTTCCCTTAAAATAAAGACTTCTAAATATGTTTAATATTACATTTAAACAAAGGCTATCGTTTGGGTCGGATTAGGAAAACAAATGTGACTTCCGCCCAGGTGGAATGAGGTGGTTTAGGATGTTAAGAGTTAACCAAACCGCATCAAAAGAACATAAAACAATGAAATGAAAATAATTAAAAAACAAAACTGGAGACAGTAAATATAATGTAAAGGTTAGGTGTTATTAACAAATATGTACATTTAAGAGGAAGAATGAACAGGAAAAGTTATAGAAAAGTTCAATGTTGTTCACTAACTTTGGAGTAAAAAAAAATGATTAAGGATGTAAAGTGTCTCTTTGGAGAGTTGTGTTAGATACATTGGATGTAACGAGCAAACTCGAGGAAACTGGAAAAAAGTCTTAAGCACCAAAGTCTGATGACATACTTGGTTTTGAATTGATAGTTTTAAGGATTATCTTAGTATGTATGCCTGTTGCTATGGATTTTCAACCTATGAGTCAGAGTTCATAGCTTTGGATTGACAGAGATGGGTTATGGGGAGAAGCGTTACCTTTGATGAAGACAGAACTTCAGGGGTAGGCTAAATGGAGAAGAGGTATGTGTGTGTGTGGAGGGGGAAGAAAGCTTTCCTTTGATTAAGACAGAACATCAGGGAAAGGCTAAATGGAGAAGAGGTATGTGTGTGTATGGAGGGGGAAGAAAGCTTTCCTTTGATTAAGACAGAACAATACTTAATGTGTAAGAGTGAGATACAAATTTGGTCCACATTACTTAAAAAAATGTTGAATATTGTATAATCTACCCTCCAAAAGTGCTTCTTGCTTGAGCTTAGAAATGAAAAAAAAATGGAAAATTTTTTTGCTCAAAAATACATTTCGGCCATTCAGCCAAGAACCAACTGAACGATGGTGCTTCTTTTTTTATTCATTTTCTAGACCATTCCAAGAAGATTCAGTGCTGAATAGCTAAGTGGGAATTTTCTAGAACTTACTAAGAATTCTTGTTCATTTTTTAGTAACTTTGATGGGAGATTATACTGAGGGTGGGGGCTGATACACGAAAGTGATTTATATTACAGGATTTGAACTTTGATTGCCGATTCTATTACACTAAGTGCGCTAGGTGGTTTTATTTTCCCAGTACCCCACTCATACCGGGTCAGGCACGAAGGCCCTATTTATGTGGGACCACCCACAAGTCGAGACTCATGGGTGGCAGGTGGAAAAATTGCGTCGATCCCGTCGGCATTCCCCCTCAAGGGGGGCGCCTCAGGCGCTGGGCAATAAACCCAGCCCTGCCCCTTTAAGTCAAGGGGGCAGGTATAGCCTGGAGGGATGGCCCTCTGGGATCAACGCTATTAATTTACCATCTCACTGGTCCAGTGGCCGAAGCGCACTGGACCCCCGTCCCGAAGGACGGGTTGGAGGCTACCCTAAGCAACTTTTGAACTTGGTTTGGTTTAGTTTCTTTGTTTATGGCATGTCAACTTTCATGGGTTATTTAATGCCAAAGCGATTAGTAGTGGTACTTTTTAATCCATAGATGACAGGGGATGAGGTGGTTCATACCTTTCCCAAGGTATTAATCTGAAAGTTAACATACTAATGAGACTGGAGTTCAAGCTCTCTTACTAAGATGTCACAGTCCAGCACACTAGCCATCACACCAAAGGAACTCCTTTCTTTTGTCATGATTTGTTTTGTTTTGTTTTACGGCATATCAACCTCAGTGGGTCATTTAATGCCGATAAAGTTTTGAAATAAATCAATTCTTAATGGATAATACAATTTTTTTATAAACACATTTTTCTATTTAACCCATAGATGGGACCCTAACAGGTACTACCACTCCGGGTCAGAGTGGCCAGGGAGCAATGGTGATGAAGGGGTGCTCCACATTCCCCAAACCTCCAAAACTGGAACCTCACCATCAGATAGAGTTTAAGGTCATCCCCAGGACATGTAGACCCGCAGCCACCGCCTTCTAGCACCCATATGATAAAAAGGGTTTGGGGCTTGCCATAAGGGCTATAGGTTTTGACTTTGTGTCAAACTTACGAAAGTTTAATAAATTAAATAAATATCATAAATATCAAAATGTTTTAATTGCTTTTTTTTTTTTTTTTTTTCAGGTGATTCTTCTGTTGGTGATCTTTGTGATGAGAAAACGAATTTCCTTGGCCGTATCACTCTTTAAAGAAGCTGGAAAATGTGTTATAGATGTTCCTTTACTTCTTATTCAACCATTTTGGACAATTATTGCTCTTGGTGGATTTTTCACTTATTGGGTCGTTGCCCTTTCTTATCTTTCAACTGCAGGTTTGTTAGGATTTCTTTCTCTTCATTCTTTCCTTCCTTCAACAAAAAAATTTCTGAATTCTTTTGGGATTTTCACGGGATTCATTATCAACACTCCAAGAATTATTTTAGATTATCCAGCTCATACTATTTGTTGTTATTGTGGGCCGGGTTAGCTCAGTCGGTAGAGCGTTCGTCTAGAAACCACAAGGTTCCTAGTTCGATACCCGGCCCCGCCAACTCAGCGTATGAGTAGCACAGGGATCTGTGCGGTAAAGTAAGGAGCTGATGGTAGGTGTGGCGCTCCACCTCAGACGCTAAAATAATCTCCTTGGTCTAGCGCTAGTGAAAAGGGGATAGACTCCCTCGCTGCATGGCTGATACCGACATTAGGCCGCCCCGACGACTTTACTTTTTTTTACTATTTGTTGTTATTTACTAAGCTTAGCTTAATAAAGTCAAAAGTAAGGGGCACTCAGTGAGAATCAAACTCACTAATAATGATCTGTTAGATGAGCTTGTTAACCATCACATCATGTGAAGTGCTCCTGTAGTTGCCTAAAAATAACTGGGTAATTTATGAGGAAGTGCGCCCCGGTCTCCTGCCTCAAAGACCGTTAGCCGGTGACTATCAAAATAACAACCCCAGCTCGTCGTAATTCTTGTTTATTTATCGTAATTTGTCGTAATTCTTGTTTAGATATGAAGATGGATATATAGTTTTGAATAGACTGAGATAGATAGATAAACAAACAAAATAATATAGATAGATACAAATAAATAGAGATAGATAGATATTTTCGACAAGTAAATGTATTTGGGGGGGGGGTCGCTTCTTTTTTTGTCGTAATTCTTGTTTATTTAAACTAAAAACAAGACATTAAACAAACATGAATAAAAAAAATCTTAGTATTTATAATAATATAGATAAAATAGGACCAAATTGAGATAGATAGATAGATGGATAGTTTTGAATAGCTTGAGCTGGGTCGTTATTTTAATAGTCACCGGGCAGCAACTCTTGAGCAGAAGACCGGGACGCACTTCCTCATAAATTACCAATAACTGTATTGCCATTAATGATGTCAAACCTTTTAGCATATAGATTTTATTGTTTGGTGTTTGGAGTTGTGTGTCATTATATTTTATGTTCTAGTTGTAAAAGGATACTTTTTACTTGGATATTTCAGAGAATCCTGCTTCCACTCCTGAAGGATTTGTCGTTTATAAAGAGCATATTCTGGTTTCTTGGTTTTGGTGGTACCACGTGATTGGTCTCATCTGGACAGCCGAATTCATAATCGCATGTGAACAACTGGTCATCTCTGAGATTGTTACCACATGGTTTTTTACACGGTCAGTTAATTAGCATTTACAAGGATTTATACAAACTCCTTTTTATTTTTTTATTCTTTCTTTTCTCATCAATATTAAAAATGAACTGTGACAATTCTACTCAAAACATTCAAATTTCTTTTCCTGTGTATCTATTAATTTCTTTTTCTTATTGTTTTATCATACTATATTAACAATGAAATTGTTTTTTTCATTTTGTCTCTTTGTTGCTCTACCTAGAAAAAAATCTCTCTCTCTCTCTCTCTCTCTCTCTCTCTCTCTCTCTCTCTCTCTATATATATATATATATATATATATATATATATATATATACTCAGCTTAGCTTAGATGTGGCACAAGGCTAGAAGTAAAGGGCGCCCAATGAGAATCAAACTCACTAACAATGGTCTGCTAAGCTAGGTTACATGAGGTGCCTATATATTTATATATATGAGCTGAAGTAAATAAAAAAAATCTTTTAAAAAAACATGATTCATTTTTCGAACCTTCCTTCCTTTTTTATAAAATATCTAATTTTCTCCTGTTGGACCCATAACAACACTTTATATATATATATATATATATATATATATATATATATATAATGTAGACACTTTGAAATTCGGAAGTGCCAATCCATACAGAAATAATTGCATTATTTTTTATGGGTACTATGCTAGTAATATTAGTCTATTTTAATTGTGATTTTTTTTAATTCAATTAAATTCTATGATTTTTAAAAATTCAATGACACATCTATCATACTGCAGAGGTGCCATATTTTTAACAATATTGATATTGTTGTTTTTTTAAACCAACATTGTCTGTTAACTCATAATTTGTTAATTGTTAAAAGTAATCAATAATAAATTTCTTAAATCTTCATATATTATATATATATATATATACCAACCCCTGTGCACAAGCAGGATGTGACACAAGGTTAATTTCTTTCTGGAGTTTAACAGGTTTGAATTCAGAATGTTCCTTCTTCTTACCCATAGCTGGAGGGAGAGTAGTAAAATTCATACCTTTCCCAAGAGTATTAGTACTATGTGAAATGCAAATAGTCTTGTCCAGGATTTGAATTCAGGTTAACAAGTCCATTCCCTATGACTCTAACCATCACACCATATGCCTCCATTAAAATCTTCATATATTAGTCTACATTATAAATACACTGCTATATCATAAATAAACAAAGACAATTTAAATCTGTGTTTTAATTTCTGTCTCTTTTTTTATTCAAATATATTTTTTCTTTTCTTTGCAGTGATAAGAAATCCCTGTCTTGTACAGTTCCAAAAGCCGTTTGTCATGTGATGATTTACCATCTTGGCACTGCCGCTTTTGGTAGTTTGATTATCACTTTAGTCAAATTACCACGATGGATTCTGATGTACCTTGATAAAAAGTAAGACTGGATTATCATAAACTGTTTTATTCTGAGTATTTCAATTTCTTTCATTGAATCTCTACATTGCCTTATTTTTATTTATTTATTTTCTTTTTCCAGGTTGAAAGCGTCTGAAAATGAATTTGCTCGTTTTTGTATCAAATGCTGTACTTGTTGCCTGTGGTGTTTGGAATGTTGCTTGAAATATCTCAATGCCAATGCTTATACAGTTGTTGGTGAGTTTAACTAAGGCTTTTCTTTTAACTGTTGGAGAATTTCAATGCTTTAATGCTGTCATAATGGGGAGAAAAATAAACTTCTTCTCTTGTACTCATAATTTCATTTTTTTTAGTTTGTTGAACTTGCTACAAAGAAGTAAAGTAAAAAGTAAAGTCGTCGGGTGGCCTAAAATCGGTATCAGCCAATCAGCGAGGGAGTCTATCCCTTTTCACTTGCGCTAGAACAAGGAGATTATCTTAGCGTCTGAGGTGGAGCGCCACGCCCACCATCAGCTCCTTACTTTACCGCACAGATCCCTGTGCTACTCATACGCTGAGTTGTCGAGGACCGGTATCGAACTAGGAACCTTGTGGTTTCTAGCTGAACGCTCTACCGACTGAGCTAACCCGACTCTGCTTAAAAGTTGACCTTATTGTATACTGACAGAGGTGTTGGGTAAATACATACTGCAAAATACCAAAATACCACACTCAGTTCAGTAAACATAGGGAAAATACCAACTTCATAACTTTAGAATTAAACCAATATTAATGGAAATAAAAATGGAAACTTATTGCTATTTTTAATGCAAGCCCCAAATGTTTATTACTATATCTGAATTCAGCAGCAAAGGATTTCACAGATAGCTATCTAGCTGAAAACTACTGTTTCAGCTCCCAGTTAGACACATTTCAAATTACTTTATAAATCTAGATGAACATATTAAGTAGCCATGTAGAATCACAAGTGGTTATCTACTTTCCTTCCCATACACACATTGTAGAATATTTTCCCCTTACATTTAGACATTATAAAGGTATTTGCATTTGTAAGGGAAGATATTTTCCCTACGAGAAAGTTGGACTTGTCTAATGAAACAGAAATAATACGGACTACGCAAGGGAGTAGTCGAGTAATAGCTAGTCTTGCTACACTGATTTAATTAGTTGTTAAAGAGCTGCACATTGGACTCTATCTTATTTATATCTTTTGTACCAAAGGGTAATAAACCTATGTTAACCTTTCTTTTAGATTTCATTATTGTTATTTGATAACTCCGACACAAGATACTCACAGAGTTGTAAGCAACGTACTCTGTCAAAAGATTTTTATCCTCAAAATAAAACTAAATGCAATGTATATTTCTACATGAGAGAGTAGTCGAGTAATAGCTAGTCTTGCTACAGAGATTAATTACTGTTGTTAAAGAGCTGCATGTTGGATGCTATCTTATTATTATTTATCTTATTTATATATTTTGTGCCAAAAGTTATGCTAATAACAGTGTTTGGCCTGAGTAAATTCAGATGTTTACATGAGCAAGTTAAGATATTATAAAAGATGTGGTTGTGAAGGAAATATGTTACCTTTTAGTTTTATTTTGAGGATGTGAATATTCTAACTAAGTGTGTTGCTTACAATTTTGCAAGTGTTGTATCTATGTTATCAAATAACACCATTGAAATCTGGAAGAAAGGTTAAGATAGGTTTATTACCTCATTATCATCAATTCATGCTGCTAGCACAAATTCTCTAGACTCTATCTCGCCATCCATCCCTATTAGTAGGTCATCCAGGTGGCATCCAGTGTCTGCACAGAGCTGATGGATGTAAATTTTTGCTGGTCAGCCAACAGGAGAATGTTGCTTATAAGTTATGAGCTGCATGGTGTAATGGTTAGAGTCATGGGAAATGGACTCGTCGACCCGAGTTCAAATCCTGGACAAGACTATTTGCATTTCACATAGCACTAATACCTTTGGGAAAGGTATGAATCCAACTATTCTCCCTTTAGCTATGGGTAAATAGTAGGGCAGATTGGGCTCCTTAAACTTGGTTAGGCAACCAGTCTAACAAAAGGAAAACTCTGAATTCAGACCTGTTAAATTTTGCTTAAAAAATTGACCTTGTGTCACGTCCTGCTCGTGCGGAGGGGTTGGTAAATATATATATATATAAGTTATGATACCTAATTGAATGAAGCCTTTGTACAGCAACCAGCACAGGAAAAGGAAAACTGAATTCAAACCATCTGTCATCAGCTTAAAAATTGTGTCACATCCTGTCTGCGGTAGAGGGGTTGGGTAACTGCATCCGTAGATTTCAAATGGCAGGTGTAACGAGTTATTAATGGGAACAGGAAGTTTTTGTTTTTTTTCACAACTGCTTCAAATCAGTTTGTGTTTATTCAACACATCTACTTTCATTTTTATGTTTAGTAGGAATGTTTTGAAAATTTTGAATTACTTGGGTGAGGCAAAAGTTTTACAATATTTTGGTGTGTGGTAGTTTGTTGCACGTATATCAAATGACCAAACCAAGCCATGACAGGTACCCAACTGCAGTTGGTGGTATCATGGCAGTTAGTGCACTGACACATTCAGCATTGCTTCACTCTGTATGTGATTTGAAAGCCACCACAGATGAATGTGTAACATAGTATAATTCAGGAACTTATGCTTTACAAATTCAAATTAGGTTATTGTTGTGAGGTTTTAAAGGGTCAAATAAGAACAAAACGATGGGTAACAAATGTAGAAAAATGTATTAACAGAAAGTAGACAAATACAATAGAGATAAGTGGAAATTACGTCTGACAATATAGAGTTATTGGCTTACTCGCATTGGCTTACTGCCAAGCCACAATTGTCCCTGTTACTTATAGTAACCCGTCGGCGCATTCCATTGATCAATTGGGTATATCACCTATAACAGTTATAATGCCCAGAAACAATCAAAAAACACTTGTTATTATCAAATCGCTCAGTTGGTGGGGCTTAGAATATGCTGACTGTATGGTGATAGGCTAATCAAGTTACTCTTAAGGAATCTGACTAAATGAAGTTTATTTTTCAATATAATTCTCCCTACAGTCCACACAATTCTTCCATTGGTGTTGTTTTCCCGTTGGTCAAAAAAGTCATCAACAACGGATATGACATCATCATATTAACTTTTCAGCCCACCCTTGTATGCTCTGAAGAGGGTTAAGACCCACCCATAAAAAGGGGTCCTGGGTATGATACTACCATTGGACCAGTAAGTTATATCATATTAACAAGAGGCCATCTCCCAAGGCAGCACTTGCCCCCTCACCTATTTAAAGACGTCCTGTATTTTTAAATAGAAGCAGCTACCCTGCATTGCCTAGGTAGAAGGGGGTAAAAAAAGGTAGTCTCACAGATCCATTATTGTTAAATAAAATGTCATCACCTATTATAAAACATCTTTTATTCTTAATTATATTATTTTTTTCTTCTTTCAGCCATCAAGGGCACAAATTTTTGCACATCTGCACGAAGGGTAAGCAATTTTATCCTTTATTTTGTCTCCTTTGATCTTAAATTAAAATATATGTTTCTTTAACTTTTTTCTCTTTATTTCCTAAGTGTTAATTAACCAGGGCCACTAGTATGAGACCTCCCACTCAAAATGATGATGATATTTTCTAGGCAGACCTTTATGATTTTAAAAAAAAATTATTTTATCTTTTTTAATTTTTTTTTCTTTTTTAGGCATTTAGTATTTTGGTGAACAATGCTTTGAGAGTGGTTGCAATTAACAGTGTTGGTGACTTCCTTCTCTTCTTGGCCAAAGTTGGCATCATGGCATCTACAGGGGCCATTTCTGTTGTTTGGCTGAAGGTAAGTTTTTCTTTATTTTATTTAATGTCATATAAGACATTCTCTATTTATATTTAACACTATAATATACACTTAGGCTAGGTAGTAGGAATAGTCACTTGAAATGATATCATCACTTGCAAATTATTAATATTAGATAGGAATAATTGAAACCATATAATTGTGCACAAATTATTAGTATAAGATAGGAATACTTGAAACCATTTGTGTACAAATTATTAGTATTAAGAAGAGTTACTTAAAACCATAAAAATTCTTGAAAAAAAAATGACCCCAGATATAAATAACCCAATAATGCTCTCATAAAACCAACCAACCAACTGTAGATAGTTCAAAAATTGAATTTACATTTGAATTAATTTAAAACCGATGAAATTTAGAAATGGATTAATTTTGTTTAATGGCATATCAACCTGTAGCGAGATCGAACGGCGAGGAGGAAAACACAACGGACCCAGTTTCTCAAAATTCGTCTCAAGTGTTACGGTGTCTTTGGTAGAATCAGAATTACGTTTTGTTTGCTAGAAGCTATTTCAGCATTTGTTTCATTATTTTCCATAATGACGGACAAGGCCTTCGACATTAGACTAATCCTGGAGTTCAGCGGAGCTGCGACCGATATGCCGATTGTAGAATAGATAAAAAATATCGAGTTGGTCTGCAAGCTCTGTGCCATGAACAAAGGTGGTGCTCTCGCCATGTATCGCCAACTGAGCGAGGAGCGAAAGGCAGACCCAGAAGAGATCAAACGGGCCTGATTCAGATGCACCAGATGACACCACTACAGCCGAGTCATCCGACGAGGTAGAAGTACTGCTGCGAAGAAGCACCAGGCGTAAAAGACCCACCCCTGGTTGTCACGTGTGTGATCTGCAGATCATGGGGGAGTGTAGCGAGATTGAACAGCAAAACTCACAAACCTGTGTTGAGCTAACAACAGACCGTCGGTTGAAGAGACAGCGAGTGGCATGTTGTACGTATGGGCAGAAGCAGAAATGTGACAAGTCCGACTAGTGGTAAAATCGTGAGTGTCCTTGAGGCCGCAATTTGTAGTGGCAAGTCTCGTAGCTGGCAAGACGAGAGTTGTGACGTGTCTCGGACAGATCGAGTATAAAAGGAGACGGTTGGACAGTGGCGAGGAGGAAAAACACAATGGACTCAGTTTCTCAAAATTCGTCTCAAGTGTTACGGTGTCTTTGGTAGAATCAGAATTACGTTTTGTTTGCTAGACAACCTTCATGGGTTATCTAATGAGAAAGTCATCCTTGCAGAAGAACAATAGTAGTTCTATTTAACCCGTTAGCTACAGAGCATGAGGGAGTTCATACCTTTCCCAAGGGTATTAGTCTGAAAGTGAACGTAATAGGACGACTGGAGTTTGAACTCACTTACTACAATGTTGCACTATGTCATGTGGACTCCCCCCCCCCCCGAAATGAATTAGATATGGAAATGATTTATGTAAAATTCATGCTTTAACCTTATTCAACATTTATATCATTTTTCTTTTTGTAGAGTCGATCAGATCTCCATTACTATGCAGTCCCAGTTTTATTAACCTGCGTCTTTTCCTACCTGTTGGCCAGCAGTTTTATGTCACAGTACGAGGTAAGCCTGAATAACTTTATCCTTTTCAGGCTGTTGGATTATATTTCCTTTCTATAGATTGATAAATACGTCTCTTCCTTTTCCTCTGAATTTTTTTAGATGAGGCTTGATAATTAGTATTATTTGGATTATTCGGACTATTTGGAGGGCACATCGGCCAAAACAATAAAGATGAGGACAATAGTCTGAATAATCCAAATAATACTACCTCTTCCTTGTTTTTAACCCTTGCTGCTTGTCATTCCTTTATATACCATTTATCACCCCCTCTTTGCCCCACCCCCTGTATTACCATGCACATATCATAACATAAAGATAAGTCAATATTTTTTTTTATTTAAAGATTTTTTTTTTTATAGTGTGTTTGAAGCATTAATCATAAAATGTAATAAGATTTTTTTTTTTGAAGGCAAAATAATGCAATTTATGTTGGAAAAACATATTTATTTAATTCTTTCGTGTTCTTTATAATTTTTTTTTTCCTTTTTTTTTTTCTCTTAATATTTTTGGACAAATGTCCATCTTCAGAGTATTGAAAAATTCCCATTCCATCCGTGTTTGTTAAAATCAACTGTTGGTATTATTCCGTTGAACCTTCTGATGGAAATTTAAAAGTTCGGCTAAGATTGTCAAATTCCATTGTTTTATTTTCAGATTGTGATTGATGCGTTGTTGTTGTCTTTCTGTGAAGATGTTGAAATGAATGATGGATCTGCTGAAAAGCCTTATTACATGGATTCTTCTCTAATGGTAAGAACTATCTTATAACGACGATCCAGTTTGGGTATGTTTGTATCATAAAAAGAAGGCATTGGGTTTTTCATTGCATTGGCTTTCTGCAAAGTCACTTGGTGTAAGATTGAAGGAGTGTAGACATAAACATGCTTCTGATAACAGAGGATGGATCAAAGAAGGCCATCATATATATATATATATATATATATATATATATATAGTCGTTCACAGACAGTCCTGTTTCGATGTATCAATCTTCAGTGCAGCTAGACTCAGCAGGTTACCTCCAGCTGTGATCAAAACCCAACTGATTTTTCATCAGTCAGTCCTTAACCACCAGACTATCAGCACACCCACTAGCAGGAGAGAGAATTTTACTGATAAATACATACATATGTATTTTTGGGAGAATATGTGCTTAACTGAAGTCGTACCTAATTTTTGAAAGTTAATTAATTAATAATTAATTAATTAATTAGGCGGGCATAATTAATTAATTGTTAATTAATTAACTTTCAAAAATTAGGTACGACTTCATTTAAGCACATATTCTCCCAAAAATTGTCAGCTAAAAAAACATGCCTATCATAAACACATCGCTAATGTGTATTTACTTATCATACATATGTATATACATAAAGGCTGCCAAAGAGTTTGATCTGTTTTTTTAGGAGAGCCTTGTTCCAGTTTGAAATGCTTGAAAATCACAACAACAATGTAATCTAGTTGAACTGAGATTGGTGGAATAACCATTTCGACCTTTTTATTACAACAAGTCAAACATAGCCAAAACGATACTTCCATTTCCTAGAACAATGACCAAAACAGCACCCCTGTTTCTATTAGAACCAATATACAACAGCATTGTAATCTAAATTTATATATATTAATAATATAGTGTGCTATATTTATAAGTAAATAATGATCAATATCATTTAGAGCATGTATATCTAAGTTAGGGTTGCAATTTGTTTTGAAAATCACATAGGTGTGAAACAGTCAGTAACCAAACACTGTAGTTTTAATGTCCATGCTACCCTAACTTTAATATGTGAACAAAAAGATCCTTTAAAAATGTTTTTCTTAAAAGTGCTCAAATGCTGGCCAGCGGAGCAGGATGAAACCAAAAAGAAATTGATGTCTCACCTTTTCATGTTGTTTTTTTGTTTGTTTTTTTTTTTTTTTTTGGGGGGGGGTCATGATTTAAAAAGTTTCATGCATTAGAAATACAATCATTAAATGAAATTCAAAAAAGAAAAAAAGGGGTGTCCTGGTTATGATACTAAACTGTATCTGATGGTGAGGCTCCAATTCTGATGTTCTGGGGGTGTTGCATACTCCTTCATTGTCAGTACTCCCATATAAACTCTGTGGTAGTATATGTTAGAGTCCCATCTATGGGTCAAATAGATTGGTTTTGAAAATTATTAGTAGTATATAGTAATACTTGAAAGTATATCACTGTGTGCAAAGAAATGATTATTATTGAATCGAAATTGTTACTTGAAACCATATAATTGTGTATAAATTATTAATATTAGATAGGAACACTTGGAACCATACAACTATAGCATGTACTTTTTCTTCCCTTTCTTTCTTTATAATAAAAATGAAATGGTCCATTATTTAGCTGAGGTGACAACACTCATAAAAAAAAGAAGAATTCGGCGGACAAGCAACACCAGATCATCAGGATTTACATTTTTGCATTTCATCTTGGATGATTTGGACGGTATATGTGCAAATGATCAGTATTAAATAGGAAAACCTAATATCATAAACTGTGTGCAAGCAAATGATTATAGATAAAATAAAAAAAAAGTGTAATTTAAAAAAAATGTCTTAGAACATTGGAAATATAGTCATGGTTTTAATCAAACATTTAGAAATTAAGCAAATTTTGGCATTAGATAACCCATAAGTAGTTGATATGATGTTAACTCTTAACATCCTATACCACCTCATTCCACCCAGCCAGAAATCATATTCGTTTTCCTAATCCACCCCAAATGATAGCCTTTGTTTAAATATGATATTAAACATATTTAGAGGTCTTTATTTTAAGGTAAATAACAGGTAACTTTAAATAAAAAGGAAATGTTTAGCCATTTTTGATAGATCCTTATAGGAATGGGGCTCTGGGCTTAGAAAATTCTCAACAGGATGTTAAGAGTTAACAAATAAACCAAATCAAATCCATCCATTTATTTATTTTTTTGACAATACAAGGGACGCAACTTCACCGCGTCATACAACAATAGTAAAAGAAATATATAAAATGCAATTAAAGATTACTTAAGTAATGGTTACTTATACAGCACTTCCTATTTATCTATTTATTAGCAGTTAATTATAATATATAAATTCCATAAATAGAATATGACTTGATATCGAATCTATAAATCTAGAGATCTGTTTGTTGGTTTAGCTCAGTAGGTAAAACATCTGCCTTTGGAACCACACAATTCCAGGTTCGATTCTGGCCCTCACCAACTCAGCACATGAGTAGCACAGCTTGTATTAGTGCAGTAAAGTGGGGAGCTGATGGTAGGTGTAGCGCTTCACCTCAGACACAAAAACAATCTCTCTGGTCTAGCACAAGTGAAAAGGGGATATACTCCCTCGATGTCTGACTGATACCAACTCTAGGCCACTCCAACAACTTTACTTTCAGGTTGTATCATAAATTATTTTACTTCTAAAAATAATCTTTGAAAATTAAATTATTTCCTAGAAATTCAGGTGGTATTTTAACCCTTAAAAATTAGATTATTTTCTAGAATTTCGAGTTGTATTATGTATTTATTTTACCTTTTAAAAAAATATGTAGGGATGACAAGACATTCAAACCTTTCAGTTCTGTTAGAGTTGAATCTTTCAGATGTTTTTACTGATTGTTGTGTGATGTGTGGTTTTATTATCTAACTTTTTTGTTTGTAGGAATTTGTGGACAGCAGCAGTAAGAAATTGAACAGCCTTAAGAAGAAGGAAAAAAGCAACACAGAAGAAGCAACTTCATCAATCCAATGAGGAGAATAAAATCATTCCTATTGTTCAGCCATTTTGTTTATGGAGTGGAATCCTCTTCTGGAAGAAATTGTGGAGACAAAAATAAGAAGAATTCATCCCTCCAATAATGAATTGAACTCCCTAATTTCTGACCCAGAGTGAACCTTGCAAAATTTTAAATAGGTAAATAAATAAATAAAATAGTAATAATAATAATAATAATAATAGATCAGTAATAATCTTCAGAAATATAAAAAATAAGTACAAATAAATAAATAAATAATAGTAGATCAATAATGTTTTTTTAAAAATGAATAAATAAATAATGATAATAATAGATCAGTAATAATTTTCAAAAAATTAAACATAAATTAATAAGTAAGTAAATAAAAAAAAAGAAAGAATGAAGTATGTAATAATTTTCAGAAGTTAAAAAAAATACAACAAGATTAAGGATAATTTTCAAGAGTTGAAATAAGTTTATTAATAATAGTACTTGGTCTAATAATTTTGACAAGCTTGAAAATAAATAGTACTGCTGGCAATACATAATAATACTAGATTTTGAATAATATTTGAAATTTCTAGAATTGAATGAACAAATGAATATTAATGGATAAATTATAATTTTCACAGGTTTAAATAATAATGATATTTGATCAGTGATAATTGTCCATATCCTTATATATATGTTTATACTGTCTTTTTGGGGATATGATAGTTTATAATGTTTGCTGATTTAATTCAAGTGTCTTTGTGTAAAAATTATTTTAACATTAGCTTAAGGCTTTATATACATAAGAATTATATTAAAATAATGAATATCTTTTTCTTTCTTTTTTTTTTAAATTTAAAGAAATTCAAACCCAGCTTTTCACTTAATTTGTTTTTCTCATCAATTCATTCGATCTTTTAATCCTTTCACAATTCTCGAATATTGCAAACATCTGATTGAAAATATTAAAATATTACTAATTTAAACAAGAAACCAGTTTAAGAGTATTTTAATCTCTCAGTCAACAAGTTCACTTATTGACAAGTTTACCTCTTATAATAACTCATGTATTCTTTATAATATGGGAAATATCCTTTATTATAGAAGTATATATGATAGTGCCTTTCTTATGTGTATACATTTTTTAACGTTTGTTTTCTTCATGAATTGAATTGCAATCTTAGCAATACAATCTAAGGGCGATAACTGCTGAATCCTTATGATAACCGAAACATACGTTTCTGGTATTTTAAATTGGAAAAGAAGTTTCTCAACACATCATTACGGAAGTAGAATAAAGATTATTGCATTTTGAAATCTTCCATTAATATCCTTAGATATTATGTGTGAAATATATTTTCTATTTTCTAATCTTTTAATACGTTTTTAAGATATAAAACATTTATAATTAAGATATAAAAATTATATATATATATATATATATATATATATTATATATATATATATATATATATAAATAATGATGTGTCTGCCTATCCTTATCAACCATGAACATGCCTATATTTCAGACATATTTGAAGAAAACAATTCAGATATATCAATGAAAAACAAAGGCAAGAAAATTAAAATATAAAACACTGAACAAAAAAAAAATACTATTTTCATTCGAGTTTGTCTATTTTTTAACCGTGTGGAGACATTCGTATCGTCCTTTTTTTATTTTAATATTCATACATTCTAAATTTCACATTTCATACTTTTTGTCTAGTCGTCAAAAAATTCTTAAAAAAAAGGAATAATCAAATTCCTATTTTTGGGAAATTAAAAATGCATTTTACAAATTCTAAAACAAAAGAAAAAAATGTTTTACCCATTTCCTGCTTTTTTGCGGTCATTGCCAAAGCACACTGGAAAAAAAATTTTTTTACATTTAATAAAAATCTGAACAAATCTTTTGAAATTAGTTGTTTATTTTTTTTATATGTTGTTCGTAATGTTGTTTTTGCATGAATTAAATTTTCTCTTGAATATATATCTTTATCCTACCCATGGCAATGGAAATTATGGAATTACTAGGGTTGGTTGGTTGGTTCTTACAGTATGTCAATCTTTCTTGGATTATTTTATGCTGAAAATGTTGTGTTCTAGTCATACTTGGTGGGTATTCTGTTGAGAATTTTGACATATAAGGCATGTGGTAAATGCCCACTCTTACTTATAGACTAGCCGAGAACCATGTGACCAACCTATTGGCCAACCACTGGCAGTGCTCTGCTGCTGCTATTGTATTTATATCGGCTGTTCTGATCTTAGCTACTAACACCTGCTTTGAACCTTCGTGGACGACGGAACATAGGATTCTATCATTACGTAGGATTCCAAAACTTAGGACTTATTCACTTACCAAAGGATTCTATAGTTCAGGACTTACTTACTTTAAGTCCTTTTTAACTGGCTAAGGATGGCGGTCAGAAACCTAACATATTAAAAAAAAAATTGGAGTGGACCTGGGAGTAATGGTGATGAAAGGGTACATACTCCCAAGAGCTCCAGAATTGGAACTTCACCATTAGATGTAGTTTCATGTCATACCCAGGACACTAAGACCCTCAGTCATTGCTTTCTAGTACATATATGATAAAAAAAAGGTTGTGGTTTGCCATAAAGGCAATTGGGATAGGATAATCACATAGGTGCTAGGGCTTGATGTAACCAGACGATTAATCTGATAGGGCCTCTCTGACTGCCCGTCTAGCCTAAGGACCAAAATAAGCTTGTCAAAATGACTTACCACAGTTGATGAGTTTATTAAAACTGTCAAAAGTCCCAAGTGTGAATTTGGTGAGGTACTTCATTACACTTCATTGATCTTTTCTGAAGCTGGAAAATTGCACCTGTTGAAATCCAGATGTCAACAGCCAAACGAAAGAGCTTAAAGTTGTTTTTGTAGCTTTGTGTCCTCTCAATGTGATACAAGAACATACTGTCCAGTCATCATCACTCCCAATGAAATCTAGATTCTCATTGGCTGGCCAATAAAATATAGCATAACATGATCCATAATTACCTGGCCAATCGGAGGTGTTTTCGGGTTTATGAGATGGCAAGAGGTTTTAAGTTTATAAGGTGGCGGTGGTTATTCTTGGTGCGTGTTCTTGGAGTTTGCTTTTAACCCCATCTTATTTGGTGGTCAAGCTGAAAAGGAAGGAATTCAAGGGAAGAAAAGAAAAGAGACAAAGACAAAATGTGGTTTTATGATTTAGGCTTTATTCACGGGACATAGGCACCAGGTGGTAAGGAAATTTCTCCCTTGCCAGCAGTAGTAGCGTCTAGACACAGTTAAGGCCTCAACTTGAATGGCTAGGGAGTTGGAAGTGGGTCATTTTTTTCTGCACATGTGTGGAAGGTTCTTGCGGTGAAGGCTCATGGAAGTTTGTTATTTTTTAAAATCTTAATTTTATTTTAATCCCCACAGGCTGCAATTTTCTTCTAAAGAATACGGACTTTGAGGTTGTTAAAGACACACTTGGGAGATTCAGTTAGAAGAACCATGAGAATTCAAATCGATGATGGACGAAATCTTTGTTGCTAGAAGAAATAGAAAAGCCTTACCCCTTAAAAAAAGACTCTGACGAAAAAAAAATAACGCAGTCCAGACGACCTTTGATACTGAATTAAAAGTAAAAAGTTAAGTTGGTGGAGTAGCCTATTGTTGGAATCAGACGGACAGCGAGGGTGTCTATCTCCTTTTCACTAGTGCTAGATAAGGGAGATTGTTTTTGCTGAGATGGAGTGGCACACCTACCATCAGTTCCCCACTTTACACCACAGATCAGATTACCCAATCTGTGCTATTCATACACTGAGTTGACAGGGACTAGTATTGAACCAGGAACCTTGAAGCCAGACAAGTTACTCACCATTTCTTTTCACACTGAAAGTGGTTGAAAATTTTTATGGGCCATCATCTGGCCTTCAAGCAAGAGCGCTTGTCCAGTGGAATTGGATCCTTTGGTAATCCTCTCGGGTAAAGAATCCTAAGTTCCTTCTTCAATGGTCGAAAGTATACTGTGAAAAAATCAGTGCTTAAGTAATGTATCAGCCACACAGTATGGCCAGTTATTGGCTAAGGAATAGACCACATGATCTCACCTAGTCTATAAATCCAGGTGGGGAATTAGAGTACACCTCAAATCTAAATAATTCCAACAGTGGTTGAAGACTGCTATAATATTGTTGCAGGAAGAAAGATTTAGTCGGCGGACTTTTGCAGTTGGGAAATTGATTACCTGAATCGGTTATTTTTTTTCTTCATAACTCATTCCCTCAAATAAAACATAACTTCTTACTAATATTAATTTTCATACACACCAAGAATTGACATTTCGGTTGTGGAGTTGAGCCTTCTAATATCGCAAATTAAGGCTCACAAACTTTTTGCTTGTTTTACACCATTCCTTTTGTTGAATCATTATTACTACTAGTACAAAATTTTTGAAACATCTTGCCTGAGGGGTGGGAGTAAAAAAAATCAATGTCAGCGAGTTTGTACCCAAAGTAAGTAAAATCATCAAATTCATTAAAGGATTAAAAAATAAAACAATTTGAAATGTAAACTTTAAATATGCATTAAAATAAAACAAACTATATATAGATATATAATACCAGTCATGTATTTATTAAAACTTGTTTTAAAAAAACAATGAGGACTGTCTAATGTTACAAGTTCAAATATTGAGTGTATTTATTCTGTTATGACGATTTTGGGTAATGTGACATAATTTTTGTTACAGACAAAAACCAGAAGCAAATCTCCATTATTAATAGATATCAAGCTCCGTTGATAGTTTTACTAAAACCGAAACACTTTAGCGTCAGCTATCTGTAAGTCAATCTTTGACTTAATTTTGTTTTTTATAAACTATATACTTCTTTACACCAAGAATACTAAATTATTTACTGTGGAAAATTTGATAGTAGAGAGGTATGATCTGTGATAAAAAAATAAAAAATTTTAAAAAATGGTAAAGAGATATCTTGTTATCCTTGAGTTAAATGGTTAGTTTGATTACTTGTTTTATTCAATGCCAAATCCATTCTTGTAGAAGAACAGTAGGAATTTACTCAACGCATTTGCCATAGGTAGGATGTAACACAAGGCCTTAAGTATATGGCATCCAGCAAGGATCAAACTTACTATTCAGTAGTAATGGATCAGTGAGACTAGCTTGTTATTACACCATGATGAAACGCCTTTCTTTATATATCCAAACTGCTCACCACGGGGAGGATGTGTCGCAAGCATAGGCCATCTAGCGAGGATCGAACTCACTATTCAGTAGTAATGGATCTGCGAGACTAACTTGCTAACCATTACACCACGATGGGACGCCTTAAAAGAAATATTTAAGCTACTTAGCGACACTTCGATGCAAGGGAGATAACTTTGGTTGGGATTTGTGTCATACTTAGATAACTGTCAACAAGTTTTATTTAGTATCTATATATATCTTATCAGATTCAGTGTCTGTCTGTAACCAAAACTACGACACTGCTTACCTCACAATATCCTCAGAAATTGCGTAAGTTTATCAATGAGTATTTAATTCAGTCAAAATCATTAATATATTGAGTAAATTTTATTTATTAACTTTGTCTCTATGAAAATCTGAGTCATATTTACCTCATAACAGCCCATGTTATTAGTGCATTTAAAATCCTGCAATGCGTCTTATATATCACTAAGAAATAAAGGTTTACATAATATTTTGTGTGGTTAATTTATTGCCTATAAACAAAACGGGGTTTAATAAATAATTACTTTGTGTTATTGATTTCTAATATTATTGTTTTATTTTCCAACATATTAAAATCAATCTTATAAATGATTTTATACAGAAATCAATTAAAATGAGTAATCTTTTTATATGCGTTCTTATTTAATTTCGTTAGTTTTTCTAATTTAATTATATTAAAACTTAAATACTTATGCCCAGAGGGTGCATATTCTTGCTAATATAAGTAAAGTAGGAAGAGTGACCTGTTATCAGTATCAGCTATACAGCGAGGGAGTCTATGCCTTTTTCACTAGTGCCAAATCAGGGAGATTGTTTTTGCATTTGAGGTCAGGCACCATGCCTACCATCAGCTCCCCACTTCACAGATCCAAAGTGTGCTACTCATGCACCGAGTTGGCGAGGGCCAGTATTGAACCTGGAACATTGTGGTTCTGAGGCAGATGCTCTACTGCCTGAGCTAAACTGGCCCTAATGATTTAAATTTAGGAAAATAACATTTTGTTCTTTTTTTTTTATAAATTTTAGAAGGTTCTGTAAATAGAACATTTATTTTGTTCAATTTTATTTTTGGTTTGGTTTCTTTGTTTAATGGTATATTATCCTTTACTAGCAACAGAAAACTCCCTCCAGGCGTCGTAAAAATTAATTTTTGAAAGACATTGCCTGAGGTGGTGGGAGTTAAAAGTTCAATGTCAAAGGGTTTGTATCATAAGTAAGACAAATCCTCATATTTATTAAAGGAGTAAAAAAAACTGAAATGAAAACTGAGCCCAGTCCCTCTCAAATAAAATGTTACATGCATGTAATAATCAAACAATTATTTTGAATATTTTCCACAAAATCGTAGGTATTTATTTATTTGTAAACTTTTTAGTTAACTTCTTGTTACTGTAAAAATAAAAAAATAAAAAGGGAGAGTAAAATAACAATTTTTTAAATTGCTTACTCAAATTTTGGGTGTATATAGCATAAGGATATTGTGACGTAGTTTTTGTTACAGACAATCTCCATAATTAATAGATAGGTTATTTAATGCCAAAGTCACCCTTGTAGAAGGACAGTAGTGGTACTATTTAACCCATACTTGAGGGGGTTCATAGCTTTGTCAATAGTATTAGTCAGAAAGTGAATGTAATATCAAACTGACTTCCTAAGAGGTCAAAGTTCAGCACATTAACCACTACGCCATGGGGACTCAGCCTTGTTCCATTTAATATCTTCTAGAACTTTCAAAGCATCTAGGCATAAAATATGTTCTACATCAAAGATATTTTAATAATAAAAGGAAGAAAAGAGATCGTTATAACAATTTTTAAATCCATACAATCAACTGCTCACAGTAGGTATTTACCTCATTTGTCACAGGTAGGATGTGATGCAAGTTTAAATCATCCAGTGAAGATTGAACTCGCGCTATTCAGTAGTAATTAATCTGCAAAACAGGTTTGCAAACCATTACAAAACGATATAATAGGATGCCCTTTTATTACCCAACCAATTCGCTACAGGTAGGATGTGACACAAAGTCACAAGTATGGGGCTTTCTGTTGGGATTTTTTTTCAATATAAGGCGTGTGCTAGATATTCACTTTTATTTATAGACTTGCTGAGAACCATGTGATCAACCTCTTGGCCAATCACTGGCAGTACTCTGCTGCTGATATAATATTTATATCGGCTGTTCTGGTCACACTACACACAACTGCTTTGAACCTTTGTGGACGACGGACATAGGATTGTATCACTGGACCTTTACCAATACGCTGGATAGGACTTATAAAATTACCAAAGGATTCCATAACTCAGGACTTACTTACTTAAGCCCTTTTCAACTGGCCAAGGATGGCATTTAAACCCTTAACACTTTCAGCGAGGATCAACACTTTATTCAGTGGTAATGGATCTGCGAGACTAGCTTGCTAATCATTACACCACGATGGAGTGTCCATCAACTGCTCACAGTAAAGCTATAGTTCATAAATCTAACAAATCATTGTTACCGTAGTGAATATGATTCTCACTGGGTGTCTCATTATTGTAATCCTATGTTAAATAAAAATCAAGCTTAATAAGTATCTATGATCAGGGCTAGCTCAAAAGATCCTGGTATCCCCAGCAAGTATAGCAGTTTTATGGTAAAAATATCACTGCTGAAGTTTTTTGATTGATTTTAATGGCATGCCAACCTGTCAGCGATTATTTTATGTCTAGAGGTTAGGGAATTGCATACATGGTACATTTATTTTTTTGTGTAGTTGCTTAAGAGGGCTGGTTTAGCTGTCAGTAGGGCATCTGCCCAGGAACCACAAGGTTTCGGGTTTGATACCAACCCTCGCCAACACAGTGAGTAGCAAGGCTTGGATTTGTGCAGTAAAGTGGGGAGCTGATGGTAGGTGGAGAGTTCCACTTCAGAAGCGAAACAATCTCTATAGTCTAGTGCTAGTGAAAAGGGGATAGACTCCCTTGCTGTACAGCTAATACCAGCAATAGGCTACTCTGCCTACTTTACTTCTTACTTATATATCAACTATTCTCATCCAGTGATGCTGAGAGCTTTTTAATTTAGTGCGTCCTAGGATGCACATATTTGCTTTGAATAAGTCCCCAGGAAAATTTATGGGTCCCAACTAAAGCTAACTCCTACCTTGTAACCTATCCTGTGTAATTTATTTCTATTTTACCCATAGATGGGACTCTAACAGATACTATCACTCCAGGTCAGAGGACCTAGGAATAATATAAATGAAGAGGTACTTCACACTCCTCAGAGTTTCAGAACTGGAGACTCACAACCAGATACAGTTTACTGTCCTACTCAGGACATCCCTTTTTTTGAGGTTTTACCGCCTTTGTAGGGGATATAGTCAATTAGTGAAACAGATCACTAATTAGGACCAAGCCTATTCTAGTAGTGACCACCCCAAGTGGATTTAACAGGTTTGAATTCAGAGTTTTCCATCTCCTAGACTGGTAGCCTAACCAAGGTTAAAGAGCCCAGTCTGCCCTACTATTTTACCCATAGCCGAAGGGAAAGTAGTTGGATTCATACCTTTCCCAAGGGTATTAGCGCTATGTGAACTGCAGCTTCGTCCAGGATTTGAACTCGTGTCCATTTCCCACGACAATAACCATTACACCGTGCACCTCCAACTACCAGTGGATTTCGGAGTAATGGCGATGAAGGGGTACTCCACACTTCCCCAGAACAAGAAGATTGTTTTGCTGGGGTGGAATGCCAGACCTACTGTCAACTCCCCACTTTACCGCACTGGTAATGTAGTAGACTGGACCACTACCCACAACGTTTAATTTCATTAAAAAAATCTAAATAAATAATCACAAATTTGATAAATTCCCTAAAATTCTGAATGGAAAGCAACTAAAATTATTCACATTTGTTTTATCATGCCCCCTTTTCTACCCTCTAACAAGGAATATCCCACTGATGAAATGTCTTCCCTAATGTATATAAAAAAATAAATATAAAAAATGTAATTACATTCACTATCCAGATAAGAGTTAGTTTCAGCCATTACCTTAATTTAAATGAATGGAAAAAAAAAGAAAAAAAGAAAAATGAACATAAATATATAAAAATTACGTCTTCAATTCAGTACAATTCACCAATAAAATACTTTAGCCTTTCCCTCCCCCGATCTTTAAAAAGTTGGCAACTTACAGCTGATTTATAATTTTTGGAACGAAAATGTAACTATTCAGTAAATTAAAAAAAAAAAAAAAGAAAAAAAAAAAAGAAGATAGATATGAAGCAAGTCACTTAAACTTTCCGATCAAGTTTAAGTTACGCACGTTACACACACACTTATTTGTATATTTACCACATCACACTCAGCGGGCTATTGTGGATAATAACCAAAATTTAGTCGATTATTATTATTATTATTTATTGGCTGAACTTGCACAAAGGTGTCAAAATTAGAGTGACCCAGAAAAAACAGAACCCAAATTATTTATTTTCCCAGTAAACTAACCTTACTTAGGTTTATTACAAAATTTGTGGGTTGTTTTTTCTGTGTCACCGGTATACAGGGTGACCCAGAAAAAAGAACCCAAATCATTTATTCATTTTCCCATTAAACTAACCCTAAACCCCAACCCTAACCCATAACCCTAGACCCCCATAGTTAAAATTAACAGTTTTATTACAAAATTTGTGGGTTCTGTTTTTTCTGGGTCACCCTAATTTTGACACCTTTGTGCAAGTTCAGCCTATTTATTTTATTTTTTAACTGAGGAGATCTTGAAAAATGTTGTTTTTTTTCCCACAGAAAGTTTTAAAAGTTTTGCGAGTACGGTTCCATTTACAATTGAATTCGCTGTCAAAATTTAGCATTCCCTTAAAAATAGGATCCCAGTCACGTGACTAAGATGGCGCGAAATAAGAAGTCATGTGTGGATAAGTTGAAAGGAAATACAAAAATTTTACACTGGACACAAAGTAATCCATTTAAAAGTAAATAACTTTTCTAAATAAATAAAATAAAAGCATAATAATTTGAATGTCTATGGTTTATTATTTAATATGAAGAAATTTCGTTAAAACATCAATTACCAAAAAAAAAAAAGAGAAAAGTTATCAAATTTATTTAGCGATAGCTTTTAAAAGTTTAAATCATTTTTACAGAGATGAGAAAAAAAAGAATTTAACGATTTGTGGGGGGGGGGTTAAGAGAAAAGAGGATTATGAAGTATTCTATTCGAAGTAAATTATCCCGAAGAAGAAAAGTAAAAGTTAAAAGGAAGTCATTTTATTTTTCTGTTCCTATCAAAAGTCATTTTTTTTCTTCTTTTTTATATTTCTGATTTTTATGACTTTAAAATTATTTTCAAGTACATTTGCATTTTTACAGAATTAAAAATAACAAAACGAAAGTGAACGTGAAGGAGAAATGAAACACCACTCGGTCGTATTTTACACTCTACGACCATTTCAATTCGATCCACGTTATTTGTTTAACGATCGTTAAATTCAATTAACAAAAAAAAAAGTAAAGAAAAAAATCACAAAATGTAATAATTGAAAAGAACAATGATTAAAAAGAAAAAATTAAAGAAAAAAAAGAAAGAAAAACTCAAAAACTTTTAAAATAAACATTACTTTGTTTTTAGTTCAATTAATTACTATAAAACAAAAAAATATTTCGTTTAATGTTCATCTTTTGGGTAAACTTTGTAAGCATTTTTTTCTTGCTTCAAATTGTAAAAATATTTTTTCTTTATTGAAAGTTTTTTTTTTAATTTTTGTAAACAAAACCACTTCTTGGGCTATGGAAAGTGGTTGCTACTTTGTGTACAGGAGACCTTACGCGATATTAAATCACATATAATTACCTGTTCCACAAAGGTAAAATTTCCTTCAGGTAATTTTTTTTACCTTTAATTCTAACGGAAAACATTTTTTTTCTTTACAATATGAGATTTTCTTTTAGGTTTTAGAAAAATATGCTGTCAAATAAAGTATATTAAATGAGATGACAAAATGACTTGTTCAAGTTTCTTTTTGTTATTCAACATGAAACAATGTTTTAATTTTTTTATACTAGTTAGGGGATTTTTTTTTCTTTCCCCGTCAAAGAAATCATCTTACGTATCTCATCATTCCATGTCTATTGTAACTCCAAGCCGGTAATGTTGGGATAATTTACTAATCATGTCCACTGCCGAATTGTACATATCCATATCAAAGGAATCAGTCTGTTCCTTGGAAAATAAAGTGTAGTGCTTACATCTGATGCTGTTATGGGAAGTGACGTCTCCAAAAACTTCAGTCAAACCTCCAACATATTCACTTAATGGTTCCGACAGATTAACTTTAACGTCTTGCATGTCGCAGGTCTGCAACGTAAAAGACATTCCATTACTGTCCACGTCTCGAGCATTGCCCATAAGGACAACACTTTTCCCTTGGTGTTTTGCCATCATACTACCACTAATACGGGGAGAACCACTGGTTGGGAAAGACATAGTTTTTTGTTTAACTTTTCAAAATACGTGTAACCGAGGACAACGAATACTCAAATGTGCAAGTAAACCAGAAGAAAGTGGCGCCAAATTTCACTTACCTCCCTTGACATGCGCTCTTTAATGTTCTAGAGTATCAATAATAATAATATAGGCCTTCAATTCTTATTTGTGAGACCTAGATAGTTATTTAGTTGTGGCACAAGGCTGGATGTGTGGGGCATCCAGTGAGACTTAGTGATAAAATAATTATGTCTATATATTTAAAAACTGTGAAGAAGTTTTTACTTTGAAAGATATTTATAGTAAATATGATATTTTATTAATATTGGATACAGTTTAACAGACTAGAATTATTTAGATATTTGTAAAATAGATTATTTTATTAATAACTTTACTCTAGCTTATCATAATGTTTGGTCATTTCCTATAACTCCAACATAAACAAAGGGAAACCACTCTTGACTGATAAATTATTTATTTATTTATTGATCTACTAGGAAAAAAAGAAGTTAGGGTTTAGGGTTAGGGTTAATTTAATGGGAAAATAAATGGGTATATTCACGGAGTTCCGTGGTTAGGGTTGGGGTTGGGGTTTAGGGTTAGTTTAATGGGAAAATAAATAAATAATTTTGGCTCTGTTTTTTAGACAGAAAAAACAGAACCCACAAATTTTGTAATAAAACTCTTAATTTTAACTAGGGGGTTTTAGGGTTAGGGTTGGGGTTGGGTTTTCGGGAAAAACGCCCTAAGTTGGTTGTTTTTTTTTTTTTTCAAGTGACACCGCTTCGGCTACGGACTTCAATCGTAGCTGGTGTTTTTTTTTTCAGCAGCTATCGGTTTTTTGAGACAGGAGGCCAGGACGGAACTCTGCGAAGAATACCAAATAAATAAATAATTTATCGTCAAGAGTGGTTCCCCTTTGTTTATGTTGGAGTTATAGGAAATAACCTGCACAATTGTATGGTTTCAAGTATTCCTATCAGATACAAATAACTTTACAAATAATTTGCACTCCATTATATCATTTCAAGTATTCCTATCAAATGTAGATTTAAATAATCTGCACACAATTATCATTTCAAGTATTTCAAGCAATCATTTGGTTTCAAGTAACTACACCTATTTAATAATAATAATTAATTGTCTATATAATTATATGGTTTCAAGTATTCCTAATACTAATAACTCATAGCTTCGTTGAATTAAATTTAATGTTTGAATTTCAAAGATATTTAACAAAATTATAAATCATATTTTGGAAACTGATATTTAATTCCTAAACTTTACTGGGCTTTTTAAAAATTGTTTAAATTAGCTCAGTTGATAGAGCACCCATCTAGATAATCGCAAAGTTTCTGGTTCAATACCAGTCCCAAGATGTGCTACTCATGTGCTGAGTAGGTACTAGCAATTTGTTCACTCATTTTCATTTTAAAAACAAATTAAAATTAATTAAATTGATTATTTAGGGTCAAATTTTTGTTTTAGTCGAAAAGTAGTAACATAATGAACATCAGTAAAAAAAGCAAAATAATATTGTATATGTAATTTATTTTTAATACATGTTAAAAAAATTAAATTCTACTAAAAAATGGCCAAGTGAAGATTTATTATGCACTCAAAACAAACCCTTTTATAACAATCTTAAAAAAATTTTTAAAAGTTTCTTCTTAGAAATCAATAACAAAAAACATTAGATACACTATATACAGAAAAATTAATAACATGTTAATATTTATTTAAATGTGATATAATTTTTTTCTTTCAAACATGCAGTTTGTAAAACTTGTTCATGTTAGGTAGGGAAAACTTTTGTAGGGAAAGAAGTTTAGAATAATAAGCCTGCACCTACAGAAGGTCATAAGTGACAATTCACTTATCCAGATTGATAAACAAAAAATTACCAAAAGTCAGGGAATTATCTGATTTTAATAAAATTTTCAGCAGTGACTTATCAATCAACAAATTCTTTCTTTTAAATTATTAAATTGTTTCAATCAAATTGATTCAATCAAAATAAATCAAAATTTAAAAAAATGAATATTATCGTTCGCAGCATCCATATGTGCCTTGAGAAAACAATTTATATACCTAATTAATAGATAAAATTCATTTAAGATATGAAACACCTAATTTTAAATTTCAAATTTCATATGTTTAAGAAATAATAGTACCTTAAACAGTTACCTCCCTTTGGTCATTGCCAAACACAGAGTCCATGAGTCCTTTAGCCATCACCTGATGAGAAACCTCGTGCAATTGTCTAGGGACCTTTGTCAGCGACCAATCAGAGCACACGTTACTAGGTTTAGTTCGGCCGCTAATTTTTGAGGGTTGATTCCATCAATCTTCCTCTTTTGCTGCGATGGCCATCGAAGAACGACATGCTTTTTTGAAGCCAGCTTACGGAAGGGCCGTTGACGTGTAACGTCAAACAAACAAAGCTAGCAAGACATTCCTACCAGAGACAGTTAAGTCATGCAAGCATTATTTTGCAGCCAAACCATACCCTTACACTTATACTATTCAATTGTAACACATTTGTAAACTACACACATTTTGTATCACAAGTTACATATTGTATTGTATATTGTATGTTACGTGTTCTTGTTGTCTGATAAATGCCTTTCGTTTTATAAGCCTTGTTGTGTTCGTTACCTGTTATCTTTACCTTTATCGTGTTTTGGTAATTAGCACTCTTTTTCTATATACAGTGCAATTTGCAGAATTCCGTCCCTGCCTCCTGCCTTAAAAAACGTTAGGTGGTGATAGATAAAAAAACAACCCTCCCTAAATAAAATTAAAATACCGAAAAAAATGTTTTGATTTTTTATTTGTAATTGATTGTCAAAAAAAAAAAATGAAAATACCGAAAAAAAAGATATTTTTTTAGTGGATTGAAAGTGTTTATATCGATAAATAATTTTTTTTAGTGGTTTGAAGGCATTAAAAGTAAGCCATATTTTTATCGACAAGTAAATGTAAATATTTAGCCCCCTCTCTTAAAATATTTTAAAGAGGGGTAGGGTTAAAATATTTACATTTACTTGTCGAAAAAAGACTGGAGGGGGTAAAATATCGCATTAACTTTTCGGAAAAACGCCTTAAGCACTTCAGCAGGCACCACTTCAGCTAGGGACTTCATTCGTAGGGAGGGTTGTTTTTTCAGCTATCACCGCCTAACGAATTTTAAGGCAGGAGGCAGGGTGTCAAAATTTATGTTGTTAAAATTAAAATTAAAATTAAAAATATGAAGAATCTTCAGAAAAGCCCATGACGTCACGGTTGCTGCTTCGTCCCAGAATTTGACCCAAGCGAGCAACCCCTACTATACTCGTTCCTTCAACACGTACGCCTTTGGGAGAAGGAAAGGACCAAGCTTACAGAGAAATGTGACGTCACGGATAGGGGCAAGGGAGAATTTCGCCTTTGAAATTTCAGTGTCGCGCTGGCCATTACCCTGGGTGGAACTTCGTAGCGTTTCGCTACCACACTGGGTTAGGAAAATCAACCAAGCAGTGTCGCAGCAGACAGCCACCTGTGAGGATCTTTGTAGCAATGCTACCTCACAGGTCGATAAAATCAACACGCCTTGAGGAATTAGAGTATAACTCCCTCAAGTATGAAAAAAGGATAAGCCGGCACTCACTCGAAATTCAACAACCAAGAACAATAAGGAAATTTGTAGCATACGCTACCTTATTGTAACTACGAAATTCATCTATCTGAGAACTTTCGACCAAAGAACTACGAAATTCATCTATCTGAGAACTACGAAATTATGACAAAAATGAACATTTGTTACCGGGCTCAAAGATAAGTTCCCCGCAAAACCATCGTTTTTTGCAAACCCTTACATCTAAATCTCTTTCTCTATCTATCTATTAGTTACTACGCCACCCTCTACCAATTGACAATTATTCCTTCTTCTTTCTTCTACCTATCTTTTTATTTGTTATATTAAAATTGTAAAACCTTTAGTATTTGTTATCGTGTTTTTCTTTCATTCAGCATCCGATTTGAATTTGCGTATTTTCCGGCCCCCTTGAAATTATCTTCCCTTTGTACTTGAAAGGTTTATTCGCTTGTATATCGGAACTAGGATATTTTCCCCGGTATATTTACAAAGTGAATTTACCCGTACTCAGGAACTAGAAGATATCCCCCATGTTGGTATTGGTGCTTCACGGCGCTAATCCCGACAAGGGACAGAATTCTGCATAGAGCACGTTTCATATTTTTAGATTCTAAAAACAAATATATTTAATAACAAGCCTACTTTAGTATTGTTATCTAATAATTTTTGGAGAAAACTCAATTAAAGAGTTAGGCCCCCACTCTTTCAAACAGAACAAATTAACAACAGAGTAAAATAAAAAAAATCTTTAAAAATTTTTGTTATTTTTTTAAAAGATTTAATTTTTAGATTTTCGGTATTTATTTTCTACCAGAGATGCTCCTTTAAAGATTTTTTTCTTTTGTTAACACCTTGAATCGTTTATCTTTTTATTTATACTGTCGTAATTAGTTTCAAATTTATATAACCCCACCGATATTTTACACTCCCAAAATAAAGTGTATGTGTGTGGGAGGGGCAAAATAAGTGACCTTGAAAAATCAGAACGTTTTGAAATAAAATAACTAATGCATTATAAAATTTATTAATTGATAAATCAACACTGAAAGGTAAAACTTGCAAATCAAACTCAAAATACTAAAACAGAAAAAAACAGAACCCACAAATTTTGTAATAAAACTGTTAATTTTAACTAGGGGGAGGGTAGGGTTAGGGTTAGGGTTTAAGGTTAGGGTTGGGGTTGGGGTTTAGGGTTAGTTTAATGGGAAAATAAATAATTTGGGTTGTGTTTTTTCTGTGTCATCCTGTAATATCATGGGATTTTGCATATGATTTGCAAGTTTTACCGTAAGAAAAAGAAAAGAAAAAAAAAGGAAAATATAAGATTAGCAGAATAATAGAATAACAAAATGTTTATCAGAATTCATTCATCTTTTTAATAATCATTTTAGCTTCTTTTAATTTGATATAACAGGATCAAAAGAATAACAATATATCAAAGGAAATTAAACGAAAAATAATTTATCAGATGGATAAAAAATTTATAAGTGGAAAGATATCAAAAACTTTAAATCAATTTATAATAACGGCATAAACGAATACACAAATATAAACGAACAGGAGTTAAGTGACATGCGCAGATCGACCAGCGCGGAATTCGTAATTTTACAAACAGTTTTTATTGGACTTAACTTTATTGTCAACATTTGTCGTTGAAAACATATCCAGCGGAATTTCTTTATATTTTTACCACCAAAATGGAATCAGATGATGCTGTAAATATTCAAAAATGGCTGGAAAGTGTTCTGGGAGACGGCGATTACCAGTACGAAGGCAATACACGTACTTTAGGTTTTTTAAAACAACTTATGGTGACCAATGTCGATATGGACAGCGATGCTCAGTTAAGGTTGGCAGATCTTAGACAAAAAGCGACGGAATATCATCAAGAATCCGAATGTAACAAGACAATTCTTGGATTTATAGGACTAGCACCCGATCTCCTATCAGAGTCTGGCCTTAATAGTTTGAAAACCCTTCGTAAATTAGCCGAAAAGCTTCAGTTGGGTCAAGCCCCTGGTTATTTTAGCGATTCTAGTTACATGATGGCCTTGTGCCATTTACAGCAGAAATTGTCACAGTTGCAACAAGAACATGCCGATCAAAAAAGGATTTTATTTAATATGGAAATGGATGGGAAGGGTGAAAGTCAAATGTTGATGAAGATCAAACAAGATTTAGATGAAAAACTGAAGACTTCCAATTTGAATGCCGAGGAAGAAACGAAAATGTCAAAATATTTTAATGCAAAGAATACTTCTTATAAAACAAGAGTTGTGCAGAAAAACAAAACCTTATCAAAGATTGGGGCCAGGTTTGTTTATATTTTTGTATTTGTTCATATTTATTTTCTTTTTTGTTTTGTCCATGAATTTTTAGGTATTTATTGCTTTGTTGGTAATTTTCACCTTTAGTTGGCTAAATTCCTAGCAAATAAGGCAATTAGAGTAACCTCCCTTGACTTTCACTTTGAAACAAGCCCGTAGGCGTTTTGAAAGTCTCCGTGCGAAATAAACAAATCTTAGAAACTTTTTCGAAAACAATACAACTGCATGCTTTAACACAAAAATATCATAAAACGTGTTTCTTAATAACAATTAAGTTCATTTCAGATAATGCGCACGCACAATTTTATGCTAGGAATTTAGCCAACTAAAGGTGAAAATTACCGCTTTATTTATATTTTGGTACTTTTAGGAATTTCAGGTTGGCTTATATTACGATTTGAACTAAAAAAAAAAAAAAAAAGTCACTTAAATTTGAGTCCTAATCGTTACGCCTTAAAAGTATTTGTTTAGGATTTAAAATGTTTGTCCTGTAAGTTATTCTAATAGATTAAACTGTTTGGTTGTTTTTAAAGGGGGCACATTTGAAATGATATGGCCATAAAAACGAACAATTTTAACGTGTAATAAAGCCCAATATAGTTGTCTCTCCTGGGTCAGTTTACTATAAATACCAAAGAATCTTCACCTTAACTGGACCACAGTTAAGTTATATTGAGTAAAGCAATTACTTAGTCTTTTATTACATAATGTAAATGATTTTATATAATTTTGATTTTTCAGACTGTTGTCCTCATCTTTATTGTGGTATATAAAAAAAACATGTTTTGGCTGCTGTATCCTCCAGCTTTCTTCAGGTGTTCCCTGTCTGTCCGAGCATATCAATGACCCAACCAGGGAAATCATTTTGAATAGTTTAGCTGTTGATCAAACAAGGCATCAAAGAACTTTGGAAGATTTCATTCAATAATCAAACTATTGAAAATGATTTCCTAGGTTGGGTCATTGCTATGCTCGGATAGACAGAGAACACCTGAAGAAGGCAGGAGGATACAGCAGCTAAAACATTGTTTTTTTTTGTTTTTTTTACATATCACAATAAAAATGGGGACAACAGTCTGAAAAATCAAAATTATTCACATCAAGCTTTTTTTATTTTCTGCTGCTAGGGGCGCTTTGAACTAGTGGTAATGATATTAAAGCTCCGAAACCACACTTGAATTCAGGGTTATCGTCTGATGATGACTTTAGTCTAAGGCAAATAAAAAACACCTGTAAAAGGCCCGAGGATACAGTGGCTTGAACATTGTGTTTATACATATGACAATAAAGATGAGGACAATATTCCAAAAAATCTAAATTATACACATCAAGAAGAGATGCTGATAGGTACACGTCCTGCGTCCATGACACACAAAAATCTAAAAGGATGAAGTAAAATCATATCCATTTGTCCCAGTGTTTTTCTTTTTTCTTCCCTCACCATTTCAAGCTAACTGTAAATATATTTCAATAGTTTCTTAGAAATGAATTACACAGGATGGGTTACAAGGTAGGAGTTACACGACTTTAGTTGTTTCCCCAGATCATAAATAAAAACCCTACAATCTATTAAAAAAAATTTATTTGGGACCCATTAATTTTCCCGGGGACTCATTCAAAGTAAATATGTGCGTCCCGGGATGCACTAAATAAAAAAGCTATCAGCATCACTGCATCAAGCTTCAATTAAAAAAATTCAGACAAGTAAATGATTTTGTTTTGAATGATGGATTTTTTTCTCTTTTCAGATCTTCCTTACATCATGGAGGATTAGCTAAAGTTTCCAGTGAAGTATCAGAATTGCAAAAAACAACAAAGGAAATCCAAAAGAAATTGTGGACTTATGAAAAATTACCCCCAAGTCTCAGTATGATGAATGTTAAAGTGGCTGAAAAAGAAGTTGAAATGGCTCATCTTGAAGAAAAATTAAATTTATTATTTAACCAAGCTGATTCACAAAATGCCCTCTAAAGGATTAATTTTTATTTCATTTTAATTTTTTTTACTTTTTAAAATTTAATCTTTTTTAATTGTTTTATTTGTTAAACCCCAATGTAATAATTGTAAATAATTGTTAAGGTTAAAAAAACAAAAAACAATGGTGTATCAAAATCATTTTTTATCTTTTAACTTTGTAATTGCATTTTTTTATGAATGAAATATTTTCTCAAAAAAAAAATTGAATAATCCTTTGGCTAAAAATATTTAAGTCAAAAATAGAATCAAACATTTTACTAAAGATATTTAACTTCATTATGTTTTTAATCTTAAAATTAATATACGCTCTGTCGCAGGAGATTTAGGGAGATTCACTGACTGTATCTCCTTTAGAGAGTATTACAACCCACCCCCTTTATAAAAAGGGGGTTTCTGTTTTTGACTCGTGTGTTCAAAGTCCAAAAATTTGTTTGACAACCGAGGCCTTTTTTACTCAAATTTTTTGTTCAAACTTTGAATTGTTCAACTTCAGAGTCATTCAAGAATCAAGGTTCCGTTGTATTTAATGTCATTATGTTTTTAATCTTATAATTAATATACGCCCTGTCGGTATCTCCTGCTGAGGGTATTACACCCCCACTCCCTTGAAAAAAGGGGTGTCCTATGTATGACACCAAACTGCATCAAATGGTGAGGCTCCAGTTCTGGAGATCTGTAGTGCAGAGAGTTTCATCTATGTGTCAAATAGATCTGTTTAAAAATTTGTATTCGATTGGAATATTTGATGCCATATGACTGTAAATTGTTTGTATTAAGTATAGTTATTTGAAGGTATAATTGTTTACTTAGGATTATTATTAGTTACTTGAAACCATATAACTATTTGCAAACAAATGACTACTATTAAATAGAAATAATTACTTGAAACAATTTATTAGTATTAAATTGGAATATTTGATATATAATGATATATAACTGTGTACGAAACAAGTCTAAAGAAACAACTACACAAAAAATGTAAATATAAATGTACAATAAACACAATCCCTTAACCTCTATGCAAATAATAACCCTAAACAGGTTGATATGCCATTAAAATCTTTATTTTTATCTTTATTTGTATTTCTTTTTTATTTTTTTTTCCTTTTTAAAAAATTTTAATCTTATAATTTTTTTTATTTGTTAAAACCCCAATGTGTAATTATTGTAAATTAGCTACCCATTATTGTCCCCGATTTAAAAAGTGAAAAATAAATCTCTTTTCTATATTTATATATAGATTAATAAAAATTCTTTTTCTATATATTTGTTTTATCTTTTCTTTTTTTTATATGTTCTTGTTTTTAAGTTGTTTATTTTTATTCTTGTTTGTATTTTTTCTTTTATTTGCTTTTTATTATGTCTTATCCTTTATGAATTTGTTTTTTTAATCATCTTTTAGATTATTTTTTTGATATAACATTGATTCATATCCTTATATCTTTATTTAGCTTTTCTTATGGAAAATGAGGGGTAAAATTTTTTTTTAACCTCCAGATAAAAATAGGGCATGGATTTTAATAATAATAATAATGAAATTTATTGTGTACAGTGCTCAGGCGCACCAGAACTCATCAAAGTTTCATGTCCATTACACAGAATAATGTTGTGTCAGGAACATGAACAGTTCACAGTAGTAATATGCATGTATGTGTGTGCTTTGGTGCTTGCTGGTCTCCACCAATTTTCCTTTATAAAATGATATTTGCTCAGTTGTTGAACACATACAGTCAGACAGAATCTTTCTTTTATATATATTAGATAAGTCAATATAAAATAAAAATGATGTGTCAAATCAAAATCATTAAAAATTTACTTTTTTTTTCTCACTAAAAAAATTATTAATTCTTTGGCTGAAAATATTCAAATGAAATTTTAGGCAAAAACAATCAATCATCTTATTATAATGGAGATTTGGTGTCTGTCTGTCTGTAACTGAAACTATATCACTGCTTACATCACAATACCCTCAGGAATTGCCTTTAAGAAGTTATAAAAAAAATAAAGTTACTAGCAGGACCTATGGATATACCACAGTATGATAATTTAATGATTACAAAGTTTGATATGTTTACTTAAGAGCTATTGCTAAATCGTTCAATATGTAAAAAGTATTATAATTTTGATTTAACTCTTTCACTTTTTTTTTTCTTCTTTTCTTTTGTTCCTTCTTTTCATCTTTTCCTTATGTTCGATTGAAATAGATTAGCATTATCGCTTCCACGCGCTCACACCTTCTCTCTATCTTTCCCCTACTCTTTTTTCTTATATTTTTTTTGTAGCATGTCCTTTTTCTTCCCTTTCAATACAAACGAAATGGTTCATTATTTAGCTGAGGTGATGACACTAATAAAAATTTGGTGGCTAAGCAACAGCAGATTTACATTTTAGCATTTCATTTCGGATGATTTGGACAGTCTCATTTTTAAGCAGAGGGTATTGCAAAATGATAATGGTTGTACAATTAAGGAACACAGGTATTAATTATAGATTCTTTTTTAAATTCTAGCATCATTAATTTTCTGGCATAATGACATACGAGTGAGACATACTGAGGATTGAACTCTGAACTGATTATAAAAAGCCTAGGAAACCAGCTTTCTCATCATCACAAGGTGTAACCCTGTGATGCTTAAGGATGGAATCCTGGTGACTGAGCAGTCTATGACTTGCAACATTCCTCTTCAGTCATTACTTAGCTTAGATGAGCGGCTGGAGAGGCCCCCCCTCTGATTAATCGGCTGGTCATCTCAAGCCCTAGCACCTATATGATTTCCCAACCCTATTGCCCTTATGGCAAGCTCCAATCCCTTTTTATCATATGGGTGCTAGAAGGCGGTGGCTGTGGGTCTACATGTCCTGGGAATGACGTTAAACTCTATCTGATGGTGAGGTTCCAGTTTTGGAGGTTTGGGGAATGTGGAGCACCACTTCATCACCATTGCTCCCCGGTCCATTCTGACCTGGATTGGTAGTACCTGTTAGGGTCCCATCTATGGGTTAAATAGAAAAATGTATTTATAAAAAAATTGTATTATCCATTAAGAATTGATTTATTTCAAAACTTTATCAGCATTAAATGACCCACTGAGGTTGATATGCCGTAAAACAAAACAAACCAAACCAAACCTAGCACCTATATGATTGTCCTGACCCTATTGTCCTTATGGCAAACCGTTTTTACCATATATGGGCTAGAAGGCTAAATAGTCATCAGACTAGTCCATCTTGTGTGGGGGTAGTTTGTCTACTCCACAACAACTTTGCAAGTTTGGTTTAGTAACCCACTCAAGTTGGTGGTGTCCATTCCTTTTGATATCAATGTTGCTGATGTACATATCTGTTTGAAGAAGAATCTCTTTGGTTTGGTTTGTTTTGTTTTACGGCATATCAACCTCAGTGGGTCATTTAATGCCGATAAAGTTTTGAAATAAATCAATTCTTAATGGATAATACAATTTTTTTATAAATACATTTTTCTATTTAACCCATAGATGGGACCCTAACAGGTACTACCACTCCGAGTCAGAGTGGACCAGGGAGCAATGGTGATGAAGAGGTGCTCCACATTCCCCAAACCTCCAAAACTGGAACCTCACCATCAGATAGAGTTTAATGTCATTCCCTGGACATGTAGACCCGCAGCCACCACCTTCTAGCACCCATATGATAAAAAGGGGTTGGGGCTTGCCATAAGGGCAATAGGGTTGGGAAAATCATATAGGTGCTAGGGCTTGACGTGAAGAATCTCTTTGTATTGCAAAGTGATGAAATATTTCAAACAAGATTTAAAAATGGGAAGCATAATATTTGACTGACATGGCCACATGGATATACAAAGTTGAGTTATATATATTTACCGACCCCTTCGCACAAGAAGGATGCAACACATGGTCAATTTCTTAAGCAGAGTTTAACAGATTTGAATTCAGAGTTTTCCTTCTCCTAGACAGGTTGCCTTACCAAGGTTGAAGAGCCCAGTCTGCCTTACTATTTACCCATAGCTGGAGGGATTATATAGTTGGATTCATATCTTTCCCAAGGGTATTAGTGCTATGTGAAATGCAAACAGTTTCGTCTAGGATTTGAACTCGGGTCAACAAGTCTATTTCCTACGACTCTAACCATTATGCCACACGCCTCTAAGATAGAGTTGAGTTAATATAGTTCTAAGTGAAAATCATCTTTAGGTTGCAGGTTCAATCCTGGCTAAGGGTGATAATAACATAGAATACTTAACATAGCTTAACACTTATACTCAGTCATGGTTAACAGTGAAAACAGTCTACCCTCATGGATTGAATAAAGGATTCTGTTCAAAGTTCCATGAAGGCTCCCGATCATGACATGAAGGCTCCTGAGTTTGACAAGAAAGTTCCCAGGTTCGAAGAGAAAGTTCTGGAGTTTGACAAGAAATATCTGAAGAAGGCTGTAGGGCACATTGGCTAAAACATGTATATAACAATAAAGATGAGGACAATAGTCTGAATAATACAGGGAAGCATAATGTTTGGAAAAGTAGATATTTACCCAACCTGTTTGCCACGTATGAGACATCAGGCTGTAAATATGGGGCATCCTGCAAGGATCAAGCTTGCTATTAAGTAGTAACTGTACTGCGATAATAGCTTGCTAACCATTACACCATGATTGGATGCCCTGATATAATGTTTGGAAATTCAATGACACTGCTAAAAAATATCCATTACTCTGGGAGAGAAAGTGCATTTGTATATTACTGTTTTCCTTTATCTTGATAATGATAATGAAATTTATTGTGTACAGTGCCCAGGTGCACCACAACTCATCAAAGTCTCATGTCAAGTACACAGAATAATGCATTAGTGTCAGAAAAATGAACAGTTTACAGTAGTAATATGCATGTATGTGTGCGTGTGTGTGCATATGTATGTGGAGAGTGGCATCAGGTATAGTGTTGGCGGACTACAGGAAGCATGGAGGCTTTGAAAGACTCAGTGCTTCGGCAGCCTACAACAGACGCGGGCAGTTTATTCCATGTCTCCGCAACTCTGAGCGTGAAAAAATGTTTCCGAAAGTCACGTGAGCAGTGCTGTTTTCTGGTGAATCTGATTACAGCTATGTCTTTAATTTATTATAACCAGCTCAACATTGTACAAAGAGATGATCTTCGATTATCAATGACAACGTTGGAACCAAATATTGCAAAACTAACAGAACAACATCAACCATAAGGATTGCTTTGAATAAAGTAGTCTTTTTTAATAAATATGTCCTTGTATATTTGACTTATTTTACTAGTAAACATTGAATTTCCATAGAATTTAGTTGTTAAAGTTTACGTACAATGAATTAGTTATACTTCTACAATACACTAAATATTTTAACAATATTTATACAATTCCTAATAATATTTAAATATAAAAAACCAATAGAAAAAATACAAAAACAAAAAACACCAAATGACTATGGGAATCCACCGAGTAAAATAAAAATCAAAGAGGTCCATAGGTTAATAAAAAAAGTTGAGAACCACTGGATTAAAGTGTCTTGAATATATATAAGAAAAATGTATCAACTTTTTCTCCCCCCCTCCCCCCGATTTAAAAATCCAAACTTTAATTATTTGGAATACTGATTTTAAAGCTAATTTAAATTAGTATTTAATTAGCTCCATTTTGCATATTCTATTGTAGCTTTTCCCCAAAAATCGTCTGCTACAGTTTTTTAAAAACGAATTAAAATTGATTAAATCTATTTAAGGTCAAACTTTTGTCTAAAACAATAAGTAGTAACATAATACCATCATTAAAAAAAGAAAAATATTGCATATGCAATTTATTTTTAATTCATTTAAAAGGATTATTTTTTTGTCAATTTCGACCCATTTGGCCAATTTCGACCCATTCGGCCATTTTGGCTCTTTTTAAATGGCTTGTAATGGCTTGTTTACAAATTTAATGTAACATTCACGATTGCAAAAAATTTACCAAAAATCAGGGAATTTTCAGTATTGATTTATCAATTAATGAATTTTATAATGCATCAGTTATTTTATTTCAAAACTTTAATTAAATATTTTTGCTATGAAAAATTAATATATAAAATTCATTTAAAATAAAAATATTCTGATGTTAAGTTTAAAATGTTATATTTTTAGATTCTAGAAATAAATGTCTATTTAATGCAAACCTTATTTTAGTCAAACAAAGTATACGTTTTGAAGAAAAACTCTATTGAAAATTTAGCCCCCACCCCCGTTTTAAACAGAAAAAATATCGATGTATAATTTTTTCTTTTATAAGATAATAGCCAATTAAATATTTATCGAAATGAGTAAAAAAGAAATCTCCAAAAAATTAATTTTTTTTTTTTTAACATTCTATTTTCCTATTTTCAGTACTTATTTTCTTATAAAATATTCCCCTTAAATTTTTTTTTTTTTCTATTTACAACTTCGGTCTTTTATCTTTTTATTTCTACTGTAATTAGTATCAAACTAGGAACAACTCGCCGAGATTTTACATCCCCAAAATAAGGGGGTTGGGGTCAAAATTAGGTGACCTGAAAAAAATCAGAAAGCTTTGAAATAAAATAAATAATGCATTATAAAGTTCATTTATTGATAAATCAACACTGAAAATTTCATTAAAATCCGATTATTCCCTGATTTTTGGTAAATTATTTTCTCGGGGGGGGGGGGGCTAAATTAATTTTGTCAAAAACGGATTTTAGGACAATTTTGGGTATACCTATTCTATTGATTAGCTGATTTAGCTGCTACTACTACTACTACTGCTGCTGCTGCTACGAGACTTTATCGGTATTTAGATGAAAAGGCCAAAGCAAAAAAAAAAGATACAATAGTAGAATTGAAGTATCAAAGGAATATTATTTAGAATATATGAATATAAATTTTTTAAAGTTGAAAAATTACTCGCGTGATGAAATAAAAAATTACGAGCTTGCCAGGATTCGAACCTGGAATCTTCTGATCCGTAGTCAGACGCGTTATCCATTGCGCCACAAGCCCTGAACATGAAGACGATGGGAAAACTTAACTATTTATATATAATAAAAATTATATTATTGATATCACAATTTTTTTTTAATTATTTGATTTATGGATTTAAATTAAACTATTTCTGAATTTTTAATGATCTCATTTTAAATTATTATTTGTTTATCTGTAATTTGGTTGATATAAATGTTCGTTTTACTTTGTAAAACACCGCATTTTTTCTTTTTTCTTCTCTCGCAAGTAACTTTGTTTATTAAAACAAAAAAGTAACTAATTTATTAAATTATTCAATATATAAAGAAAGTTATTGTAAGTTTCATTTAACCCAAAGCGATTAAAATAATCCGTAGAAGATGAGCAAATCAATGGTGACTGGATTATTGTATGGAAGCCCAGCAACGATATAAATCGTTTTACTTAATAGATAAAACATTTGATATGATAAAATAACAATGAGCATAAATAGCCCCTATTAAAATATTTTTGTTAGTTTTCATTGTTTTAATTTCATTCTTTTGTTTATTTTATGATTTATTAATAATAAGAGATTTAGATTTTAATCATTTTTTTATTTATTCTTTTCGGCTTGAAAAGAGATGCAGTCAACTTCTTTTTAATCTTTAACTTATATCGCCACAACTTGTCAACTCTGACATCGATTCAAATGTGAGAACTTTTCGCTATTTTTGTGTTAACTGATAATGTTATCATAACATATAAAGGGTTGCGCAAAATCCGTAACGGGAGGTAATAATTTTATTTTCTAAAATTTTCAAACTATTTAATATAAATAAATCATCAATTAATAAAGTAGTGAAAATATCATTAAAAATTGATGATTAAAAAAAAAATAATAGTTACTATTATTTAAAAAATCAGCCAATTTTTAATGATATTTTCACTACTTTATTCAATGAATAAAGTAGTGAAAATATCATTAAAAATTGATGATTTATTTTATAATGAATAGCTTATTTTATTTAAAGAAGAAAAAAAGTTTTTGTCAGTTAAGATTGAAGAGGAGAAAACTTCTGTCATTTGAATAAAAAAAAAAAAATTCCAGTCCCAAATTTTTACATTTCTAAAAAGAGGACGTCATAATTTTTTTTTTCTAATTTTAAAAATTTCAGCACCCGAAAAAAGTTATTTGAAAATATAAAAGATAACTTTTCAAAACTCAAAAAATAATTTTTCGAGTGGTTTTTCTTTCTTCGTAGTTTTAAAAACAATTTTTTTTTAATTGATGCAAAAAAGTCTTTTCTTTGATTCAATTGGCCTATTTTTATTCAATTGAAAATTTAATAGTAAATTTTAAACGTCTGGGAGGTAGCATGTTGTCCACAAAGTTTTGGTCATGAATTTGAAAAAAAAAATTAACAGTTTCAAAATTTCGTTTACTAAAGACTAGTGTGATCTTAATTAAAAATGTTTTTTCCCTTTTTACTTCAAAATAGCCAGATTTCTACTCTGGGGACAGTTAAAATATTTCAGAGTGCAAGTCCTTGTTATATTGTTATTTTCTCTTATGTTTTTTTAGTTACGCTGTGTAAATGTCCTATATGAAATTTTACATGTGTAGGTCTCCGTAAATTTTTCACAATTTTCCGGTATTTTTTCAGATGAAAGACATGACTTATCTCCCTTTAACTCTGCTTTTTTGCACATGCCTATATATTATGTAGATAATATGGGTGGTATATTTATAGGTAAACAGTGCTCAATATCATTGATAGAGCATTTATAAATTTGGTCTGAAGATCGCATAGGCTAGAAACTGTCAGTAACTAGGCACAGTTGACTCCATGTCCACACTACCTTGTATAATATATATAATATATATATATATATATATATATATATATAATATATATGTATGTATTTATTATTCATTTGTTTATTTATTGGCATTTCAGTTTCGGAAGACTATAATATAGTTTTTGTGCCCCTGAAGTTATAGCGCCTCCTGTGACTGTGAAGTCCAATGTTTGAAAAAAATTATCGACCACAGATGTCGCATGTGAACGCTATCTCTGAAGATGTTGATGTGCCGGTGCTTTGTTGCCGCTACTTTATTCTGGACCTCTTATAGGCTACAGTCCCAAGCCGATTATCGTTCAGTTGTGTCGGATGTAAAAAGTGGCCGAATAAATTGTCCTTTATTATTAAAATGATATCACCCCAAAATTCCAATTTTTTTTTGCGCATAAGTTTCTTGGCTCAAGAATTAATAAAATAAGTTTTAAGTGATTAAAATACGTATAGAACGAAAATAGCTCCAAATTCAAATTAGCCAATGAGATTACAGATTTTATCTGGAATGTAAACATCAGCTGATGTTCTGTGTTTATGAAATAAAAAAATATTAATTTAGAATGACCCTCAAAACACCCCCCAAAAAAATTCCTAAGAATATGCTTTAGTAACTAAAGCAAACAATAATAATGCTTTAGTAACTAAAGTAAACAATTTTTTTTCTTCAGGAAAAATTTCAAAATATAATTTTCAATTAAAGAACTGGCTTTTTAGAAAAATATTTTTTTTTTTAATGAACCTAAAATGCGTATGACTTTAGCCCCCCTACAGAAAATAATTTACCAAAAATCAGGGAATTATCGGATTTTAATGAAACTTTCAGTGTTTATTTATCAATGAACAATCTTTATAATGCATTATTTATTTTATTTCAAAACTTTCTCATTTTTTTCAGGTCACTTAATTTTGACCCCACCTTATGTTGGGGGCGTAAATTGTTTTGCGAGTTGGTCATTTTCGATACTAATTACAGTATAAATAAAGAGATAAAAGACTGAACTTATGAATAAAAACAACAAAAATGTACGCGATATGCGAAATACCATTATTTTTTTATTTTTTCTAAAAAGCAAATTCGCTTATTACTCATTTTATTTACGTGACTTGTTGTCAAATGATGTGAAATACTATTATTTTTTTTATTTTTTCTAAAAAGCAAATTCGCTTATTACTCATTTTATTTACGTGACTTGTTGTCACATGATGAGTCCACGTTTTCTTAGAAAATGATACAATTTTATGCTTTTTGGAAGGTAAAATGCACATAAAACATTTTTTGTCGCTAACAACTGTTGCTTCTTCTTCGATGGAGGTGGCCATTTTGTTTACTTATTTATATTTCGAACACACAATTTTCATTCGCTTATTCTGTTTTCGGAGCTACTCCATTTTGCTTCGTATTTTTTTACAAAGTAGTCCGTTTAAATTTTACTTTTCGCATAATATCAAGATATGCCACCGATTGCGAAAACTTTTTATTAGCCTTTTTTGATTTTTAATTAATAATTACGCTAAAATTATTACCGCTAATTGTTTAGCAACGTAATTCGAAAACTAAGCCCTTTTTGACGTCTATTAGGTTCACGGTGCTGTGCCAGGGTGACTTCAGACATGAAAAGTCCTCTACAGGGAGCCTGCCTCCACCAATGGCAGTCCTGAGCCAAATTTTCCCTGCTGGAAGGGGCAATGCCAAAGTACCTGAGATCATTCTTGCAGACATCCTTGAAATGCAAAAGAAGAGACAAGTTGACATTTCTACTCTTCAAGAAACCCAACTTCTCTCATCAGGCTCACTGAAAGAAAGAGTACACATTTTTCTGGCAAAGGGAGCTTTCTGGTAAAACCAAGGAGCATGGAGTTGGCTTTGCAGCCAAGAACACTCTACTGGGAGCAATAGTACCACCCACAGGTGGCTTAGAGGGAATTTTGACCCTTCACCTGAACTCTACCATAGGACCTGTCCACCTGGTTAGTGTATACGCTCCAACACTTAGCACCCCTCAAGAAACAAAGGACAAATTTTATGATGAGCTTGAGTTGACTGTAAAAAAACATCCCCAAACAAGATCAACTTTACCTTCTTGGTGACTTTAATGCAAGAGTTGGTGCTGACCATGACTCCTGGCCATCTTGCTTGGGTTTATCATGGCATTGGTAGAAGTAATGAGAATGGACAACGTCTCGTTGAGTTTTGCACATACCACAACCTATGCATCACCAGCCCATATTTTCAGTTAAAAACTCGTCACAAAGTTTCCTGGGTATATATACACACACACACACACACACACACACACATATATATATATATATATATATATATATATATATATATATGATAGGTATGTAAACACGATGTGTTTGGATATGGATTTTTTGCCGACAATTTTATATATATATATATATATATATATATATATATATAAGGCTAAACAAATCGAGAAAAATCAATCTCTGTATGTACATTTCAGCCTATTAGGCCTCATCAGCAGAGCACAAGGCGGTCTTCCTATCTATAGCTCTGCTGATGAGGCCTAATAGGCTGAAATGTACATACAGAGATTGATTTTTCTCGATTTGTTTAGCCTTACATTTGAATAGGTATGCCCGCCTAATTAATTATTAATTAATTAACTTTCAAAATTAGGTACAACTTCAATTAAGCACATATTCTCCCAAATATATATATATATATATATATATATATATATATATATATATTGTAAAAAAAATCAAGGCTTATAAAATTGGAAAGACAACAAAAGAATTAAAATGGTTGAACTAATTTTATATCTTTCACAAATCTTTTGTAAATAATTCAACCAATTATGTTTGATGAATTGGTGTTGGATCAGATGTTAAAGATAAAGTTACTTCAAATGGATCATTTGTGTTTGTTGAAAAGAGGATATTGTCTGCAAATAGAAAGAAAACAATGGTTGAATCTTTTAATGACAGGTCAATAAATTTTGCATTTACAAAGCTATGAAATGTGAATCAAATGTAGTATATTTACTTTACATATTAAACTACATATTAATTCCAATGGATGGATAGATAGATAGATAGATAGATAGATATAAATAGACTGAAATAGACAGATAGATTGATAGATAGATAGGAATAGAGATAGATAGATAGATATGAATAGACTTAGATATGAATAGACTGAAATAGATAAATATGAATAGACTGAGATAGACAGATAGATTGATAGATAGATAATAGGAATAGAGATAGATATATAGATAGATATGAATAGACATATAGATAGATATAGATACATATGAATAGATAGATAGATATGAATAGACTGACATAATAGATATGAATTAACTTAGATTAGACAGATAGATAGATAGATAGATAGATAGATAGATATGAATATACTGAGATAGATATATAGAAATGTATAGACTGGATTAAACAGATATATCAAAACGTTTATTCAAAACTCAGCTAATAATTACGCATTAGACTACAAATTCATTGGTCTATCCCATATTAACATTACATACGTGAAATATATTTTGGTCCGTTTATCATGAGTGATTTCCCCTTAATCAACAATACATTTTTATAAAGCATTCGTTTATTTTTATTTATTCATTTTTTTTTTTCAACAAAGATTTCAGGATTGAAAAAAAATATTTCATCAAATTAACGTTTTATACAAATAAAACACTAATTGCTCTTTTTAATAATGAGGTAGAAAATCCTTTAAAAATAAACGAATAAAACCAATTAAAATAGCAATGATAAATGAATTGGAATTTTTGCGGGGTAAGGCAAATTTGGCAGAAGGCTTCAGGTCTAGAAGATTTTTATCAGGATCAAGTTATAAATCACTATATGGAATCAGAGTGGTAATTGCATTTCACTTAGCGCTAATACCCTTGGGAAAGGTATGAATTCTACTCTCCCTCCAGCTATGGGTAAATAGTAGGGCAGACTGGGCTCTTTAACCTTGGTTAGGCAACCGGTCTAGGAGAAGGAAAACTCTGAATTCAAACCTGTTAAACTCCACTTAAGAAATTGACCTTGTGTCGTATCCTACTCGTGCGGAGGGGTAAATATATATATGGAATCAGAGTGTAGTATCTGTTCCTCCTCTTCAACTGTATATACATATTCATCCTTCTCTTCAACTATAGATAGATAGATATGAATAGACTGAAATAGATAAATAGAGGTTTGGTTTGGTTTGCTGGATTTTACGGCATCACAACCTTTGTTGGATCATTTTATGCCAAAGATGTTTGTTCAATTCATGCTTGATGGGTATTCAAAAATTTATTTTAACTCAATTTTTTTACACATATTTTACAACTAATGTTTTTTATTTAACCCATAGATGTGACCCCAACAGGTGCTACCATTCCGAGTCACAGTCGACCTGGGAGTAATGGTGATGAAGGAGCACTCCACATTCTCCAGAGCTCCAAAATTGGAACCTCACTGTCATACCCAGGACACTAAGATATTCAGCCACTGCCTTCTAGCACATATATGACAAAAAGGGTTGGGGTTTCCATAAGGGCAATAGGGTTAGGACAATCATATAGGTGCTAGGGTTTGATGTGGCCAATTGATTGATTGAATGGAGTTTTCCCAACCACCTGCCTAGCCTAAATAAGGACAAAAGTGGAGTTTGCATGTCATGGACTGCTCAGGCAGCAGAGTTCCATCCTTAATCATCATGGGTCACTACCTACGGGCAACAGGTGGCTCCATTGGGGGGGGGAGTCTTACTCCTCTGCAGAGGTGCAGTCAGTGTATTCTTTGAACTCGTATCACCAAGTCCATTTCCTATGATGTCTCTATGATTGTACCACACATCTCCACAATAAATAAATGAAAATAATGATATAAAAGTGACAGACTAACAACTTTATGTGAATGGGGGAGTGGTTTATCAATGAGTATTCAATTTATAGAAAGAATTGTTAATAAATAAGATTTATTCTATGTATTAATGAAGTCTATTAAAATCTGAGTTAGATTTGCCTTAAAATAGCCCATGTTATTAGTGCATTTAAAATCCTGCAATGTATCTTATATATCATTGATTCCCAACGTATTAAAATCAGTCCTATGAATGATTTTATATAGAAACCGATTAAAATATAATTAAAATAATTGTAATCTTTTTATATGTGTTCTTATTTAATTTCGTTAGTTTTTCTAATATATTTCCTTACATTAAAACTTAAATACTTACACTGAAGGATATCACATACTGCAAAGAGGATGAATCTGAGATCTATAGATTTTCATATTTGATATTGTTTGACATTTGAACTTACCTAAACATTGTTGAGAATTCTTTGTCGTTCCAATTTGTTTCCATTCTTTGATATAACTGAAATAAGGAATAATTTTTTATGGTAGAATAATGGATAACAAAACATCCTACAAACAATGAGGTTGTATAATGGAAACCTCCATAATGTATTAAGGAGACTAAGTGTCAACTCCACAACAAAAGATTTAAACATTTTTTTGCAACAAAATGAATTTAGTATTGTTTGGATTATTCAAACTATTGTCCTAATCTTTATTGTTATCTGTATAACGTTTCGGCTAATGTGCCCTCCGGCCTTCTTCAGGTATTTCTTGTCAGAGTCGGGAACCTTCTTGAACTCGAGAACCTTCTTTTTGAGCTTAGGTTCAAAGTTCCGTGATGGCTCTCGATTACAACAAAAAGGTTCCCAATTACGACAAGAAGGTTCCCGAGTTCAAAAAGAAGGTTCCCATGTATGAGAAGGTTCCTGAGTCTGAGAAGAAATACCTGATGAAGGTCGGCTATTGGCCAAAAGTTGTACAGATAACAATAAAGATGAGGACAATAGTCTGAATAATCCAAATAATACTAATTATCAAGCCTTATCTCAAAATCTCAAAAATTCAGAGAAATAAAATGGATTTACATTTACAATTACTCTGACCGACTAGTGCATACAAAATTATTTTCCAATATTCATTTTCTTTTTTTTTTTATAACTCCCACCAATAAAATGCAAATTTAACTACTATCTTGTGCAAATCAATTGAAACAAAACAAATAATTCCATAATTATAATAATATCCATTATCTCTCTGTAATGCTTGATAGTGTGTTCATGAAGCATCTCAATTTTTGTATGAGTCCTTGGAGTAACGTCAATCGTAGATAATGGTCGTAGGACAACTAATTGACAGCAGAGACTGTTACATAATCTATGCGGTTGCATAAGATTATTGTCAATCCCCTGTATTTCTAAAGGGATGGCCCTTTTCATATCACGGGCGGGACTTTCCATGGAATAGTACAGAAAGCCCGCCAAATTATGTGAAGTCCCATGGGACCTGGTTTGGTTCTCAGTTTTCAGTTGGACGTCAGGCAGTGAAGATGTCCTGCCTTAACTGGAACTCAGCATACGCGCGCTATGTTAGTCAGATGTTAGTTACATGAAATGTTTAGTTAAGTAAAATAATAAGTAAATAAAAGCTTAAGAAAATAACACAGTTTTGTGGTTGGTAAATGTCTTGGTAACAAGACTGATCTAGAAGAAGAAATGAGTTAAGTGCGACCAACCACCAAGATGAAGACCAAGATGTTAGAAGAGACCTAGAAGAACTTAAGATGTCAAAGACGACAGAAGAAGAATAGAAGAAGTAAGTAATGAGAAGGGTATACAACAAGACAATAGTGTCTGGGTATGATAAAAATCTGATGCTATCACGAATGATGCAATATTTTTCAAGGCCAAACAAATTTCATCATACGCTCCAAAAATTGATTCATATTACTGCACACCACTGCAAATGACCTAATCTTAGGAAAAAATAGAAATCAATTACACCCTGTCACTACAGTGGGTCTAAAACTGACTGTATGATGAAAGAAAGGAAACTAAAGCAGCTGTTTCAATTAATTTGCACAAGGGTGTACCTTCCACTTTTAGGATTTCTCAAAGCTAAAACCAATGATGTAATGCATGGTCAGCTGATAGTGATACCTAAAGATGACCCCTGTTATAACTTAAGTATTAGAGCTAATAGAGAAATAATAGGAAGAAACACAAGGGTTAAGGATAGGGGAAAAAAAAAGATTTATTAAGTAAAGATAAAAGGTGAACATAGTAATTGCTAGGTTGAATTACCAAGTCTCATGAGATCTCATTTCTTTTTTGAGGTTTCATCAGACATTACTTATAGGAAAAACAGACAATTCCATTCTCATTATTTAGGCACTATATGACAGTGTGCCTTTAAAAAAATGGGTTAAAAAATCGAATACCCAACAAAAACGAATAAAACAAAATGTCCTGAGCATAAAACTAAGGGTTGACATGCCATAAAATACAACCAGCCAATTTTACCAGCCATCTTTCACAAATACTCTCTCTACTGGTTAATAGTCCTTGAATATAGTTGTCTTTTTTATCTTTTAAGTAGCAATATCTAAATTTCTTTGGTTCACAAATTTAACCTCCATCTGAACTCCATCAAGAGTTTAATGTTTAAATTGCTGTCAAAATAACCCAAATTATTAATACTATTTATGATTTATTTATAAATAATGCCAATAAATCTGTCTGTTATTATTAGTATATTTCTGTTTCTTTTTCTTCTTTTCCTCCAATTATAATACTCTGTCATATCCTACTTGTACTGAGGGGTTGGTAAATAGATACAATACTCATAATAAAAAAAAGAAGCTTAACCACAAATAAGTAATAATACTTGGCAAATGAGATAAACACTTAAGACTTGAAATTTATTGTTTATTTAAACAAGTTCAAACATGAAAAAAAAGAAATAAATGAAACAAAGTAGAATAAAAGGTAGAAAGAAATTGTGTAAAGAGTTGAAAGCTTAAGTTGTTTTATTCTCTCTTCATATTATGATTGAAAAGAATTAAATTCTTTTTGATTTTCACGTCTACTTTTATTCTTCCCACCACACCCAATTCTTCCCACTACATCCATTCTACCCACCACTCCCATTTATATTTAATATTACAGAATTATAAAGTTAAGACAGGTACAATATATATGGGTAAAGTTTAACCAATTAGATACCTCATTTTGAATATAAGATCCGGGAAATATTTTTTCAAACATTCTTGGGAGAAAAAAAGAAAAGAATACAATAATCTTTGTTCGAATTTAGTTTTCTTATATATTTCTTAGAAGTATAATGTGTTTCAAGAAAAAAAGTTAACATTTCTATGGGTGTTACTTATAATATTATGATTTTAAAGTTTCCACCTGTTGTGAGGTGTGGTTTTGTATTCTCTGTTGTAGTAGTATCAGTAATTCTTCGAGCGTAATTGTAGCTCAGGTTTTAGCTTCACGTAGCTAATTTCATACCAGTCCTCTAAACTGTCTATATATCTCCTGCTGTAATACACATATGTAAATGAGATAATACGCCATTGGCTATCTCACTACACCACCTGTTCACCATCCCAGTCAATACATAATTGGAATCTTCCCAGGTGGTCTCTGTAATATCAGTTCTGTTTTTCTAATAAAGATAGTGATATATCCGGGTTAAGGGATATATTCTGAAGTTTGTATTTGGTATATTATCACAGTAGTAATTAGTACATCGAATAGTAATCCATCTCCGAGCAGTCGTTGTGTCGTCTAGCGAGTAAAGTTAGCTTGTAGGCATTAGGTTGTAGGCATTAGGTAGAGAACCAACACAGTGTCGACTATTTATACATGACACTGTCCAATCAGATTATAGTGAGGGGGTACCAAGGTATTTACATATTCATTATATCAGATAGTCTCATAGAAATATTAATTTTTTTTTAACCACCTGTGGGTGATTCCAAGAATGTATTGATAGGGATGGTGAACATGTGGAGACTGGAATTATATCATAAAGTTATTCTCATAAGAGTGTTAACATCTTTTTTTTATTCACACTGTATTTTTAAGAATTGTAGTGATGGTTGGTTGGTTGGTTTTATGTCATGTTAACTGTTCTTGTGTTTTTCAATGTTGAAGATAATTAAAAAAAAAATTTTTTTGCAAACAATATAGTTCCAAGTAACAATGGATAATAATCATTTATAAAAAAACAAAAAAAAACACAACTATAGCTTCAAATAGCTATTCTTAATACAAATATTTTACACATGGTTATATAGTTTCAAGTATTCCTATCTAACACAAATAATGGTAATTTTCACCTTTAGTTGGCTAAATTCCTAGCAAATAAGGCAGTTAGAGTAACCTCCCTTGACTTTCACTTTGAAACAAGCCAGTAGCTATTTTGAAAGTCTCCATGCGAAATAAACAAATCTTAGAAACTTTTTCGAAAAACAATACAACTGCATGGTTTAACACAAAAATATCATAAAATGTGTTTCTTAATAACAATTAAGTTCATTTCAGATCATGTGCACACACAATTTTATGCTAGGAATTTAGCCAACTAAAGGTGAAAATTACCCATATAATTTGCACACAATTGTATTGTTTAAAGCTTCTCAAATTTATTACTTGACAAGTTGTAACAAATTTAATTTCCATTCACACCCAAATAAATTGAATATTAAGTTACAAAACAAATAATTTACCAATGTTTAACACAATTTACATGAGAAAAGAATCAGTGAACGATAAATGTAAACACACCTTTAATTCTTGAATCATTTTTTAACAGGAAGGATGGATTTGTTGAATAGTAAGGAAGTCACGTATATTAGGTTGCACATTTGTGACCCCAAAAATGATATCAGAACAAGATCGTTCATTCATTTGAATGATCCATATGTTTGAATGAGTTGTGTTAATGTATTCTCAGCCAAATAAAAAAACACATCTACACACCATGCATTTCATAAAAGCTAGTGAGGTTTATTTTGGCCTGTTGTTGAGACAACAAAAAGTGAACAGAAAAATAGTTTCAAACATTAACAGGTTGTATGTGAACAACACATCACAAGTGTCCATCACACCCAATCAGACATTTTGTTAGGTGTGCAATATCTAACAACTAGTCTACATGATCCATCAAATTTTGTTCTTCTGTTAGAAAGAGAGTAATTAGCAATTGCTAGGTCGAATTAACAAGTCCCATGAGATCTTGTTCTTTCTCCCTCTGAGGTTTTGTCAGACATTATTCATAGGAAAAAAAACAGATAATTCCATTGTCATTATTTAGGTACTATATGACAGACAGTAACTGAGAAGTTGTGGATCGATTTCTATGAAACCCTTTAAATTTTTCCTCTACTTCTGGTCAGATGCGATTGACAAGAAGGTCATTATATATCAATCAAAATCTTTTAGCCTGATTGTATTTCATCTCTGAAAAAACATGTAAAACTTTTTGATAAAAATGAATACCTAATGTGAATAATTTTGATTTTTTGGTCTATTGTCCTCATCTTTATTGTGGGATGTATAAACACAACGTTTCAGCTGCTGTATCCTCCAATCTTCCTCAAGTGTTCACTATGTATTCAAGTATAGTAATGATCCAATCTGGGAAACACTTTTTAATAGTTTGATAGTGTTGTGGGGTTTTAAGGGGTCAATTAAGAACAAAACGACGGGTAACAAATGTAGGAAAATGTATTAAAAAAACAGTAGACAATTACAGTAAAGAGAAGTGGGAATTACATCCGACAATAGAGTTATGAGCTGACTTGCATTGGCTTACTCTACAAGCCATAATTGTCCCTGTTACTTATAGTAACCGTCGGCGCATTCCATTAGTCTATAGGGTATATCACCTATAACAGATAGTTGATCAATTTTTTAATGAGATCTTCAAAAGTTCTTGGACGCCTATTTGATCAAATGTCAAACTATTAAAAATGATTTCCCAAGTTGGACCATTACTATACTTGGATACAAAGGGAACACTTGAGGAAGGCCAGAGGAAACAGTGGCCAAAATGTTGTGTTTATACATACCACAATAAAGATAAGGACAACAGTTCGAAAAATCAAAATTATTCACATCAAACCTCATCTGAAAAATGCAGACAAATAATCCGTTGTCCTCATCTTTATTATGGTATGCATAAACACAACGTTTCTGCCACTGTATAATTTCTTTGTTTTTTTCCAAATGATCGTAATTCTTCTCGTGACACATGTCAGAATGATAGACATGCAAAATAATGATGTCACTATTTGAATAAGATCTACAAAAGTTCTTGGACGCCTATTTGATCAAATGTCAAACTATTAAAAATGATTTCCCAGGTTGGACCATTACTATACTTGGATACAAAGGGAACACCTGAGGAAGGCCAGAGGAAACAGCAGCTGAAACGTTGTGTTTATATGTGGCCAAAATGTTTATACATACCACAATAAAGATGAGGACAACAGTTTGAAAAATCAAAATTATTTAAAAGTAAAAACTGCTTATAATTCAAAGATTTTCTTTCTTTCATGTTCTCTAACAATAAATTAACAGGTGATAAATAAGTAAATATTATACTTACTCATCAAAATTAAGACTAACTGTCCAGTCAAGCAATTCATCAACTTCCCAACTATTTAATCGGTCTATTCCATCTTGTTTTGCTGTTGTTAATATTCCATCAACAGCATCTTTCACTAGTTCTTCATATTGGTTTTCTTTAATTTTAGACTGGAGGAGTCCATCTTGATACCTGGTAATTAAAGTGACCAAATAATCACAGATTACTCTAAGTAACACAATTTCTTTCTTGCTTCACAGTGCAATATATAACACTATTAAAGTGTTATGGGTTGATTGGCAATCTGTTAATTAATTACTAATTAACTAAAACTACCCTAATTATTAATTAGAGTGGTTAGTTAAAAGTTACCATAAGAAAAGAAAATGTAAAAATAAGAAAAACAACAATAATAATAATAATAATAATAATAATAATAATAATGTTTATATTAGAAATATAAATTTATCTAAACAAAGAATTCTCAAGTAGGCATAAATTCCTTAAATTATGGAATTTGACCAATATGATCGTAATTTTAAATTTTGACAAAATAAAGCAATATTTAACAAAAAAGATTCCAAGTTTTTGAAAAGTTGGTCAAAAATTTCAAAAACTTACATAAATAAAACAATGGTTGGCCTTGAAGTTGTGGCACTTGGAAAAAACCAATGGAAAACTACAACCAAAGCTGACATTTAGCCATTTAGAGTGGCTGGCCAATCAGAGAGGTATGTTCGGGGGTGGGGAGGTCTGGATCCCATAAATAACAGACCGTCAGACCGAAAGAGACCAAGAAGAAGGAAAACAAGAGAGAGAAGTGGAGAACATCCGCTGGAGTCAGACACTCCGAAACCAGGGAGCTCGCCATAGCTCGGTGCCCTTGCCACAACTTTACCGATACACTCTGATGTCTTGCCACTCGGTACAAAATTGATAACTTAGCCAAAAACTAGCTGTAGATCGCCAATCAACTGACAAAGAAATTACCTCGCTCCATTGTAAAATAAATGTATATATTTTGTACATAACCATCAAAAAGCGTTCTGTTTAATTGTTTTGTTGATCCGTTGACAGCTTTTGGTTATTCAATCCTATTTCAGCCGAGTTGGTAAAAGGAATGAAACCAGCTCTCCTTCAGGACACTATAATACTATAATCTCACTATGTAATACAATTTTTGTTCCGGGATAGAATTTGTTATTTCTTAATTGCTTCTCTTGTAAAAAGTATAGAAAATGGCCATTATTCTGTTTGAACTTTGCTTTGTGTCCTTCATGATAACATTTAGAAATTAATCTATTTTCTATGTAAAATGTTACTCTATTTCCTTTATGCTAGTGCTAGACTAGGGAGGTTGTTTTTGCTGAGGTGAAGTGCCGCACATACTGTCAACTCCCCACTTTACCACACATATCAGATTATCCAATCTGTGCAACTGGTATCGAAGCAGGAACCTAGCAATTCCTAGGCATTTTCTCTACAAACTGAGTTAAATATATATATATATTATATGCTCCCATAACCCGGTAGAGCTCTTTAGGAGCGACTTTAATAAACTTTCACCGCCAGTATAAGACAATGATTTTCTGTTTACAGATTTGATCTCTCTGGTGATCGTAAAGTATATACACAGATGTATGTATTTAAAACAGTTAAAACACCGCTCCTTAAATGGCAGCTGGCCAGAGGTTAATGGATCGGACAGGTGTAAAGTCAGTTGGGGTTTGCTTCTGGTCGGAGTTAGTTGTTGTGTCTAGCCACACTGATGAGACATAAAACGTTGAAACACAGAATCTGTGGATGACTTATATATTTTATATATATATATATATATATATATATATATATATGTATGGAAGAAAAAAGCTTCTGAATAGAACCATTCCCACCACCAACTCATCTGGTATTTTGTATATATATATATATATATATATATATATATATTTAGGCATATCTCATAGTGCAGTTATACCATTTTAGCAGCTATCTGGGTAAAATTTAAAGTTTCATTATCCAGTCACAAAAGCAAAGACTAAAGAGAAAAATAGGAAACTTTTCCTTTTAATTTAGTCATAAGCAATTTGAAAATAACACTTTCTTCTCCTGTACAAGGAAAAGTAAAAATATTTTATTATATAATGTCATCAATCATAATGCTGTATCAATTATACTTTTATGAAAATCATGAAGCTCAATTTTCTTGTAGAACAAAATTCTATTTAATCTACTTTTAAACTGATAACAAAAACTAAATTCAGTTAACTGTAATAATATAGCTGCAATGTTGGTTAAGGTCAGTTTCATCATTTATAGCAGGTGTGTGTGACGTAATGATTTGAAAATGACTTTAAAAGTTGTCAAGTGCAGAGAAAATACAGGTACAAGTGTCATTGAAGAAAGAAAAAAAATACCTGCTGAAGTTTCATAAAGTATATATTTACTCAAGCCCTCTACCAGGATGTGATACAAGGTCAATATTTAATTGTGGTACAGCTGACTTGAATTCAAAGTTTTCTTCTGGACCAACTGCTCTACCAGGCTCTGTGTCAGGTTGCTCAATATGCTACTGGTACCATGTAACTAGTACTACCTGTTTCATAGTCGGATCATCGTCCAATATGCTACTGGTACCATGTAACCCAGTACTACCCGTTCATAGTCGGATCATCGCCAATATGCTACTGGTACCATGTAACCAGTACTACCCATTTCATAGTCGGATCATCGCCAATATGCTACTGGTACCATGTAACCCAGTACTACCCGTTTCATAGTCGGATCATCGCCAATGTGCTACTGGTACCATGTAACCAGTACTACCGTTTCATAGTCGGATCATCGCCCAATGTGCTAACTGGTGTAACCATGTAGTACTACCCGTCATATGCTACTGGTACCATGGTACTACATAGTCGGATCATCGCCCAATGTGCTACTGGTGCCATGTAACCCAGTACTACCCGTTTCATAGTCCGATCATCGCCCAATGTGCTACTGGTACCATGTAACCCAATACTCCCCGTTTCATAGTCGGATCATCACTCAATGTGCTACTGGTACCATGTAACCCAGTACTACCTGTTTCATAGTCAGATCATTGATGACTAAACCATTAACACCACAGATTTCCCACCACAAGGCAATTAATGATAACTAACAACACAACATAAATTCAAAAGACTTGGAAAGAGATAGTTGTAAGGCAACTTAGAAAAAGGTTTTATCTCACAAACTTAATGGAAGATAATAAAAAATAGATTGATAATTAGAGTGAATTAAAATAACTAGATTTAAAACATGAAATAAAATCCTTGTCAAAATAAATAATAACTAGCAGGACCTGTGGATATACCACAGTATGATGATAATTTAATTATTACAATGTTTTCTGTCTTACATTTCTCTCTTACTTTCTTTTTTTCTTTTTTCTTTTCTGTCAGACATTTCTTTCTTAGATTTCTCTCTCTTTTCTATATCTTACATTTCTTTCTTTCTTTTATCTATTTTAAACTTATTTATTTTCTCTGTAATAATTTTTATTTATTCTTTTCTTCTCTTTCTTTTACCTCTCAAGCATTTCTTTTCTTTTACCTTTTTCTTTTTCTTTCTTTTTTACTCTTTAGATGTTAACTGTTTATTTTTTTTTTTATATTCTATAATTTTTTTTTGTTATTCTCTTTCTTTTTCTTTCATTACATTCTTTGTTTTTCTCCTAGTATAACTAGCAACAATAACTCCACATATTTCCCAGAATCCTTTGCACTTTAACAAACCTTACATTTTCTTCATCCATTCAATTTTTCGCATTTTTCTTTGTTTCCGAACATCTTGTTTTCTTTGCAGCTGAAAAAAAAGAAAAGAAAAGTTTTTTTTTAAAGATATATTTACTAAAGTACATGTTACTAAAAGCTGCCAAAAGTGGCTGTTAAGCTTGATTTCAGGTCTCTTCTTTATAGAATGTCCTACACTCATGATGAGGTCACAATAAGGTTAAAAGAGATCAATCAAAAATCCCTATTGTTAACCATTGTATTTTTCCATTAACTTGATTTCAAATAATATTCTTTACACTAACTGTGTATAATTGATAGTATACCCATCAATTATGCAACATTTTCACTAGCAGTAGGCCAGGGAGATTGTTTTGTATCTGAGGTGGAGCACCACACATACCATCAGCTCCCCACTTTACTGCATAGATCCAAATTGTGCTACTCATGCACAGAGTTTGTGAAGGCTGGTATTGAAACTGGAACCCTATAAGGTAATTTTATTAAATTAAAATAAGATTCAGATAATGCTCTGTTTTTTGTAACTATACCCCACCTTGCTTGGATGAAATGCGATTGCTTTATGAGCAGTTTCCCAGGTTTGTTGGTCTAGGCTGTAATTATGAAGAAGACGGTCCGACACTAAACGCCAACCATTATTTTCAATACGCTCATACCAATCTGATCGATCTGAAATAAAGAAGAAAAAAATAACTAAAAAATACAATGAAAACAATAAAACCATTATAGATAAATGATACAATTAATTTTGAAAAAAAAAAAATTTTTTAAATCATAAAATGGGTGATTTTATTATAGTTTTAAGTATTAATCAACATTAAAACATTTTGGTTTGTATATTGTCATGAATACATGTATGTAAGAGTACACTCTACCTCTACTAAATGTTTGAATGATAGAAAGAAAAACAAAAGGGTTAAGGAGGAAGTCAGAAAAAGATAAAATATATTGCATTCCAACTACTACCCTTTATTAACTAAGAATAATAACACCTCCACCCTCCCCCCCTCACTTACACCGGTGGCCAAAACCAGCCATGAACTTTAGTGAACTTTTAAGTACGCTATGACCCCAAAATCATACGTAGCATTCGATTGAACTTCCCGCCTATTTTGTGAAAAAGAAAGAAAGAATTAGTTTTAAAAGACACAAGTTACAAAGATTTCAAGGCGATCAGATGTATGAGGAAATTCGCTGCTACTATGAGATATGATACAGAGGAAAGGCTGAACCTTAAACATGTATCGAAGGATTTCAAGAAGCCCACTATTTACTAAGGAGATTTATAAAATTATTTTGAGGAAAAGAAAAGGAAAAGAAAATCTATTTTATGTGGCATACGGAATTAATATGAAAAATGAGATCTCTTCATTAATGTAAGTCTCTCATTGTTCAAATATTTTGCATTACACATTTGACTCCATAGCTTCAAGAACACTTTTGAACTTTTAACTGTGACCATTTTATATGAACTTTCAACTGTGACTATTATATAAGCTTTTAATTGTGAACATTATAAACATATAAAAAAAAAGAGAAGGAGAGAATCCTTGAAAGAAAATATATTAAATGTATTAAATGAATGCACGGCTAACACTCAGGATTGACAGCCACTGGGATTTATTTCATAATAAAATGCTATTTGTTTTCTTGTTATAAATGTATGATATTGTGTCCGTGTTTTCTTTGGCTTGACCAGTGTCCGTTCTGCTTTCTCAATTTATTCACTGCCTTTCTGGAGCGGGAAGTAGAAGACTTGATTTTCCCCCTTCTATCAAACCGCTAGCGTTTCATACCTGGGACCTGTCGTATTGTATTTTTTTCCTTTCTTGTGCGACACTGTGTATGATCGTCCCTAATCAGCACAGGCATTCGTAACAATATTAAACTCTCATCAGGGCATTGTTAATATGTGATGTTGTAACTTATATTAACATTGGCGAATACTTCTAACTATAATATTATCATTCTCTGAAAACCTTATTTTTTCATATTTTTTATATATTTACATACTATTGAATTTATTTCCCTTTTTCCTGATATATATAAATGTAGATATTTCTGGAACTCTGGCTATTGTGAGGAGCCACGCACAAACTGAAGCTCATGCAGTGTAAACATTGTATGTATCCCCTCAGCACCTCTACCTTAAGGCATGATATATATCAAGATTCAATGTCTGCCTGTCTGTAAATGAAACTACATCATTGCTTATGTCACAATACCCTCAAGAATTGCATAAGTTTATCAATGAGTATTTGATTTATAATCATTAATACACAGAATAAATAAATCTTATTAAATAAGTCTCTATGAAAATCTGAGTCAGATTTGCCTCAAAACAGCCCATGTTATTAGTGCATTTAAAATCCTGCAATGTGTCTTATATATCACTAACAAATAAAGGTTTACATAATATATGGCATGGTTAATTTGTATATTGGTTTTAACAAAACCGGGTTTAATAAATGATTACTTGGTCTATTGATCCTAATATTATTGTTTTATTCTCCAATGTATTAAAATCAATTCTATGAATGATTTTATACAGAAACCAATTAAAATATAATTGAAATAAGTGTAATTTTTCTATATGCATTCCTATTCAGTTTTGTTAGTCTTTTTAAATTAGTATATTCCATCACATTAAAAACTTAACCACTTATGCCCACAGTGTGTATATTCTTGCAAGTATTATGAAAGATTTGTACTGAGAATGAAGTGCACCCCTTTTTTTACTTTTCTTTTTCTTTTTTTTTTTTGACACATCAATTCTTCCAATCTGCCTGGCTATTTTCAAAATGGTTGTTTATCAATCAAAACAATCTTTCATAATCAAAACTCATTTTCTACTTTCCTTTTATGAGTCGACATTTATTTTATCAACAATGGCTGATTTGTTGTCAAGAGATGACAGATTATCAAATGATTGACACAAACAGAAATCTTTTCATTTTCTATCGCTGAAAACGGCCATTTTGTTTCTCTCCATAAACAATCCTTCAATGTCAAACAAGATCTCATTTTACAAAGTTACAATAATTCGCCATTTGTCTTTTTTGTTCATCTGTCTGACATCATTCATAGAATTCAAGGATGGTTAATGCTATGGCCACCCAATTTTTAATGTTTATTAATAATGTTTCTGAAGGCACATGAGGTAATGGTTACTGCCATAAGAAGTGGACACGGTGAGACAAGTTTAAATCCTGGATGTGGCTGTTTGCATTTCACATAGACCTAATATTATTGGGAAAGGTGCAAATCCAACTCTCTCCAGTTATGGATAAATAGTATTGCAGACTGGACTTTTTAACCTTGGTATGGCAACTGTTCTAAGAGAAGGAAAAATCTGAATTCAAACCAAAGGGTCTCTCTACTCATTAGTCTAAAACTACTTTGAGAGCTCCTCAAATAAAAAAAATGGGAAAAAAATTTAAAAAATAGGATACAGGAGCATGATTTTAGCATGTTGGTTTCTGAAAATTCCAAAACTTTTAAAGTTTTAGCAGGGTAGTTCATTTACACTTTAAATATAATGTTAAAATGGACCCTTACTTTGTGTCCATCAGATTAGCTAAACTGAATCTTTATCTTTTTGTTTAACTGTATAAAGCAGGCTACATTTATGTCATGATGTATTCTTCTGATGAAAGTGCATTTTATTTAGTTTTTAGCAAAGGTGTGATTTGCAATGCAAATATAATGTTAAAATGGGTTAGCTAAACTGAATCTTTAACTTTTTATTTAACCATATAAAGAAAACATCTAGCTGAAAATTTCCTAACCAAAAATCGACTCCAATTATTGGGTACAGAGTTTCAATGATGTAAAGTTTGATAATGAGTAATACCTAATAATATTATTTTGATTATATAATGTTTTACTAGAAAAAATAAAATCCTGGCATCTTTGATTTTGAAGAAAATTTGCTTTTAATTGTGTCAGATAAGCTGAGCACTCAACAACTGTAGCCTTGTGCCAGGCTATGTTTAGTTTAGTTCATAAGTTCATATATTTACCTTTGTTGGTATAATCCTCATTGGGCACCTAAAAGCTGTAGCCTTGTGCCAGACTACATTTCGTTTAGTAAACATCTAAGATTTAGACTTTTCTTATTGCTCGCTACTAGCTTTACCACTAAGCAACCATTCTTTGGGATTTAGCTCACAGTTTCACAGAACACAACATTAAACCTTCAATCATGTTTCTTCCTAATATACATATACATAATGAATAATTTGATTATAGAATGTATTTGTTACCCAAAACAGGTTGTGTCCACCTTGGATCTGACGATCTGGCTTTAAATTTCAACAACGCATAATCATAAATTTTTACTGTTTATCTTTTTATCTTTATTATGGTTTGAAAATTTCATCAGAATTGAATGTGTTTATTTTCATCTGAAATTGATCATGGGTGATGATAAAGACAACTTCCAAATATTTATTACATATGTCAAGGTTGATGAGAAACACACACACACACACATATATATATATAAACAATGGTTAAAAATAATAGAATCCTTATTGTTTTCAATTCTTTTCTTTTTTCAGGGCAAATTTTATTTTCAGGGCAAATTCCTTTAGCTCCTCCCATCATGTAAAATATTTTCCTGTATGCCTATGGGTTGAAGTATCGTATATATATCTATATATTTATATGTATGTATATATAAGATATGTACCCTAATTAACATACTGCCAGCTCTAAACACTTTTCAATTTAAAAGCCACAAATCATAATATACAAATCTACCATAAACATCCTCTACATTTTAAATGTCTTTACTTTTGACATCTGTATGCTACCATACTTGAATTGAAATCTAAAGTTTACATATTTATTAACCACAAGTTTATATGTAACACACTCATTAAAATATACAGGTGTGACTTGACTTTTGTGAGAATTGATAAATCACTGGGACATTTCATTAAAATTAGTCAAGGGAGTTCCAATTTGAAATAGATATTTTGAGGACTTTCCTAAGTAGTAAAATCCTTCTTGGAAATAAATGTTATAGAAGGGTCAAGTGGGTATTAAATTAATTAATCTCTTGAAATGAGTAGTCCATATCATATAACTTTTATGATATTAATTCATGGGCTAACAATAGAAGCCTATAATTACATATGATAATAATGTGGTCCAAACACATTGTAGGTTTTATTCCTGATTTATTCTGGCCTCAAAGTACAACACAAGGTCAGCATTCCAGTTAGGATCTCATCTATGGGTTAAATATGTAAAAAAAAAAAATGAATTCTAAAAAAAATGAGTTAAAAAAAAATGATCACCTAAGATTGAATTAAACAGAAATGTCTTTGGCATAAAATAACCCAAGGGTTGACATGCCATAAAATCCAAATAACCCCAAACTAACCTACAAAACTACTAACAAATATTTTATTCTTTACACAGTTTATACTACAAAAAACATTTTTTTAAATATTAAAAAGCCCTGAGTTCCAATTTACAACAATGTGGTCAAAACACGTTGTAGGTTGTATTGCTAGTTTATTCTAGCCTCAAAGTCCAACACAAGGTCAGCATTACCAGCTTCATGTGTTTACACTACCACAATGGCTGCTAAAGAGTGCAAGGGTTGGAGACATGTATTTATATTGGGGGAAAAGCCCCATTCATGCATACATAACAAGGGACATAACTCTTTATAATTTAGAATACTACCCTTACCATCTTGTACTTCCTCGTAATCATCTATTCTGTTATTAACGTAAAGTGCCATTTTCATTTTGTTTGAATTGTGGCAGTAATTCTTTGGGCTGCAGGCGCACAAGTCAACAATATTCCTCTCTGTGTAGATTTTGTAATAGATACAAGGTGGGAAATCCGGCTAGAGATACAAAACAAAAAAGAATTTCAGTTGTCAATGACAATAATACTGTTACAAACACAAATTCTTCCTTTCTCCTTTTTTCACATTGGCAAAAATTGCTATGTTGGAGGAAGAGGAAGAGTATTTAGAAAGAGAAAGTGGAATTTTTACTGGGAAACACAAAAAAGGGCACATTTTATACAGAGTAGGAAGGAGCAAGTAAAAGATGGCAAAAACTGAGTGTCTCCCTTTTGTAATGTGTTGCTGAATTTTTTGTTTTTTGTTTTTGCCCGTTTTCCATACAATGTTTTTTTTTTTACTCTTTTAACTCAGTTGGTAGAGCACATGCCTAGAAATCACAAGGTTCCCGGTTTGATACCAGCCCTCCCTAACTTAACGTATGAGTAGCACAGGGATCTATGCGGTAAAGTGAGGAGCTGATAGTAGGAGTGCTGCTCTGCCTCAAATGCCAAAACAATGGTCTAGTGTTAGTGATAAGTGACTCCCTTGCTGTCTGGCTGATACCGACATTAGGCCACCCTATCGACTTTACTTTACTTACCTATGTGACTATATTTTTTCTTGTGATAGCTTTACTTTCAAATTCATGAATGTTTGTGGTATAATGATTATTGTCATAGGAAATGGCTGATTTTATTTCATGAATAAAATTGAATCAAATCCACACTCAACTCAAAAAATGGAAAAAAGGTTCACAAAAACATCAAGGTTTGAATGAAAGCTTTAAGCCATAAGATGTTCTAAAGACTATTTGGTAATTAGGAAATGGACAAGGCAAGACTCATTCAAATCCTGGACAAGGCTGTTTGTATTTCACATTGTGTTAATACCTTTGGAAAAGGTAGGAATCTAACTATTCTCCCTCCAGCTATGGGTAAATAGTAGAGCAGACTGGGCTCTTTAATCATGGCTAGGTAACCAGTCTAGAAGGAAAACTCTGAATTCAAACCTGTTAAACTCTGCTTAAGAAATTGACCTTGTATCACATCCAGTTCAAAAGGATACTTGGATGCATATCTTTCCCAAGGGTATTAGAGCTATGTGAAATGCAAACAGCCTTGTACAGGATTTGAACTCGGGTCGATGAGTCCATTTCCTTACGACTGTGTGGTTATTTAGGTGTACAGAAAATTCTTACCCCAGCCAACCGGAAACGCACTTTAATTCCAGAAGCAGCATCAATAAGGCTCGCCTCACGGGGATTAATACATCTCAGAATCAATGCAGGGTGACCTCGATTTCTGAAGTTAATCAAACCTTTGTAATATTTAAACACTTGCATATCCTGAAAAGAAAAAATGCATTCAAAGAAGACAAATTTCTTGGGAGATATTAAAACTTATTGAGATAGACAAGAATTTATCTTAACTAGCATATGACCTGTGGATATACCACAGTATGATAATTTAATCATTACATTAGTTATGTTTACTTAAGAGCTATTGCAAAAATAGTTCAATATACAAAAGTATAATAATCTTGATTTAACGCTCTAACTATTTTTTTCTTTCTTTCCTTCTTTTCATTATGTTCAATTGAAAGAGATTAGCATTATTGCTTCGGCATGCTCATCCCCTCTCTTTATCTTTCCCCTATTCTCTTTCTTTCTTTCTTTTGTATTATATTTTTCTTTGTAGCATTCTCTTTTTCTTCCCCTTCTTTCTTTATAATAAAAATGGAATGGTTCATTATTTAGCTGAGGTGACAACACTCATAAGAAATAAGAATTCAGTGGATAAGCAACACCAGATAATCACTATTTACATTTTTCATCTTGATTTTGGACAGTCTCATTTTAACCAGAGGGTGTTGCAAGATGATAATGGTCGAACAAATAAGGAACACAAGTATTATTCATTTTGATTTAAAAGAGGCTCACTTTATAAGAATAACAAGAAATACCAAAAACTTATAGAATCCCCTGTAATCTCTTAGCGTCAAACAATCAAACAACACCCCAGATTTTATAATATATCACAGTAGAAATACAATAAATAATTATATTTCCTAGAGAATTAGCAAGTCTGTTACGTGCATTGTAGGGTGTCACATTACAACTCAGAAACCCATTCTCAACATCTTTTTGCCTTTGTTCTTTGAATAGTAGAGATAATGTCTCTGACCCCACCAGGGAACGGTAAAGCAATATGGCTATATTGCACAGACTTGTCAAGTAAGCCTTTTGCTATTTTGTACTCCTTTCACATACTGATTGTTGAACAAGGAATACTTGAAACCATATAACTGTGTGCAAATTATTTGCAGTAAGAATAGTTACTTGAGGCAGTAATTGCTTACAAATGATTATTATTAGTTTCTTCAAAACATATAATGATAATGAAATTTATTGTGTACAGTGCTCAGGTGCACCACAACTCATCAAAGTCTCATGTCAAATACACAGAATGATGTAGTGTCAGGAACATGAACAGTTTACAGTAGTAATATGCATGTATATGTGCGTGTGTGTGCATATGTATGTGGAGAATGGCATCAGGTATAGTGTCGGCGGACTACAGGAATCATGGAGGCTTTGAAAGACTCAGTGCTTCGGCAGCCTACAACAGATGCGGGCAGTTTATTCCATGTCTCCGCAATTCTGAGCGTGAAAAAATGTTTCCGAAAGTCACGTGAGCAGTGCTGTTTTCTGACTTTGTAGGCATGCCCACGTGTGTTGGAAAGATGGAGATCAAAAAGGTGCTCAAGGTTGCTGTTGTTAAGATGATTAATGACCTTATGAGCATTTACCAGGTCAGTTGCCAGATGCCAAAGTTTCAGCGAATCCATTCCCAGGGCTGCGAGACATTCAATTGCTTAATAAAAAAACAAAGAAAGAAAATCTGACCTTAACATTAGATATCCCAACAAGGGTTGCCATGCCATATGTAATATAGTCACTGCACCATAAAAGTAATATGTAATGTTGTCATATGCCAGGCAGCTAACAGGACACAAGCAACATTCAACATATGTAGTGGGTTCAAAAAAAAACAACAACACACAAACATGATAGTGGTTTGCAGATAGGCCTAAGGAATTGTTTATTTCTCGCTCGCCCAGTGTCGTATTTTCAGTGAAAGAGAGAAAGAATTGGTTAATCTTTTCTATTATAAATTCCATTCATTATCATTATCCCACATCTTACAGGACTAGCTATCCACTCCCTAAAACGGAGCACACAATACAAATGCTCGTCCCCTCTGAGATTCTCAGTCGAAAAGGGTGAGTCCCCTTACTTCAGCATGTCACGTCAAGGTGGGGGAAAGGACATATCCGTTTTTGCTCTTCTGCAGAAAATTTGAGACTTCCAGTGCTTTTACGATCTTTGTCTGCTAAAAACTTCCGTTTCTTTTTTCTCTTTCTCTTTACGCAGAAATTAGATTACAGTTTTCTTCTCAATTCAAATTTTCTATAAACCATTTAATTATGTTACACATAAAACCAACCAACCTAGCAATTCTTTTAACATACAACAACATTATAATCTGAAGATCACTAAAAAGAGTTCACCTACAATATATGCCCGCCATCTTTTTTGTATTTTCTTGACAGCTTCAACTTTTCTTTGTATGTTATTCATCTTCTTATTGACCAAATGAAAAAACTTGGGAATATTTCTTGTCATTCACAAATCTACAAAGACAATAAAATTCAGACTGGAAGATTTTTCAAATACTCAACATATCAGTGAAATGAACAAAAACATTAAAGAATAGAATTTAAAAAAAAAAATAATCATCTTGTATTTTATTTACTATTCTTATTTATGGAAAAAAAATTTTGTTTCTGAATATTATATTATTTTTTAATTGTTGTAAAAGTATAGAAAATGGTCATTATTCCTTTCAAATTTTGTTTTTGTGTTCTACATAACACTATGTAAAACAAATTTTGTTCCTGGATATTATATTATTTCTTAATGATTTATGTTGTAAAAGTTTTTTAGAATGGCTGGTATTCCCTTCAAACTTTGTTTTTGTGCACTTTAAAACAAATTTTGTTCCTGGATAGTATAATAATAATAATGAAATTTATTGTGTACAGTGCTCAGGTGCACCACAACTCATCATGTATGTATTATTGTGCCTGGATATTATGTACTGCTGCAAAACATACAAAATGGCCATTATTCCATTGAAACTTTTGTGCTCAAAATTTACATTCATTTATACTAAAGTTACACAAAAGGTTGTGTAGTTTTTCAAAGATTTGTGATTCTAATGTAAATCCCTTTCATGTATCATCTATTCTATATATAAATGAATAAAATTGAAAATTTCATTACTCAGGTCACAAAAGCAACGTTTAAAGAGAAAAAAAAAAGTATTTTCCATTTAGTTTAGGCATTAGCAATTGGCAAATAAAATTTTCTCCTCAAGAACAAGAAAAAGTAAAAACATTTTTTTACATAGTATAATTTTAACAAATCTTACCCTATACCCCTTTATAATAAAAAAAATCTAACATATCAACCACACACATATAACTTAACGACAAATCCAGTTCCCTAACACATATAAACAAAAAAAAACAATTAAACAGACACACACACACATACACATATTCAATTAACCAATCCTCAGCAATCCAACTTTCTAGACCAACACTCCCCATCTAGTGAGAAGAAAATCCACTAACCACTCCCAACCACCCCTCTCCCTACTGACGACCTTCCGTTTTCAGCATTTTGAGAATGTCCATCATTGAAGCAAATACTATATCCAAGTCCTGAAGATGGTCTAATTAATAGACCGAAACGTTGCATCGTCGACAATAAACATCCAGTTTCCATAACATCCCGTGTTTGTTACCTTTCTCCACATAGTATAATTAATGATATAATTAAATTTATTGTGTACAGTGCTCAGGTGCACCACAACTCATCTAAGTCTCATGTCAAGTACACAGAATAATGTATTAGTGTCAGGAACATGAACAGTTTACAGTAATAATATGCATGTATGTGTGCACGTGTGTGCATATGTATGTGGAGAGTGGCATCAGGTATAGTGTCGGCGGACTACAGGAAGCATGGAGGCTTTGAAAGATTCAGTGCTTCGGCAGCCTACAACAGACGCGGGCAGTTTATTCCATGTCTCCGCAATTCTGAGCGTGAAAAAATGTTTCCGAAAGTCATGTGTGTACAAATAATGACTCCTAGTTCAATTTTATATTGCTGACAACCAAAATTATTTTATGAAATGGGATAAAAAAGATATAATGGCTGAAGCTTTTAATTTTTTTTTTTCAATTTCAAAATTCAAGGTTCAGTTTTATTTTAGGTATCATAATTATTTCTGTATGATACTAACTCAACTATACTTACCTGGATTAGTGTCCCTATGTCCAGTGGCTTTGGCTATTGGACCAGTAAGATATTAATAATTAGTGTGATTCCAGGGGGCTACCCACCAGGCAGTACTGCCACCTCATCTAAAAGAGGCAGGGCTGGGTTATTGCCCTGTGCCTGAGGTGCCTCAAAAGGAGAATGCAGAGAGGATTCACACAATTTTTAAACATGAGCTTTGGTTTGTGTGTAGTACACTATAATGAACCTTACGTTCAACTGACATGATGGGATGTCAGTAAATACTAATTCATGTATAATATTTACCTCTAGCTTTGGGTGGGCATCCCATTGTGGTATAATGGTTAACAAGTTAAGTCTTGCTAGATCCATTACTTCAGAAGAGCAAGTCCTTGCTGGATGCCCCATATTTTCCAACCTTGTGTCACATCCTACCCATGGTGAATGGGGTGGGTATGTTTGGGTGTTCCATCATGATGTAACGGTTAGCAAGTTAGTCTCACAGTTCCATTAATACTGAAAAGCAATTTTGATCCTCGCTAGATGCCCCATACTTGTGACCTTGTCACATCCTACCTGTGGTGAATGGCTTGGGTAGATACCTACCCAACCCATTGTCATTTTTAAACTTTGTTTGTTTGTTCCGGAATTACAAGATGATCAAAAAATCAATTTGTGCAACTTTTCAACATTCAAAATTTTGGCTGTAATTTTTTTAATTCTAGATTCCTCTAGAAATTAAAATATATGTTACTTTATAACAGAGCTACTGATATTTAAATTGAAATTATTGAATTACTTACCTTAGCATTCTAGAATTCGGTAATTTATGAGGAAGTGTGTCCCAGTCTCCTGCCTCAGAAATTGCTGCCCGGTGACTATTAAAATAACGTCCCCAGCTATGTCGTCTCGGTGGTGTTACTTGAAAGAAAACAACCAACTTAGGGCATTAAATGTATTTTAAAGGGGGGGGGGCTTCTCTTTTTTTGTTGTAATTCTTATTTATTTATCGTAATTTGTTTAGAAATTTATTTATAGAAATTTGTTGTAATTCTTCTTTAGATATGAATATGGATATATATCTATCTATCTACCTCAATTTGTTCATTTTTTACCTTGTTAATATATATCTATCCACCCATCTCCATTTGTTCATATCAAAAAAGAGAAGCCCCCCCCCCTCTAAAATACATTTAACGCCCTAAGTTGGTTGTTTTCTTTCAAGTAACACCACTGAGACTACATAGCTGGGGACGTTATTTTAATAGTCACTGGGTAGCAATTTCTGAGGCAGGAGACCGGGTCGCACTTCCTCATAAATTACCCAGATTTCTTTACATGATGCAAGCTGTTATTTTATTAAACACTAGCAGAGCTACCCAAAATTGCCCGGGATTTAAAAAGTTAAAAATAAATCTTTTATCCATATCTATATATAGATAAAAATTATTTTTCTCTATATTTGTTTTATTATCTTTTATTCGTTATATATTCTTGTTTTTAAGTTCTTCATTTTTCTTCTTCTTTATTTGCTTTTTATTATGTTTTATCCTTTATTAATGTTTTATTGATTTATACCCATATTATATTTTTATTTAGGTTTTCGCATGGAAAATGAGAAGTAAAAAGTTTTTAATCCTTTTCTCAGATAAAAATAGGGTGTGGATTTTATTGAAGTTCGGGATTTTCTGGTCTCCACTAATTTTCCTTTATAAAAAGACGTGTGCTCTGTTGTTATACAAACAAACATACAGACATAATCTTTCTTTTATATATATATATATAGATTCCAGGGATTCCAAATTCTTGTAATTAACTCCAAAGCCTAACCCTAGTCCCGTGTCCATTGAAAAAGTAACAATTTAAAATGATCACGAAAACAGAATTTTTGTCTCTTTTTTATGGATATCAAAATAGAATATTGGAAATATTACACCGTGCATAGGTGTAAAATATTCTGGATATATTAATAAGAAAAACTTTAGTTGATTATATATATATATCAGTCATCCACAGACACGTGTTTCAAAGTTTACTTCTCATCAGTGAGGCTCGACTTTTTAACAGCTACCTCTAGCCGGGACTGACACCCGACAGAATTTTCATCTGCCAAGTCCCTTACCCATGCGGCTATTATATATATATATATATATATATATATATATATATAATGTTGAAAGGAAAAATAAACAAAGGAAAGAAAATATGCTGAATGGATAAAATAGATTTTATTTTACTAACACTAAATCTATTTTATCCATTCAGCATTTTCTTTCCTCTGTTTATTTTTCCTTTCAACATATCATTGGATTCGCTTCCATTTTCAACTTTATATATATATTTTATATATATATATATATATATATATGTTGGTTGTGGTTGGTGACCCATGATGCTTAAGGATGGAACCCTGGTGGTTGAGCAGTCCATGACATGCAACACTCCACTTTAGCCCTTATTTAAGCTAGATGGGTTAAGCTGAATTCATGTGACAATAGCAATAAAGTCGTTATACATAAAGATGCTTTCAAAAATATGTTACACCATATTTATCTTTATAGCATGTTACATGTTAATTGTTACATGTTAATTGCTAATTGTTACATGTTAATTGTTACAATTTCATTCCTATTTTTATTAAAATCATTTAATTCTTTTTATGAAACTTAATTTTGTCAATCAAAAGTAAAATAACTTTCTTTATAATTGAATTAGTTTCAGGTATATCCAAAATTGATAGATCATTGTAAAACAGCATATTCCATTCACCACATACCACTTAGGACCATCTCTTCTTAAAATACCATCCTTTTCATCTTTAAGCTTTCCCATCGTGGTGTAATGGTTAGCAAGCTAGTCTCATAGATCCATTATTATTGAATAGAGAGTTCGATCCTCACTGGATGCCCCATACTTGCAACTCTGGTATCCCATCCTACCAGTGGCGAATGGGTTAGGTAAATACTTACCATCTTTCATCTTTAAAATTTAATACCAGCAGATATAAAAGCAAAGCACTTGCCAATATAATTCAGAGATGTTCTAGGGGGGGGGGGGTATACAAGAAAAAGGAAAAATTAAAATTGAATTCACTAAGTCTTCTTGAGGACCCCTAAATTTAACTACAAGTGTACTATTAGTATAGTGTGGTCCCTTCTGCAATGTATAGGGTGATTACATCAGAGAACTATTTCATGTTACTTTTGGTTAAAAGCAAAAGAAACAAACTAATGAAACAATGTAGGTACTAATGCATAATAGCGCGCAAGAGATACATTGAATTATGTATAAAAAGCATTACATATGATTACAGGTTTGGTCTGTTTTGTTTTACGGCATATCAACCTTGATGGATTATTTAATACTGACAAAGATTTGAAATAAATTCATTCTTAATGGATACTCAATTTCATAAACACATTTTTCTATTTAACCCATAGATGGGACTCTAACAGGTAATATGATTACACGGAAAGACATGAAATCTTTGATACATTAAGGTAAGTGTTAGGGTAAGTATTAGGGTTAGTGTTAGGCTACTTTGGGAGTTTCCGACATCTAATGCTATTTATACGTAAAATGTGATTCTAATGTTATTATCTCTGTTTGTGCTATTGTGCATTTGTACCACAATGTAATGTGTGATCTACAATCAAATCACAGGTTCCTATCAGATTACAAAAGTTAAGCAGCATTGAGTTTGCTCAGTACTTAGATAGGTGACCACTTTAGCAACAGCTGGTAAGCTAGTACAGTTGAGCTGGGTAGTGTATTTTATAAAATAAATCCATCCAGCTTCAGAGGGCCTTCCTCCCTCAGGTAGCATCTAAAAAGGAGTAAAGGCTGGGTTGATTGTCAGGGTTTGAGGGGTACCTGAAGAGGAATGATGAAGGTACATAAGCAATTTTTGCACCCAGCTCTAGGGAGGCTTCCTTTTTGCGAGTAACAACCCACCACATTAAACCAACCATGTTTCACATTTTGGCTTTGTGGGGAGCCAGATATATATCCCCCACCTCCAGCAGCTGCCTTGTCGTCTAAATGGCTGGGTTCCTGGATATGACGTTAAACTGCATCTCATTGTGAAGTTCCAATTCTAGTACTCTGGGGAATGTGGAGTACCCCTTTATTGCCATTACTCCCATGCCCCCCATGAGTGGTATTACCTGTTAGAGTCCCATCCATAGGTTAAATAGATTAAAAAATGAGTATTAAAAATGTGTTTAAAAAAATTGAGTTTGAAAGAAAAATTGAATACCCAACAGGGATGCATGAAACAAAATTTTTTTGGCATAAAATAACCCAACAAGGGTTGACATGCCGTAAAATCCAACCAACCTGAACCTAAATGCCTGGGTTTATTGCCCTAAAAGGGGGATACCTTTTAATTTTTGGCTTGCTTTCTGTAGAGCCCTTACTTTAAATTGACCTTGTGTCATATTCCAGGACCGTTGGGAGAGGGGGTATAATTATCTACTGTAAACCACCTAAAAGCCTTTTGCTTAAGCAAAGTGAATTAACAACAATGTCACGCAGGACAAATAATTTAATTTACAAATAATGCAGAACACATAATTAAACAATTTAATTCATACAAATTATGCAAATTGCAAAATAAAGGATTTATTTTATAAAAATATATACCAAAACAATTCAATTTATCAAATAACACCCCACATTCCAAACTTTCCAGAAGGGACCGCACAATCCCAAAAGTGCAGTCACAAACGTATTGATTGTATTTGTAGATATAAAAAGAAAAGATTTATTTTATGAAGAATTATTTTTATAATCAAATTGAGTAACAACAAATTGTCAAATAACGAGTCACTTATATTTTCACAATTCACATTCTTTTCATAGAAATTACCTTAAAGTACGAAACGAATGTTTGTTTTTTTAATCTTTATTATTATTCATTTTTATCTTAATTAGAATTAATAATTCAAAGGACTTTAAAACAAATGTCAAAATTTTGATTAAATTTAATAGAAAGAAAGAAAAGTAGAAAGTTGTGTCTTTTTTAAAAAGCTGTTTTTTCACAATTCGTCGTAAAATTATAATTAAAACACGATTAATTCATTTTAAACACGATTTCAGGAATTCTATGATATGAATAACATTTTTTTTAAAACAAACATTGGAGTTTATTTTAATTTTATTTATTTCTAATGATAGGAAAACATTTTTACGATAAAATAACTTTTAGAAACGTTTTGTAACTTTTCCCGTCATGTGTACAATTTAATAATAATGAATCACAGTTCACCGAATTTAGAAATTAAAAATATACATTATACTACTAAAACCTGTCCAGTAGACTACGCTGAAAGATTTACGTCCCTGAATTCACAGTTTACCCTTAAAAACTTTAATTCTACGTATTTTTTTAAGATAGTTTTTTATCCACTTTGTCACAAGTTTTATGTAACGTAACGTGTCGTATAGTTACGACGTACATAACACAAAGAAAACATTTATTGTCATTAATCTGCGAAGGAAGTAGATCTTAGATCTAAGATAGGTAAAATAAATACAATCTTACCTTTAACCTTTGTAAATAAATTCTAAAGTAAGATTATCCAGTTCCCTAAATGAAAATTCCATTTCTTTCATTTTATTCTTTATTTTTTTTTTTTACGAGAATGGTCACGGCGAAGTGTTTTGTTGTTTTATTGAATTTTAGAGAAATGACAATAAAGTCAATGAGTACTCATTGGATTTCATTTTTTTCACGATGTTTTTCGAGTGAAAGGATCTTTTTTTAAATCTACCTTCATTTTCACAAAACAATGTCAAAATCGTGAACAACATCGGTTACAACACAATTTTAACAGACAAGAAAAGGGGCTTAATGAAAATCATACACATGGGCGGCAGGCAACATTTTGCTAAAGAAATGTGACAACAGGTTGCTATGCGGAAGTCTTCCATAGCAACGAATAAACACGCGTGGGCACCAGTGAAATCCCGCAACCGAATCTGCAGTTTTTTTTATATTCATTTTATTTAATTTATTTATCGTCTTACATTTTTTTTATTCATTCATCTTATTTTATATCTATTTATATCATCTATATTTTTATTTATTTATTTATTCAATTTATATATTTTTTTAAATTTATTCATCTATTCCTTTTCTTTTTATTTATTCCTTTTAATTATATTTTTTATTCATCTATTTTATTTATATAATATTTTTTACTTATTTTTTAAATTTATATTTTTATTTATTATTTATTTTATTTATATTCTTATTTATTTTTTTGTTTATTCATTTATTTTATCTATATCTTTTATTTATTTAACACTGGTTTGGTTTCTTTGTTTAATGGCATATCGAGCTTTGTGGGTTATTTAATGCCAAGCCATCCTTGTAACAAAACAGTAGTGTACTATTTAGCCCATAGCTGGGGGAATGAGTGGGTTCATACCTTTTCCAAGGATATTAGTCTGAAAGGGACTGGAATTCGAACTCGCTTACTACGATGTTGCAGTCCAGCACATTAGCCACTATTTGACAGGTACTCTCCCTCCCTATTTAATACTGTCTCACTTCTCTAAAAAATTGTAGAGATAAGTATTTTTCTTTTATTGGTGATTTTTCTGAACATGTCAGTAAAATGTGGTTACTCCCACTCATCAATAGATCAACTGATAGCACTATTAATCAAAGCTACACGACAATCAAAATGAGTATAATGACTAGCGAGCAAGGCTAGCAGATTATTATTGGTGAGTTTGATTCACACTGGGTGCCCCACACTTTTTAGCCACTCTTCTTTGTAAATGCCTACAGCTGTCTGTATAATAATCTTAAAAATAAGTTCAGTAACTAAAAACTGAAATTTGCTGAAAAAAAATTATGCAAAAGTTGGAACTAATGCGTGCAAGATATAATATCATTTACGTATAAAAAGCATTACATTTTATTATATTTCACAGATATACCCGAAAATTTTTGAGATGCTAGGTTTAGGGCTAGGTTAAGGCTACTTCGAGAGTTCCCAACATCTAATGCTATTTATACGTAAAATGTGATTCTTATATCATCTTTTGAAAGTAAACCGAAAAAAAAAAAAAAAAGAATGGTGTGTTTATAAAAGTTTTCAGCAAAGTTGTCTATTATTTTCAAATAAAAAGTGCTGAGAACTTTTCCATTCCAAGTTCCATTTTATTGGCAATTTTTAAAAATATGTCGGGAAAATGAGAGGTTGCACCCACTCACAAATAAATCACCTGATAACACTAACATATAGCTACTAGACAACCAAGGCTAGGGTAATGGCTAGTGAGTTAGGTTAGCAGACTATAGTTAGTGAGTTCGATTCTCACAGGGTGCCCTATACTTTTGGCCACTGGACTAAACTCTTTTTCAGAAATGACTACAGATGCCTGCATAAAAAAAAAAAAGGTGCAGCGAAAAAAACAAAATTTTCTAAAAAAGAATTTAGTTGTGCAAAAATTTCCAGCGAAACAGTGAATAAAAAAATTAGGCCCCCCCCCAAAAAAAATAATAGGTGCCTGCAAGTTTCCAGTAAACCTGTCTCTCGAGTAGAAAATATTGTAAACTTTTCCATAAATTATTTTGTAATTCATTATGTGAGAATAGCCTCCCATCTGCTTAGGAATCACAAGGTTCTGGGTTCAATTGCAGTCCTCACCAACTCAACGCATTAGTAGCAGTTTGGTAATATGATCTGTGCAGTTAACTCTTAATATCCTGTTGAAAATTTTCTTAAGTCTAGAGCCCCATTCCTATAAGGATTTATCAAAAAATGGCTAAAAATGATCTTTTCATTTAAAGTTGCCTGTTATTTCCCTTAAATCAAAGACTTCTAAATATGTTTAATATTACATTTAACAAAGGCTATCGTTTAGGGTAGATTAGAAAAATGGATATGACTTCCGGCCGGGTGGAATGAGGCGGTATAGGATGTTAAGAGTTAAATGGGAAGCTGATGGTAGGTGTGGCACCCCACCTCAGTAAAACCCCGTTGGTCTAGCACTTGCAAAAAGGGGATAGACTCCTTCACTGTCCAGCTGATACTGACAATAGGATCTTCACCAACTTTACTTTTACACACCTCTGGCCTTCTTCAGGTGTTACTTGTCGAACTCGGACACCTTCTGGTCAAACTTGGGAGCCTATGTGAAGGCTCCCGATTACAAGTAACAGTTAAGAAGACCAGAGGGCATATTGGCTGAAACATTGTGCGTATAATAACAATAAAGATGAGGACAACAGTCCAAAAAAGCCATACAAGATATAATTTTAACACAATGATAATTCAGCCAAAAAGAGAGAGCAAATAAATTAGTTCAGAAAAACTCCAAGAGGGGGAGTTCAAAACGAAAAAAAAAAATTTTTTTGTGACAATTGGAGTTTTTCAAAGTACCTAAATATAAAAGATTTGGATGATTAAAAAAAACTATAAGTACAAATGCAGACCCCACAAAATTATCTTGTAGTAGCTTCTATTTAGGAAGGAGTGAATAAGCATTTCAGAGTTAACAGCTGTCCAAGATGATATTGATGCTTCTATTTAGAAAGGAGTGAATGATTCTAATTAGTATTTTATGCTTAACAACTGTCCATGATGATATTGATGCTTCTATTTAGGAAGGGGCGAAAGATTCAAATTAGCATGTCATTATTATTATTCTATCCCTTATGAATTTTTCACACCAGTTTTACCTGGTGGATTTTCACCAAAGTCTGAGTGACAGAAAGTCCCTCAAATCTCCAAAATTCCTCTAAGTATTTTAGCTTATCTTAACAGTGCTGTGGTCTGGATGGTCTCATTTCTTTCTCTAATTTTCAGTTCTCTCAGTCTTTTCTAGGCCTTTGGGAACTGTTCCAAGGGCTCCAACTACAATTGGTATCATCATCACCTTTTATGTTCCACAGCTTTTTTAGCTCTTTGGCAAGATCTAAGTATTTGTTTATCTTTTCACTTTCTTTTATTTTCACTCTATGGTCTACTGGAATAGCAAAAATCCACTGGTTTGTGGTAGTAACATTATTACTACTTGAAAGCATATTCTGTTCCCTCTGTTCTGTTATGGCATTCACTCTGGGTCAGTTGAGCTGGCTCCATCCAACAAATTCACCAGTGGTAAATTCATGGAAGGAGTAGCAAGAGAATAGAAAATTCAAAAGCCATCAGCAAACTCTGCATACATATCCCAGTCAGGGGAAGGAGATGCCTTTGTTTCTTGCAGATTTTCACAGACACAGTGACAAGTAGACCAAAAGCTGTTGATTCCTGATAATAATGGAAATGCCCTTTGAATTTTCACCAGAGACCCTTTGGTCGAGTTGTGGCCCTAATACCACTGGTTACCAGACTTGTAAGCCTTGGGTGATCCTACCAGGAACTACCAAGTTTACACAACCCTGCTGAGATAAGGAGAGGTTGAACTTTAGAAATAATATGCTAGATGGCTGTTGAACAAAGAGCTTCCTCCACTCTTTTAAAAGCATATTACCAACTTTGGCCTCAAATAAAACCAACAAAATTATATCGCAATAGCAAATGAAATTTCACCGTTTAGTCTAATTGTTGAGGGGCAAACCAATAGGTGATACACAATGTGCCAATATAATTATATAAAAAAAAGATAAAGTCAGCAGAGTGGCCTATTGGTGGTATCAGCAAGACAGCAAGAATCTATTCCCTTTTTGCCAGTGCTTAACCAGGGAGATTGTTTTTGCATGAGGGGGAGCAACTACCATCAGCTCCCCACTTTATTGCATAGATCCCAGCTGTGTTACTCATGCACTGAGTTCATGAGGGCCAAAATCAAACCCGGAAAATTAATCTAAATAATCTGTGGTTTTAATTACAAACTCCAAATATATTCCCAGAGTGTCCTATTATGGTAATGGTTAGCAAGCTAGTCTCACAGATCCATTACTACTGTTTCAATCAAACATAATGAAAAGGAAAAAAAAAGTGAGAGAGAGTTAAATCAAGATTATTTATACTTTTTATATATTGAACTATTTTCAATAGCTCTTAAGTAAATCTATCAAATGTTGCAATAATTAGATTATCATACTGTGGTATATCCACAGATCCTGCTAGTAAATCTATGAATACAACAGATTTAAGTACAATAAATCATGTCATTGTATAAACGTCCGAAGAGATCAAGTGATATTGTTGATATTTCAAAATGCCTAAACCCTTTCACTAAGTTTTAAAAAAAGAAAGTTTTTGATATGCAAGATTGTTTTGAGTATGATGTTTTAAAGGTTAAAATGAAAATGAAATTCCACTGGGACACCGATGTCCCAGTCGGAATGAAAAGGTTAATAACACTGTCTGGCTTCTTTTGAATTTGGTGCAATGTCAAATAGTTCTACAGGGACAGTAGTAATTTGCATGTTATATACTAATAGAATAGTAACAGAACATACAGATTTTTTTTTAAAATATTTTATATGTGAAATAATATGTAAGTTACTAGTGGTACAATGCATTCCTTTAAATATCAAAACATTGTATAAACTAGCAAGAATATGCACCATTCTCTGGGTGTAAGTATTTAAGTTTTAATTTAATAAAACATATCAAATTAGAAAAACTAACTGAAATCAACTAAGAATGTATATAAAAAAACTACATTTATTTTGATTATTTTTTAATTGGTTTCTATATAAAACCATTCATAGGATTGATTTTAATACGTTGAAGAACAAAACAATATTAAAGATCAATAACACCAAATAATTATTTATTAAACCTGGTTTTGTTAAAAGCTGTATGCAAATTAACCACGCCATATATTATGCAAACCTTTATTTCTTAGTGATATATAAAGCACATTGCAAGATTTTAAATGCACTAATAACATGGGCTGGTTTGAGGCAAATCTAACTCAGATTTCAATACAGACATCATCATTAAATATATAAGATTTATCTTATGTATCAATGATTTTGACTATAAATTAAATACTCATTGATAAACTTACGCAATTCCCAAGGGTATTGTAATGTAAGTAGTGACAGTTTTGGTTACAGACAGACACCAAATCTCTATTATAATAAGATTTGTGCAGGTAAACTATTCAAATAACATTTTGCGGTTAAGTCAAAGCTGTATTCTTATTAATGCTCATACTCCTTGATTTAAACTCGGCTAAATTATTTGACAATGGGTAGGATAAGACACAAGGTTGCAAATATTGGACAGCCAGTGAGGATCAAACTCACTATTCAGTAGTAATGGATCTGTGAGACTAGCTTGCAAACCATTACACCATGATGTGACGCCCATATTATTTCTTTTCTTGTGGAAGCAGTAAGATTTTGTAAGGACTTTAATGAGGGCAGGATATTTCTATTTGAGAGAAAATCTGAAAATTCTCTGATTGGGACTATAATTTGTGTTAGCAGATATGAGATAGAAGAAAAAACACAAAACAACTTAGCTCTATCAAAAAGAGCCTCTGCTATGGCTTAGTTCCTTTAGAGTAGGTACTAGAATTGGCTACCCTGCATTGCCTGGGTAGAGGGGTATAATAAAAAGTTAGTCTCACAGATCCATTGATTGTTTTGGTCTTACATAATTGATTTTTGTTTTAATCATGAATGCAACCAATGACTTTCCCCTTTTCTTAATATTCAAATCCTAATTTTTAAATATCTTTCCAGGTATAAATAAAATCTACATTCTTTTTGTGCAAAACGCAAGCTCTGGTGATAGTGAATGTGTATATAGATTTACATTGTTGTTGTTTTATTTTTGTAGTTTCCTCCAGACATACATTCACCCTCCCATACATACACACAACTGCCATTTATATATGTATAGATGGCCAAAATTTTTTTTTAACCCTCCAAGAATTAAAATTCATCAAAACTTGGAAAAAATATATAAATGAAACAATGTAATTTTTGCTGTATTATGAAGAGGAAGGATTCTAAAAAATTACATGTAAAAATTATTCTAGTCTTTAAAATGGGAGAATTTTATAAATCAAAATCTCTATTAGTCAAAATGGTGCATTTTTGCAGTTTTTTCTCTCTTAAAGATTATCTTTTTAACGCAATTTATTTATTTGTTATAATCAAGAAATTCATTAAAATTTATTTTATGTATGTTTAGGCTCTGTTCTTAAGAAAAAAAAAAAAAAAAAAAAAAATTAAATAAGTGACAATTTACAATTTCAGATTTTTTTATATAGAAGTTTAAAGAAAGCGGGAGGTGCTGTTGTATTGAAATTTTGTCCATACCTACTTTAGAGTAAGTGAAGTTGGCAAATGGCTGTTTTGTTGGTATCAGCTGGACAGCAAGGGAGTCTATCCCTTTTTGCTAGCACTAGACCAGGGAGAATTTACCACACAGATCAGATTACCCAATCTGTGCTACTCATGTGCTGAGGTGGCGGAGACTAATATCGAACCCAGAACCTAGCAATTCCGTGAGTGCTCTACCAACAGAGCTAAACCGGTCGCTATGACTAAAATGCCCTAATTTAAAGAATAAAGCAATTTCCAGTTTAACATGCAACTAAATTTGTGTCTTCTGAATAATTGATTTTTTTTTTTTTTTTTTTTTAACTCCCCAAATTCTTGATAACAGAACTATAAAATACTAATTAGAATCCTCACTCCTTCCTAAATAGAAACATCAGTATCATTGTGGACCACTGTCATAACAAGAACTTAATGTGTAAATTGGTTACCAAGTATTCATATTTTTAAATAAGTTATATCATGACCCTCACAAAGATGGGTGTGTCTACATTGCACCTTGAGATACATAATGCACAAGGAGTTTCAAAAAATGTGGCAGAAGCAACTGGAATATTCACAGGTTTTATGGGATATATTCTTTAAACTAGTTTTCCAAGCTATATCACTAATTATTTCTAGGTGTGTTGCAAATTTTTTTTTCCTTTTAAAAACATTTATGTACATTTTAAATTATATATTTGGATTAAAAATTTATATCAAATTTTATTTTTAAAATGTATAGCCAATTCAAGTTTGAAATATCTGCTTAAAAAAAAGGGAAAAAAAAAAAGATATACCAAAGTGTTAACACTGATATCTCAGAATATGCTAACTCATACTGGGCTAACTATTTTGCTAGGGTTTCAGAAAATACTTTCACTAAATTAGCTTAACTTAATAAAATATCAAAATAACATTTTTACTTATTGATAATTATGAGGTCTAGTACAAAACAAAGCCATTAAATGGGTTTTTAATACAATTTTCATGAGAAAAGAATTAGTAAACTATAAATGAAAATTTAATTTTTGAATTATTTTTAATAGGAAAGATGGATTTGGTGGGCACTGAGATCATAAATATTAGGTTGTAGGTTTGTGAGATGCAGACACATTTTATATTCAACGTGCTTCTTCATTAATGTACATGTCTAAACAACACATCACTAGTGGCCATCATACTCAACCAGGCATTCTATTAGATGTTAGGATATCTGGCAACTAGTCAACATGATCATTTTTCTACTGTCATAAAAGGAGATTTATGAATGCAAACTAATAACTTCCCTCCCAGTGGACCACTATGCTTTTATTCACCTGCAGGAGTCTATATGGACTATTTTGAGAAGCTTTGGCTTAAAGCTATCCCATCTTTTCATTCAAAAAATTTTTTTAAAGTCTATAGTAAGGCCTTTATTATTAGTAAATAATATCCCCAAGCTCAAAATATCAAGTTTACAGTATTCAGTGAAATAATGCTCAGCCAAAAATATCAGGCTTGTAGGTTAGAAGGATTAATATTCTGCCCTCATCATACTTTTGTTATTTGTCTGTAACCCTGGTAAATAAAGAAGAGAATGGGTGTGGGAAATGTTTAATCCATCTTTCCTGTGGCTAGTGTCCATTGTCACTTTTGATAGAGTCTATGGTGTACTAACTTAGGCTAGAAAGCAAAGTGTCATCCCCTACTTCCAATCAACTCAAAGAGTGAATAAAGAAATGACAATTATATTCTAGTATTCATTTGTTTTTGTTTTTTTACATTTCTTTTCTTTTGGAGCTGAACCGTGTCTTGTACAGTTTTGACCATAACCAGCAGCTGATTAATTTTTTAACAAATACAAAGTGTGATTGAAGTTGTTTAGTAGGTGCAACTGAGTGAACCATGGATAATATCATCACAGTTAAATTTAGAAAAGATGCCCTGTAAAATTTGTATAGTTTTTGCAACATCGACGTGTTTTCTATTAAAAAAATAAATAAAAGAATGCACAAATATTTTCTACTACATCCTCTCTCCTCTCTTTCTTTTGCTCTATCTTCATTAAGAATTTTAGTGCATTCAATTTTTTCCCCATCTGCTTTTCAATCTTTTATTCACAGTCGCATGATATCCAGTCATCATGTCTGCTTTCCCCCCCCCCCTTCTTTTTCATTCCTTCCCCTTCTTTTTATGTATATTTATTTTTTCCCTTTCCCTTGTTTTCCTTTTAATTTTTCTTAGTTTTCTTCCCTCTGCCTGACGCCCATCACAAATTCCTTTTGGCTTAAGATCTTTTTTTTTTTTTTTTTGCTGGAAAATCTAACAGATTTCAACTCAAAAGGGACAGGAATTGTGCAGATACAACACTGATCCTATATCATATGTAAAAATAAATCAGAATAATAGTATAGATAATTATAAAGTGAGGTTACTATTAATAATTCTAATTAGTATTATCCTTTATCTTCCTAATTCTAGTTGATTTTTAATCCAAATTGCTTGAAAGTTATGAGTGAGTTGCAACAAAAGCAACAAAATTAGGAAGATGAATAATATTAGTCAAAATATTAAAAGTTGCATCTATAAAAATAAAAAACAAAAGGTTAATTTAAAAAGTAAAGACATTTGAAACTTTAAATGATAATTGAAAAAGCAATTTAAACACTTCCAAATAAAATGAAAAAAACCAAAAAAAAAAAAAAAAAAACAACAAAAACATCAAAACAAAAAAAAACAAAAAAAAAAAAAAAAACAACATTTCCATGATTTTTGTGTAAAAAACAGAAAAGCCATTTTGAAGAAATTCAAATACAATATTGTTGATTAAATTAAATTTGAAAATAAATAAATGGTTGTGCAACAATATTGATGTTTGCAAAGACAAATAAATTTAATATAAACACAAATAAGAAGTAGATGAAATAAAAGGTTTTGGACAATTGATTCAAAACTTTACATTAGAATATAATAGCAACAAGTAATGCTAAAATCAAGGCCAAAAGAAGTTTTTAAACATTAAATTTCAATATTCTTTAGTGCTATATTAAATCGGTTTTCAAAGGTAAATAAATGATTTAGTTAAAACCATGTGGTCTCCTCTTTTGAAAACATTCACAGGGCCACTGTCAAAAACAAAAGGCACAGGAGGATGAACTACAACACTATGCCATCAAACACCGATGAGACATTCAGCAATTGTGCCTGTTCACCTCACATTGTCCGCATGAACCACCCTCTTGATTCTTGTTCATGAAATCAGTGATTTAGTTATATATTACATAAAAAAATAATTAAAAAATAAAAAATAAAGGGTTATATCATGAATTAAGGAAAAAGATGGAAGATGTATTAGCTTTCATTTTAATTTGAATAAAAAAAAAAAAAAAATAAAAAAAATAAAATGTCTACTCTATTCATTGAAGGGGACCTCTCAGAGTAAGAGCTAACAAACTAAGCAAGTACACCATTTAAATGACGGTGAATTAATATTTTTCTCAGTTAAATTGAACTTAAACCTAAATTCCACCATCAAATGTCATCCCGCCAAAAGAAAAAAATACCAAAAAGGCATAACAGATTCTCAAAGAAACGTAGTTCACAGTTAACCGAGATGAAAAAATGTAAAAGTTTTTAAATAAAATAACTGATGCATTATATCTTTTATTCATTAATATATCAACACTGAAAATTTCATTAAATTCGGCTAATTTCCTCATTTTTGGTATTTTTTTTTTCTTTCGGCGAGGTGACATGATGGTGGAATTTAGGTCCGTTAAGTTTGATTTAACCTTTTTCTCTTATGGCTAAAACTATTCTTGCTCTATTTGTCTCTTGTGGCAGCATTCACCTGGGGTGGGTTGAGTCAGCTTCATCTAAAAGATGGAGTATCATGGGAATAAGAAGTACACAAAACCTCACATGCAGACACTCGTTTGTCACAGATTATCCAGCAGACATATGAATTTCCACCAGAGTCCCTTTAGCTGGGTTGTGGCCCTAATATCACTAGGTGCCAGACCTGTCCCGCTTGAGTGGCCCTATCAGGAACTTAAGTTCTTGATGGCACGGCTGTGACAATACCATGTTTACACTGTCCTGCTGCAATGAGGAGGGGTTGGACTTTAGAAATAATGTGCTAGATGGCCATTGAGCAAAGAGCTTCCTCCACCTTTTTACAGGTCTTGTGTTTCATCCTTAATTCTAATTAAGCTAAAAAAAAAAAAAAAAAAAAAAAAAGAATTCTTACAAGATCATTTTTAACATTTAAAAAAAAAAAAAAAAAAAAGAGTTAATATTAGAAATGAAGTAAGAACTTAAACCAGAAGATGTGTAACGTAATTGGATACTTGATGCGGGTGGCATCTAAGCGGGGCGAGGGAAAATAATAAATTCCAATTACTATCTAGTAATAAAACAATAAGACAGTGATTCAAACGCTTATTGGTTATAACAAAAGTCTAATTGTACAAATGATTCCAGATAATCCAGACTTTCCGGCTCCTATGAGCCATGAGTTTCTTTGATCTGACTGGCCAAACGATACAGGTGACCTCTGTGTAACACATGTTCTGAGGTTCCAGAACTTGTCGGAATCTGAAAGAAGATTCCAGAACATTTTTTTTCTCTAGAGAATTCTTAGCCAGAAGATATACAACCCTTCATTAACTAAATGTGACGTTTTGAATCAATTAAGAAAACCATAGAAATAAATGAAAATTGATGATGAAATACACAAGAAAATTCCATGTTCACATTCTTTAATAGTTAAATAAAATTCATTAAAAGGCAAATCAATACCTCAGAAATAAAAGATTGTGAAGAAGAGGAAAAAAAAAAAAAGAAAAAGAAAAAAAAAGAAAAAAAAAGAGCCAATGTTATTCAGGTGTAAGCTGGAACAGTATATACAGAACAGCTGATCGACAGCCCAACATCCTGTAAGGGAAGTGGGATGGGTAGGAAGTAGATTTCTTTCTTTCTTCTTTTTTCACAAGGTGAAGGAATCATCAAGATTTTGGTACAGCACAGGAGTCCATTTTTTTTTAGCTGTCAACAAGCAGCACCAGAATCATTGTGGTGTTGAGGCGAAGTCAGATGGTCAGTCTCCATACAAGAGGAAGGAATGCTTTCCATTACGTCATTCGGATACTCTGGATTATTTGGAAAACGGCTGAAAAGGGAAAAGACATGGAAAATTGAGTTGATTGGAAAAAATAGATAAAATAAATAAATAAATAAAGCTTTTCAAATAATTCTGGTTGATTTTGATGGCATGTCAACTGTCTAGGGTTATTTTATGCTGAGAGGTTAGGAAATTGCTTTCATTGTATGTTGATATTTATATTTTTGTGTAGTTGTTTAAGAGCTTTTTGCACAGTTATATATTACCATCTAATACAAATAATTATATGGTTTCAAGTAATTATTGCTATTCAATAAGTCATTTTTTTATATGGTTGCAAGAAACTAATACTAATCCTTAGTAAACAATTATAGCTTCAAGTAACTATTTCTTAATACAAATAATTTACCAAGTTATAAGGCATCAAGTATTTCTATTGAATACAAATAATTTTTAAACAGATCTATCTGATCTATAGATGGGACCCTAACAGGTACAACTCCAAATCAGAGTGGGTCTGGGAGTGATAAAAATTAACGGGTACTCCACACTCCCCAGAACAACTCCTTTTTTGAGAGGTGGGATCATACCCCACTCTGCAGGGGGATAGTCAATATATTTGGTGACCACGCTGACAGTGTCACACACACACACACACACACACACTTTATTAGAAGTGACAAATTATAATTTTAGCTAATTTGCCAAGAAAGAATGATAAACATTAAGGTCCAAATACAAGTCCTCCATCCACTTTTTTTTTTTTTTTTTTTTTTTACTCTTCCACAAAAAATAATAAAGTTGTATTGTTATTTGCATTAACTAAGTGTTATATTGACTAAAACAGAAGAGGAATTTGCAGGGTGAAGAGAGAAGCAAACCAACAGTCACAACCAGTCCTCAAACAAAACCCTTTATTATATTCTCTGGGGAGTCACAGGGAACATGAAATTCCAAGAATTATCATTCACTTGTGATGATGTTTGAACTGGATTCCAGTTTTAACCACTTTAAGATGAATAAACAGACATCTTTGATAAATCATTTCATATGTCCAAAAATAAATATTTGCATTTGATATTTAAGACTGTATCTCTTTGCACATCATGGACTGAAATTTAGAATATTAAGTATATAGTTACCAACCCCTCCACCTGAACAGGATATGACACAAGGTCAATTTTTAAGCAGAGTTTAACAGCTTTGAATTCAGAGTTTTCCTTCTAGACTGGTTGTTAATCCAAGGTTAAAGAGCTCAGTCTACCCTTCTATTTATCCATAGCTGGAGAGAGAATAGTTGGATGTATATTTTTCTCAATGATATTAGTGCCATGTGAAATGGCACCAGCCTAGTCAAGGAATTGAACTTAGGTTGCCATATCCATTTCCTATGACAATAACCATAACACTACTACTGGCATTTTTATAACATTAAGTGAATAAATTAAAGAGAATAAACAACAGAAGGTCCTATATTTGAGGCAAGTTGTTCTTTCCCTTAACAACTAGACAATCAGTTTATTACTATCATCAACATATCAGTTGTCAGTGACAACACAACACTTTGTTGTTCTTTCCTTGGTCATCAATTTCTATTGATATAGAACACAAGGAAAATTAGACTTTCAATTAATTTCATTTCAACATCTTAAGTAGAATTACTATTACTAATAAATTTTTTTAATTTTTTTTTTAAAAAGCATCATATACGTTGGTTTTGTTTTAAGACAATGTTGAATTTTTTATAAATACACCCATTTTTTACATAATTCTACAAATTTTATTAAAATTGAACGAATAATTAAATTTTTGTGTGTGTGTGTAGGGGGGATTTTTTTTAGTGATTTTATCGATGTCCAAAATTACATAAAAATTTTTTTGCCATGCTCTTTCGTAAAATTGTAAACAGATCTTTGAAAATTATAATCAGAAGCAAACATGCACAAACCTAAACTGGATATACAGTTAAATACACAAACACTCAAATTTAAGGTAGAAGATTATGTGACTACCTTCTTTGTAAATAATTTTCTTGTAAAACTTATATAACTTTAAATATATAATAAAACAAACTATACATAAATCAATAATCCTGGACATGTATTCATTAAAATGTGTTTTAACAAACAATCTAGACCATTTAATGTTGCATACTTAATTTCTGAGTATACATAATACAGGGTTGTTCTTTATTTTATGGATTAGTGATTTTGACTATAAATCAATTACTCATTGATAAACTTATGCAATTCCTGAGGGTATCATGATGTAAGCAGTGACAGTTTTAGTTAGACAGACACTGAATCTCCATTATATATAGATACATTAAAACAAAATATAATTGATCTGTTTATGAAGCAAAAATCTCTTTAGCTACTTTTTAAGTTTAAAAAAACTGTCACAACGGGAACATGTTGTAGAAAGAAAGTTTCATAGATGATCAAATGTAAATCTCTAGTGGAAATTAATACAAATATGTTAAGTATAAAATAAAAATTAAATTCTTCTAACATGGGGATTGGTGAGAGTCTTAAAATATGCTACAACTGACTAGTATAGACAAACGTATGTATATACACACACACACACACGTGTGCTGCTATAAAAGTAAATATTTACATTGTAAATTGGTGCCAGCAACCATTCAATAGTCACAACTCAAAGAGTACATATTTGTTCAGTTGAATCTAACATATGTATCAATTAATAGCTGATGTTGTGAGTTTTTATTATCCTATTTTATCAAATTTTAATCTCTCTCTCATATATATATATATATATATATATATATATAAAAAAAAGAAAATGGCTTAAATATCAGTCATATAAAAGATACTTAAGCCAATTTCTTTACTAAATATATTGTTCTGTTCAAAATTATTGAACATTGATCTCTCAACTTTGACCAGACCAACTTTAACACCTTAGAATCCTCCATAACACCAACTAACCTGGTGATACACACACACACACGTATATATATATATATATATATATATATATATATATAATATATATCAAAAAATTGCTAAAAATTATTTTATTGATAACTCAAGTTCAAAACTAGTTGAAACAATCAAAAAATAAATAACTATAAAGAAATATAACTATTTGTCTTATCACTTTCTCCCTCTCATTATATATCTTAACACTTAATATTCTATAAAGTTTGACAATAGACATAACACCTATAAATAATTATTACTGTAGAAAGCAGCAAGATAATTATGGGATAATGGTTTGCCAAAGAGTTCAGTTATTTATCCATTGTGGCGTGCCAGTTATTTTTATGAAGTTATTTAACAATGGGACAGAAGTCAGGTACATGTGGATTCATGCCTTGCTCCAAGGACATTAATGTCAAGACAAGCATCCTAAACAGATTTCATTTTTCTTATGACTATCAATTATTTACTAAGCTTAGCTTAAATGTGGCACAAGGCCAGGAATATGAAGCACCCAATGAGAATTAAACACACTACTAACGTCTGGTCTGCTAATAGCTTGTTAACCATTACACTACATGAAGTACTCCTGACAATCATATGCCACCTTGCATATACATTATCATTTAAACAAAGAAGTTTTTTTTTTCAGTACAATAGAAATAAAATAAGTCATAAATATCATGTAGTTCAGAGAAAGCTGCTTATTATCACAGATGTTATTAAATAGTTATTGTTAAAAAAAAAAAAGTAATAATAATAATCAATAGCCGCAAAAACAATTTAGAAGTTCTAATAAGCCAAATAAATAATTTCAAGTCAATTAATTTTGTTCAATGGTACCGTAACTTCCTTTTCCTCATACATCAAATCAATTCCCCCCCCTTGAAATAAACTGAAATGCCATTAATCCATTCCACCCCCTATCCTCCCCAAGAACCTAACTTTTTTGTTACATTTTTTTTTTTTCAATAAGAAAAATAGCACTGTATTGTATAAAAACTTAAAATAGAATGTAATGAATTATGTGCAGTAATATGTTTTAATGTTCATTATTTTTTTATAAGTAATATTTTTCTTTGCCATTAATAGATGTGGAAACTTAAATGTTTTTAGCAAACTTATTAACATAAGCATATTTTCGAAGCTCACTTGCACCTCAAATTTTTAGCTCTTAACACAAAGCAAAAAAAAAAAAAAAAAAAAAAAAAAAATTGACAGAGTAATAACTTTTAACTCCTAAGTTGGTGCACTCATAAGTCAAGGTAGCAATGTATTAATTGTTTTTCTTTTTATGATAAAAAGTTGTTTATAACAATGTAACATGTTCTAATTTTAATATCATTTGATTAAAGGTTGTCAGTCCATTATTATCTTAGAGTCTGTCATACTCAAAGGATCATCTATAATTAGCTTACAGTATATTATATGCATAAGAATATATATAATATATATATATATATATATATATATATATATATATATATATATATATATATATGATAATCACAATGGAGATTATGTGCATGTCTAACCGAAACTACATCACCACCAACGTCCCAATTCCCTAACTTATTTACATTACATTCTCAATGATTATTAAATAATCATTATTTAATTTCAATTAGCATCTTATTTATTAACAATGTCTATTAAGGTGTAGCTACGACTTGCCTCAAAACAGCCCATATCATTAATGTGCTTAAAATCTTGCAATGTGTGTTTTATATCATTAGGAAGTCAATGTTTACATAGTTATATGGTGTGAATAATTTACATAGCAGTTTTAACAAAACCTTTTTTAATAAATAATTACTTGGTGTTATTGATTTCTAATATTGTTTTATTCACAAACATATTAAAGGCAATCCTATGTATAACTTTATATTGAAATCATTTAGAATAAAGTAAAAAATAATCTTTTTGGTGTTCTTAAAATTTCATTAGTCTTTCTAAATCAATATAATATCTAATTATATTAAAATTTAAATACTTGTGCTTGGAGGGTGCATATTTTTGCTCGTATATATAATATAAAAAAAAAAAATCAGCTTTTAGGTAATTTCATATCAGCTCTAACATTAACACTTAAACATTTTGAATTTTTTTTTCCAGAATTTGAAATAATGTCAATGAGATTTGATTTATCTTTTTAGTTATAAAAAAATGGATCTTTGTATAACTTAAGTATCTTTATACCCTAAGCTTGCCTTGAGTTGTCATGGAGATTCTACCATTAGATTGTTAACAATAATAACAGTCAATTATAGGAAAGTATATTTATATACATCAGACAGACTTCAAAACTTGTTGGACAAGTAAAAACAATTGATAATGTTTGTCAATAAAAATTCATGTGTACAAAAAAAAAGTGGAAATAGAAATGGTATCTTTTTTTCTTGTTTATAGCAACATTCATATTAAATTCAGCTTAGTTTTACGTGATTTTACGGCATGTCACCCCTTGTTAGGTTATTTTATGCTAAAGACAAAGTTTTATTTATTCTTGGTGGTTACTGAAAATTTTTTCAAACTCAATAAAAAAAAAATTTTTCTATTTAACCCATAGATGGGGCCCTAATAGGTACTACCACTCGGGGTCAGGGTTGACCTAGGAGTAATGGCGATGAAGGTGTACTCCACACTCCCCAGAGCTCCAGAATTGAAACTTCATTAAATGCAGTTTAACATCATCCCCAGGACACAATTCAACTTGGACTCAAATTTTGAGATCAACAGTGCAGTTTCAGTAAAGACACTGAACTCAAAACTTTTATCAAATGTCAGAATTTTATCTTTGATAAATAGACCAACCATTTTGTTTATCTCTCGCACTTGTTTTGTAAACATGGAAGACAAAAATCAGTTTCATATTATAAAGAGATTTTAGATTTAATAAATAGTGTGCTGACTTAAAAGGTGATTCCACTTTAATCTTGTTGGTTTTACCAGGGGAATCAAAGTTGGCAATCTTTTGTTTTCTTGAGCAGTTGATATTCACTGCTGGTCTGTCATACCTGGTTTTAAATTCAGGGTTGTCCTTCTCCTAGACTGGCCACCTATCAAAACTATAGAGCCCAGTCTGTCCCAATATTTTAACCATAATTAGGGAAGAAAGAAGGTGTGGCTGGTGCACCAATTATTGTTCAAGTTCTGGATGAGACAAGTTTCTTCTTCAGGCGTTATTTACAGGAAAAACAGACAATTTCATTCTCATTATTTAGGTACTATATGACGGTTAGGTGAAACCATATAACTGTGTGAAACAAAATGATTATTATTAAATAGGAATAGTTACCTGAAACTATATAAATTAGTGCCGGGTTAGCTCAGTCGGTAGAGCGTTTGGCTAGAAACCACAAGGTTCCTAGTTCGATACCGGTCCTCGCCAACTCAGTGTATGAGTAGCACAGAGATCTGTGCGGTAAAGTAAGGAGCTGATGGTAGGTGTGGCGCTCCACCTCAGATGCCAAAACAATCTCCTTGATCTAGCGCTATTGAAAAGGGGATAGACTCCCTCGCTGACACAGACTTTAGGCCACCCCGTCGACTTTACTTTTTTATATAAATTGTATTAAGAATGGTTACTTGAAGTTATAATTATTTACAAATGATTATCATTACTTGATGAAACCTCAAAGGAGAGAAACAATGAGATCTCACAGGATTTGTTAATTCAACCTTGTAATTGCTAATTACTCTATTCACCTTGTATTTTTGATTAGTAAACTTTTTTCCGTATCCTTAATACATGCATTTCTTCCTATTATTTCTCTGTTAAGTGATACACAAATTACAAACATCTTAATAAGAGAAATGATGGTATAGATCAGAGGGTAGCCAAACCCATAGCCTCTAAGACTGTTCGTGCTTCTCTTTGCCCAACTTCACTTTTGCTGTTGATTGTGAAGAAGTACCATTACATCTGCAGATATAAAACCTTGATCTTCTGTGTTCAGAAAATTTGAAGTTCAAGTTTCTTTATTGCAACATCCTCAATTTCTATAAGAATCATATATTTCCATCTGGATGATTCCCCAACCTTATCACCCACACACAACAAGTAGTGAGCATGTTCAGCATTACATACAGCTGTGAAGAATTGTTCTCTAAAATGAAGCATTACAAGAGTATGTTGCATTCACAACTGTCAAATCATCACTTGTCTGATGTAACCCTGATATTACATCCTTTTGTCATTGCAAACATCATTAAAAGTCTCATTAATAAATTATGAGAATTACTTTGAGACATTAGCTATATTATTTTTTCTGTCTTTTTAAAATTGTAACCCTGGACCAGTTAAACCTTCAGGCTAAAAGGGTTGTTTCCGTTTCTGTGATGGCATTCACCCTGGGTCGGTTGAGCCGACTCCACCCAACGAATTCACCTCTTAAGAGTTGTAACAGTAATACCAATGGATACTACACTTGTCCGCTTGGGTGACCCTATCTAGTATACGGCCCTGCTGCGATGAAAGGAGTTTGACTTTAGAAATAATGTGCTAGATAGCCATCGAACAAAGAGCTTCCTCCAAAGTTAAATCAAAATCACCTGTAGAATTTGTGTCAAAAATATAAAATGAAACGTATTAGTTTTATGTGAAAAGTAATAAGGAATGAACAAATAGTTTCTACTACATTCTTTTTTCCTGCTTTTTATCTATAAAGAATTTTCATGTACAACAAAATATATAAAAAATAAAATAAAAATTAAAATAAGTAAAAATTTTTTTCCTTTCCCTTCCTTTCAAATCTTTGATTTGAATGGCATGTCACTCCGTCAGGGTTATTTTATGTCTTGAACTTATGTAATCCCATTCATTGTACCTCTATATCTACATTTGTCTAGTTGTTTCAGTTATATGATATCATGTATTCTAATAGAAATAATTTCTGTAGTTGTATGGTTTCAACTGTTCCTATTTAATACTAATAATTTATACACAATTATATGGTTTCAAGTAACTATTTCTATTTAATAATAATGATAATTTGTTTGTGAAAAGTTATATGGTTTTCAAGTAACTATTAATAATGATGATACACAAGGCATTACACCAAAGAATGATAGAGACAGGTTATATATGTATCAAGAAAAGAAGATGGAGGTCTTGCCAACATTGAGGATTGCATACATGCCTCAATCCAAGGACTCAAAGAATACACAAAAAAGAGCAAGGCAAGATTAATTACAGCAGCCAATAACAGTAGTTGCAACATATGGACAAGCAAAAAAAAAACAAAAACAAGAAAACAGAAAAACAATTATATGGAAACTTCAAGTGACAAATTGGAGAGATTGCACATGAAAAGACCTGGACTTGGTAATAAAAAAAAAAAGGAAACCTTAAAGAAACTGAATCACTTATAATTGCAGCACAAAATAATGCCATAAGAACAAATATGAAAGCAAAAATAAATGAGACACCAGAACAGCAAATGTAGGGTGTGTGGACACAGAGATGAGATTATCAATCGTTGTATTAAGTGAATTTAGCAAACTAGCACAACAAAAATACAAGGATAGGTACAACTGAGTTGGAAAGGTGATCCACCGGGAATTGTGCAAGAAACTAAATTTTGATCATACAACAAAATAGTATATGCATAAACTAGAATCTGTTGAGAATGAAACACAAAATTCTCTGGGACTAAGATAAAAATGGATCACCTTATCCCAGCCAGAAGATCAGACCTAATATTGATTAACTAGAAAAAGAGAACTTGTCAACTGGTAGAGAGAATTGAAAAATCTGGAATATGACGGTGAAAGTGATATCAATTGTATTTGGTGCACTCGGAGCTGTCTCCAAAAGTTTAAAAAACAGAAGAATTGAAACCATCCAGACAACAGTATTGTTGAAATCGGATAAAACACTTGGAAGAATCCTGAGGAGACTTATCACTGTGACTCCAGTGAAAGCCCACCACCTTATGCTGATGTAAAAAAAAGTCATAGGAGTGAAATAATAATAATCCTTAATAAATAATTATAACTTCAAACAACTATTAATAATTCCTATTGAATACAAATAATTTTCAATCAGATCTATTTGACCCATAGATAAGATCCTAACAGGTACTTTCATTCCAGACCAGAGTGGACTTGGGAATAATGGCAATGATGGGGTATTCCATACTGGCTAGACCTTTATAATTGGAACCTCATCATTAGATGCAGTTTAATGTAATACCCAAGACATCTCATTTTTGTGTGTGTGTGTGTGTGTGTGGGGGGTTCCAATCCCTTTGCATGAGGGGAGGGGGGACACACTCGATGTAAATATCAGTAGAAAAAAAAAAAATAAACTCATTGGTTGAACTAACAATGATTAAAAGTCCAAAGTTTCATAATGAAAAAAAAAAAAAACAAAACAAAAAAAAAAAAAACATTTTATAAATATTTACATTTTAATATGACCCCTTTCCTTGTCAATGAACCTAATCACATAGATCAAAGATTATGTGATAAACATTTCAGATCAAGATTCACCTAATTACTGAATTAAGTGCATTAACAATAAAAGAGATTATATTGAAATAAATATTTGTAGTTTAAAATTATTTTTTTCTTCATCACTAGTCTACAGATTATATTGGGCACTCTTTATTTATAAATATAGCAAAAGTTTATTACTATTAATAAATATGTGTATGTGTGTATGACTAGATATTTCACAAGTTTAGCCAAGTCTAACAGGAGATAAAAAGACAGGTAGAAGAGACTGTTGTGTCAGGGCACATCAACTGAAATGTGTATATAACAATAAAGATGATGATAATAGTCCCAAAAATCCATATAATACAAATTGGAGAGGGTTTGTGTAAAAGAATTCAAACCATTTGTGCACCCCCAACCCATCCAAGGTTTATGTCAAGTTAAAAAAATTTCTCTTGATGTACAAGGCTTTTATCATTCCAAACAATTAAGTCAGTTTTAAATTCTTAAAGTTAAGAATTCAAATTAAATATAAAAAATAAGTCAAAAGAGGAAAGGGGGGTGAAGAAAAAAAAATTGATTATTTAAGAAAAAAAGGGGGGGTAGTGAAAATATACATGTTTACAAAACAAGTTAGGAAAAGAAAAAAAGATGCTAAGTGTATTTATCAAAGATAATCACAGGCACTGATAAAAAAAAAGATTAAAGTGTGAGATCTATTCCATATGGTCAGTGATTCTTTTTCATTGTTTAAAGAAATAGGTAAATGCTAAAGATCACCAAAAACAAAACATTTTTATGGACTTTGGTTTGATATATAAAATTACAAATCCCAATTGACACTAATGTGATTACAACAATTCCATAAAACAATAAAATAAAAGTTCTACCAGCTGTGTTGAAAGTAAACTTACCAAATTACACAAATGAGATAAAAAATCCAAAGGAGCAGTTAACTAAATAAATAAAAAGTTTACAGTAATGTAACAGGTGAAAGAATTTACAAGCCTTAGCGATAATCTTGTTGTGTATGGTTGAGGAAGCAGGTAACTGTCTATAAACACAGCTGAGGGGGTGGGGGTGAACCTGTTTGTTAACAACTTTTTCCTAAGTCTGGAACAGAAAGGTCTTCATGACACGTCATGAAAATACTCCATATCCTTTACAAACTAGAATACAGGTAGAATTTTTTAGTATGGCAAGCAGGACATGTGGATATCCCACAGTATGATAATTTAATTATTACCATGTTTGATATGTTCAATATGGATAAAGTTAATTAATCTTGATTTAACTCTTTAACTTTTCTTTTTTTCCTTTTCATTATGTTCAGATTAGCATTATTGCTTCTGCATGATCACCCCTTCTATCTTTCCCCTACTTTCTTTTTATATTTTTTTTCTGTTAGCGTGTGCTCTTTCTTTATAATAAAAACGGAATGGTCCATTATTTAGCTGAGGTGATGACATTCATAAGAAATAATAATTTGGCAGATAAACCAGATAACCAGGATTAAGATTTTTGTATTTCATCTTGGACGATTTGGATGGTCTCATTTTTAACCAGAGGGTGTTGCAAGATAACGATCATACAATTAAGGAACACAAGTACAAGTAATAATACATAGATTAAATCTAAAAATCCAATCTTTATTTAAATCCAATATTCTTACATCATAGCTTACATCAATTCTTTAGTAACATTTTTTTCCAAAGATTTTTTAATTTAAAAAAAAAAAAAATGCCTATATTCCCGATTTCCTAAACCTGATTGAAATGTAAATCTTTCACAAGTTTTCCAATCCACCCCTGATACCAGAAAAATAAACAGGTAAATATCTTCCTAATATTTAGTCAAAGGAGTTTGCATTTCACTTCAGCAATAGAATTCACTCACCTGATCCACATACAACAAAGATAAACAAAGCCAACAGCCAAGGACCCACAGGGTATTTGTCTTCTGCCGCTTTCTGTAAAAGAAAAGAAATTTGGTTTCTTTTTTTAACTTTTAGGAGGAGAGAAAAAAAAAGTTTTATTGATTAGGTTTAATTTAGGTCTATTGGCATTTTGATTAATAATATTTGGTTTTAAAAATTGAATTTTGGCAGACAGAAAAAGAATACTAAAATCTTAGTTTCAATAAAATAGTCCCCCCCCCCGTAACACCTGTCCCTGAGGAGCTGTAAAGGAATGCCTACAGAATCTAATCAATTTTTTAAATCGCCCAGCTGGAGGCTTGCTTTTTACGCCCCCCCCCCCCAAAAAAAAAAAACAGACTGTCATTCTGACCCCGTCGGGAGTCAAATAAAAAAAATTATTTTCAGTAAAATAAATAAATTTGAAGACCATATTAAAGATTGGTGATTTTACAAAGAGATTGTTATTTATTGAAATGACTTGTATCTTAAAATCTAGAAAGCATGTAGTACAACACTTTAATGTACACGAGTCCCAAACAACACCCAGTGTATGTGGGAGGGGGAGGGGCGGATAGAATATGACATTATGGCACAGGGTCAGTTTAACGATGGACCTCATGTATGAACAAAAGAAAGACAGGGACAAAAATAGATTTTATTTCTGAGACCCAGATCACAAGATTCGGGCCTTTCAGTGTGTGTGTGTGTGCCTGCCACGTTGTTCGAAGGCGGGGGCCCAGCTGAAGGAGATGAACACCTACTTTTAATAGCAGGACAGAAAAGTTGGTACGCAAGTCAGTAAGAAAGAAAAAAAAAAAAACTTTATGAAAAATGATAATTTTTTAAGTTTTTTTAAGAGGGAGAGAGGGAAATTCATTTTTTACATGGATAAAAATCAGTCCAAATAGAAATATGGGATAGAATAGAAATAGGGGGGTGGTAGATATACACAACATAAAAATTGAAATGCTAAGTTAACTTCAAAAAGGAAATTAATTATTAAGGAGAATATTGTTAAGAATGATTTGTTTTTGTTTTAAAGTTAGATATTTCAAAAGATGACATCTTACACATCATAGACTTACAAGTTGCTTTAACTTTTTAATTTGTCATACAGAGATAATAAAAAGAAGAAAAAAAAAAGAAAAAAAAAAAAAAAAAAAGAAAAAGAAAATATGATTAAAAGAATTTTTTTAATTATTATATTTTTGACTTAAAATAGATTTGATCAACTCAAAGTCATCTTCGACCAGAAAAAGAAAAAAAAGTTGTTGGAAACTTTGGTGTCATTTCTGAGTTCACAAGATGGAAAGTTATCATTAGATGACAAATCAGATTTTAAACCTAAAAATTCTTTTTTATGATGTTTGTGAAAATAAGATAACTTGAGAATGCGAGAAGAGAGAGAAAAAAGAAAAAGAAAAAAAAAAAAAAAAGAATATATAAGGCACTGAAACGTGTATAAACTGTATATCTAATAATCTAACAAAGATATTCAATTTAAAATAAGGATGTCTTTAGACAAATCTAAGGACTAGAGACAATAAATTGAAAACATTTTTATCAGTATTGCACAAACACCATATGGATAAGTGGGCAACGTAAAGAAATAAGGGATGGATAGGGAGAGAGGGGGAAAGAGTTAAGTGCTTTAATTTACTTATTTATTAAAGTTTTCTTTTAAAAAATTGAAATGGCAAAGTTCACTAAATCATTAAAAAATATTAATACATGTCATAATGGATATTCAACAACTTTAAATTAAAAAAAAAAAATTTTTTAAATAAAAAAAATCCGGGGAAAAATGAAATTGAGCCTTTGACGTTTTCAAACGTCTTTTATTTGCCACGTAACAAGTTAAAGTGATATTTCTGATTTGGAACAGATGTGACAGAAAGAGAGAGAGAAAAAAAAATAATTTGTAGATATATGTAGATATTCATATAATTTCATTTTAATTTACATATAACACCCCGCACCATTTTAAACAGTCAATTGTCAATTTTAGAGAATTTCATTAAAAAAATAAAAATAAAATTGAAATTAGGCCGATTTAAGTTTAAATAGTTTTCCTATCCTATAGTCAAAATAAAAGCTAAGACCAAAAAAGGGGCTTACCAATTATTAATAAAAAGTAAATATCTTTAGAGTTTTATTTTTAATTCATTTTACTTTTAATTACTTGTAATTAAAAATTCTTTCAAAAGTTTTAAGTAAACAAAAATAACTTATCAGAAAGTAAAGAGGATTGTGTACTGAAGGAATTTGTGTACTGAAGGAATTTCTAATAGTAGTGTATTTTTCTTATAGTTATTTTATTTACTATCTATAGCTTAGTTGTGACACAAGGCCACAAATATAGGGTACCTAGTGAGAAATTAGTTATTTACTAATGATAGCTTAGTTATTGCACAAGGCCAGAAGTAAGGATACCATTATATACACAGAGAGCAGCTCCCTTAAGACATTTGAGTCCCATTCTTGGAGAAAGTTAAATATATATATATATTATATATATATATATATATATATATATCACGTTTCTTGTAGCTTAAGTTTATGATGAAGGAATATTACATGTGAGAAAGTGATCCACTTTTGTTTGTCTCTTTCAAATCCGGACCCCCCCACACACACACACACAAAAAAAAGAGGTCAGAGTTCAGTGGTGACGTGGATGATTATCAACAATAAAATAATAATGGCACTTCAATTTGATTCAAAGAAAAAAGGATTAGAAGGGATTAATTCAACTTTTCAATCTTTACACAAGAATGATTTTATTTTTAAAAAGTAGGAAGTGACTTATACTTTTCCTGTTTCTTCCTACAGAAAAAAGAAAAAAGAAAAGCCATTTTGACAGTATTAAAAGAAAACTTATTTTAAAGACTTCCTTCTTATCGAATGTCACTATAAAATAATATAATTAAAAGATAAAATAAATTATTGTAAATTGGTAGTTTTTATTGTTATTTTATTAACGTTTTATTCTGATTTTTTAAATTCTATTTTACGCATTGATATGAAACATAGATGGACCAGTAAAGTAAATAAAACCAAAAGTCTTCAGTTAAAATTAAAATAAAAATGAATACAAGTTTGATGGAAAAAAAATAATCACTCAATATTTAAAAAGTTAACGGTTATAAAATGTCACCAAGTAAAATTTTACTTTCTATATTTATCAGGATAAATTTAAATTTAAGTGGCGTTAAAGTTTAAATTTACTTTATATGCAAAAAGATAATCTATAAAAAATTAAACAATCAATTGTGTTTAACTGTGATTAGAAAATTATTTATTGAACATAAAATTTGTGATAGGGTTTATTTTTTTGTTAAGTTTATTGAAGATTTGACAAATAAATTAAAATCTCAGAAGAAATTAAAAGTGTTGAATGTTTGCAAAGTACAAATACAATATTCTTAAGATACATTACATAATTTAGTTTAAAACGAAAATAATAAGGCTTATTTTTATTTATTTCACTTATCAAATAAGTTAATAACCAACTTGTTACACGTTGATTAGAGATGAGACTTTTTTTCTTGCTTAAATATTTAATATATCATTATTTAATGATTTTATAAAGGGTTAAAAAGTTTAGAAACGAAGAGAAACTGAAAAATTAGTAAATAAATAAATAACTAAATAAGACATGTTTTGACATTTTTTACCTATTTAAAAATAAATGGTTGGCAAGCTAGATTAGCAGACCATTGTTAATGAGTTCGATTCTCACTGGGTGCCATGTAATTCTGGCCTTGTGTCGCAACTAAGTTACAATTAGTAGATAACTATTAAAAAATATATTTACTGTTTGTTTCTTTTAACTAATTTTTAAGATCTAATCAAGAAAGAAAGGAAAAGAAAATTTTATGGTATATTTTGAATATTATTGTTGTATATTAAATAAAAAACTGGAAAAAATTTAATGATAAAAATTGAGAAAAGTTTAAGACCAAAAAATTGTAATTTACTTTGTAATGTGTTTTTTTCCTTTTTTCTCTCTTTTTGTATAAAAATAAAACGAACTAATTTGCGGTGGAGTTTTAAAAAGTTACGAAAAACCAAAACATTATTAAAACAAACCATAGATATTAAGTAGATAATAGATTAAAAGGTAAAAAAAGATACGGATAATCGAAATTAGGGGATTAAAATATGACTATCTGAAAATGGAAAGACAAATTACTTCCAAAAAATCCCCAAAAACCAAAAGAAAACAACGGCCACTCCTTTTCCACCCCCCTAAAGAAAAAAAGGTTGGTCTTAAATTCGGGGATTATATTTTAATACTCGCCGCTTTATAAACAAATCCCCCAGTTTAAGTCCAATCTTGTAGATTTTTAAATTTTCACATATGGAAAAAAATAGGAAGAGATTTTATTTAAAATCTCTTCAGCAGAAAAGAAAAAATAAATAAATAAAAATATTAACCACAGGAAAATCATATAACCAATTTTACAATAAAGATTCTTTTTTTTTTTTTTAAATAAAATTTTAAAAATTGTGGCTAATATTTTTTTCAAAACTATTTTATTTATTATTACTTACTAGTGTCTTTGGGACATTGCCACGATTGACCACGTTTTGACTGTGTTTTTGATTCGCGATTCTCATCCGTTGTTTTGGTGCCATGATCGAAGCCGGAGTCGAGAAAAAGATAAAAAAAAGATTCGGGTTCTGTTTATCCCAAAACTTCCACTGGGGATTTTTGAGAAAAAATCAAATAATAAAAAATCGAACCGAGATCGAAGAGTAAGTGGTTTCGCCTCTTTTACTCTACGTCCAAAAAGGAATGAACATCACCGAGCCGACTCACAAATATATAAGCCACGTCACTGGCCCATGAGAAAATAGTTCCCTCCTACCCATAAAAAAAAACTCGTCAGCATTTTTATCGGCGTAAAACTTTTCCTACGAAATAATATAAACAATAAAAGTCGAACAACATAAAATAAATTTACCATAATGTTATAGATTTTAAATTAAAAAAAACAAAACCGGTGTCTGAAAGAGCGGTCTACATTTTTTATGTATGGAAGACAAAAAGGGCTAAATTTTAACCTTTTCTTGAAACAAAGTATTTCAAGAATGTTAATCATAAGTTGGATTTAAAAAATTAAAAAATTAAAATGATTGTAATTTAACGATATTAAAGAAACGGATTAAATATTTTAGTCTTGTATATTTTGCGATCTTTTTTCTTTAGAATAGTGAATAAGTTCAGAGCTTAAAATTCCACTTATATGTGTTATAAAACTTTTTTTTTATATATATATCTCTTATATTCGTATATAAGAGTGAAAAAAGTTACGCTTTTGTCCATTCATAGATAAAGTAGTTCCGTCACGTAAATGCATGCATTGACAAAAAAAACAAAAAAAACGTCAAAATTAAGTTTACTTATGAAAATTTTCCAAGCTTCTTTTTTTTTTCAACTCACAAAAATGGAATAAAATGATAAAAAAATGACTCATTGTTTAAAAATTCCAACAATTTAATTCCTTTAAATTAATTTTTATTTATATTTAATATTCAAGAATAAAACAAATTTTAAAAAAGAATTAAAAGTTTTATTTTATGAAATTTTTTAAAGTAATTTTCCTTTAAAAACTTTCAGAATATTTCATTTTCAAATAAAAAATAAAAAAATAAAATAAAATAAAACGAAAACATTTTTGACAATATTTAAAAATCAACTCTTGTTGCTGCTGATGATTTAAATGACAAGTTGGGCGTAGGAATACACCAACTGTTATGAATGAGTCCGTTATTTGTGACGTGTAACAATAATCAATGAGTAGGAACAAACTTCGTGCTTGATGATAGTCTAAATTGCCTATGGATGACAATACAGACAACTAAACATGTACATCATCATTATCATTACTATCATATTGACGCTTCGCATTAAACTTTTTTAAACAATTTAAATAACCCTCCGAAATATTTTATCATCTTCTTCTACAAGCAACTGAATACAAGAACCATGAAGTTAGTTTTACAAGAGAGATTTTACTAGTAAACAAATGTATTTTGACTTAGCCAATTCTAGATAATACACATGTAATTTAGATTAAAAGTTACCTTGATTTTTTCACTATCTTGATTAATAAAGGAATTGTTCTTTTTTATCTATTGTATTGGCAATAGAGGGGGTGCATCCTTGAAGAAAAGCACCCCCCCAAAAAAGGTGCGTGTCCTGAGTATGACACTAAACTGTATCCAGTTGTAAGAATTCAGTTCTGGAGCTCTTGTAGGAGTGGAGTCACTCCTTCATTGCTATAATTCCCAGGTTCACACAGGCTGTTAATACCTGTTAGGGTCCCATATATGAAGACCATAATTAAAATGATTGTGTACTACATTAATACATTAGCTCTTAAAATGCAACTAAGTATGAAGTTGATATTGCAACAAATGAATTCAGTTCTGAAGCTCTGGTAGCAGTAGAGTCACCCTTACATTACCATACCTCCTAGGTCCACTTATTGAAAAAATTAGGGATTAATTATCTGCCCTTGGCACCAAAGGGCCAAGCAAGGCAATACCATAGATTGGTGCCTAAATTGAATCCCTGTCTAGTGATTACTTGTAGTGTTGACCATTGTAGCAGCAAGACGTCTTATCCAGTTTCCCCAGAACCAAGATGGATTTCAGCAGATAAGTCTGGCCACAACGCCATTAAGTTTGCAAGTTGTATTTGTTAAATATATGTTTGTATCTTCATTTGTTTGCTGAGTCTTCTTCATCTGAATTTAAATGCCTAATGATGGAAAATATATGGTGCCCATCAAAAAAGACCATACACTCTAGCTGGTATTACTTGTTAGGGTCCTATCTATGAGTCTACTAGACAATATTTAAAATGATTGTGGACGTGTGGGGTAAAGAGTTTTTTTATGTGGGATTGAGAGTTTTGGTAATTTGGTGCATCTTACCAATTTATTTTCTTAAACCCTATTATATGAGGTTCTTCTTTCAGTTTGTCAGTGAGGTGAAAATGAATAAAGGAAGGGAAAAAGAAGAGACAAAGGCAAAGAATATTTTTACTGTTCAGACTTTATTTCTAGGTTCATAGCTATTTCTTGGAGAGGAGATATCTTCCTGAGGTAGTCAATAACATGTTCCTAGTAAGGTCTACATTTGAATGGATGAAGGATCTTCTTGGTGGTCGGAAGGGGCTTTTTTTCTGCACAAACCCAGAGAGTTCTTTCTGTCTGACGGTTGGGAGATTTTTTTTAATTTTTCATTTTATTTTATTTTAATTTCATTTCAATCCCCACAAATTACATTAATACATTGGCTCTTAAAATATTGATATTGCAACTAAATAGGATGTTTTATCTGTTTAAAATGATTGTAAAGATACAAATTTGTATTATGATATAATTGGTGACCATAATTGTTAAACTTATTTTAGCATGAAATAACCCAACAAGGGTTGAAATTCAGTAAAGCCAGCCAACCAACCAACCAACCGATCAACTAACCAACCAGTGATGCTTCTCTGTAGTTCAATTTTTATTTTTCTGTCAGGTATATATATTTTCCTGACATCACACCAGGCCGCATTAGCTTAAAGTCTTTTTATGTGGGGAGCCCTGCACCAACCAAAACTCATGTGATGGCCAATGCAAAAAATGTATGGTCTCTGTCGGCATTTCCCTTGAAGGGCACCAAACACACTGCACAATAAACCCGACCTTTTAGGTGATAGAGCTGGTGCAATCTGAGGGGATGCCCTTATGGGACCACATGATTTATTTTACCTTACTTATCTGCTGTGAGATAGGTGGTGCATTTGTGGGGATTAAAATGAAATAAATAAAATAAAAAATAAAGAACAACAATCTCCCAGGAGCCCTCAGACTGGTAGCACCTCTAGGCATGCGCAGAAAAAAAGCCCCCTACCTGGCACCAAAAAGAACCCATGGCCATTCGAACGCAGACCTCGACTAGGAACAGACACTATGACTGGCACAGGAAAAAAATTTCCTCTTCACGAAATAGCTATAAACCTAGAATAAAAGTCTGAAATCTAAAAGTATCTTTTGTCTTTGTCTCTTTTCCCTCCCTTTAATTTCTTTTCAGCCTGTCAACCCACAAGAAGAAGAACCAAATATAATGGGGTTTAAAAGAAACAACCAGCAAACAAGCACCAAAAATAATCTAAAACCATAATACCATATAAAATCAAAAAACCCCATACATTCTTAAAAGCTGGATACATCCTCTGGGTATGTAAAAAGTAAAGTAAAGTCAACGGGTCAACCTGAAGTTGGTATCAGCCAGTCAGCGAGGGAGTCTATCCCCTTTTCAATAGCACTAGACCAAGGAGATTGTTTTTTAGCATCTGAGGTGGAGCGCCAGACCTACCATCAGCTCCTTACTTTACCGCACAGATCCTTGTGCTACTCATACGCTGAGTTGGTGAGGACCGGTATCGAACTAGGAACCTTGTGGTTTCTATCCGAACGCTCTACCGACTGAGCTAACCCGGCCCCCTGGGTATGTACATAGACCTTATTCTTAAGATCTCTTCCCACAATTCCTTTCTTCCAGTTTTCACCAAAGAAATTATAAACGTATTTCAAGGAAAAAAATACGAGGGTAATCCAAAAGGTAAGGTCTCCAAAATATTTAGAAATCACAGAAATATTTATTGTTTATTGTCAATGATGTCTACATCATTTTAAAGTTTGAATATCTATTTTTTTTTTTACATTACTCTACACCAAACTTTTTTGAGTCTTATTTTATAACTATAATGCTTCTGATTAATTTTTAAAATTAAAAAAGTTCATTTTATTTTTAATTAAAATTCATTTTATTTTTAAATAAAATTCATTTTATTTTTAATATAGACAGTGCATTTTTTGATTAATTCCAACGTTTGACTAGCAGCGTTCTGTTTTTGCTAACGGTCATTTTTCCCGTCTTATTTTTGTTGATGACCGACCCACGTGCGGTCGATGCATGATATTGCGAGGGTCCTCATATTAGTGAGGAAGGGCCGGTGTTGCTTTTTAAACCGTCGAGAGGAAGGCCCCGAAACGGTTTGCACATTCTCACCTGATGAGCCCATGCAGTTGTAAACATCCTTTGTTTTTTCATTATATCATATTCACACTGTCGGATTAATTTCCATTTCATTTTCACATATCTATTTTTCTACATTATTGCAATTTGGTTGATGCATTTTTCTAGGCACTGTGGCAGTTTCTGTATGCCCATATCATACCAGCATGTTGTTGGAGAAGCATTGAATCTCATTGTCATTGCAAACTCCCTATACCACTTGTGGACGTTTTTGACATCCATGCATAACTCGCCTTACAGTTCTGTTTATTGTCAATGAATTTCAATCAGTTTAATGCCCTTTGCATTTCAAAAACTGAATAACTGTGCAAATTTCATACTTAGTGGTAGTGTCAATCGGGAGCTCCATCAGAAAATGACTGCCAAGGCAAGACTGAACATGACAGTGAGACATGTGCAAGGGTAGGTGCCATGCATAACAAACACAACAGTGTTGCCAATAGCTGTGTAAGGGCAGTCTCTCTTGTCTGAGGGTTTTGGTGAATCTTCCGTGTCAGGAGACGCTATTTTGGTCACGTGACACAGGAACACATGCAGAGAATGCTCTTCTTCCGATGCCACTGAACAAGCCTGGACGTGCTTGTCATCTCTCTCCAGCAGACACCTATGGTGCACACCAGACGCTACAGCCTCTACTTACAGTAAGTGGTTACCACTTTGTCTATTAACACTATTGTGTATGTTTGGACACTTGTGACATTAAATAGCCTGGGGAACTTTGTTCCCTAATATGTTATAATAAAGTTATATAAATGTAACTAACGCGTTTGTTGTTTTCCTAACTGAAGTATTCCGCATTGGGTACTTATCCTTTAAGTAACCCAATGTTTTATAAGAACCAGAGTTAACACTCTGTGGACATCTTATAGCTGCATAAACAGTTTCCCTGTGTCCCCAGCACTTTGGAGACCTTACTTTTGGGATTACCTTACTTTTAGGATTACCTTCCTATGCACAACAAACACAACAGTGTTGCCAATAGCTGCATAAACAGTTTCCCTGTGTACCCAGCACTTTGGAGACCTTACTTTTGGGATTACCTTACTTTTAGGATTACCTTCCTATGCACAACAAACACAACAGTGTTGCCAATAGCTGCATAAACAGTTTCCCTGTGTCCCAGCAGCACTTTGGAGACCTTACTTTTGGGATTACCTTACTTTTAGGATTACCTTCCTATGCACAACAAACACAACAGTGTTGCCAATAGCTGCATAAACAGTTTCCCTGTGTCCCCAGCACTTTGGAGACCTTACTTTTGGGATTATGCTCATATTTTCTTCTGCTTCTCAAATTTCAACAAAACTAGGAATCGGTAATTCCCAAGAACTTGGCAACTCTTTATTCACAGAATTTCAGGGTTTAGAATATGTCGATTTCATCCCCTGCAGGGGGGTAAGACCCACCACCAACACCAAGAGGGGTGTCCTGGGTAAAACACTAAACTACATCTGAAGGGCCGGGTTAGGTCAGTCATAGAGCGTTCGGCTAGAAACCACATGGTTCCTAGTTCGATTCCGCTCCTCGCCAACTCAGCGTATGAGTAGCACAGGGATCTGTGCGGTAAAGTAAGGAGCTGATGGTAGGTGTGGCGCTCCACCTCAGATGCCAAAATAATCTCCTTGGTCTAGCGCTATTGAAAAGGGGATAGACTCCCTCGCTGATTGGCTGATACCAACTTTAGGCTGCCCCGACGACTTTTACATCTGATGGCGAGATTCTGATTCTGGAGCTCTGAGGAGTATGGAGCACTACTTCATTGCCATTATGCCCAGGTACACTCTGACCTGGAGTGGTAGGACCTTTTAGTGTCCCATCTATGGGTCAAATAGATCTATTTGAAAATTATTAGCATTGGATAGGAATACTTGAAACCATAGAACCAGGTAGAAATTATTAGTATTAGATAGGAATACTTGAAACCATATAACTGTGCAAATTATTCATATTAAGAATAGTTACTTAAAGCTTTTATTGTTCATAAAGGATTATCATTAGTTACTTGAAACCAATTGCTTGAAAAAGAGTTCAGCATTAGATAACATCAAAAGAGTTGACATGCCATGAAACCAACCAACCAACCAACCACCAATAAAATTGTTAAACATGCTATAAAGTCAACCAACTAACCAATAAACTGATGTTGGCATAAAATAACCCAAGAAGGATTGATATGCCATAAAACCATCTACCAACCAACCAACCAACCAATAAAATTGTTAAACATGCTATAAAGTCAACCAACTAACCAATAAACTAACTTTGGCATAAAATAACCCAAGAAAGATTGATATGCCATAAAACAACCAACCAACCAACCAACCAACCAACCAGTTGCCAAAAAGTTGGTAGTATCCTTTTTAAAACTCCCTATATATGACCTCATTTATTTTTTTCCTTAAAAAGGCAAAAAAAAGAAGAAGCCCCTTCCCAATGTCTTCTCTGCTTGGTTGAAGTTTCTTATAGGTTAATGCATATCTAAGCAATTGTAGACAACCACTACTTGTACCTTGCCTAACTCTTTAACACTGACATATTAGTACATAGGGAACGGGCTGGGGGGCAGGGGCGTGTGGGGAGAGTCTTATATGCCATCAAATATGGTAAGTAATTTTTTTTTTCGACCTGGTAAGACAAGATCAGAAGATTTAAACAAATAGCTTTTCAAAAATAGAAAGATATAAAATAAAAAAAAAAAAAATGGTGAGAAAAAAAAAAAACGAAAATAGTTAAAGTGATCAGGTTTAGTGAGCAGTGGGAGAAAAAGTAGTCGGACAAGGAAGTTGTGGTTTTGTGTTGGTATTAAGTCAAGGTCACTGGAAACTAACTCTCCAAAAAGAAGGGAGAAAAAAATGTTTAAGGATACAAAATCAGCAAAAAAATTTTCATACTTTTTTTTAATCAGAATTTTATTATCCAAAGAAACAAAAAAAAAAAAAAAAAAAAAAAATTTAAAAGCCTTATCAAAAAAAAAAGAAGAAGAAGATGAATTAATGTAATTAGACATTAAAGGTATCAAAATCTACAAAATCGCCCATAAATAACTGACCTTGTGCCAGACTAAGATTTGTAGATACTGTATTGGAAATAAATAAGTACACACCTGACACTTTTATGAAGTTGCACTTAGAGTAATGGTTATCGTCATAGAAAATGGAATTGACGACCCAACTGGTTTTCACTTTGTGCTAATGCCCTTGCAAGAGACATAGATATATCTGTTGAAAGGTTTGAATTCAGAATTTTTCTTCTCCTAGACTGGTTGCCTAACAAATGTCAAAGAACACAGTCTATCCTATTATTTACCCACAACTGAAATGGAATTAATTGGATGCATACCTTTACCATAGGATATTAGTGCTTTATAAAATTCAAATAGCCTCATCCAGGATTTAACTCTTTGCCTACTTAAACCACTCACAGCAGCTCTCCCAACACTGTGATCCTACCATTTGCAAAGTACAAAAACTGATGTTTAGTTCATTATAATTGAACAGAAGGACTCAGATTACAATTGTAATAAAACTTTATTTGAACTAGCAAAATAAAAAAAACGCCCTCTGGGTGACGTAAAATAAATATTGCCTGAGGGGATGGGAGTTGAAAATCAGAGAGTTTGTATCATAAGTAAAGTAAAATCATCAAATTTATTAAAGGAGTAAAAAATAAAATAAATTTATTAAGGGAATAAAAAATAAAAAAATTGAAATGGAAACTTAGTTCTGATAACTTTAAATACATATTAAAATAAAACAAACTATATATAGATAGATAATACCAGGTATGTATTTATTAAAACTTGTTTAAAAAACCAATGAGGACTGTCTAACATTGCATACTCAAATTTTGAGTGTATTTATTCTACATTATGACGTTTTAGGTAGTATGACGTAATCAGTGATGTTTTTTGTTACAGACAAAAACCGGAAGCGAATCTCCATTATTAATAGATAGAATGAGTACTGTGGTGAATATATTGTGAACTTTGAAATATCCCATCATACAGGTAAAAATATATACCAAGAAAATTTGGTAGAGACATGGGTGAAATTTGGTAGGCAAAGAGTTAAGTAATTTTATTGATTATAAAATTTGAATAAATGAAACTTGATAGAATCTATTTTTAATTATTGGTCACACACACACTATGCAAACTACAAGGGTCAGCTGAAAAGTTCATAGGCTGACGAAGATACTTTCATGGAATGTAATCAAATGAGGTTTATTTTTCAACATAGTCTCCTTTGAGGTCCACACACTTCTTCCATTAGTGTTGCAGTACTTGGATCCCTTTGGTAAAAAAAAGTCATCAACAGTAGATATGGCGTCATCATAGAAACTTTTTTGCTTATGAACTTTTCCGCCCATCCTCATATGAAATAATTTTAGGGCTTTATTTTTGGGGGGTTTAAAAGTTTTAAATCTTTTTAAAATATTTTCTCCTCTTTTTTTTATTTTATTTCTTACTTTAAAGGTGGAAGGTATTTGTGGCTTACAATTTTAAAAAATTATGAATGGATTTGTTAAATGTTTTTATGTTTTAGAAAACATGAATCAAATATAAAACGTGGCTTTTGTTGAGTTGTGATTATATTATGACAAGTTGAATTTTGTTTAAATTAAATCTATAAATAAAATGTTTATTTTTCAACATAGTCTCCTTTGAGGTTCACACACTTCTTCCATTGGTGTTGCAGTACTTGGATCCCCTTTGAGGTCCACACATTTCTATCAGTATGTAAGAGAAACATTTTATAGATAAATGGGAATGTGATTAATACAAAAAGTGGAATAGAGCCCTGATGATTTTATGGCATCTCAACCTTGTTGGGTTATTTTATGCTAAAGACATTTTGTTTTATTCTTGAAGGATACTCGATTTTTGTTTAAACTCATTTTTTTTTTAAAACACATTCATTTTGTTCTATTTAACCCATAGACGGGACCCTAACGGGTACTACTACTCTGGGTCAGAATGGACCGGGGAGGAATGGTGATGAAGCGGTACTCCACATTTCCCAGAACTCTAGAATTGGAACTTCACCATCAGATAGTGTTGAAATAAGACCCTCAGCCACGGCCTTCTAGCACATATGATAAAAAGGGTTGGGGTTTGCTATAAGGGTAATAGGGTTGTGACACTCATATAGGTGCTAGGGCTTTACAAGCTCAGCTGATTAATTGGAGTGGGACTGCCTGTCTAGCTTAAGTAAGGACCAAAGTGGAGTGTTGCATGTCATGGACTGCTCATCTAATAAGGTTATGTTCTTAAACATCACAGGTCACCATCCACAGCCAACAGATGTCCCCATTGATGGGTTCTTACCCCTCTGCACAGGTACAGTTTGTGTATTCTAAAGCCCCAGCCAACAGGGCTAATTAAAGTTTGGTCATTCTATAGAAGACAGGAAATTTATAGTTACAAGGGTTGGCTGAAAAGTTCATAGGCTGACCAAGATACTGTCATAGAATGCAACCAAATGAGGTTTATTTTTCAACATAGTCCCCCTTGTGGTCTACACACTGTTTCCATCGGTGTTGCAGTACTTGGATCCCTTTGGTAAAAAAAAGTCATCAACAGTAGATATGGCGTCATCAAACAAACTTTTTTGCTTATGAACTTTTCCGCCCATCCTCATATGAAACAATTTTAGGGGTTTATTTTTGGGAGGTTTAAAAGTTTTAAATCTTTTAAAATATTTTCTCCTCTTTTTTTATTTTATTTCTTACTTTAAAGGTGGAAGGTATTTGTGGCTTACAATTTAAAAAAAATTATGAATGGATTTGTTAAATGTTATAAAAATGAATATTCTGAATATAATATGAGTCAAGTAAAAAAAAATGCCTAATCACAAAGTTTTTATGTTTTAGAAAACATGAATCAAATATAAAACGTGGCTTTTGTTGAGTTGTGATTATATTATGACAAGTTGAATTTTGTTTAAATTAAATCTATAAATAAAATGTCAAATAAAATTCCTTAGAAATTTTGTTTGACATCTGCTTTTATATACATTACATACACACACTCATGCTGACAGACACATACACAAAAACACGCGCACACACACACACACACGCTCACAGACACACACACACACGCTCACAGACACACACACGCTTACAGACACACACACACACACACATGGTTAGTTCATTATTATCTCTTTAAGTAAGTTTTTGTACCATTAGTAACCCTTAGTTTTCACTGAATTCCAAGTGACAACAAGTCTCTTCATTATTTATCTGAATTTTTGAAATGAGACTTGATGATTAGTATTATTTGAATTTTTCAAACTGTTGTCCTCATCTTTATTCGTTTCGACCAATGTGCTGTCTGGTCTTCTTCAGGTTTGAAGCTCCATGAAGGCTCCTGAGTTCAACAAAAATATTCCAGAGTTCGACATAAAAGACTTGTCCAAAGCGACAGTGATGCATTTAGTGAACAACACTTGGGAGGATTTTTCAGACTGTTGTCCTTATTTTTATTGTTATATGTATAACACTTCGGCTGATGTGTCCTCCGGCCTTCTTCAGGTATTTCTTGTCACTCGAGAACCATCTTGAACTCGGTAACCTTATTTTCAAACACATGGCGCATTGGATAAAAGGGTTAAGTTGATACAGTTCTAAGAGACAATCGTCTCTAGATTGCAGGTTCAATCCTGGTCAAGGGCGATAATAACATAGAATACTTAACATAGCTTAACACTTGTACCCAGTCATGGTTAATGGAATGAGAGCTATTTACCCCAATGGATTAAATAAAGAGTTTGGTTGACATTTCTGTGAAGGCTCCTAATTATAACATGAAGACTCCTGAGTTCAAGAAGGTTCCCAAGTTCGAGAATATAGCATGCCACAATTTTTGATGGGGAATATTATTATGGACTCTCTTGTCGATTTTCGACGCATGAGGGTTCATACATACAATGAACACCCACACAGTGATTTTTTTTTTTTTTGGTTTGTTTGGTTTGTTTTGTTTTACGGCATATCAACCTCATTGGGTCATTTAATGCCGATAAAGTTTTGAAATAAATCAATTCTTAATGGATAATACAATTTTTTTATAAATACATTTTTCTATTTAACCCATAGATGGGATCCTAACAGGTACTACCACTCCGGGTCAGAGTGGACCAGGGAGCAATGGTGATGAAGGGGTGCTCCACATTCCCCAAACCTCCAAAACTGGAACCTCACCATCAGATAGAGTTTAATGTCATTCCCAGGACATGTAGACCCGCAGCCACCACCTTCTAGCATCCATATGATAAATTGATTGATCGGAGGGGGCCTGTCCGACAGTCATTTGTTTATAGTGGTAAAGGCTTGTGTTGGACCATCCACACTTTTTGGCACAGTCGATAGGAAAGAATTGGTGCATCAAGGGTTGCCACAAACCCAATCAATGACCGACCTCAGGAATTTTGAATTCAGAGTTATCCCTCTCCTAGACTGGTTACCTACCCAAGGCTGAAGGGCCCTGTCTGCCCTACTATTGGGAATATATATATATATATATATATATATATATATATTATATATATATAATATATAAAAATCAGATGGTCCTGTTAATAAAGAAAAAAGTTTATGCTTAGAGGGTGAGACAGATCTGGAATTATAATCAGAAACTGTTGAACAGGCATACACACATAAGCACACACACACAAGCACACACATAACCCCCCCCACACACACACACACACAGAGACAGAGAGTTTGGAAGGCATGAGACAGAACCAAATGGACGGTCGCTAGCAACAACTTCAGTTTCAGAAATCTTCTGTTGAAGAGATTTTTATCTAGAATATTAAGAATAAATCACAGGTTAACAAACAACACCATGGTTACCTTATTTTTCTTTACACTTGCATTGTGATAGCCTTCAAAACCAACCACCAAACCAATATAAACACAATGCTTCAAGCAAATTATAAAACCCTTTTATATGTATATATATATATATAAGACATGATATACAAGCACTTGGACAAACCACTCTCCCATGATTACATTATATTTCCAGGTAGGAGCTTGAAAGCATTTAATGACAACTTGAAGTTAGTTAAAAATAAATGTATAAACATGTGTGTGTGTGTGTGTGTGTGTGTGTGTGTGTGTGTGTGTGTGTGTGTGTAAAAGTGAAATTTCAAATCTACTAATATATTTTTAAAATAAATTTCATTCTATTAAATAGTAATAATAAAATAAAATAATAGAAACAAAGCATCAGGTGTTATTATCTTATTTTGTTTTATATTTGAAATAATTGAAATGGAATATTCTCTGCATGTAAACAAAATTTGACCGAAAGTGTTGACAAATCTTATTATAATGGAGATTGTGTGTTTTTCTGTCTGTAACCGAAACTATATCACTACTCAAGTCACAATTCCCTTAATTATTTACGTCAAATTATCCATGGTTTCATTCTTTTAAACCTTCAATTATTAATAAAATTGTTTTACATTATTAATACTGTTGATCATATCTACGTACTAATAACATGTGATTGTATTTATATATACAACAAAATAGCGGCATACAGTATGAACGGGAAGGCTTATTTGCATATTGATATTTAAAATTTGATTTTAATAAATATGTGCTTGGTATTATTGATTTCTAATTGTTTGGTTTTATCTTAATGAATATGAGCAAAAATCTCGGAGATAAATCTTAAAAGAAAATTATTTACATGAAGAAATAACTGTAATTTTATTCTTCCTATTTTAACTAAATAGTTAAATTAGAAAAATTTAGTAATGAAAGACGGAAGGGGTGGAAGAGTAAGTTTCAGTTGTTCTATTTTTTGATTATAGCCCCCTCTGTTTCAAATCTTTTTTTTTTTCATTCTTATTTCGTTAGTCTTTCTAATTTAATATGATATTTTATTACATTAAAACTTAAGTACTTGTACCCGGAGGGTGCATATATTTGCTAGTAACAATAATAAATTTCATCCATAACCAAAGTATATATATTTTTCTTACAATTATCTTTTCAACATATCTGTCAAAGTCCATTTCCATTTTTCTCACTTCCACACACACACACACACACACACATATATATATATATATATATATATATATATAAAGTAAAGTAAAGTTGTCGGGGTGGCCTAAAGTCAGTACCACCCAGACAGCGAGGGAGTCTATCCCCTTTTCACTAGCACTAGACCAAGGAGAATGTTTTGGTGTCTGAGGAGGAGCCACACCTACCATCAGCTCCTCACTGGTCCCTGTGCTACTCATATGCTGAGTTGGCGAGGACTGGTATTGAACCCAGAACCTTGTCCTAGTTGGACACTCTACTGACTGAGCTAAACTGGCCTTATATATATATATATATATATATATATATATATATATATATATATCTTGTGGGTTGTCAGGCTCAAAAGGAATTAAAAGAAGGAAAAAGAAGGGACAAAGACAAAAGGCACTTTTAGGTTTCAGACTTTTATTCTAGGTTCATAGCTATTTTGTGTGTGTGTATATATATACACACACACATCTTTTCCCTTCCTTTAATTCCTTTTGAGCCTGACAACCCACAAGAAGGAAGAACCCCCTAGAATCGAGTTTAAAAGAAACAACCAGTGAACATGCACCAAAAATAACCTAAGAGCCTAATCCTACATAAAACCACCAACCTACACCATATATATTATATTCTTCCTGTCATTTCATAGAGCCATGAAGGTTACTTAGCAATGTGTCGGTTTCCTTTCTAAATATCAGACAACATTTTCTATTTGGTCAAATCTTTATTTCTGGTGACAGAATTAAGTTAATCAATAGATAAAATCTTAAAAACATCTGTTTGATTTTCCAGCGAAAAAAAAAAATGACCCATTTTCTTTCTAACTGTTTTTGCGACCTTAAAACAAATGATAGAAAAGAACAATAATAATCTATTGTTTATCAACATTAGAGGTAAGTTAAAAAAAAGTAGGGTTGGTTGGTTTGTTGGTTGGTTGGTTGGTTGGTTGGTTGGATTTTACAGCATGTTGGGTTATTTTATGCTGAAAACGTTTTGTTTTACTCATTTTTGATGGGTACTCAATTTTTTTAAAACTCACTTTTTTTAAAACACATTTTTGTTAAACTCATTTTTTGCTATTTAACCCATAGATGTGTAGGCGTTATTTTCATATTCGTCTGGGGAGTTGTCTGCCCGTTTAGTTTCGCTGGTTCCCGCTAGGGGTTTTTGATATTTAAGCAGCGGATTTGAACGTCTCTTTCTCTTTCCCTGCCGCTCGACCTACGAGACACAATGAGGTAGTCTTATGACCACCCTCTTCTCATTGGGGCTTCGGCCCTTAACACTGGCCACTCACTGCTAGTAAGTCTTGTATACGATATATGACTATCCTTTAGTCATGTATCCGTAACTATGTTTTTATGTACATTTAGGTATCTCTTTGATAGCTAAATATCTTGTATTCTACCATTCATGAATGTGTCATTATCTCTACTCTGGTATGTGTATTTATATTACTTATGTATGTATGTTTATGCACACCTCTATGTATTATGTACACTGTTTATTCTGTGCTGTATATAAAATGTTTTGTCTATCAACCTTTGTCGGAGTTTTATCTTCAAGTATTATCACTTTGAATCTTACAGATGCAACCCTAACAGGTACTACTAGACCCCAGAGTAATGGTGATGAAGGGGTACTCCACATTCCCCAGAGATCCAGAATTGGAACTTTCCCATCAGATAGTTTAAAGTCATACCCTGGACATTAAGACCCTTAGCCACCGCCTTTAGCACATATATGATAAAAAGGGTTGGGAGTTGCCATAAGGGCAATAGGGTTGGGACAATTATATATGTAAACCCTTGTTGGGTTATTTTATGCCAAAGACATTTGTTTTACTCATTCTTGATGGTAATCAGTTTTTTGAAACTCAATTTTTTTAAACACATTTTTTAAAAACTCATTTTTTGCTATTTAACCCATAGATAGGACCCTAACAGGTACTACCACTCCGGGTCAAAGTGGATCTGGGAGTAATGGTGATGAGGGGTACTCCACATTCCCCAGAGATCCAGAATTGGAACTTTCCCATCAGATAGTTTAAAGTCATACCCTGGACATTAAGACCCTTAGCCACCGCCTTTAGCACATATATGATAAAAAAGGGTTGGGAATTGCCATAAGGGCAATAGGGTTGGGACAATTATATATGTAAACCCTTGTTGGGTTATTTTATGCCAAAGACATTTTGTTTTACTCATTCTTGATGGGTAATCAGTTTTTTGAAACTCAATTTTTTTAAACACATTTTTTAAAAACTCATTTTTTGCTATCTAACTCATAGATAGGACCCTAACAGGTACTACCACTCCGGGTCAAAGTGGATCTGGGAGTAATGGCGATAAAGGGGAACTCCACATACCTCAGAGCTCCAGAATTGGAACTTCAACATTGGAGCTTATCGGCATACCCAGGACACTAAGACCCTTAACCACCACCTTCTAGCACATATATTTGGTAATTCCATGTCAAATCATCCAGGCCATGTCATCCACCACCTTCATTTTTTCTGAAATTGTGTACAGGAATGGACCATGTTAAAGTTATACAATCCCCAAAATTTGAGATTCCAATTCCAAAAATTGGCAGAGTCATGTTGATTTTTAGTTCTGCAAATATGGTGGGTTTTGTGAAAAATGGTAATTTTTTGAAATCTATTTTTGTCTGTAAAATGAGTTCTAGAGCTTCCATACTTCTAAAAATTGGTTTATAAAAGCATTTTTGCCCAGGGGATACAAAAATGATATTAAAAAAAAAGTATTAACGTCAACCAATTTTAAGTTATTGATGATTTCTGATTTTTTCATAGCCAGATCAATATCCCGATGTGGCACTGCATCTATGATAAATATTTTTTCTATTATTATTTCACATATATTGAACATTATCTGTACCAAAAAGATAGTTTGTTTTTTGCTCAGAATTTAATTTTTTGTTGTTATAGTAAAGTATACAGAGTGGCCTATTGTCAGTATCAGCTGAATAGTGAGGGAGTCTAATCCCTTTTCACTAGCACTAGATCAGAGAGATTGTTTTTGCATCTGAGGTGGAGTGCCACACCTACCATCTGCTCCCCACTTTACTACACAAATCCAAGCCATGGTACTCAAGCGTTGAGTTGACAAGGGCCAGTATCAAACCTGGAATTTTGTGGTTCCTTAGTGGATGCTCTGCCGACTGAGCTAAACCAGCCCATTTTTAGAATTTTGGTTAGAGAAAGAATTAGAAAGTGGACAAGAGATGAAGTTTCTTATAGTTTGAAAGGACCTAAAAGAAATCTGAGTCAAATTTCTGTTGATATCACTCCCCAACTTGGTGCCGCTTGGTTCTGCCTCCCCCCCCACCACACACTGTAACTGTTGATTACTTGAATGACTAAATCTTGATTCTCAACCAATTTTAAAACTTCCGCCAATGATTATAAAAAGTTTATATTTACTTTTTCTTTTAAATTAGTGCAAATTTATTAAATGGCTTAATCATCTCTAATTTTTGTAGAATAGTATCTTTATGTTTAGTCTACAACTTGTATAAGTCACACCATCTACAATGCAGTAGTTGATACAAAGTTTATTAAAAAAAAAGGAAAATGTTGCGAGAGAAGAGATTTTCCTTGTGAAATGAAGCAAGCAGGGACATGTCTTGTGTGTAGTCCATGATTTAGGTGAGGTGTTGCCAAGATGGCCAAAAAAGAATACATATTGCTTTCCTTTGCTAAAGAGAAAAAATGACTTGCCTCCCGTAAAACCAGATGTGAAAAACTAAAAGAAAAAAAACAGAGACTAGTCCATTTATATGATTAGTTGTTCATGCTGATTGGTCTGACCAACCATTCAGAAATGAGCCACAGCAATATAAACGCAGTGTCACCTAAGACGAGGATTGCGGTTTGATTTTGAAGCAGAATGGTTCTAGTGACAAGTGGAAAGTGTTTAGATAATATCTAGGGAAAAATTGTGGTTACCTTTGAAACCGACAGAAAAATTAGAATCATTGCACAATAAATGTACTAGAGTTATGTGAATTCTTCAAAGTTGTAGTCGTGTCAGTACTACTGTACGGCTGTACCGCTTGAACTCTAATGAGCCTGGAGAAAAAGATAGATGGGAACTATACAAGGATGCTGCATGTTGTTTTGAACAAATCCTAGTAGTAGCACCACACAAAACAGCATCTGAATGGCCACCTACCTTCCATCATATAAACTATCCAAGTTAGACGAGCAAGACATAGTGGGTGCACTGGTGAGGTAAAGATGTACTCGTAAGCAACATTACCCACCAATGGATTCCTGCACATGGCTGCAATGGTGTTGGCAGACCAGCAAAAACTTACTTTCATTAGTTCTATGCGGATACTTGATGCCGTCTAGAGGACTTGCCAAGAGCAATGACTGATAGGGATAGATTTTCTTGTCCACATATTTCTTATTCTGTCATTAAGAAATTCATCCTGAGATGCAAATGGGGTGACACACCTATCTTACAGGTCATATCCCATACGGCCTCTTCTGGCCTCATGCCTAAAACCAACTGACCCTCACTTTCAAATTTTTGCCTTCCTTCCCCTCACAATTGCGAAAAACGTCATATCTGGTTTAATTCTAGTGGTCTTGACTTGCAACCCTTAGTGTGGGGAAACAGAGAGAGAGAGAGAGAGAGAGAGAGAGAGAGAGAGAGAGAGAGAGAGAGAGAATGACTAATTTTGTTGTTACCTACTTTCACGGTATGAGCATGTATGTGTGCGGGCATGGGAGACTCATTTCCCAACCATCAGGAGCAGGAAACATACCGGACAATATGACCTTAAGGCACCCCTTTTGCAATTTAGATTTGTGGGAACATTTTTTTCCATTTACACTGTCAAAATCCAGTTAATTGTTTACAGACGATTTTTTGAGTTTTTTTAATTATAAAACTAGTTGATGTACTTGAAAATTATTAGCATCTGATAGGAAAGTAATTATTATTATCATTATTATGGTCAGATAAAAGAGGAGCAATTGAAAAAAAATGATTGCAATGAAATGTTAAAATGTTATACTACTGCGTTATGGCCCCACTTAAGAGGTGTAGCCTTACTTCCTTAATAAATCCTTTCTTATTTCTTGTGGTAGCCCACGTTAAAAGGAATCGAACACCAATCAGTAAAAAATGTAACAGAGAACACAAGTCAAGTGGCAAAAATGAGGAAGTACCGTATTCTCAAAGGAAGCAGGATAGCTTTGTTTGGCATGTCGGACTAAGATCGAACCCATGTCCTTCCAAATATGAAAAGGCAACACTTGAGCGTAGCACTAAAGATTAAGTTATCTCAAGTTCCCTTATGTTAAACCCAGATGCCTGTATGAAGGCTATAAGCACGGGTATAAATAAACCCGGAGAAACGGAGGATAGACAGAGCAAAACAGTGTGTGTTACATGTTAGAGACAGCCACGTAGAGGCTTTGCAGAAGAAGAAGAAGAAGAAGAAGAAGAAGAAGAAGAAGAAGAGAAAGAAGAAACATCAAGAAGTAGAAGTCAACTTTTTGTGCCCCCTCGACAAAGACTTTTTGAGTTAATTTAATTTTATTTTTCTCACACTGCGTTAAAAGGAATTGAATGCTAATCACTAAAAAAAGTTGAGATCTCTGATAGGCTAATATTTACTCAGATGCCATATAATACCAATACATGACATACCTAGTCTAATTCTATTATCTACATTTACCAGGCATGTAGTACAATGGTTACTATTCTAGGAAATGGGCACAGCGATACGAGTTCAAATCTTGAACAAGGTTGTTTGCATTTCCCATAGTGCTAATACCCTTGGGAAAGGCATGAATCCGACAATTCTTCTTCCAGTTATTGGTAAATAGTAAGGTGGACTGGGTTCTTTAACCTTGATAGGGCAATCAGTCTAGGAAATGGAAAACTCTGAATTCAAACCTGTTAAACTTCACTTAAGAAATTGACCTTGTGTCATATCCGGCTCATATGGAGGGGTTGGTAAATAGGTAATTTATGAGGAAGTGCGTCCCGGTCTCCTGCCTCAAAAATTGCTACCAAAAAATATAACGACCCCAGCTCGTTGTAATTCTTGTTTATTTATCGTAATTTGTCGTACTTCTTGTTTAGATATGAAGATGGATATATAGTTTGGAATAGACTGAGATAGATAGGTAATTAAACAAACAAAATAATATAGATAGATATAAACAAATGGAGATAGATAGATATTTTCGACAAGTAAATGTATTTGGGGGTGTCTCTTCTTTTTTTGTCGTAATTCTTGTTTAAATAAACTAAAAACAAGACATTAAACAAACATGAATAAAAAAAATCTTAATATTTAAAGTAATATAGATAAATATGAACAAATTGAGATAGATAGATAGATATGAAGATGGATAGTTTTGAATAGACTGAGCTAGGTCGTTATTTTAATAGTCACTGGGTAGCAATTTTTGAGGCAGGAGATCGGGATGCACTTCCTCATAAATCACTGGTAAATATACAGGATAATTTAAAAGTAACTCCCTGTTTTAAACTATTATCTGGTCAGTTGTTAATACTTGGAAGATTATTGACAACTGGACAGATAATAGTTTGAAATAAGGAGTTACTTTTTAATCACCCAGTATATTGTGGGGAGTAAAATAAAATTGTAATAATAAAAATAACAAACTCCCATTGTTACAATATTAATAACAACCTAATATTTATGGCAATAGTGTAGAAATCAAAATGGCCGTTATAAGCTACAACCCACGACTTGAAGGATGAGTGACAAGGCTTGACCTCAGTCCTAACCTTCCGGTGGATACCGTGAGAACCAGTAGAGAGGACCCTCTCTTCCGGTTTAGATAGTAAGTAAGTCTCAGTCAGTTAGAAGGTAGGAGCCGAGCTCGTAGGATGTAAGTCTCACCTGTGCAGATGTCTGGTTTGGGGATTTAAAAATAAAGGAAGATCAAAGTAAATCGAAGTCTTGTGTTATTACCTAAAAAAACTAACAATGACACAGGGCTTCTGATAAAGAGAAATCCCCAATAGAAGACCAGACCCGAAGTCCCCAAGAAAGTCCAGACCTTAGAAGAGACCAGACCAAGATAGATGAAGAAATAGCAAAGCCGGCCAGAAGAAAATACGACCAGAAGTAAGAAGTAAGAAAAGGGTATACAACACCATGAGCCTTTACCAGAAGAACCCTCCACGTATGTGCATGCAAAAGGACCCACATCTGACCCCTAAGAGAATCTCTTGGCCATTCGAGTTTAGGCCTTGTCTGGGACAAGACACTACTACTGGCCAGGGAGAAATTCACTTGCCACGTAGTGGCTATGACCCGTGAATAAAGCCTAAATCATAAAACCACCTTCTGTCTTTGTCTCTTTCTTTTTCTTTCCTTGAATTCCTCCCTTTTCAGCGCGACCACCAAATAAGATGGGGTTAAAAGCAGACCCTAAGGACACGCACCAGGAATACCACAGCGGCCTTTAAACCTTAAACCTCTTGCCACCCCGTAATATAATCCACATATATAAAGTGCAATATATAGATACTTTTAAAAAATTTGATAACACTTTTTTAACACTTTTCACAATGCATACAGATACTGTATAAACCAAACCTTATAATAATTGGAATACTTAGAATCGTTTTAAAGGCTCTATTACAAAAAAAGAAGAAAATATTAGAACTTGAAAATAGATAATAATATTAGATAAAATCCGAGGAGAATACTGGAATAGTGAGGAGACTTGTTGTCACTTGATTCTCATTGATAGCCATCAGGTCCTAAATGGCATTGAAGTACCTCTTCATCGCCATTACTTCCAAGTTCACTCTGACCCGGAGTGGTAGTACCTGTTAGGGTTCCATCTAAGGATTAAATAAGAAAAATGAGTCTTAAAAATGTTTTTAAAAAATTGAGTTTAAAAAAAAGAAAGAATATGATCAAGAATGAATAAAACAAAACATTTTCGGCATAAAATAACCCAACAAGAGTTGACATGTCGTAAAAAATCCAACCAACCAACCTAAATGACAAGATTATACACACGAAAGAAAAAGAAAGAAAAAGAAAGAAAAGTATAATTCTAAAGGGGAACAAATCTCATTCATACCTTCAACATCTCGCCAAATCTCGTCGTTTGCTCATCGCAGTATCAAAGATGGCGACGCCCATACCCACGTTAGCGTGTAAGTTGAAGTATTAGAAGATTTTGTATTTCTGTTTAGTTTTACTCGATCTGTTTATTTATTTTTTTGTTCATTCTCTGATGCATATTTTGGGACTGAATTAAAATAGGTTGTGCAATTTTTTGCTGAAAGATTTTATATGGATTTTTTGTTGTAACACCTGGTATTTTATTTTTCTTAGCGTAGTATTGAGGTTTAAACGTAAAATTCCACGTGATTTGGCTCTTTTTTGTACTTTGTAATGAATTGATGGAAATATTGAGAATTACATTTTATTAAACGTTGACTTGTAAGAATAATAAAGGGTTATACCGTAAATCGGATAATATTAATGAATGAATTAAAATTTTCATTTTTCAACCAATCTGTTAGTAATTGATACTTTTGTTTTTTTTATTATCCCAAACAATGTCAAAAAATTCTACGTGTATTTCTTTGAAATAACATAAAAATATACATTGCTGTGGATTTTATTGGAATAACGTTGACAAATAATTCGATCTAGCTGCACAAGAATATTATTCTAAGAAAATTCGAAGGATCTAGAAGTTTAGGATTCGATTCTCAAACCAATTGTTTTTTATCACGAAATAGTCACGATTGGAATTGGTAAATTTGTAGATTAAAAAAAATTACCTTGCATATTCTAACCGGACTATATAAGGTTCTTTTAAACGTTGTAACATACGAAAGAGAAAGCTACTTTTGAAATGTGCCAACAATCTTTGGACGTTTTTAGACGTCTCCGATTTCTGCATATGTTTCCGTTAAATTGACAAAGATTAGATAAAATAAAGAAAAAGAAAAAAAAAAAAGACAATTCTTTAGTTTTATTTCTTACTGACTGTATCCAATTTCTCGACAGACATTTTTAATCGCTTCTTTGCTACCCCCCCCCCCAGACTCTGTTGAGATTGATAAAAAAAATCGCGAAAGTTGGGTGGTTTTACGGCCTGTCAACCCATATTGGGTTATTTTATGCTGACATAACAATTATAGTCTCCAGCTAGAACACAGAAATATATATTTACAATAATTTTGGTACTAATGCACAATAGCGCGCAAGAGATAATATCATTAGATTACGTATAAAATGCATTACATTTCACGAAAATACCCGAGACCTTTGATACGTTAGGGTTAGGCTACTTCAGGAGTTTCCATAATTTAATGCTATTTATATGTAAAATGCTATTCTAATATTATTTCTTGCACGCAATTCTGCATGTGTACCTTGATTTTAAACAAGTAAACACTTCATGCTTGTTACAATTTCAGTTAATAAATTAATGTAATTCAAAATCATTTGAAACATGTTCTCAAACAGATTAATTTGACCTATACATAGGACCCTAACATGTACTACCACACTAGATCGGAGTGAACCTGAGGTTAATGTAATGACGGGATGATTCCACACTTCCCTGAACTCCTGAACTGGAGCCTTACCACTGGATTCAGTTTACTTTTATATTCCACTTTTATTTCTTTTGAAAAAATAAATAAGAGTGGATAGCAATGAAGAACACATCCAAATTTGGCCTCAGAAAAGTGTTTATTGGAAAAGTGAATGGTTGACTGAAAGAGAATGATTGAATATTGAGTGTTTTAAAAGTTATATCTGGTAAAACAAGTAGAAATGTTAAAAAGGTGTAATAAACTTATACCTGAGGAGGATTTAAAAATAAATAGAGAGAAACAAAGTTAACTTAGAGAGGGAGGAAGATGGGGGAAAAGGAAAAATAAAAGTAAATTTTTGATGGATTATATTGTGACTGGATTCATCAAATATAACTTCAGAAAAAGGGTTTATTACTTTTTTGTATAGAAATGCAAATAAGGATATTTGTCTCATACCCCACTTGTATGGACTGGGCACAAGGCCTCGTTTTAATGTGGGCCCACCCACAAGCCGAAGCTCATGGGTGGGAAAGAACAAAAATTGCGTCGATCCCTTCGGCATTCCCCTCAAGGGGGGGTGTCTCAGGCGCTGGGCAATAAACCCAGCCCTGCCACAAAAGGGGCAGGTAATGCCTGGAGGGATAGCCCTCTGGGATCGACGCTAATAATTGTACTTGAACCCGGTCCAGAGCCCGAAGCACACTGGACCCCCCGAGGGGAATGGGTAAGTCTCAAAGCATAGTAACCGGAACAGATACTACACCTTGATCCCCACCTACATAAAGAAATGCAAATAAGAGTCAATGCACAGTTCTCCAACAGTATGACTAGCTACTCTACTAGTAGTGACTTGACTACGAATACTACTATGTAACTCGACTACGAATAACCTTGTGTAGTCGTATCTTTGTTTTTCGTTGGATGAGTATAAGTATCTTGTAGGGGAAATATCTTTTCTTACAACAGATTACCTATAAAATCTATTTATATAATCTTATTTAGCTTATTTTCTAAAAGAATAATTTCATAAAAATTGAAATATATCTGAATGTTTTTCCTGGCTAAAAAAATAGGTTTTTTCACGCTCAGAGTTGCTGAGGCATGGAATAAATTGCCTGCATCTGTTGTAGGCTGTTGAAACACTGCATCTTTCAAAACTTCCATGTTTCCTGTAATTCGACAAAACTATACCTGATACCCCCCCTCCACACACATATGCATGTACGCGCACACATACATGTATATTATTACTGTACCCTATTCATGTTCCTGACATTAATACATTATTTTATGTACTAGACATGAGCCTTTGATGAGTTATAGTGCACCTGAGCACTGTACATAATAAATTTCATTATTATTACTAGCAAGTATTTAAGTTTTAATGTAATAAAATATTGTATTAAATTAGAAAGGCTAATGAAACTAAATAAGAATACAGATAAAAAGATTTGAAACAGAGGGAGTATAATAAAAGATTTGAAACAGAGGGAGTATAATAAAAAATGGAACAACTGAAACTTTCTCTTCCATCACTCTCGTCTTTCATTGTTATTTTTTCTAATTCAAGTATTTAGTTAAAAGAGGAAGTAAAGAATAAAATGACAGTTATTTTTTCTTGTTAATGGATTTCATTTAAGATTCATTGAAGAGATTTTTGCTTATATTCATTAACATAAAACCAAACTGTTAGAAATCAATAATACTAAGCACATATTTATTAAATTCGATTTTTTAATATTGATATGCAAATTAGCCTTCCCGTTCACACTGTAAACCGCTATTTTGTTGTATATATAAATATAATTGCATGTTGTCAGTATGTAGACACAGTTAACAGTATTAATAATGTAAGACAATTTTATTAATAATTGAGGTTTAGATAAAAATAAAATCATTGAGAATGTGATGTCAATAACTAAAGGAATTGTGACTTGAGTAGGAATATAGTTTCGGTTACAGACAGAAAAACACACAATCTCCATTATAAGAAGATTATATTTATTTTAAAAAAATGATTAAGGTATTGACATTCATGATACAGTTTTGTAGAGAAACACTTGAAGTTTATTATTAAAGCTTTCAGCAGCACCAGGTGTTCCATTGTCAGTCATGATGCTAAAAAACTATGGCTGTTTAGAAGGCATTTTATATACCTGAAGGAAGCGAAATAAAATCTATTATCGTTGTGCAATGACATTTTAGACCATCATCAGCAACTAGACAATCCACTTTCAATTAGTTAAAAGAAATATGAAATGACAGGATGTTTGTGCATATAGGAATCATCAGTATGTATATACCCAACCCCTCCCACCATGGGCAGGATGTGACACAAAGTCACTTTCTTAAGCAGAGTTTAACAGGTTTGAATTCAGTTTTCCTTCTAGACTGCCTAACCAAGGCTTAAAGAGCCCAGTCTGCCCTACTATTTACCCAGAGCTAGAGAAGAACTGCTGGATTTATGCCTTTCCCAAAGCCATTAGCAGGATTTGAACTTGAGTGTATCTTGATTCCATTTCCTATGATGATAACCGTTATGCTAAATACACCTCCAGGAACCATCAGTACTCCCCCACCCCCCTAAAAAAAATCCAACAAACTAGAGTTTGTCAACTACATAACTTATAGAAAACTACAAATTTCAGGAGTCATAAATTCTATGCCAGACTGGTAATTATTTACAAACTGCCATTATTTCAAAGTCTAAATGACACACCCTATCTAAGGGTTAAATAGTACCTCTACTGTTCTTCTACAAGGATGGTTTTGGCATTAAATAACCCGTGAAGGTGGATATGCCATCAAACAAAGAAACCAAACCAAAACCACACATGATTTCTGTACAGAAATAATGGATTATTTTGAAGATGAAAATAGATTTATTCTCAGAGATGCATTGAATCATGAATTTTATTCATTATTTCAATGAAGTAAACTGTGTATCATGAATATCAATATCTTAGATATTTTTTTTCTGAATAAATTTGTGAAACTGTTTATTTATTAGACCCTATATTGTATCAATGAAATAATCAATACCTGTTTGTAAATTAACTTTATAAATTGGTTAATCCTAACTAAGACCATCATCAGAGAATAATTAATTCAAGACTTTGACACTAGGGGATTGATGTACTCATCTGTATGAGAGTTGAAAATATCTTCACCATTTGAGGAATAATGGCAATAAAGGGGGGTAACTCCACACTCTTCAGAATCTCATCACTGAATGCAGTTTAGTGTTGTATCCACAATATTTAAAAAAAAAAAAGAATAAAATAAAAACCTAACATATTTTGTATGACTCAAGTCAGATGATCTATTACTTTCAGAATATTTTTTTGTCATTTCATTTCTTAATTATAAATGTTTTTTTTTTTTTTTCCTAAAGTTCGTGGCTCCCAGGGAGTATGGATAATGAAAGGGACCCCATCCACTGCACAGACAGAATCATTCCGGGGGTAAGTTATTGTTTTTTTTTATGTTTCGAAAATAAATTTTAATCAGTTTCTTACATTACAACTCTTTCTGTGTAGACTGAAAGTAAGTAAAAGAAAAACAAAAATATCAGAGTAAGTAAAGTTGGCGGAGTGGCCTATTGTCGGTAACAGCCAGACAGCAAAGGAGTCTATCCAATTTTTGCTATGGCTAGACCAGGGAGACTTTTTGTTGAGGTGGAGCGCCACACCTACTGTCAACTCCCCACTTTACTATGCAAATCAGATTACCCAATCTGTGCTACTCGTGCACTAAGTTGGAGGAGACTGGTATCGAACAAAGAACCTTGTGATTTCTAGGTGGGTGCTCTACTGACTGAGCTAAACAGACTCCTAAAGAAAGAAGTCAGCAAAGGAACTTGATTTAACTCTTAATGTCCTATACTGCCTCATTCCACCCAGCCAGATGTCACATTTCCTAATCTGCCCCAAATGATAGCCTTTGTTTAAATGTAATATATTAAACATGTTTAGAAGTCTTTGATTTAAGGGAAATATCTCGGGTAACTTTAAATGAAAAGGTCATTTTAGCCCTTTTTTTGATAAATCCATATAGGAATGGGTCCCTTTACTTGGACAATTCTGAACAGGATGTTAAGAGTTAAAAAAAAACCCATACATTTTGGTAACATGAGGTATATAATTCAGCAGCTCTGTTTGCTTTAGCTGAGGTTGTGATGGTTCTGAAACATAATTGGACTGTGAGAATCTCAAACTCACTTGATTTTCTCAGTGTTTCTTGCTGGATTTGCCTCTACGGCTTGGAGCACAGCCTCGGAATCCACAGTTTTAGGTCTACCTGATCTTGCCTGATTGTTAAGGTTGTTTGCAATTTCTTGAAATTCTTGGTTACTGTACTTTGTCTTCATCTTTTGCACTACAAATTTATTTGCTTGCTTTGGTGATATAATGGCACAGTTCTATGTTGTAAAGCATAAGTTAAAAAAAAATATTTTTCTTTACAGCTCTGAATTTTATTTAACAGAACAATATTAACTTGTTAAGATTATAAAAAAATGAAACTTAAATTTATTTACTGTTTTGTAGATGTAATCTTTTATAATATCAGTTTGTAACTGGTAACAGTTTTTAATTGATAATGAAAAATATCCAACTTCAATACAAGTCTTCACCTCATACTCTAATATAGACAATTACTTCAGCTAGTTACTAGTGATTTTTAAATGTTTAATCTGTTGTATTAATAATTTGTGTCTTATTTTGAAAATGTGTTGCAGGGATTCCCGAGCTGTGTGCAGAGCTATGACCTTTTCATTAAATGGAAAATACTTTGGTTGGAGTGATGAAGAAAAGTAAGAAATATTTTATTTATCTTTCTCTTTATTTAAAAAAAAAATTTTTTTTTGGTATAAAGAAAAAAAGAAAAGAAAACTTATAAATTATCTATTCGGTTGATCACAGAAACCCTGCTTAATGAGCTGACAACTATATGTATAGATATACCAGGGGTAAGGGAGATAACTAGGAAAAAAAAATCAGTAATTTTTAATTCACACAAGCTTTGATTTGAGAACCTTGGCAATAATAGGTAATTTTTCAGTAAGAGAAACATATAATTCAATCTTATTATAATGGAGATTATGTAAATCTCTATCTGTAACCAAAGCTACATCACCATGGATGTTACTATTTCCTTAGCTATTTAAGTTATAGTCTCAATGATTATGAAATAGTCATTATTTAATCTTAATTAGCATCTTATTTATCAACAATGTCTAGCTGATTTAAATTCACTGCAAAACTGCTGATTTTAATAATGCATTTAAAATCCTTAAATAAATATGTTATATATCTCTAAGAAATAAAGATTTACATTGTATATGGTGGGAATAATTTGCATAATAATTTTAACAAAACTGGGTTTAATAAATAATTATTTGCTGTTACTGGTTTCTAATACTATCATGTTAATATCTCAAACATATTAAAACAATCTTATATATAATTTTATGTAGAAATCAATTAAAATGAGAGTAATATTTTTATATTCATTCTTATTTAATTCTGTTGGTCTTTCTAATTTAACATGATATTTCATTACATTAAGATTTAAATACTTGCCACCAGGGGGCGCATACTTTTGCTAGTTTTTATAAAGTTTCATAACCAAATTGTGTTTTTAATTTTATTTGTTTTTAAAATAATTTCATGTGTAAAATTTTGTATAGACCTTTGCTTTTCACGGTAAGTTCACTATAATGTTGTACCCCCAGCAACCTCAGTGCCTGGCTATGACAGATGTGACTGGACTGACAGAGGTCAAAAACCAAACGGTCAATTGCTTGGGGGGGGGGGTCGTATGTTTTATAGGAAATACATGAACATTCATTCAGTGTCTATGGGAGTCTTGTAAGACTTTGGGAGATTTGAAAAGGGACAGTTGGTATGAAGCCAGCAAAGAGTTAAATCGACTGATTCGGTACTTAATCTAAACTGCCCCTGTGGGGGTGGGGGGTTGTCAGGTGGGGTTAGTGAGGATTTATAAACAAGGACAGTTCTTTCCTTTATTGACTAAGAAACCACTCCATATATTTCTTCTGATCAGTTTGTAGATGTAATATCTGATATAAGTGTTCATTTTTTTTCCTATAAACTTATCCCTTAAAGTGATTTCCAATCCACTTAACAACAAACAACTTACTGTCAAAATCAATAAATATCCTTGAAAAAAAAGACATAACAATAAATTTGACCATCCCTCACAACCTACCGCTTGGCATAAAATAACCCTGGATGGGTTGACATGCCATTAAAATCAATCAATCAATCAAAGTTTTTTTTGAGGAAAAAGGTGTCTATCTTTATTTACTTGGGGGTCAAGTGACAACATTCATGACCCCCACCCACAATATAGCATCGCCGATTCACATTTTTTAATTTAGTTAAAATTTTATAAAACAAAAGTTTCTTACAGATGGTATTTACCCAACTCATTTGCCACAGATAGGATGCAACACAAGGTCTCAAGCATCCAGCAAGGATTGAACTTGTTATTCGGTAGTAATGGATTTGCAAGACTAACTTGTAAACCATTACACCATGATGGGATCTCCTTGGAGTATGTACTTACCCAACCCATTCACCACTGGTAGGATGTGATACATAGTCGTAATTAAGGGGCATCCAGTGAGGATTGAACTTGCTATTCAGTAGTAAGTAAAGTCGACGAGGCGGCCTAAAGTCGATATCAGCCAGTCAGCGAGGGAGTCTATCCCTTTTCAATAGCGCTAGACCAAGGAGATTGTTTTAGCATCTGAGGTGGAGCGCCACATCTACCATCAGCTCCTTACTTTACCGCACAGATCCTGTGCTACTCATACGCTGAGTTGGCGGGGACCGGTATCGAACTAGGAACCTTGTGGTTTCTTGCCGAACGCTCTACCGACTGAGACTAGCTCGTTAACCATTACACCACGGACACCTAGGTTTGAAAGAAAGAAAGAGGAAGATCACTTATAATGGATGCTACTTGCTTTACTTCGGGTTATAATGGCTGATAGGCGCCGGTTTAGCTCAGTTGGTATAGCACCTGCCTAGGAATTGCAAGGTTCCTGGTTCAATACCGGTCCTGCCAACTCGGTGCATGAGTAGGATAGATTGGGTAATCTGATCTGTGTGGTAAAGTGGGGAGCTGATAGTAGGTATGGTGCTCCACCTCAGCTAAAATAATCTCCTTGGTCTAGCACTAGTGAAAAGGAGATAGACTCCCTTGCTGTCTGGCTGATGCCAACAATAGGCCACTCCGCCTACTTTACTTACTTTTTTAAAAATTATGCTCGTATATAATTATGAACAACTGGCAAGACCTGTGGATATACCACAGTATGATAATTTAATTATTACAACGTTTGATATGTTTATTTAAGAGCTATTAGTTCAATATGTAAAAAGTATAATAATCTTGATTTAACACTCTCACTCTTTTTTTCTTTCCTTTTCATCTTTTCATTATGTTCGATTGAAACAGATTAGTGTTATCACTTCCGCGCACTGACCCTCTCTCTATTTTTCCCCTACTCTTTCCTTCTTCGTATATTTTTTTTCTGTGTAGCATGTCCCTTTTCTTCCCTTTCTTTATAATAAAAACGGAGTGGTCCATTATTAACTTTTTGATATTATTTCTCTAAGTTGTTCCCTTCATATTGCTAGTTAATATTCTACTCAAGAGGACATTGGATTAAAAAAAAAACAACTTCTGGTTATGATGCTAAACTGCAACTGGTGGTTCTAATAAGAATGTTCTCTGGGGGGGCACAGTTATGTCCGACGCTTTTACTCTCCCAACTGACCAAGTGTTCAGTCTGAAAAATTCTCTTCACGCAATGCTGCACTCTTCTCACCAATACTATCAAAATATCTTTTCTCTCGTCCACTCGTCGCAACAGCCAAAATGCTACTGCAAGCTTTTCTCCCAGGTTTGTGAGGGCTGGTCATTATATACACAATTACAGTGTTCATCTGGGCTCCTTACTCTGACATTAATCAGCAGGCGTCAACCTTCACATCCGGGCCACTCTGGACAATTTAGTAATTCACCTGCGTCAGGCCACGACTCACGATCAGGAGGCTGTGAGTTCAATCTCCCCACTCGCCTCTGATCTCATTCTGCATGCCAAACACAGTTGTGCATGCTTTGAACCACAACATTCATGGTTTCTCTCGCCACAGTGGTGAGGATCCAGTTCTATAGTGGGAGTATGGAATAATACCCCTTTGTTGCCATTATTCCCAGATCCATTCTGACTTGGAGTAGTAGAACCTTTTAAGATTCCATAGATCTGTTGGACAATTAATAGTATTAGATAGAAATACTTAAAACCATGTAATTGTGCACAAAAATTAAGAACCGGTGATATTTAATGTATGTATGTGTATGTATATATATATATATATATATGTATATATATATATATTTGTCATTAATTGTTTTATTTTCATAATTTCCCCTGGACATACACACCAACTACCCTTATATATATATGTGTGTGTGTGTGTGTAGCTGTTGTGTCTGTTATACATAAAATTGTTACCAAAACAACTGTTTCTTCCTGAATCAAAAATGTGTCTGTTTATTCTGCTATGTAACTTGACAAAGATAGCAATTTTATTATTGTTTGTCACTATGATCAGAGTTAGTTGCAATAAAAAAGCAATTAGAATTAGGAAGATGAAGGATAATACTAGTCAAATGTAATAATAATAATGATCAGTAGAAAGATCTAATATATATATATATAGACAAAAATAACATCTTTTTGTTTTTATTTTTCATACGCATTGTATTGGCCTTCAAATTATTAATATATTATAACATACTTAACAATGCTTCAAGCAAATTACCAATTGCTTTTAATATATATATATATATATATATATATATATATATATAGTGATTGTAAAGTAACTCCTTCCTGATTTAAAAAATCTTATAATTTATTTCTGAATCATTATTTTTACAAAAGATGAATATGAGAAGAATACACAAGAACACAAGTTTTGTTTAAAATTCTGTATGAGCACCAGCATCCCCTCAAGCCGCTCGGAAATTGTACCAATTGATCTTCCCAGGAACTCTTGTAGAATGGCAGAAATAAATTCTCATATTCATACTTCAAGTTCTTCCAAAGTCGTTGGTTTAGTAGAGTAGACTTGCTCCTTCAACCAACCCCAAAGAAAAAAACGTCACAGGGTGTTAAATCAGAGCTTCTGGCCACTCATGCGGACAATGTCTACCCATCCATCTCCCAGGAAAATAGTGATTCAGCCATTTATGAACAACAATCGCACATATTTAATTGTCATATATTAAGGAACATACATTAAAGAATTAAGAAAAATGTAACTGTATATAAAGAAATTATAAATAGTTAAAAATAGGTAGTTACTTTTCAATCACCCTGTATGAGTGTGTCTATATATATATATATATATATATATACACACACCAATTCCTCCGCACGAGCAGGATAAGATACAAGGTCAATTTCTTAAGCGGAGTTCAACAGGTTTGAATTCAGAGTTTTCCTTCTCCTAGACTAGTTACCTAGTCATGGTTAAAGAACCCAGTCTGTCCTGCTATTTATCCATAGCTGGGGGGAGAGTAGGATTCATACCTTTCCCAAGCGTATTAGCACTAAGTGAAATACAATTACCACGTCCAGGATTTGAACTCGGGGCGACGAATCCATTTCCCATGACTTTAACCATTACACCACGCGCTTCCTGATATATATATATATATATATATATATATATATATATATATATATATGATATAATGAAAAATTTAAAAAAAATGTTTTTTTTTCTGTCAGCAAACTAATAACATCATTTGTTTTTTCTAAAAAAAAAAAAAAATTTAATTCATACTGTCGGATTCACTTCCATTTACTTCATATATATATATATATATATATATATATATAATTTGAAGAAATTGTGCTTGGCCTAAATAAAATAAAAATATTTTTGATATGATGAAATCTTTACTATCTATTGTAAATATCTGTTCGCCTCTTCTCATTGTGTGGACATCACACTCAATCTTGACTTTGATGGCTTTCATTTTAATGGCAATGGTGACACTTGTGAAGTTGTATTTTATATCTCTTAGATAAATAACTGGTTTTTCAAATGCTCTGTGTGTCCTATGACAGTTAAGAAAAAACACTTGTTGACCTGGTTAAATGTGACACAAAAGGTTTAGTGCTTCTTTTGTGATGAGCTTCTTGGGTTGATTAAATCTTAGTTTTTTTTTTTTTTTTTTTTTTTTTTTTCAGGGAAGAAAATAAAACAAGAATTTTAATCTTTTTTTAAAATCTTTTTCTTTTCTCTTTGAAAAACTTGTTTTTTCTCTCTCTTTTTATAGGCAATAATATAACAGATTTTACTCAGGGGAAAAGAGACAAAAAATGGGTAGACTTGATAGTTCTCTCTCTCTCTCACACACACATGTACATGTGTGTATGTATATATATATATATATATATATATATAACACCACTTATCAATGTACTTTTCTCTGATGAGCATTGACGAAAAAAAGATCATTTTATTTTAGATTTTAAATCTAATAAGGGTTCCCTCACTTTTCTTTTTAAGAAAAAAAAATTCTTTTATCAACATGCATATGCTTTTACGCGTCCTCTTTAAATTCAGTACTGTCAATAATCTTTTCATATATATATATAATATAATGGAGAATGAATGTGAAAAGTATTAGCATATGAAGGTCCTCAGTACTAAAATAGCAGAGCAGGTTTAAAATCAGATTAATTATTATGGAGTTAATATTCTGTAACTCCATAATATTTAATCTCTGATTTTTATGTATATATATATATACACACACAACACACACACACACACAGTGTTCATAAAGTCTTGCAGCAGTTCTAAATTTTAAAACTTAATAACTCATGTTATACAAATGATAGAATCATTTAGTAAAAGTTCAACACTTGTTTTATTTTTTTATGTATGTTTTCATTATTTAATTTCAACAAGACTGCCATCTTTGTTGTTACATTTTAAATCTGCTGCAGGACTTTATGGGCATCCTATATATATATATATATATATATATATATATATATGTGTGTGTAAAATAAAAATGAAAAAACACAAGTTTCATTGATGGCTGATGCTGACTGTACAGCATTTTGGTTTGTTTAACAAACCTTTGTTGGGGTCTTCGTCTGTTTTAAAAAAATGGCTTCATAAACATCACTCTTCAATGAAACTTGTGCTTTTTTCATTTTTATAAAATTACATACTGTCTGATTCATTTCCAGTTTTTTCTTAAATATATATATATATATATATATATATGCATTATTTTGAAAACCCCACTAACATTTCTGAATGCCTTAGAGTGTTAATGATAGTGAGAAGCCTCTTCATTATTTTTCCTGACAATGATTGTAGCCATTTTAAGTGTCCAGTAACAATTACAGAAATTACTCCCTACACCACAGCCTCTTTTTAAGTTCAAGTGTCATCCAATGTTAATTTTCAACAAACAAAAGAACAAGGTTTTTTATTCCTATTCTTTGTCTTCTTAAATGAATAAAAAAACAAATATTTGTTTTTTTTTTCTTAATTTTTAGAAATTAATCTAAATAAGACCAGTTGATAAATATTATGAGTTGTTGATCGTGTTAACACAATGTTTTTGCTGAAATGTGTGGATAAGTTATATAATAAGTTTAGCTTAATTGTGACACAAGGCCAGAAGTATGAGGCACCCAGTGAGAATCAAAATCATTAACAATGGTCTGCTAATCTAGCTTGCTAACCATTGCACCATGTGAGTTGCCCAACTGAGTAGATATAGTTATTTACTAAACTTGGTTGTGGCACAAGGCCAAAAGTATGGGGCACCCAGTGAGAATCAAACTTGAGAACTGGTTTAGCTCAGTTTAGTAGAGCACCCGCTTCAGTAATTGCTAGGTTCCAGGTTCACCACCAACTTAGCGCATAAATAGCTCAGATTGGGTAATCTGATCCGTGTGGGAGCTGATAGTAGGTGTGGAGCTCCACCTCAGCAAAAAAAATAATAATTTCCCTAGTCTAGTGCTAGCGAAAAGGGAACTCCACCAACTTTACTTTTTTGCTTTAGTCTTAAGTTGTCCGGATTTCTTAGATGAGTAAATTAAGTATCAGCCAGATAGCGAGGGAGTCTATCCTCTTTTCACTAGTGCTAGACCAGGGAGATTGTTTTTTGCGTCTAAGGTGGAGCACCATACCTACCATGAGATCCACTTTACTGCACAGATCCCTGTGCTACTCGTACGCTGAGTTAGCAAGGGCTAGTATTGAACCCGGAACCTTGTGATTCCGAGCCGGATGCTCTAACTACTGGGCTAAGTTGACCCTTAAATGAAGTATTGTCATTATTATTAATTTTTGACAATTTTTTTCCCTTTCATCTTATTTTTTTTTTTTTTTATTGCAATGCAAAAACAATCTAAGCATTGTGACAACAAGTAACAAAATTAAGATGAAAAGAAAAGAAAAAAATAATGAAAAAAATGAATAATATAAAATCTTATCTGTTGTGTCTCTAGCAAATGAGCAAAAGAGGTTTTATTCAAATAGAGTTCAGGCTGCACCCCCCCACACTCAAGTCATTAAAGTCACACTTATATATGACCTCATCAATTTGAAGGAGGAGGGAGTAGTCTTTGTTTTCAAGGACTTCCATATTACTACTAAAGCAAAGCTAATGAACCTTTTTCATCTTTTAAAGGCCACAATTAAATTTATTCTCTACTAATAAGACAGCACTCAATAAATTTTCTTCTATTTTTACAACAAAATATAAACTTTAAAGCTTTTAGTTAATAACTTTGATTAATATATTTACTTATATTTTAATATCTTTTAATAATTTTTATTTTTATTAGCTTCGAAAGTAGAAATGTTCAATTTGAGAGCAAAATGTTTTTTGTTAATTACTCTAGAGTAAAAAAATGTGTCTGCATGTCGTCCGTCAGAAAATTTCTTGATAAAACGTGATTGATAGTAACTTCAAAGCTCAGTCAATAGAGTATCTGACTAGGAACCACAAGGTTCCTGGTTCAATACTGGCCCTCTCCAACTCAGCGTATGAGTAGCACAGGGATCTGTGCAGTAAAGTAAGGAGCTGATGGTAAGTGTGGTGCGACCCTTAGATGCAAAAATAATCTCCCTGGTCTAGCACTAGTGTAAAAGAGGATAGACTCCTCGCTGTATGGCTGATACCAACTTTAGGCTACCCTGATGACTCACCCCATATTACAAACTTTCCGAGTTACAACCTGTCATGTGGTTCAATTTTTTGCTTTGTGTTGAGAGCTAAAAAGAGTTTTAGAGGTGCTTCAACCAAAGAAGACTTCACTGGAATAAGTGTCTTGAATTCCAAGGGGACTATCTTGAAGATGAATAATGTTTCATTCATTGTTCATTTCTATCTTCGTAAATGCAGTTTCAGTCTTGATACTTTTTAAACATCATATGTACTCTTTGGAAAGTTAAATGTTTTGAAGAATGATTTTGTATATTAAAGAAACATTTATAAATCTTTTTTTTGCAGAATTCATGTTGTGGAAACATCCAGTTATAAAAAAGTGCAAACCATTGAACGACCAAAAGTAGCTGGACTTTCCTTCTCACCCTTGGGGACATATATCGTGTCGGTGGATATTGCTTGTAAGTATATTGAAGTTTTACATAATTGATAGGTAGCTTATTAATTATGTACAGTAACTATAGCATAGATTGAAAATAATGGTTTAATGGGGAAACACAGGAAAGATGATTGATACTTTTTAACCCTGTGTTGACCTACTCTTCCAGTTCACCAATGTGAACATAGTTTAGAAAAGTCAGTTTTGGCTGATGACTGAACGAGCACAGACAGTCTCTCGTCCAAATAGCTAAAATCTTCATGTGTTTGTGGGTCTGTGATTCATAAAAATAAAATGTGAGCTTGAAACAAAAAGCAAAAGTCTTGTGTTGTTACTAAGAACAAACAAACAAACAAGTAAGAAGATCCAGCCCAGATTAAGAAACATTTACCAAAGATAGACAGATCCAGTTCAAGCTAAGATGGAAGATAGCGAGACAGAAGAAACAGAAGCTAAGTATCCAAGCAAAGAAGATAATATATATTATAACCTGTATGCAGCCATGGGTATATATTTCATTCATGATTATCTTCAATTTTTTTTTTTTAAGCTATGTTTGAGGAAAATAAGAGGCTTATATAATATCAAATACAATAATTATGATTTAAATTTTTAAATTTTTTTTTAAGCTCAAAGCAAAGCTGACAAAGATACCCCAAATCTGGTAATATGGAGTGTGGCCACAGGAGAATCAATCAAAGGATTCAATCACAAAAGAATGGGAGAATGGTAAGTTACTCTTTTTATTCTTTTATTTTAAAATAAAAAAAACTCTAAAATATCTTACTCCTTATATTGTTTTTGATAATGACCAGTTGTGTGGCATGGTGCAGAGTCCTGTTGCCAGACGTAGGATCTTCTAGCGGCAGTTGTATTTGCGAGAAGAGCTAGATCATCTGCATAGTCCGCATCTGTAGTTGTTTCTGCAGAATATTGCCGACTTCTTGCCTTTTAGAGTATAAAGCCTTTTTCTTCTATTAGATCTAATGACGTTCATAGTACATATTCTAGGCATAGAATTCCCAGTTGATATTTTTATTTTTGAGGTTATTATTATTTAATCTGTAGCTGGAGTTCAAAATTGTTTGTATTATGCAAATATTCCCAGTGGTTCAAAAGTTATGAGAATTTAAAGCCCCGAAACTGGGACTGTACAAAAGTGGACATGATTTTGTTCAAAAAAATGTCAAATTATGGACCAATTCAAATCAAGAAATTCAGTCATTTCTTTACTATTTACTATTGGAGCAATTTTGATAAAACTTGGAATTTTCATGTAAAATTGTATGTTCTTTCTGATTCTGTATTTTATGTATCCCTATGCTGTAACCCATTATTTAAAGAATAAGAGGTACAGATATCAACATTTAAAAAAAAAAAGAAGAAACGTTTACCACAAGATTATTCCACATTTTCATTTTAATACTGCATGTATACACATATATAGTATTAATTTAAATAAATGACATCACTTTGAACTTAAAAATATCTTTTTAAATACTTGCTATGTTGTATTATATATAAGAAATAAAATACCTATCTACATCATTTTTTTTTAAAACAAAGCCTGTCTGGCCGGCATGTGATTATGTTTTGTTAACATTTTAATACTATATTGTAAGTTCGTTTTTTTTTTTCCAAAATTGAACATTTGGCATAAAACCCTGACGGTTAACCATCATCCAAATGTCACACATTACATATCAAAATAATTATGAGACTATCTTCTATTAGGGATATAGTGCTCTTTTTTTTGCTCATCTAATACTTTTTGAAGGAATCTGTGTCAACTTTCGTTGGTAGTGGTTTCACTTCCAAAGGTCAGAGAAGAAAAAAAATAACCTCCTTGTTGTAGTTTAAGTTGTCTTCTAATTAAGAGTACAATTTCAAGAATATTGATAAAGATTGGCCAATTTTACAAAAGTATGTAATGTGTAAACTTTAGTCTCAGAAAAAAAATTCATATTACGCATTTTTGGCTGTTTGAAGCAAAATACTGTTTTAACTTGCTGTAAAAGATAATTCAATGGATAAAAACACATACAAATTACATATTTGGAAAGATTATTTTCTTTCTTTCCAGCCATATAAGTATTTTTAAGATTGGATCAGAAATACTTGAATAATTGCGAGTTGAACCAATTAAGGTACAAATTTGTCAATGTCCACCAATTTCAGCTAAAGTGCTGGTAATGCTACATAGATTTTCCATGTACTGGAGTTATGTTCTAGCACAGCACCTTCCGTGACTGTGAAGGCCAACACATGAAAGACAGAATCGACCACAGATGTCACATGTGAAGGCTAGTCCTGAAATGGTGATGTGTCTATATGATACATTATATATATATGTATATATATATATATTAGAAAAGACGTGACCCATTGAGCTCAGGTTAGATTGTTAAAAAATCACAAAGTAATTTATTTTTAATAGATTTTAAACTATTTTTCAGGCAATTTTGCACAAATTCATCATAAACAGGCTGTCAACACTGTCTAAGATGACGTAAAATCTGTATTTTACAAAAAAATTAACCCCCCCGCCCCCATTGAAAAAAAAAATGACCAAAAATCAGGGAATTTTCCAATTTTAATGAAATTTTCAGTGTTGATTTATCAATAAATGAATTTTATAATGCATCAGTTATTTTATTTCAAAACTTTCTGACTTAATTAGGTATTTCTGCTATGGTAAATTAATATCTAAAATTCATTTAGAATATGAAACACCTAATTTTACGTTTCAAATTTCATATTTTTAGATTCTAAAAACAAATATCTATTTAATAACTACTTTAGTTTATTATTGTTATCTAATAATTTTTATAGAAACACTATATTGAAATTTAGGACCCCTTCCTTTTAAACAGAAAAAATATCGATGTATATTTTTTCTTTTATAAGATAATAGTCAATTAAATCCAAAAGAGTAAAAAAAAGATCTACAAAAAATATTTTTTTAGTTTTTATTTACATTTTATTTTCCGATTTTCGGTACTTATTTTCTACCAGGCTCATTTTTTTTCCTTCTATTTACTTATACTGTAATTAGTTTCAACTTTACATAACCCCCCCACCAATATTTTGCACCCCCCACCAAAAACCATGGAGAGGAGGTAAAAATTAAGTGACCTGAAAAAATCAGAAAGTTTTGAAATAAAATAAATGATGCATTATAAAATTCACTCATTGATAAATCAACATTGAAAATTTCATTAAAATCAGATAATTCCCTGATTGTTGGTAATTTATTTTGCAAAATATGATTTTACAGCAACTTTGCCAGTGCCTGATATTTTTCATTTAAAAGAAGTTTTGGTATCTTTATCCTTCACAAAATATAAATATAAATGAATATAAATAAATGTTTGTGTTAAATCTGTGTTGTTATTTTAAAAATACTTGCATTCATAATAAAAATATTTACGGGGCTATTTAAATAAGCATAAAAGTAGCCTTTTCCTGAATTTTCACTCACAATTATTGACCCTATGAGTTTTAAAAATGAATAAGTAAAGTAATTTTTTAAGAATCTATTTTAAAACATGACAACAATTTTATTTATTTTTTTACAACCAATAAAACAATTTTAAGTCACATTGTGTACGAATCTTATTTACATTTTTTTTTTAGAAATCAAACAATTATCTTATGTTTACCTTCCCTCGATAAATTTTAAGTAGAGCTTTGTAATAAAAAGAAAAAAAAAGGAGAGAGAGGAGAGTCAGTCAGCAGCAGTCAGTCAATGTCTCATTGCCTGCTTTTCAAGCACTTTACTTTCTTTATCTCAAACTTAATATTCTAGATGTATTGAGAGAGGGGGAGAGAAATTGGCTATAAGTATAGACAGAGAATGGTGGATTTTTTACTTAATTGCAAATTACGACTAATTAGAACCAAATGAAATGGAATTTTTTTCAAATATTAATTAGATTTAAGATTAGATCATATTTTGAGATGTGTTTTATATCATTAAAGTACCTAGAAAAAAGCCTTTAGGTGGCAAAGGTTGATTTGCACAGCTTTAGTATAATAATAATATATATATGATTATTTTTTATTTATTTATTTATTTTATTTTTTATAATTCTAGGCAGCCAGAATGGAGTCCTGATGACAAAATTATGACACGTCTTCATAACAACGATGTGGAATTTTATGACAAGGGAAATTTTGGTATGTAAAAGATTTTAGATCTAAAAGCTAAAATTTCCTATTTGTGGCTCACTTGATTTAACATAGTCCGATTAGCGTGACAATTGCTAATGTATTATATGGCCTAATATATATATATATATATATATATATATGAGGAAAAAATGAGTAAAGAAAAGAAATGTAGATGGATAAAAATGAATTTAATCGATATCACTTTTAATCGATATCACTTATACGTGTTTCGGTCCGTTTATCAAAATGTGTATGGATTACGCTATTATTATTATTAAAATAAAATAAAATAGCGTAATCCATACATTTTGATAAACGGACCGAAACACATGTGTAAGTGATATCGATTAAATTCATTTTTATCCATCTACATTTCTTTTCTTTACTCATTTTTTCCTCATATTGTCGGATTCAATTCCCTTTTCATTCTTATATAATATATATATATATATATATATATATATATATAATATTACTATTTATTGCTAATATATTTTCTTGAATTTGAAGCAGTTCTAAATTTAGGTATTTCATTTTCTCACACTTTCTATTTATTAACAGTGATACTGATTGCTTTTTGATTTTTTGCGTCCTGGGATGCACCTATTTGCTTTGAATGAGTCCCCAGGAAAATTTATGGGTCCCAACTAAAGCTGTCTAACTCCTACCTTGTAATTTATCCTGTGTAATTTGTTTCTAAGAAACCATTGAAATATATTTACAGTTAGCTTGAAATGGTGAGGAAAGAAAAAAGAAAAACACTAGGATGCATGGATATGATTTTACTGCGTCCTTTTAGATTTTTGTGCGTCAGGGACGCAGAATGTGTACCTATCAGCATCTCTGTTTTAATGTTTTCAGACAATATATTCAAATGAAAAGTTTAGGATGTAAATAAAATTTTGTATAAAAATCTTGTAAAATTTCTAATGATAAATGTGAATGTCAGTGTGTTACATTTTTTCAACTTTACTCTAAGATGCTGTAACTCAACATATCATACCATTTTGCAACCCATCTAGGAGAAGGAAAACTTTGAAACAACCCAACTGGGCAAACTTGTGGGTTGATACTGCTACAATATAATCTATTGATTACATATTCATATTGCATTTTTATTTATTTTATTTATGTTTTTTGGACTATTGTCCTCATCTTTATTGTTATATACACAATGTTTTGGCCAATGTGCCCTCCAGCCTTCTTCAAATGTTTCTTATTGAACTTAGAGCCTTCATGTTGTAATCAGTAGCCTTTGTGGAACTTCAAACCAAACTCTTTATTTAATCCAGTGGAGTAAATTGTTCTCGTTCTGTTAACCATGACTGAGTACAAGTGTTAAGCTATGTTGAGTATTCTATGTTATTTTTGCCTGTAGTCAGGATTGAACCTGCAACCAGTTGGACAGATGGCACAATGGACATAAAGATTGAGTTAAGTGACAATCATCTAGAGGTTGATGGAGAGATTGTTTAGCATACAAAACTGGGCAAACCACATGTCAATACTGCCATAATATATCTGATGGTTACATATTTTCTATTCCATTATGTTTTCCTTTTCAGAGACACCAGTTTCTCGTATTCATGCTGCCAAAATCTCTCAGTACAGTTTGTCCAGTAATAACCACGTGGCTTTTTGTATACCCGGCAGTAAGGTGAGTTGTTTTATTATTATTATTATTATTATTATAGTAGTAGTAGGTTAGGGATTGTTTCTTGTTGCTGGTGTCATGTAACTCAGTGCAACCTGTCGCTTGTTACTTGAAAAGGAATTGAGCACTGCTAAGCAATCTTCCTGGTATGACATTAAACTGCATCTAATGGTGAAATTTCAATTTTGGAGTTTGGGGAAGTGTGGACTACCCCTTCATCGCCATTTTCCAAGGTCCACTCTGACCTGGAGTGTAGTACCTGTTAGGGTCCATTCTATGGGTTAAATTGATTAAAAGATTGAGTTTAAAAAAAAATTTTTTTGAATACCCATCAAGCATAAATAGAACAAAACGTCTTTGGCATAAAATAACCCAACAAGGTTGACATGCTATAAAATCCAACAAACCAAAACTGCTAAGAAATCCTCATTTCTGTAAGAAATGTCATAAAAAATTCTACTAATATGTTGATACACATTGAATTAATGAAAATTATTTCTTTCAGTTTATAAAACCAAAGAAATAACAAACTATTTACTTAGAAATAATATGTACAAAAAAAAAAGATTTGGCATTAAATAGCCCACAAGGGATGATATGCCATTAAACAAGATAACCAACCCAATTCCATGTCGCTTTGGACAATTCCTTGTATATACAATGACTCCTGCATATTCATATGCGATGTGAAGACTCAAATCTGCACACGTGCAGCAAATGGTCAAACGAATTTGTGCTGAGTTATCTCCCCCTGTTACAATTTTCGCCATGTCTGTAGTGTTAGCTCACAATATGCATGATTTCGCCCACCATGTTTTGTCTTTTGTTCATAATAATTTCCTTGTTTCAGGGTCAACCATCGAATGTCCGAGTTTTTAAATATCCCAATATTAATGGATGTCCAGTTGCCAATAAAAGTTTTTTCAAGGCTGACAAAACATCTCTTCACTGGAATAAAGCGGGTAAGTTTATCTTTTTGTTTGTCGTTCCTCATCTCTTCTTCATACAAATGTGTCCAGTGCGTTGTTAATTTTGTTATGGACCTAGTCTGTAGCCCACCCTGCCAACTGGGGTTGTAGAATACACTGACTGTACCTCTGCATTGAATTAAACAAATTTTAAGTTTTAGTCTTGATACTTTTCAACCACACCCCATATAGGTGTAGATATGCCAAAAAATAATATTCATATATTAATACTAGAATTATATTAATTGTAGAACCGTTATCATTTTGCAACACCCTCTGGTTAAAAATGAGACCATCCTAATTGCCTAAGATGAAATTCATTGTAAATCCTGAATATCTGGTGTTGCTTATCCACCAAATTCTTATTTCTTATGAGTGTCATCACCTCAGCTAAATAACTGACATTTATATTATAAAAAAAAAGGAAGAAAAAGGACATGCTACACAGAAAAAATATAATTAGAAAAAAAGAGTTTCAATTAAACATAATGAAAGGATGAAAAGAAGGAAAAAAAAGAGTGAGAGAGAAAGTTAAATCAAGATTATTATACTTTTTACATATTGAGCAATAGCTCTTAAGTAAACATATAAAACATAATAATTAAACGTAATAATTAAATATGGTATATACGATAAGGTCAATTTTTAAGCAGTCGGGTTAGCTCAGTCGGTAGAGCGTTCGGCTAGAAACCACAAGGTTCCTAGTTCTATACCGGTCCTTGCCAACTCAGCGTATGAGTAGCACAGGGATCTGTGCGGTAAAGTAAGGAGCTGATGGTAGGTGTGGCGCTCCACCTCAGATGCTAAATACAATCTCCTTGGTCTAGCGCTATTGAAAAGGGGATAGACTCCCTCGCTGACTGGCTGATACCGACTTTAGGCCGCCCCGTCGACTTACTTTTTTTATGGTATATCTACAGGTCCTGGTAGTATTCATATTAGTACTGATGTTTAAAAAAAATTTTTTTTTTTTTAGGCAATGGTTTATTAGTCATCACTTCCACAGAGACATCCGCATCGTCATATTATGGTGAAACAGGTCTGCATTATTTGAGTGTGAAGGGAGAGGGTTGTCTTGTGCCCAGAGGTAAGTCATAATTGTTTGGCTTTATGTATTTATTTATTAACATATGTTGAGAGAGATTAAACATTTGTACATTGCTACGTGCATTTTTGTTTTTGTTTTTCTTTCAAATTTGCACAATGGTAATTTTGTAACAGCTACAGTACGTGTCTTTATTGAACATTTGAATATTAAACTTATGGCTAAATACTTCATGTGAAAACTGAAGTGTGTATCAAAGCTCTTGAATCATTAAAAAAAATAAATGTTAAATTTAATTTTGTTAAAGTCAAATGAACTGAAATTGAAAAATGTTTATTTTAATGATAGTTCATTTTTTAACATCTAGTTTACGCACATATTATTCTTGACAAGAAAAGTTAAAATATAACCTTTATTATTATTATTGGCTAAACTTGCACAACAGTCGTAAAATTAAAACGGAAAGTTTTTTGGAGGTCCTTCATTACAGTTTAACTACAGTCTATGAATGAACTTTTTGCGAATTGGGTTACGATTTAGGGGTTTGGGGATTAAGGTTTTTTTTATTTTTTATTACGTATTGCTTAAAAACAAACAACAAAAAAACCAAAATTACTATACATTACATTATCAACCATTGACATTAATTATTGAATCCAACGGTAGACACATTAGTCTCAGTTGTTTGTGTTAGTATTGCAATGTATAATTTCAATTAACTCTTAACATCCTGTTAAGACTTTTCTAAGTCCAGAGTATTCCTATAAGGATATATAAAAAATAATGGCTAAAAATGACCTTTGCATCTAAAGTTACCTGTTATTTCCCTTAAATCAAAGACTTCTAAATATGTTTAATATTACATTTAAACAAAGGCTATCGTTTGGGGTGGATTAGAAAAATGAATGAGACTTCCGGCCGGGTGGAATGAGGTGGTATAGGATGTTTTAACTCTTAGTTTAAAAAAAATTTTTCAACATTAAACGTAATTAAAAAGAATTTAATTTTGCGACCGTTGTGCAAGTTCAACCTTATTATTTTTCTAATTGTATTTTTTCCCTCTTTTTAAAGCCAAAGATGGTCCAGTATATCATGTGGAATGGAATCCCAACAGTACAGAGTTTTGTGTTGTATATGGCTGTATCCTTTGTAGAATGATTTATTTCAAATCTTGTGTTCTATAAAAAGCGGATAACAATGAATCCTGGGTGATTGTAAAGTAACTCCCTTCTCTATTTAAAAAAAAATCTTACAATCTATTTCTGAATCTTTATTTTTACAAAAGAATGAGAAGAACATACATAACATTTTATTTTAAATTCTATATGGGCACCAACATTTGCCTCTAGTCTCTCAGGAATTAGAATTAGAGTTAAATGTTCAGATATTTTTATAGGGCTTTTTAAAACAAAACAATCAATCTTAATTAGAAAAAGAACACAGATTTAATTGCCACATATTAAGGAACATGCATTAAAGAGAAAAATGTAACTGCATATAAAAAAAGTTTTAAATAGTTAAAAATATTGAGTTACTTTTCAATCATCCTGTATATCTATCATTATTAATAAATTTTTCATCTTACTAATGCTATTTGGAGGGGGGTGCACATGGTGTAGTGGGTAACATGCTGGACTGATATCGTAAGGTGGTGAGTTCAAACTCCAGTCGCACTATTACACTCACTTTTGGACTAAAATCCTCAGGAAAGGTATGAACTGTCTCATGGTTAAATAGTACCACTACTGTTCTACAAGAATGGCTTTTTAAATAAACCACGAAGGTTTATATGCCATTAAACAAAGAAACCAAACTAAATTAATGCTATTTGTTATTTTTATATTTAATTATATTATTTGCAAAATATCTTTAAATGCTGTATTTAATTTTTTTGTGTAAACGAGTGCGAGTTATCCCCCTTGTAGAAGCTTTACGGGTGTCTTATTGTGAGGGTATATTCATACAGCCACACGTCATTATAGCAGCAACTACAATTTGCGTTACCAGGCAAATTTGATGCGAAAAAGAGTTTCATGGTGAAGAAGCTATGAGTGTTATTTGAACCCTATTTGTAAATAAAACAATTCTTCACCAGTCAAACTCTTGTATCATCATTTTGGCTGTCAAACTCTTTATGTTTCATAAGATTTTGTTATTAATTGTTTTGTTATACTTAGTCTGGCACCGCGGGTTTTAGGTTGCTTGAATTACCTATTGTAACTAAATGGTCACTCCTGTAAGTACTGATTGTTTTCTATCAGTTTTGTTGATGTTTATTTGTCATTGTTGTTGTTATTGTAAAGATTTGATTTTTGAAATCTTCCTTAACTTAATCTCCTCAGTTATGCCTGCCAAGGCCACCATTTATAATCTCAAATGTGATCCAATTTTTGATTTTGGAACTGGACCGCGAAATGCAGCTTATTACAACCCACAAGGAAACAATATCCTTTTATTTATTGGATTGATGTTTTTTTTTGTTTTTTTTTTCATTTTTACTCCTGCATAATTAAATAAAAAAAAAATGTTGTTTTCATGATAATAATGAAATTTATTGTGTACAGTGCTCAGGTGCACCACAACTCATCAAAGTCTCATGTCAAGTACACAGAATAATGTATTAGTGTCAGAAACATGATCAGTTTACAGTAGTAATATGCATGTATGTGTGTGGAGAGGGGCATCAGGTATAGTGTCGGCGGACTACAGGAAGCATGGAAGCTTTGAAAGATTTAATTTTTTTCGGCAGCCTACAACAGATGCGGGCAGTTTATTCCATGTCTCTGCAATTCTGAGCGTGAAAAAATGTTTCCGAAAGTCACATGAGCAGTGCAGTTTTCTGACTTTGTAGGCATGCCCACGTGTGTTAGAAAGATGGAGATCAAAAAGGTGCTCATGGTTGCTGTTGTTAAGATGATTCATGATAAGAATGTATAGAATATAAGTGTATGTGTGTTACACACAGTTTTTTTCTAGAGTGTTCAATGTGTGGAAAATTTCACTTTATGCTCCAACAATAGTCAGCCATCATATTTATATCCCATAATACTTTGATACCATTCCTCCCATGAATTTAAAATATTGGTGGAATCATTCATCTTGCTCATTATAAGTTTTACTCATGAATAATTAAATTTGAAAAAATTTTTTTTCTTTTTCCAACTGTGATGAGAATGTAGTATAAGTGTGGTATGTATGTATAAATAATTATATAAAATGTAAACATCTAAGAGGGTCCAGAATGTTATATACTGCCAATAACTAAGTTTCACATGTGGTATATCCACATCCTTCTGAGGGAATCCCCATGGCACAGTGGCTAATGTGTTGGACTGTGACATCGTAATAAGCAAGTTCAAACACCAGTCATGTTATTATGTTCACTTTCAGCTAATACCCTTGGGAAAGGTATGAACTCCCTCACTCCCCAGCTATGGGTTAAATAGTAACTCTATTGTTTTTCTACAAGGATGGCATTAAAATAACCCATAAAGGTTAATATGCCATTAAACAAACAAATTAAACAAAACCGTCACATGAAATGTATGTTGTATGTGAAACTTAGTCATGTGCAGCATGTAACCCTCTTTCAAGTTTTTGCATTTTAAATCATTTTAAACAACACTGAGCATTTAGATAGAATTATTTTAATTCATTCATTAGTATTGATATATATATATATATATATATATATATATATATAGGCGCGTGGTGTAGTGAGTCGTAGGAAATGGACTTGGTGAGACGAGTTCAAATTTCAAATCCTGGATGATGCTGCTTGCATTTCACATAGCGCTAATACCCTTGGGAAAGGTATGCATCCAACTACTCTATCTGCAGCTATGGGTAAATAGTAGGACAGACTGGGCCTCTTTAACCATGGCTAGGTAACCAGTTTAAGAGAAGGAAAACTCTGAATTCAAACCTGTTAAACTCTGCTTAGGAGATTGACCTTGAGTCACATCCTGCCCATGCAGAGGGTTAGTAAATATATATATATATATATATATATATATACACACACACACACACACACACACACAATGTTTTCAAATACAAAATAGAATAAAACAGGATAAAAACTCACAACTCTGAGTTTCACATGGTTGATCTACAGGTGAGCTAGTATCAACATATATATATGCTTCACAGATCATTATTAGTAAATATATATTTTTTCTCTTTTCCTCTTTCTTTTTCTTTCCAAGTTTAAATCCCTACCTCCCTTGTTTATTATTTCCTTAACCTCTTTTCACTTTTGTGTCTGGCTGGTTTTGGTAACTTACAAGGAAACTTAGAATTTTGGGATGTGAAACAAAAGAAATTAATCAACACCTCAAAAGCAATGGATACAACTCATTTCAGTTGGTGTCCAGATGGTGAACATTTTATCACAGCCACAATGGCACCTCGGCTTAGAGTTGGCAATGGGTAAGTTAAACAAAAAAAATTTTTCTCTTGTTGCACTAAAACCATGAAAGGAATTCTAAGAACATTGCAATTGATATTAATAATTATTAATTTCTCCGAATTTTTGAGATGAAGCTTGATAATTTGTATTATTTAGACTATTGTCATTATTATTATTAGTGAAAGCAGTTAGAAAAATAATTAATTAGCACAACTCCTACCCCAGCTATGGTTAGCGGAATGAGAACTGGATACCCCCTTGGAATAAATAAAGGGTTAGGTTCAAAGTTCCGTGATGGCTCCCGAATACGACAAGAAAGTTCCCGAGTTCCCGAAAAGAGGGTTCCCGAGTCCGAGAAGGTTCCCGAGTCCGACAAGAAATACCTGAAGAAGGCCGGAGGGTATATCGGCCGAAACGTTGTACAAATAACAATGAAGATGGGGACAATAGTCCGAATAATACTAATCTTCAAGCCTCATCTCAAACATTCAGAGATATTGTCATTATCTTTGAAGATGTGAACATTAGTCTGAATAATCCAAATAATAGATAATAATTATTTCTGTATTTTTGAGATGAGGCTAGATGTAAATAATTTTGATGTTTCAGTCTGTTGTCCTCATGTCTTAGTGGTATGTACAAACACAATTCGGTTGGTTACGTCAAGCCCTAGCACCTATATGATTTTTCCCAACCCTATTGCCCTTATGGCAAACCCAACCCCTTTTTATCATATGGGTGCTAGAAGGTCGTGACTGAGGGTCTATATGTCCTGGGAATGACATTAAACTCTATCTGATGGTGAGGTTCCAGTTTTGGAGGATTGGGGAATGTGGAGCGCCCCTTCATCACCATTGCTCCCTGGTCCACTCTGACCTGGAGTGGTAGTACCTGTTAGTGTCCCATCTATGGGTTAAATAGAAAAATGTATTTATAAAAAAAATTGTATTATCCATTAAGAATTGATTTATTTCAAAACTTTATCGGCATTAAATGACCCACTGAGGTTGATATGCCGTAAAAACAAAAAACAAACAAATAATATGGATTATTTTTGTCTTTTTTACTTCAGATACAAACTCTGGCATTATTCTGGAAGTATCCTTGCCCAAGAAGACACACCATCTGGCCAAGAATTGTGGGAGAGTATATGGTTGCCAGACATGGCTAAAAAATTTCCAGAAAAGGCTGTTAGCTACAAGAAATTGCCATCCACAGTTGCTACAGCCAAAGAAGGTTTGTTATATATATATATATATATATACTTTTTTCTTTAGTACCTCTGTCTGTAAAGAGGCAGTACCCTCTGGGATGAAATAAATTCTAATTCTGGAACTCTGGGGAATGTGGAGTACCCCTTTATCACCATTACTCCCAGGTTCACTCGGACCTAGAGTGGTAGTACCTGTTAGGGTCCCATCTGTGGGTTAAATAGATCACTAAATAAGTTTTAAAAAAATGTTAAAAAAAGAAAATTGAATACCAATCAAACATGAATAAAACAAAACATAAAATGGCATAGAATAAGCCAAAAGGGGTTGACATGCCATAAAATCCACCAAACTAAACCCTTTGCACAAGCAGGATGTGACACAAGGTCAATTTTTTAAGTGGAGTATAACAAGTGTGAATTCAGAGGTTGCCATACCAAGGTTAAAAGAGTCCAGTCTGCCCTACTATTTATCTATAGCTGCTAGTAGTACTAATAATAATGGACTCATACACAGTTTTAAACAAAACACCTATTTTTGTCTTCATCGTTAAAATTCTTATTTTAGAAATTCTTTACAGAAAGTTACAAGTTGATTTTGTTTTTAACAATTGATATATATTAAAATACTTTGCAAGGAGAAATGCACCAAGAGATGTCGTATGATTGTCCAGAAGTTCATCCAGAAAAAAAAAAGGGTGTAGAATTGCAGTTAAAATGACAATGAAATACTTGAAAAATACATTTAAATAGAGTTAGTAAGTTTTTTCAGAATTTATAAGATGAGAAATTATCATTACTATCTGTTGACATCTGTTATATCAAAATAACACCAACAACAAAAGTATAAATCAAGGTAAAGATTTTCCGTGCAAATTCTTAATACCACCATTTGACAAAATATTAACAACTTTTCAAAACCAAGCAGCTTTGATTCTATTGGGTGTAAAAATATCTTATAATGGAGATTATATGTTTGTCTATCTGTAACCCAAAATACCTCACCACCAACATCACAATTCTCTTAGTTATTTCCGTTATATTCACAAGGTTTATTAAATAATCATTATTTAATCTTAATTAGCATCTTCTTTATTAACAATGTCTCTATTAAGGTCTAAGTCGTCGGGACGGCCTAAAGTCAGTATCAGCGAGGGAGTCTATCCCCTTTTCACTTGCGCTAGACCAAGGAGATTATTTTAGCGTTTGAGGTGGATTGCTACACCTACCATCAGCTCCTTACTTTACCGCACATATCCCTGTGCTACTCATACGCTTAGTTGGCGAGGACCGGTATCGAACTAGGAACCTTGTGGTTTCTAGCCGAACGCTCTACCGACTGAGCTGAGATAAATTTGCCTCAAAACAGCCCATGTTATTAATGTGCTTAAAATCCTGGAATATGTGTTATATATCATTAAGAAATAAATGTTTACAAAGTATATGGTGTGAATAATTTGCATACCAGTTTTAACAGAACTGTGTTTAATAAATAATTAGTTGGTGTTATTGGTTTCTAATATTATTGTTTTATTCTCAAACGTATTAAAAGCAATCCTATGTATAATTCTAAAGTAAAAATAAGTGTACTATTTTTAGTGTTCTTATCTAATTTCATTAGTCTTTCTAAATTCAATATATTTAATTATATTAAAACTTAAATACTTGTGCCCAGAGTGCACATATTTTTGCTAGTAAAAATAATATAATTTTCTCCAATCTTTCTAATTGCACAAACATTTTGACGTACAAATTTCAAGTATTTTTTTTTTTCCTAATATGTCATTTTCATTAAAATCCCTGACAAATTTGTATTTAATGAAGTTCTATGCAAAGTTTCTTATTTTCTTTTCTTTTTTTTTCTTCTTTTTTTAGCAAGCAAACCTGTTGGTGCTTACAGACCTCCTCATGCACGCAATCAAGTTTCTTCCACTACAACCAAATTACATAATTATGAACCACCTTCAAACATGAAGAAAATCCCTGGACTTGGTAAGTTTCAATAGGCTCAAAATCTATTACAGGAATTTCTGATTTTAATTCATCTAAACTTCAATGTAATGCTATGTATATAAAATGTAACATTTCTTTCATTTCTTTCTCTCTTACCATTCATCATTTATTTCTAATTTATCTTTCTAGACATGACGACTGCTGTTCCAACAAAAAACCAAAAGAAAAAAGGAAACCAGAAACAGAAAGCACAGGTAAAACAAAAAAAATTCTCTGTTTGTAAATTTTGGTAATACGAAGCCATTCAGTTATTCTCCCAAAATTCTAAGACTAACATTTTAAAGAAAACAAATAAAAGGAAAGTAATGTGTCTTTTGTGGTATTTAGTTTTCATTAAAAAAAAAAACTATTAAAAACTGTATTTAGCTTTCATTTAAAAAAAAAACTATTAAAAACTATTTAGCTTTCATTTAAAAAAACTATTTTAAAAATCTATAAAAAAAACTGTATTTAGCTTTCATTTAAATAAAAGCAAATAAATGAAAGTAGTATCTTTTATGGTATTTAGCTTAGTCAGTAGAACATCTACCTAGGAGTCGTAAGGTTCCAGGTTTGACACCAGTCCCTGCCAACTTGGTGTAGGTGTGGCACTCTACCTCAGCAAAAAAATATAAAAGCATCTTCCTTGTCTAGTGCTAGTGAAACGGGGATAGACTCCCTCACTGTTCAGCTGATACCGACAATAGGCTACTCCACAGACTTTACTACTCTATGGTATCAACCCTACATCAGTATTTTATTATTTCTAGTGGAACATTAGACAATCAAAATAGATATTATTAAGTATTACATTATCACCCATAAATAAATACAACCCTACCAATCTTTTATAAAAAGTTATTTGACCGAGGATTAAAGTTGAAATTATCAAAGTTAAAAATATTTTTTTATTTTTTAATCCTAATTTTTTTGTCATTGCAGACTCAGCAGTTTAATATCCCTGGTTTGGCCCCAATGGAACCTGCTGCTGATGCTGAAGGAGGAGGAGAACAAGATAAAGAAAAACGGAGGAAGAATCTGAAAAAGGTAATGAAAAAGATAGGGATTCTTCTCTTTAAATGTGACTTTGATTCTGTTGCAGTAGCTCAATGTAAGGCATTTTCCTATTGGCTGCTCATTGACCAATTCAATGTTAATGTATCTAGACATCGCTCCAGTGGTGTTGGATTGTGTAAAGATTATTTAACAAAATATCATAATTAAAAGTGAGTGCTTTATTGATTTCATGCTATTGTACATTGACACACAATTGATGATCAAATTACCAGGTTTTGTTTTGCTTTTTTTTTTGTATATATGATTAATAGACTTGTTTGAATATATCCTTTACTTTGCAAATTTTCTGAAAATAATTTACCTACTTTACAAGGATTAAAAAAAAATGATCTGCCTTTGAAATGGTTAACAGAGTTCAAATTAGTACTGTAGTATTAACTCTTTCAAAGTCATGTGAATCTATCATCAAATTCTTCATGTGGTGTTGTGTGTAAATATAATTGTATTACATATTATGTTTTGTTGACTGCTCTGTATTTTCAACTCAATATTTTTTGCTTTTTTAAATACAGTAATTGTCATAACATTTTTTGGTAATTTAAAGGTTGATTTGTTGGTTTATTTTATGGCATATCAACTCTTGATGGGTTATTTTATGTCAAAGTTAGTTTTAAAATTATGGTCTGCAACAGAATGGTAATATTACATGTAAACCAGAAGGAAGTTTTAGATGTGAATAAACATGCCATTTGCAAATTTTCTGAAAATCCTCTACGAGGATTAAAAACAATTATCTGCTTTTGAAAGGTTTAATGTTAGAATTTGTTTTTGAATAATATATATATATATATATATATATATATAGATAAAAGGGTATGAAAACACACAATGTTGTTAAAATGAATATATTTTTATATCATTTTCATTGCTAATATTAACAATATTTCAATTTATAAAAAATCATCATCAGAGCATAATGATAATTAGGTCCGTTTTTAGATGAAAATGTTTTTAATTCGGACTCATCAAGAGAGAAGCAGAAAATAATTTTAAATTCAAACCGGAAGCATTGTTTTTTCCAAAAAGCATGTAACCCATGTGATCGCTTCGTCTTTGTTCATTTGCTGCGTCTTGCTAACGTCATGTACTTTTGCTACATCGTGTTCCTTCAGTGTAACAGTTTTTGAAAGAAAAAGAAATACTTCAAATTCAAAAGGAGAAAAATTCTCTTTTTAAAAAAAGAAGAGTTTTAACCCGTTCATGGTCGGTTAGTAATGGATTTTTTCAGAAAAGAAATGGTTTTATTTAATTATTTAAAAAAATTACTTTTTATGTAAAATATGAATGGTGTAAGGGTGTATTGGAATAATTTGAAATTTAAATTTGTTAGGAAGTGTATGTCTAAAATGGTTATGCGAAAGGGGTTTTATTTTTCTGAGTAGAAGTGTCGCTAAATATGGAGATATTAAAAAAAGCCTCGTCTTTGGGGGATGTTTGATGTTTTTATATATATATATATATATATAATCAGGGCAGTTGGTGTGTATGTATGAAAGAATTAATGATAGTAAATATACACAAATATCACTGGTTTTTGCTTTTTGTGCAAAAATGATGAAGATTTGATTTATATTTGAAGATATTTAAAGCTTAAAATATGCATATAAATAGAACAAAATATCTTCAACATAAAATAACCCAACAAGGGTTGACATGCTGTAAAATCCAACAAACCAAACCAATACAATACAATTTATCTTTATTAGAATAAATTAATTAAATTGTGAATTGAATTATGTTTTTTTTTTTTTTCTAGAAATTGACACAGATCAATAAGCTGAAAGATCAATTAAAAAATGGTAAAAAATTGGAAAACAGTCAGGTAAGTGTGAAATCTGTGAAGATTAGACATTTTTGTTTTGTTTCCATAGATAAATGGTTAGTATTCTGTCTTCTCACTTATGAGAAAGAATTGGGCAATAACTTAACCAAATGGTGACGAAGGAATATAAAATAAGATAAAAATAAAAGAAACTCGAAACAGTATAATGTAAAAGTGAGGTCTTATTAAACATTGACATAGTTGTTCACTCTTCAGCAGCGACGCATATGGTGACTGTCTTTGTTTCTAGACCTGAGAAATAGTAAGTGGTTTCCACCTTTTTCTTGTTTAGACTTCATGTTCCTCAAATACATTGTGACTCTTTTAAAGCTTGAAATGGGAACTTAGTTCCCTCTTTGTATGTTGTAGAAATTTAATGTTATATAGTATTAATTAATACTATATATTGTCTCTTTTTTCCTACCGAATATTCTGTGTTAGGTTACTTGGATATTTTAAAACTAATTAACAATTTTCTTTCAGAATATTTTTTTGATTATCTTAATTTTACATTTACGCACGTCGTCTTTTTTGTGTATAAATTAAATGTTATGTGAGTAAATTTTTCTCATTGATAAAAAGAAGTTGATTATCTCCCTTGGATCCTACATGCACTATTTAGTTATAATCTCGTATCCACACAGAGCTGGTCAATGTAGGTCTTTGTTTGACAGCCCAAATTGGTGCGCCCATGGTTTCCATTGGAGAATGTCACTTATGAGTTTGTCCTTGCTTCTCCAGCGGTGCCCTGCATGTCTTGTTTTACTCAGATGGTTTGTGTGATAGGTGGCAAGTGGCCATACAGCTGCTTTCTTGTAGGGTGTTGATCCACAGTTTGTTTAATACTGCGCGCAACATTCTTTTGCAACTCCCATCTAGATTTTTTCTAGGCGCATTGTTAGGGACCAAGTGATGCAACCAAACAGTAGCACTAATACAATTAAGGGTTGGAAGAATTGTCATTTTAACTTGTCAATAAGATCAGATTTCCATATTAAAATAGAAATAGTTACTTGAAATCATATGACTGTAACACAAAAAATGCAAATATAAATGTACAATGAATGTGATTCCCTAACTTCTAAGCATAAAATAACCCCAGATGGGTTGGTATGCATTTTATGGAATTTAAAGGTTCCCGAGTCGACAAGAAATAGTTGAAGAAGGCCAGAGGGCACATCAGACAAAATGTACAGATAACAATAAAGATGAGGATAATAGTCTGAATAATCCAAATGAAATTATTCTTTATAATTTAATGAATGTAACGTTTTTTCTCTTTTTTTTTTTTTCAGCTGGAAAAAATCTCCAAATATGATGAAATCCTCAAGTTACTTAAAGATCTTGAAGTCAGCTGATAATTGTAGCTATTATTTTGTTGTCTTCAGTGCTTAGTCAAAAAAAAGACTTGGAGGCTTGGGTCACCCTTACTCCTCTAACCCCCACCCACCCCACGTTTTTTTCCCCCATGCTGTTTAACCCCATCCCCTCTCCCTGCACTATGACAAGGGCTTCCTCTCGACTCCAAATATTTAAAGCACTGAATTGAAACTTGGATTGCAATATTATTATTATTATCATCATGTTGAAAATTTTGGCATAAAAAAATCATTTTATCCCAAACTGAAATCTTTGTTTATTTTTTTCTTTTGTGTTTGTTGTTGAAATGTGGGCAATAATATTTATTTTGTAAGAGGTGACAAAAGAACAGTCTGAAAGTGAAAATACGTTTCTAACCTCCCACCAAAGAAAGTAAAAAAAAAAAGCACATGAGTAAACTGGCTAATTTGAATTTATGATATTATAGTCTACTGTCTATTCTAGTATTTGATGTCTACCATATAAGCATTTCAGTCAATGAGTCTTCCTCTGTGTCAATGGTCAGCCCTACTGGTGGATCTTAATAGTTTTTTGTGGAAAATACAATTGATAATAAAACAATTGTCTAGTAAGTGAGGAAAAACAAAACTCCCTTAAATATTGAACCTTCTATTGTTTATTCTCTTTCCTTCACTTTTATGTGAGGGAGTCAATCCCCCTTTCACTAGATCGCTAGACCAAGGAGATTATTTAGGCATCTGAGGCGGAGCGCCGCACCTACCATCAGCTCCTCACAGATCCCTGTGCTACTCATACACTAAGTTGGCGAGAGCCGGTATCGAACCAGGAACCTTTTACTAAGGACTTGGATGGAAATATGTTGAAACAGTTGATGAATACAACAATGGGGGGTGGGGTGAGTATTTACAATTCTCTCTTGGGCCACCTCTGATTTGGATATATGCTATCTTTACTAATTTATTATGTCTCATGCTACGTTTTTATTTTTAATTAATCAGCAGTGATACAGAATTGACATCTTGGAAAATGAAATCTGATCAAATTACTATAAAAAAATCTTTTAGCTTGTGACTTAAAAGTGAAATAACCAAAATTATTTTTGAGTTTGATAAAGTTACCTCCCTTGCTTCAAACAAATTTTCACTTGAATATCTTATATCAAATATTGAGTTTATAAGTAAAATCGTCAGGGTGGCCTAAAATCGGTTTCAACCGAACAGCGAGGGAGTCAATCCCCTTTTCAATAGCGCTAGACCAAGGAGATTATTTAGGCATCTGAGGCGGAGCGCCGCACCTACCATCAGCTCCCTGTGCTACTCATACACTAAGTTGGCGAGAGCCGGTATCGAACCAGGAACCTTGTGATTCCAAGGCAGGTGCTCTATCGACTGAGCTAAACCGGTCCTATTGAGTTTATACTTTACCTTGTATTTTGATATTTTTGGACTAGGCTAACTTTGGCACCTACCCACAATTGTGATGTACTCTAGGAAGATAAGAGTATCTCATAACAATGGCTTGTGTTCTTAAACTGATCCAGATGAATATTTGATTGACAGGGGTGGGGTGGGGTATGCTGTTTTCATTTCTATACTTTGTTGTTTGTGGTGTACTTCCTTGGAACTTAATTCTATCTCTTCAATGAGAAACTTTGATACAAAGGCTGAAAAAGATGATTATTTGTTGAAAGGGAAAATATTAGAAAGGAGACTCGATTCAATATATTTGATTTAAGAAAAAAAAGTTACGTTATTGCTGCATTTGTCAATTTGGTTAACATAAACAACGATAAGTAAACAGTAAAATTTACATTTGGTGTAAAAAAAAAATAAAAAAATGAGACCCCCCCCCCAAAAAAAAAATTATCTTAGCCAAAAGGATTTCATATAAATTATGTCTTAAATGTATTTCTTATTATAATGGAGATTGTGCGTTTGTCTGTCTGTAACCGAAACTATATTTCTATACAAGTCACAATTCCTTTAGTTATTTACATCATATTCTCCATGATTATATTTTTATTTAAACCTTAATTATTAATAAAATTGTTTCACATTACTTACACTGTTGACCATATCTACATACTAATAACATGCAATTGTATTTATATATACAACAAAATAGAGGTTTACAGTATGAATGGGAAGGCTAATTTGCATATTGATCTTAAAAAATTGATTTGATAAATATATGCTTAGTATTATTGATTTCTAATTGTTTGGTTTTATCTTATTGAATATGAGCAAAAATCTCGGGGATAAATCTTAAAAGAAATTCCTTAACAAGAAGAAATAACTAATATTATTCTTTACTTCCTATTTTAACTAAACAGTTTAATTAGGAAAATTTACCAATGAAAGACGGGAGTAACGGAAAATGATGGAAGAGTTAGTTTCAAAGTTGTTCTATTTTTCAATCATACCCCCTCTGTTTCAAATCTTTTTATCTACATTCTTATTCAGTTTCATTAGCCTTTCTAATTTAATATATTTTATTATAAAATTTAACTAAAATACTTGCACCCGGAGGGTGCATATATTTGCTAGTTTATATAAAGTAAACTGAAAAACTTGCTTAATTTTCTGACACCAAAGCATGTCACTCTTCAAAAGGAATCCAGATTTTTTTTTCTAAAAATCCTTTCATGTTTTATTCAACAAAGAGGATCTGATTAATCTCAAGTTGACTATCTGTCCAGGCCGATAGTCTACATTATGATAACACTGGGCAATACAATTTTCATTGAGTTGGATCTAACACTTGTTTTTGACTATTTTTTTATTTTTACCTCTGAATCTAAAAATAGGACTCTAACAGGTACTATCACTCCGTATCAAAATGGACCTGGGAGTAATGGTGATGAAGAGGTACTCCATTCCTCAGAGCTCTTCCATTCCTGCATCAGTTTAACGTCATACCCAGGACATGAAGACCCTCAGCTAATGTCTTCTAGCACATATATGATAAAAAAAAGGTTGGGGTTTGCCATAAGAGCAATTAGATAAGTGCTAGGGCTTGACGTGACCCACCGATTGATCGTAGGGGACTTTTCGGACTGCCCGTCTTGCCTAAGTAAGTGCCAAAGTGGAGTGTTGCATGTCATGGACTGTTCAGCCACCAGGGTTCAGTCCTTAAGCATCACAGGTCGCCATTCACGGCTAACATGTTGCACCATTGGAGGTGAGGGGTCTTACCCATCTGCAGAGGTGCAGTGTTTTCTAAAGTCCCAGCCAACAGGCCTACAGGGACGTGAAGTCGGAACCTTTGACTTCGATTCTTTTATTTTTGGCCCCACTGACTCAGACTTCAATTTCTCTTTATATAATTTATCTATATCACATCAACTTTTTGAGCTATGGAATACCCTTGATTTTTCTCAAAACCCATAAAATTACAGCATCTAACAAATTTGTGCTTATTTTATAGAATGTTCTAATAATTTACATATAATGGAAAATAATAAAACATTACATTGGGCAACATAATTTTTGTTCCCCAGTGTAATCTGATTAAAAGGCAACAGAAAAATAATTTTCCTCTGGTTTGAAGTGTTTTCTTTCATTTAACATAAATGACCAATCCTTACAATTAGAAAAACCTTTAACTCTTAACATCCTATACCACCTCATTCCACCCAGCCAGAAGTCACATTCATTTTCCTAATCTGCCCCAAACGATAGCCTTTGTTTAAATGTAATATTAAACATATTTAGAAGTCTTTGATTTAAGGGAAATATCTTGGGTAACTTTAAATGAAAAGGCCATTTTTAGCATTTTTGATAGGTCCTTAAAGGAATGGAGCTCTGGACTTAGAAAATTCTCAACAGGATCTTAAGAGTTAAAGAGCAGGTTATATGCTTTAAGAATTGAGCTATATCTGCAAACACAATATTTAAACTGGAGAAGATTTTAATAGAAAGCCAACAACAGTAGAAATAGAAAAATAAAAATATAGAAATGGAAAGAGATGATATCAAGTGGAATTTATTAAAGGGGAGTGTTTCTAGAAAAAACGCCAACCATTAATAATAACTAGCAAATATATGCACCCTCCGGGTGCAAGTATTTAAGTTTTGATATAATAAAATATCATATTAAATTAGAAAGGCTAATGAAACTGACTAAGAATGCAGATAAAAAGATCTGCAACAGAGGGGGTATAATCGAAAAATAGAACAACTTTGAAACTAACTATTCATCATTTTCCATTACTCCCTGTTTCATTGGTAAATTTTCCTAATTTAACTATTTAGTTAAAATAGGAAGTAAAGGATAATATTACAGTTATTTCTTCTTGTAAATAAATTTCTTTTAAGATTTATCCACGAGATTTTTGTTTATATTTCTTAAGATAAAACCAAACAATTAGAAATCAATAATACCAAGCACATATTTATTAAAATAAAATTTTAAATATCAATATGCAAATTAGCCTTCTCGTTCAAACTGTAAACCGCTATTTTGTTGTATATATAAATACAATTGCATGTTATTAGTACGTAGATATGATCAACAGTATTAATAATATAAAACAATTTTTATTAATAACTGAAGGTTTAAAAGAATGAAATCATGGAGAATTTGACGTAAATAATTAAGGGAATTGTGACTTGAGTAGTAATATAGTTTCGGCTTCAGACAAAAATGCAGTCTATCTCCATTATATATAGATATATAAAAAAAGTATCTTTCCATGCTCATTCACCCAATTCAGCGTTGCCTAGCATGTCTGACTGCCATGCCTCAGATGCATGCTAGGTGTTAAGATTTTGTGTGGCAGCGGTTGGTTTTGTCGTGTCATGAAAGGCTCAGATGTTAGAACCTGCAATAGGAAGCACCAGGATTTACTGCAACTGCCTGCTTTATTAATGTGGTATGCAGAGAAGGCTACGAGAGATGCTTATGATGTGATTGAGGACTGCTGGAATATTATTGCAGGAAGAAAGATTTAGTCGGTGGACTTTTGCAGTTGGGAAATTGATTACCCGAATCAGTTGATTTTTTTTTTCTTTCTAAATTATTTGCAATAGACTATTTGTAATCTGTTATGTGTGAGAATACCCGTTCTGCACCCTGCACCTTCGCTGCATGATGTCTAGACCCCAACGTTGTGATGTTCTGTGCTGGCCGAATCGAAGGCACGAGTCAGATGGGTTCACAGGTATTAAAAGAAAAGAAAAGAAAAGAAACACAAGTCTGTTAATAGGACACTGATAGAAGAGGGAGTTGTGACACTTAGGCAGTTTGTGGTGGCTCTGTCAGCTGGCAAGAAGTTGTTATGAGACTAAGTCGAATTACTGGCTTCACTGGCTAATTTCTACGTCTGCTGCTACTGTCGATATCACCCCCTGCCGGCCGAAAATCTAACTGTTTTCCTAGCTGGGACCGTATGTGTATATATATATATATAAAATTCCACCCTCACCATATCCTTTCTGATTGATCCATGCTGGACATTCAATCACTTCTACAGATGTTCTTTTGTTTGAAATATTAAAACAAACCATAATCATACAGGCACAAACAGATAAACAAATGTCCTCATCATCATCAATTAACACAATGCCGAATTAAACCCAGGACTCAGACATTTGTCTCGGTTTGATATCAAATATCTTCCCATCTGTCTTATTTATTTATTCATTCTTTTTCATTTCTTGGTTATTTTATCACTAGTGTTTACACACGATTCACTACCTCCTATCTACGTATGGATATATATATATATATATACTACACACATGACCCCTTAGATGCATTCTGGTGCGATGCATTTTAGTGCAATGCAAAGGTCACATATGAAGTGGGTGTTAGTGTTTCAAACCAAGATCAGGAATTCAAAAGCTCATTTTCAAGGTGGGTAGGTCCTCCCCAATTAAAGAACTGGTGCAGTACAGTCTTCCTCCTACTTCCTCATTTGGATCTTTGTTGAACTAAGCAACGTACAATAAATATTAATTATAATCTATATGGTAATAGTAAGCTGGTGTCACAGATTACTACTTAATGAGTTTGATCCTCACTGTGTGCTTCACACCTGTGTAATAGCTTGTGAGGGTGCCTTGCCACAGAGTAATGGTTGGCAAACTCGTCTCGCTTCTGTAAGTTTTATCTCTACACTCATAGCCTTGTGCCAGACTAAGGTTAATAAATAATCAGTACCATGAAGTGATTGGAAGACTAATTTAGTATTTCATTGCTACTGAGTTTGATTCTCACTGGGTGCCAAACTAAGCTAATGAGATTTTCTTATTTGACATGGATAGCAAAATGAAAATAATCTACTCCCAGGAAATTAAATGGATTTGTTCAAAATTCCTAGAAGGTTATCAAATAAGACAGACACCTGAAATGTGACTGAAACAACCAAGGTAAGGATACTAGTTCAAAAGTTAATCTGTGCTATTCATACACATGAGTTGGCAGGGACTGGTATCTAACCCAGAACTTTGCAATTCCTAGTTGTGTGGTCTACTGACTTGAGCAGTATAAAATTAGCCATGTGTCACATCCTGGGTTAGATAAATGCAAACAGGTGTCTCTTTCTCATAATGACCTTTTAAGAGTTGTTTTTTTTTTATATGATCAAATTTTTTACAACTCAGATGTTTTCTATCTTAAGACTATTAAATTCTAAGGACAAAAAAAAATCATATTGTTATTGAATAAACAGAAATCTCGTTTATTTAAAAAAAAAAAAAAAAAAAAAAAAGAAAAGTTTAACTGTTCTTCATTTCCAAATTATCAATTCAGTTTTGTTTATGTAGAGATTGTTTGTGTGTGTGTGTGTGTGTGTGTGTGTATATTGTGCAATCTGTACCAAAGTCTGTAAGCCAACTTCTGGTCTTAAGAGACATAAGATGGTGCATAAGCATAAAATTTTATCATCTGATCCAGCCAATACAATGGGAAGGATGTGGATCTGCAGCGGGATTGGTGAGTCATTTGAGGGCTCATGAGAGGAAAGGTTTTGGTGGTAAGGTTATAGGATTGTGAGAGACAGCATTGATCTGTAACGATTATGCTATTGCTATATATATATATATATATATATATATATATATATATATATATACACACACACACACACTCCTAACCCCTTGAGCTTTCTGGAGAGAAATTCGCTGACGGACGCCAATTATGCTTAAATTGCAAGGCTCTCCTATAAAATGGATGGAGCTCTTTGGCAGCCTTTACATATACACATGTATGTATTTATCAGTTAAATGCTAATGGTCAAGTAGTTAGGAACTGATGAAAAATCAGTCTGGGTTTGATCTCAGCTGGAGATTGACTGCCAAGTCTACCCACACTGAGGAGATGTAATATGCCAAAACACTGTATCTGTGGATTATATATATATATATATATATATATATATATATGTGAAGTGGAAGTGAATTTGACAGTATGTAATATAGTGAAAAATTGGAAAAAAAAATTCATAAAACGAGTGATATTTATTTCGCCAATGCTGCAGTGTTTCGATCTGTTTCAATAGATCTTCATCAGGGCTTTTGTTAATTGAGGAGAAATAAATTTATCACAGAGAATAAGAAGACTGAGTCTTTTGCTTTGTCGGTCAATCTATTTTTTAAAAAAATTGTTGAATGGAAAACTAGTGTTTTTTGGATGTTTAAAAATATGAAGAACGCTAAAACAACGGTTGTAAAGTGACATAGATGCTCCCTTCCGTTGGGTGTGTGTATGAAAATGTAAACAGACGCTTGCTTTTGCTGGGAGTCTATCCCCTTTTTGCTAGCGCAAGACAAGGGAGCTTATTTTTGCTGAGGTGGAGCACCACACCTACCGTCAGCTCCTCACTTTATCACTTTTTATGCTGAGTTGGTGGGGACCGGTATGGAGTTCAGAACCTTGCGATTCCAAAGCGGGTGCTCTACCTATGGACTTATTATACCTTCCCAACAAAAGCATAGTTAAATTATTTATTAATAAACAAAAAAAAAAAAAATAGTTACACATCATTATGTACTGTGAGACATATTCCCGATTTGTGGGAGTATCTTCCAATCACAGAATTGTCTCAGTAAAGTTATGCCTGAGTCTGCACAGAAATAAGTACAATATGACTGATCCTCACTTTGTAATCTAATATCTTATTATAATGGAGATTGTGGGTTTGTCTGTCTGTAGCCGAAACTATATTACTATACAAGTCACAATTCCCTTTATTTACACCACAATCTCCATAATTTTATTTTTTATTTAAACCTCAATTATTAATAAAATTGTTTTACATCATTAAGACTGTCGACCATATCTACATACCAATAACATGCAATTGTATTTATATATACAACAAAATAGCGGTTTACAGTATGAATGGAAAGGCTAATTTGCATATTGATCCTAAAAATGTGATTTTAATAAATATATGCTTAGTATTATTGATTTCTAATTGTTTGGTTTTATCTTATTGAATATGAGCAAAAATCTCGATGAAAATCTTAAAAGAAATCCATTAACAAGAAAAAATAACTGTTATTGTATTCTTTACTTCCTATTTTAACTAAATAGTTAAATTAAGAAAATTTACCAATGAAAGATGGGAGTAATGGAAAATGATGGAAGAGTTAGTTTCAAAGTTGTTCTATTTTTCAATCATACCCCCTCTGTTCCAATTTTTTTCTGCATTCTTATTCAGTTTCATTAGCCTTTCTAATTTAATGTGATATTTTATTATATTAAAACTTAAATACTTGCACCCGGAGGGTGCATATATTTGCTAGTAAAGAGAATGGAAAATGACAGGAATGCAAGAGTTATGTGTAGGTAACATGGAAAGTTTTTTGGATGAGTCAGCACAACGCCACATGTCAATTTCTTACTGGTCAAAAGACGTCAAATGGCAAATTGTGGAAGAGTGGTAGTGAGAGCAGAGAATGTAAGGTCAGTTTGGAATGAGGCAGTGGCTGAGTGAGACGTGTATCTCTCACCCAGAGCAGTTAGATTGAGAGATAAAATATTTCATGAGAAAAAATAAGATTACCTTATGTTATTATTAAAATCTATAAATGGCACAGGGCAAGATATCCTCCAGCAATCCCAGGTTGTTTCCAGACTCAAAAAAGCAAGAATGCCAGCCAACTCAACATCAGATCCAACAATCAGATTCCAGCATCTCAAAGTAGAACAGGCATAGAGATAAGTATTGCACCATTATTATTATAGACACGTCATCTGGTAAGAAAGAAAAAGTGCCAAGATTAATCATCATCTTTCTATCCAGCATGTGGTAGAAACAAGTTATCTGTCCTTGTTCTTCTGGGACGACCAGCATCATCTGACCTTGTGGCACACTCAACTTGCCAACAGTGATATATGCAATCACTATTTGGTAATTGTAATAAACAAGTTTCTTCAGGAGATATCAGAAAGGTATGGATATGAAACATATTCCAAATGATGATTAAGAAAACTTTGTTTCTACCCACTTAGAAACAGCGGCAGCAGCTGAATTCATATTGACCAAACCAAAGAGCCAAATTTATAGGTCATTGGGAGTCAAAAACAATTAGAGAAAAATATGATAAAAAAAAAAGTTCAGAGAAAATATACCCCCCCCCCCAAAAAAAAAAAATAGAATATTCTACCCTCCCTGACCATACATGAAAAAAAGAAGATTTTATTACCTTTGAGAATATGGTAAGATTTAAAGAGTGACCCTTAGAAATCAAGGTAGATAAATGCAGTATAGAAATATGATTGGTTAATAAGGTTTTTTTTTATGTAATACAATATAAAATAAACAAATAAGGTAGTTAGCCAGTTCCAGTAAAATAGACAAACCTGCTTTTAGGCTTATTTTACTGGTCCTAGTAAAATAGACCACAGGTTATTTTGCTAGCAAATATATTTGAAATTAAAATGGTTGTTGATGAGCAATCTGGGATTATCTAAAAGGTAATTGCTTAAAAAATGGTTGTTATGCAATTCTGAGATACAAACAAACTTTAAAACAATCTATCTAAAAGCTGATTTCTTAAAATGGTACTTGACAAGAATTCATCTTATTAGGTTTAGGGTTAGGGTTAGGGTTACAATGTTTTAACAATTGATAGTGAAAGATAGCATTTTTCCACTTGGTAAAAAATTCATGATAGTCAAATTTACCTTTATCGTTTCCTTTAATTTAAAAAAAAAAATTTGTAAAAAATTCACACGTTTGATCACTAAGTCATTAATGGTATCTATATTTTTCATTCAGAAGAATTTTTTTGTATCTTTATCCTTCACAAAATATAAATATAAATGAATATGAATAAACTTTTGTGTTAAATCTGTTTTGTTATTTTTAACATTACTTGCACTCATAATAAAGATATTTACATGAACGGTAAAATAAGCATAAAAGTAGGTTTGTCTAAATAGTCTCTTCCTAAAATAAAAAATATTGAGAATTAGAATATAACATTATTAATGGTATAAAAAAATCAAAATCTTTAAACAAAGATAATATTGAAATTCTTGGAGTTATTACAGATTTTACAAACACAAAAGCAACTATGAATACTTTGTGTGTAATACTCATCCAAAGTCTAGCTGCTCATTTCAATGTTTAAATCCCAGTTCTGCTGAAAGCTGAAGGAAATTTTTGAAATCATAAGGGTATTATGGATTTTATAATTTTAGGTTGTACACAGGTCACTCAATGTGCTACTGGTACTATGTAGCCTAGTACTAACTGTTTCATATTTGGCACCTAAACCGATAACCCCACAGTTTTGTCTGGTGAGGAGGGTGGCTAGACACCCTGCAGAATTAAAAAAATAAGACTTGTAAAAGGGCAGAGGAAACTCTTTGCTCAACAGCCATCTAGCATATTATTTCTAAAGTCCAACTCCTCCTCATTGCGATAGCGCCATGTAAACTTAGTAGTATTAGAGCCATGCCATCAGGAACTTAAGTTCCTGGTAGGCTCACCCAAGGCGTACAGGTCTGACACTCAGTGGTATTAGGGCCAAAACTTGGCCAAAGGGGTTCTGGTGAAAATCCAAAGGCTATCTCCATCATTGTCAGGAATCAATGGCTTTTGGCATACTTGTTACTGCGTTTGTGGAATATCTGCGGCAAACAAAGGCATCTCTTTCCCCTGACCAGAATATAACCATATGCATGCAGGGTCTGGGACTGCGTGTGAATTTCTTATTCACCACCGGTGAATTCGTTGGATGGAACTGGCTCAACTGACCCAGGGTGAATGCCATCACAGAAACAGAAAAACAGAATTTTTTTTTATAGCTGAAAGATTAAACCACATTAAACATGGTAAGTTGAAGTCAGAATATACAGCTTCACTTTATTACAAAGATTTTTATTCATTCTACAGAAAAGAACACATAGCCAGTTAATACATTGGACCATTTAGCAGCATTAGATAAAACATTATCTTTATAAAAAAAAACAATTTTGTCAGCACTGAGCATCCATATTTTATTGTTTATAATCTTTGTCTTTTACGTCTTTCAGAGTTGAAAGATGAAGGATTAATTGAAGCTTGGTGTCCAGACATCTCACAGGAGATGAATTAAGAAAAACAGGGTCAAGAGGGGATACACAACAGGGTCAGAAGGTACACAGTAGGGTCAGAGGGTACATAACAGGATTTCTGTGGTAATAGCCGAGGGAATAGGACAATTTCTGAACAGTCTGCCATAAAATGTGAATTGGAATCAAAGTTAAGCTGTGATGAGCTTATTCAGTTCTGAAATGGGTGACCTACAAGAAAAGTAGTAGCAGGTGGGTATATGAGCTCTTATATAAAAAAAAAAAAAATTGTTTTTCTTTTCTTGAAAATTTGCCCATTATTCCTATCTGCTGATAAGACTTTTACTTTGTTTAATCTCTGTAAACTTTACTGAAACAAAAATTGGTTCTTAAAAAGAAAAACAAAGCCATGAACGGCTATAGTGAGATGATGACTTAGTCTAGCAGTATTAAGTCTGATGCTCCAAAAATCTGAGCTTGTACCAGATTTGACTTAGGTTGGGATGTTTGGTTGGGTTTTAATTGGGCAGAGATGTTAAGAAAACTTAAAGTATAAAATGATTACAGGTTAAAATCAATCCAAATTTAGCAGTTAATTTTATTAACTGTAATTAACTTGTTTAAAACCAAAGTTTATAGTTAGTCTATTACTGATTATGAATTAAAAATGTTTAGTCACCCAAAGAGACAGAATTGTGGGATAACCTCCCTTGCTTGCAAAATAACTCTCATAGTGGGTGTTACCATAGCAACACATCATCTGGTAAGAAAGAGAAGGCGCCAAGATTAATCATCATCTTTCTATCCAGCATGTGGTAGATGCAAGTATCTGTTCTTATACGCTTGGATTGGTTTGGTTTGTTTGTTTTGTGGCATATCAACCTCAGTGGGTCATTTAATGCCGGCAAAGTTTTGAAATAAATTCATTCTTAATGGATACTCAATTTTTTTTATAAACTCATGTTTTTCTATTTAACCCATAGATGGGACCCTAACAGGCACTACCACTCCGGGTCAGAGTGGACCAGGGAGTAATGGTGATGAAGGGGTGCTCCACATTCCCCAAACCTCCAAAACTGGAACCTCACCATCAAATAGAGTTTAACGTTATTCCCAGAACATGAAGACCCCAGCCGCCGCCTTCTAGCACCCATATGATAAAAATGGTTGGGGCTTGCCATAAAGGTAATTGAGTAGGGGGCAATCATATAGGTGCTAGGGCTTGTCCTTTTGGAACAACCAGCATCATCTGACCTTGTGGCACACAAAACTCACACAGGATTCAACACAAATTTTCACTTATAATTCCAGACATACACAACTATCACAATAAAAAAGGACTTTTTCAAGAAGGTACTTCTATTAACTACATTTTAGTTAACACGACCCAGCCCCTTAGGGCTTGTGTCCAGTGGCTTCAGCACTGGACCGGTTAAGTAATGTTAACAGCATTGATCCCAGGGGGCTATACCCCCAGGCAACACCCGCTCTCTTAATTTGAAGGGGCAGGGCTGGGTTTATTGCCCAGTGCCTGGGGCACCCCCCTTGAGGGGGAATGCCGATGGGATCAACATTTTTTGCACCTACCATCCCATGAGCTTCGGCGTAGTGGTTTTGTTGGTTAGATTTTACAGCATGTCAACCCTTGCTGGGTTATTTTATACCAAAGTTTTTGTTTTATTTATTCAAACTCATTTTTGATCTATCTAACCCATTGATGGAACCTTAACAGGTATTACCACTCAGGGTCAGAGTGGACCTGGAAGTAATGGCAATTAAGGGCTACTCCACATTCTCCAGAGCTCCAGAATTGGAACCTCACCACTAGATGTAGTCATATCCAGAACATATGGCATAGTGGCTAATGTACTGGGTTGTGACATTGTAATAAGTGAGTTTACACTGCAGTTGTGTTATTACATTCACTTAATGACTAATACCCTTGGAAAAGGTATGAAATCCCTTATTCCCCCCCCCCAGCTATGGGTTAAATAGTAACACTACTGTTCTTCTACAAGGATGGCATTAAATAACCAACAAACCTTGATATGCCATTAAACAAGGAAACCAAATCAATCATTGTGATCTATGAAGAGAAGTCATGAAGAATAATTAATTATTTTAGGAATAGAAATGGTTTATAACTATATAAGTAAATAATCATTTCAACAGACTTTATTAAAATAATCTTTTTAAATGTATACCCCCACACACCCCTAGATAGCACAGATACAGCAACAAAAGAAAAACAACAAAAAAAATAAAAACAATGTCCTCATAAAAATAATAAATAAAAAAATTAATAATGATACTAGTATATTTTTTTTTTTTGGAAAATGATATAATGACAATAGTAATATAATGATGATGGTAATAATGACAATAGTAATAATAATAATAATGACAATGTTTCATAATAAAAAATGTTGAATAGAAAACAGACAGCATTCACTTGATATGAGAAAAATGTTCCATTTTTATGACAAAGTAAAAAATATTTTAAAAAATATATTTTACCAGTCACATTCCCTTTGAAAGTAGTTTAAAAAAAAAAAAACCAAAAACCCCAACATATTTTGCTTATAATTTTGATTTTTCAGACTGTTGTCCTCATCTTTATTGTGGTATGTAAAAATCACAACATTTCAGCTGCTGATCAAACAAGGACTCAAAGAACTTTTAAAGATATTATTCAAATAATGACGTCATTGTTTTTGTATGCCTATCAATCCAAAATGTGTCACGTTTGATCAATAGTCAAACTATTCAAAATGATTTCCCAGGTTGTGTCATTGCTATGCTCGTATACACAGGAAACACCTGAAGAAGGCTGGAGGATACAGCGGCTGAAACATTGTGATTTTACATACCACAATAAAGATGAAGACAACAGTCTAAAATATCAAAATTAAACATCATGCCTCATCTAAAAAATTCAGACATAATATTTTGCTTAGTTTAAATAAATAAATATAATACTGTTTAATTTTAAGGACAATTTATCCTAATAGGAGGTGAGGGTAGGGGTGTGGGGTCATTTAGATTGTTTATTAGGGCTCCATGAGGAAGAAGGAGTTTGTGTCGTTGCTTATTAGGATAGAATAATTAGAAGAATCATTTTAATTGCTTTTAGATGTCAAGAAAAATGACTGCTCATAGCAATTAATAATCCTGAGAATTCTTCTAGAGATAATGGTGGTTCCATCTAGTATTTTTAGCGTAGATTCTGGGGTTGTGTGTAAGTGGCGGCTTGGTGGTTGGTTGGTTTATGGCATGTCAAACCCATTGGGTTAATTATGCTGAAATCGTTTTTGTTTTATTTTTCTTTGTGGGGTATGGCTGTTATGAGTGTAGCTATTTGGGTATCATTTATTGATTTTGTTTCAATTAGTAATTGGTTATAACGATGCATGTTTAGTTATCATGGAAATCAGCATTTAGAAACTCTAACTTTAAATAGAAACGTGCATTATTTCAAAAGGAGTTTAATGATAACAAAGGATATTTCAATTCTGAGCAAAATCTCTGGAGATTTGCAACGCTTGTATCAGGTCAATTCTCATAACATAAAAAGTTTTGCCTTTTTTAAATGCGTTCTTATTTCATCAATTGATAACAATGAGATAATATATTTACTAACCTCTCCACACGAGCAGGATGTGACACAAGGCCAATTTCTAAAGCAGAGTTTAACAGGTTTTAATTCTGTGTTTTCCTTCTCCTAGACTGGTTGCCTAATCAAGGTCAAAGAGCCCAGTCTACCTTACTATTTCACCCATAGCTAGAGGGAGAATAGTTTACAAATAAGGACCTTTTCATTACTGGGGTGATTTTGGGAGTGTTTACTGGAGAAAAAAAAAAAATAAAATAATGATTTGAAAAAAAAAAAAAAATTAACTTAAGAAAAAAAAAAATTAAAGAGAAATTTGTAGTTAATCTAAGGATTAACTACAAATTAATGCTTAGTGGCTAACATGCTGAACTGAGACATTGTAGTAAGCGTGTTTGAACTCCAGTTGTGCTATCACGTTAGCTTTTGGACTAATATCCTTGGGAAAGGTACGAACCCTCATCTCTTAGTTATGGGTTAAATACTGTTCTTCTACAAGGATGTTTAGGCATTAAATAACCACAAATGTTGATATGCCATTAAAAGAAACCAAACTAAACCCATGCTAAAATCATTTTGAAACAACTTTGGGCCTTGAAGTTGAAAGGGTTGTATCAAGAAAGGAGTCTTATTTTGTTATTAATTGTCAAATAGTCTTTGGAACTTCTCACAGCTTAGAACTTTAATTCACAAAAGTATTAGGACTATGTGAAATGCAAAACAGCTTGTCAGGATTTGAATGAGTCTTGCCTTGTCCATTTCCTAATTACCAAATAGTCTTTAGAATCTTATGGCTTAGAGCTTTCATTCAAACCTTGATGTTTTGTGAACCCTTTTTCCATTTTTTTGTAACAGGTTGAGTGTGGATTTGATTCAATTTTATTCATGAAATAAAAACAGCCATTTTTCTTAGTATTATGATTGTTTTATCATCAGGTGGTGTTTATAAGAATTCTATTAAAAATTCACATAAGAAATGTATATATATATATATATATATATATATATATATATATAAAGTAAGTAAAGTCGACAGGGCGGCCTAAGGTCGGTATCTGCCAGTCAGCGAGGGAGTCTATCCCCTTTTCAATAGCGCTAGACCAAGGAGATTGTTTTTAGCATCTGAGGTGGAGTGCCACACCTTCCATCAGCTCCTTACTTTACCGCACAGATCCCTGTGCTACTCATACGCTGAGTTGGCGGGGACCGGTATCGAACTAGGAACCTTGTGGTTTCTAGCCGAACGCTCTACCGACTGAGCTAACCCGGCCCCTATATATATATATATATATATATATATATATAAAGATATTCAGTAAAATTTTTTTATTTAAATCTTTGTATAAAAATGAAGACAAAGTTGACATGAAATAATTTGACTTTGAAGCTGCTCAGAATTTTGGTCTAAAAATTAGTACCATTTTTTTTTTTTTTTTTTAAAAGAACAAATACCAGTAACATAAAATGTAATTGTTTAAAAAAAAACAAAGAAAAAAACCCCCAAAAGTTTGATATTGTTTAATGGAAATTTCTATCTTCAGAATTATATCCACTTATAAGTAATAATTTATATCACAAAAATATGTTAAGAAAGACAAAAATAAACAAACAAACCAAAAGGAAGAGTTTTTTTAAAAAAATACATAGGAAATAAAAGTAAGAAGCAACAGCAGGTGAACCTACAAAATAATTTGCTTTGTCTTTTGAAATAAAAATCCTTTTTTTTCTTTTTTGGTGCATGTTTCTTGTATGTATGTCTGTCTGTTTGTGTATCTATAACCAATTTTTTGGCAGATGTGAATTGTAGTAGAAAAACAAAACACAAATCAACATAAATAAATGCATCAATGATTGAAACAAAAAAGCAAAAAGTTGTTTTTGCTAGAAAAAAAAAAAAACAAAAAAACATAAAAAGAATAAAAAAATAAAAAAACGGCTGTGGTTTTTTTTTTTTTTGATTCTATTTTCACAGCAGATGACTTTTTCCTTCTTCTTCTCCAGAATTTTACATTTTGGTCCACTTTTTATAAAGTTTTCATGTTGAATTCAGATTTTGGTGGATGGAGATTAGGAATTGTTGTAAGGGAGTATATTTCCCCTACAAGAAAGTTAGAACTTGTCCACGAAATACATAAAAAATACAAACTAACAGATGGTATGTAGTACTGTCTGTTAAACAGAGTATTAATTACTGTTGTTTGAAAGAACTGCGTGTTTGACTATTTATTATATCCCAATATAAAGTAGTAAAATCGTTGAGTGGCCTAAAGTTGGTATCAGCCCGACACGAGGGAGTCTATCCCTTTTCAATAGCGCTAGGCCAAGAAATTTTTTTTATAGCGTCTTGAGGTGGAGCATCACACCTACCATCAGCTTCTCACTTTACTGCACAGATCACTGTGCTACTCATACGCTGAATTGGTGAGGGCTGGTATCAATCAGGAACCTTGAGGTTCCCAGCCAGACACTCTACTGACTGAGCTAAAACTGACCCTGTACAAAAGATAATAAACCTATTTGGTTACCTTTTCCAGATTCAATGTTTTTTTTATTGATAAACTCAGTCACAACAGAATGTTTCTGGGTTTTTTTTTTTCACTTTCAAAACAGAAATATTCTTAATATAAGCTCACATTTGTTTGGACCTGTTGCCCATTTTTCATCCTTCATCTTCCTAATTCTACTTCTTTGTCAATCATTATTATCAATAATTTTGACTTGTATTATCCTTATCTTCCTAATTCTACTTTCTTTGTCAATCATTATTATTAATAATTTTGACTTGTATTATCCTCATCTTCCTAATTCTATCTTTCTTTGTTCAATCATTTATTATCAATAATTTTGACTTGTATTTCCTGCATCTTCCTAATTCTACTTTCTTTGTCAATCATTATTATCAATAATTTGGACTAGTAGTATTCCTTCATCTTTCCTCTTTTCTTTTCAATCATTATAATTATATTTGACTAGTTTATCCTCATCTTCCTAATTCTACTTGCTTTTCTTCAAATCATTATTATCAATTAATTCTTTGCACTAGTATTATCCATATACATCTCCTAATCACTTTTTTGTCAATCGCTTATTATCAATAATTTTGACTTGTATTATCCTTTTCATCTTCTTTATTCAAAATTTACTTTCTTGTATTTTTATTGCAACTTACTGTGATCCATCATCTGTTATGGATAGCAAAGAACAGTGCAGATTGGAAACAAGAATAAGTTTCTGATAAGACTTTAAACCACATTCTTTTTTTTTGTTTGCTTTCGGAGACCTAATATTCTCCATCTAGCACTGCTGTACCATGTCAAGCCACGAGTAGCAATCTCATATTCAGAAAATGTGCCACCTCGTCTTCTACTCCTCTCTTCATACGTCCACTCTAACTTCTCTCTCTCTCTTTCTACATACATCATTATCCAGTGCTTATTAAAAGTTATAACTCTCTAATCTCTCCTTCTCCAAGATTAGTAACAAGTCTGTCTATTGAGAATTTCCTATGCGCTCAAAATATGCAAGGAACGATGACGACGTATACCCAGAACGAGAGTAAGGCAGAGGTATGGTTCCCGTCTTCACTAGCACTATTAGGACCAGGCTTGGCATAGTAGTTCGTCGGTGGAAGTCGCTTTGCGGGAATAACTCTACCTTATCAGCTTTATATACCCCAGCGATATAGGGTAACACATAAGGGATCAGATTACCAAATCTGAGCTACTCATTGCAGAGCAGTTGGTTTTACGGACCAGTTATTTGAACCGAAACCTTGTGATTCTGAGGTGGTATGCTTCTAACCAACTGAGCTTAGGTTGGAAGGGTATCTTGGCCTGTCTGTTTCGGTGGGGGATTGATTGGGTGGGACATGGGTCATGACTCTCTCTGTTGTTCCATTCTATCTGTGTTGTTTTATCATGGATGACATATAGTCATATCTGTGTGATGTTATTCTATTTTTTGGACTCTCCCTCCATCCGGTCTACCTTTGTTCATGTATCTTTCCAAATCCCAACCATGCTAGGTTGTTGGGGGAAGAGGTCACTACATGATAGAAACGATGCTACTGACCCACTTTAATAGGCTACTCGACTACAACATCTCTCGGTACACGGCTGAAATAAAATCACTCATGTTACAGTTAACTCCTACCCTTAATTTTCTCTCAGCCGATTTATACGCTGCGCTAATCGATGACTACACTCTACACAAGCACACACATACAGCAAGCACACAGAACATAGCTCTACCCACACACTCGACCCCAATCGGGTATCCACAAAGGCATGTTGCCATACACAAATATCTACAAAACAGTGAATCGTTTTTCCGGGCATAATATTACACAAATATTCATTATTCTAATAGTTCACATAACTCAACTATTTCCTGCCTATTAAGGATGAGTGGTATGGGTTGTCTCTTATTTCATTTTATGCTAAAGCAATCAACTGCGCGATCCCCTCGGGTTTGGTAGGTGGCATCATTTATTTAGTGTTTTGAATTTGCGTCGGATTGGTGATATCTTAACAGGCACATCAAGAGCTTGTGATTAATTATATATGAAATTCACGTATGCATGTTTGTATTTGGGTAATTCATATCTATTTCTCAAGTTGGTTAGTTTATTCTATTTTTGTGATTTTCAATGTTATTTTCTCAATTTTTCAACACACTTTTATTGATCTATTTTAAACCTAGAGTGGATGTGCATCGACATCGAGTAACAGGTACTGGTTTCCACTCACCAGCTACCGTGTTTGTGCATCACAGGCAGTGGAAAAACTCGATAGTGTAAGCTATAAAAGGAAGTACAAATAATATTTATAACCAGAGTTATAAGATTAAAAGTGGGGTCAATAGGTAATAGAGAAACAGGGGTTGCAGTCTACCATATCTGTTCGCTCCACGGGAGTACCTCGGAAACTCGGTAACGGCAGTAATGTCAAATAGCAAAGTCGAGTAATTATCACACGCGTCCCCTCTTAGAAGCATCCTACGATTTCCGGAACCTTACGGTCACATTGAGGATTAGAATTCTCCCTTCTCAGCCTTTAATCATCACCCTTTTAATACTGGCATAAACAAATAAAAAAATATGGATAATAATATTAGAATATATTTGCCGTCGACCAGGAGCGTTATGACATCTTTATATCTATAGAGTTCTAACTGCTATTGACTCTTTCTTTCTAGGGGCTGTAGATTGAGGGAGTTGGTTGGTAAGATTCAGTGGTTGTTTGGGATTCGGCATAGGTGTCCAACCCTTAGGGTCCTTTTTGATATGCCAAAGACATCTTATTGAATTCTTGTGGAGTATTTACAATTTCCTTTTTAAACTCATATTTTAACACAATTTCTTAAAACTATATTTTTTTTATCTAATTCACAACCATAGATGGGACCCATACCAGTGGACCAGGTACTACCACTCTGTTCGAAGCTATTGAACAGTTTGAGTCGCTAAGTAAGTGTAGTCTACAAGATTAGAGAAAGCAATGAGAATTATGGTAATATGATCAAAAAGGATTTTGCAAATACGTAGGTCTAATTAATTGTAGATAACTTTGAGAGCAGCTCCTCTAAATCCACCCCAAGGCGCACGACCATTGTGCCTGGGGTAGCAAGAGCTTGGAGAGGCGGGGGGAGTTTGTTAAAAGAAAAGGTTCAAGTGCACTCCCGTTGAGGACTCTCTCTCTGAGTTAGCCCATAGCAATCGCGCCAATTGCCTTGTTGGACTCTTCTCCCACTCTCAGGAAAGACCTGTGGTGTGAATACCAACTCTCTGTGGTACTCCTGTGTATGTGTATATATATCATTTTACACCCATATTTGTCTACTTATAAGTATCAGTTTTTATTCTTGTAATTTAGTCCACATACATACACACAAGCTCCCCTCTGGGCATTACTCTAATTACTCAGTGCCGTATAGACCCAGCACCAGGACGGGATATATGCGGTTTGTGTTGGAGGAAAAAAATTCCTCTCATAGTTTCAACATTGCCCTTGTTTGAAAATCCGTATTTGGTGAGAAGAAAACTAGTTGGCCAGCGCTGTTTGAACCTTAGCATGTAACGGTAATACGTGCGCGGAGAGGCTCTCCTCCGATCAGATCGACTGACTGGCCACAATCAAGCCCAAAATTTAGATATAACAAAATCATATACTCTTCCTCCCTCTATCTTCTTGGATTCAATACGCAAGATATCTCTCCAGTGACTCAGAACTCGTATACATTTTTATAAATAGCAGGAGAAAAAAAAAAAGATAAGCGACACAAAAAAAAACCTCATTTGTTTCACTTTAGTCAGCTTTCACGAGATAAAGCTAGGAGTGTTAATGACTCATAACCCCTCTTGAAAAAAGACAGAAAAATACATGGTTGAAGCCGGACGGTCGGGTTGCATGGTGGAGGCTAAAAATCCCATCACAAAGAAAAGGTGTTCAGAGAGGGAATGTGGGTGACTCATTCCTCAAAGTAATATATTATTATTTTTCACAGCTTAATGTAATTTTTCACACCTGAGGTGTGATTAAAGCGCGTGGAAGGAGTCTTTTTTTAATATCATGTTTTTCTTATAATTCATGGAAGAGTTTCTCGTGCGACACTACCGAGTTGACAGCAAATCTCCTGGGTACTTGGTATATTTTTAATGAAATGATTTGATTGGGCCACTGATAGTCTGCGAGGGCGTATTCTTAGGGTCACCCCGAGTCTCTTCTTTCGCAGTGCTACTTTGTAGAGGTATCCTGTTTTCGATAGGGGGCAATCTCACACTCTCTCACAATGAGCTATCACTGCTCACCCATTCATGTATCCACAAATTTTACGCTTCTGCAAGATCCATGGTATTTATCTTTTCATTTTATTTTATTTTCAGTCTATGGTCCAGTGGAATTGTTATCCCTCTCACGTGGTTGACAAAGGTTCTGTATGTACCTCGTGTTGAGTGGTAATGAAAAGATTTCTCGGTCTGAGCTGGCCGGGATGGGTAGTCAGGGTGATGTTATCTGTGAGAGGTATCCTGCAGAGAATTTTATGTGTTCTCATTTCTAGTACAGATTTTGGTCTGAGCACCAATACATTGTGTCAGCATAGTCAAATTTGTACTCTAATTGCCAGAGAGTCTCATATAGTAATGCTCACCCTTTCCAACTTTATTGAAACCACTGGCCACACTCTTTCTCTTCCTTTAGTGATTAGCACTTAGTTCCATGGTGCTATGGTGCACCACTTTAATCCACATATATCTTGTGGCGAATATTAGGAATTTTTCAAACTTTAAATGACCATTCATAGAGAATAGATCAAAGTCTAAGGTATTTTTTATTTTTTAATATTCATGAGAATAAAGAAAAAGAGGGTCTGACACTGTGTTTGACGGTTAATCTGTATTATAGGTTTTCAAAAGATATAATACTGTGGCGTAGATATACCCAATCACCTTTCCAACTAAAGACCACATGTGTCACTGAGCTAAGTGTCACTAAAGTAGCATAAGTATGAGATGACTTTATAGTATCAGGTCGATTTTATATGAAATATTATGTAATTATTTATCATCTCCATTGATTATATATAAGCGTGTCTCAGAATGATTACACAATACGCGGTGTTTTGCAAAAAAGATTTTATTAGCGTATTCAAAAAACGCAAAGTGAATATATTCGAGACCAAATTCAAATGACAAATGCTGAATTATTTTTTCTTCCCTCTGCAATATAGGTGTTTTCTCTCTCTCAGTAGTGACTGTCTAATTGCGACGTTAACCTCTGTAGTGGAGAGGAATTTTTATAATAATATTATCTACTAATCTTAGTAATAATAATAATTGTTACTATACACCACACACTACATCACACCAAACATGGTCTGTTAAGGTAGTAAAACTTGACTTATAATGCTCTGCTCAGCACCCATGCAAGATCAATTTTTGATTTTACAATCGGCTGTGTATAGTTATCTGTATTGGATGAATATATTTGAATTTTCTTTACTCCTTGTTGGGATGAGCAGGAGGGGGCATTATTACATATCTTATCTATATATGGTTAAATCAGGAAAGTATGCTCAGTTTGATGTTTGTTTTTATTCGCTTTTGTCAGCAGTGAGCTATTAGTATAACAGAATAGTCACACCAAACCAACATCTTTTCCATCTATAGGGTTTATTATATATTTACTCTTAGATAAATATGACTACTATTGAACCTAACGATTTATTTTAGATCAATGCTTATTGCTTCACCATTATAATACAAAGTATAATCAAATTTCGAAAATGTACTAGATTATGGTATCAACTTCTTCAGTACACACTAGTAAAAAGGAATTAATCTTGCGAAATCCTTTAATTATTTTGTTGTTGTGGCCTTCATGACTTAAAAATGATTAAATTAGTATTTTATTCATCTTCTACATCCCCCATTTTTATATTCTTATGTGTTTTGTCAAACGCTGAACCTTGATTATATGGTTATTGGAATTAATTTCCTCTGGGCTGTGCTTCCTACTCCCACTTCTTAGTGTAATTTAGGAAAACCTTCAAAGATCCTCAGGGTAGAAACTCTTTTTATTTTATACAGTATAAAATTAATGTATTATCATGGGTTTCCATGTATCATTTGTTCTCTGTTTAAGATATTTGTTAATGATTTGATAAGATATAAAAGAAAGACTAAGATTTAGTAATAATATTTAAATAAGAATTTAACATTTCTATCTTAAGAAATTTCAACCTGGTTTTTAGTTGTTTCACTCTAAATTTATTGAATTAGCGCTTTCTCTCTCACAATCTTAATTTCAGTATGCATTTTTATATCAAGCAGTCTTTCCAGATAATGTTTATAATTCTTTGCGACGATGAGGAGTATAAAAATAAATTAGAGTGATGAATTATAAAATTATAATTTATTTATGGTATATTAAAACTTTAAAAACGATGCTAAATTTGTCTGCCTAAAAGTGTGTATTTCTAAATCTTTCCCCTCAATAATTTGAGTATACATATTGTACCCTATATATTATAGAATGAAGGAGTGGTACACTATGGATAGATATGAGTTTATGTATTTTTTATATAAAAATATAATTTCTAATATGCGCGAACATTAGCAGGTAGGATCAATTTTAAACTCTCAAAGTGAGTCAATTTTGTGGGGGTATGTTTAATAGTTACCATCCGTTACTTCTAGTGTGTGTTAGGGTTAGGTAGTAATAGTGTATTGGAGGTGTGTGCAGGCGCTTTATTAAATTTATCTCTTTATATTGAACGACTCTTATATTAAAAAAAAAATACATGCATTAAGCGTTTTAATTATGCTTACTTATATAGCTGTTGTATCAGAACATGTAAAAAACAAAAGAATAATACAAGATCTGTAGTTTATAAAACATGTAGAAGAGATATTTCTCCCCGTAAACCCAGCTTCTCACAAAAGTGGTCAGGCTAAGAGCTTCCTTATTTACTATGGGACCACGGATTAACAAGAACCAAGAGCTCATCTTGTGGCAGGCTCTCAAGACATTTGAATAACTCGTGTCTATCCCCTAACTCAGACTCTTCAACCCCTCACAAAGGGCATAGAGGGATACCTACAGACACTAAGGTGCAAAGTTAATACCGTGCTCACATTAACCTCATATTAAATATAAAGAGAGGAAGCAGTGTGGTGTTGTCCTGCATTTTAGAGGTAACTGTCACACAACAACCTGTTCCGATGCTCGTTGAGTTCTTGCATTCTCGAGCGATTGTGGGCGCGTACTACTATCCGGATCCCAGTATATGGATGTTCAATTAAAGTTAGGAATTAATTAGAGGTCATTGCGTGGTATCTAACAATAAAGAGATAGAGTTTCTTGGTTGATTAACATAATAGCTCAACCTCAGTAATCTTTGATAAAAATATCAAAGAAGTAAAACTTGTATTATTCTCGAAACAGCCAAAATACAACATAAATTTTTAAATGGACACATATGATTAGTGAGTTTATTTTCTTAGGTTCGAAAGTAACAAAATATCGGCCGTTTGGTATCTTATGTTTATCCTGTTTTTCTACAATATCTAACCGCAGTAGAGAACTTTATAACAATAACAACTTGCTAGCCATTAACTCTATACCTGCGCCCTGGTATTTTTATTTCATCAATTTTACCTTGCTCTTCACATGAATTTTCTAATCAAAGCTACTATAAGCATAGAGAAATCTCTCAATTCCTCAATCTTTTAAGGATAAAGTTAGTAAGTTAAAAGCAAAGTAAGATAGGCTGGCACAGAAATTTATTAGTCTTTAGCTCCATGATTGCAATGTGCCCATTTTTTTTTGGGTTAGGGACGAACATCATAGGCATAGTATATATGTTCGTTTAACCCTCATCTTGCTAAAGCAATTGTAGGTGTAGTGTATGTTGCTCGTTGATTAATATCTTACCGGACACATGAATGTACACTTAAGCGGGAAATAGTGTCGGTTATTGATTAATATACATTTCCTCCTAAACAATCTTCTGAGATTATATACGAGACTTCGGACATTGAACCCCACTTATGGATGGGTTTGCAATTTGTATTATTTCAGAGTGGTTATTGTGACAAGCGGATGTAAGTTGTTTTGAAAAATTTTTTTAAGAAATAGTTATAATAAAATTATTTAATAACCTAACTATCTCATACTTAGGAACTCAATGACTACAACTGGATAATATCATATATTCCTGTCTATCAAATATATCACTCATAGAACAATTTGGTTCTGGTAGTGAGCCTTTATTTGTTTGATATCAGTGCCCGTTAATCAAAGGAAGTCATCTCCGTCCAACCTTTTTGTTCAGTGTTCGATAAGTACCAGGTCGGCAATTATCATTTGAGATCTGATCCAGCTCCGAATTTCCCGTATGCGGATGACCACACATTTATTCCTAATCAGCTTTTCCCCCACCTTTTACAACGCGAGCAAACAGTCACGGTTACCCAAAGCTGTGCAACTCATATGCATGGCGAGTTTGGTGGACTAAAGCTGCAGTGAGTTTTGGATAGTGGAAACAGAAGCCTACCGAGCCTCCACTTATTTCGCCAATTGGTTCGCATCCATTTAATTTTTTGCCATATACACACTACATACTACATACTCAACCAATACACCACCAACAACACTACTCATAATCAAAATCTTACCTTGAACTCACATAAAACTCAACGACTATAACATATTACAGTAACAACTACTCAGATGCCTACATGATGTACATAGTGATACAAGAACACAGACCAATTATTCATTTTCTCAAATATAATAAAACCAAAAAATTACAGGCTCACAACTAATTCTTTGTGTTACTCACATTTTTCCTTGAATTTTGCACGTTACACGATCTTCAGGGGCTAGAGATTGTATCCGCCACCTGAAGTCAGAACGCCTTGACATGGGATAAACAGAAATTTGGCTGGGCTGAAAATCCAGAGTTGGGCGTGTTTGATTTTTACTCCGTGAGTTGTTCATAAATATGTTAGGAAGAATGAAAGAATATAAATCTGGACAGTATATAAATATGTTGAAAGAATAAGAGTTGGATCTAAGTTTAATTAAATATATTAGAAAATTTATTGATATGAAATGTTCCTAAAAACATTTTTGATCATTAGCAAACTGAGCTATTAATAATAATGTCAAGCGAGACAATTTCAAACATAATTGTGGTAGGAGTGACATAGAACGGCATAATTCTATTTCCCCTCAACTTAATCAATTACCCACCCCCCCCCCTCTTATTATCATTTTTTATTATCATCTATATCGCTCAACACAATCCAATAGATAACATACTCGGTGACTCATTTCTCCAATATAAGCTCACCTAATAACATATCACATGACATATATTATCACACTAATTTTATTCATCTCACAAAACACAACATGTCTAGCGATACACTTCAACTTACCACTAATTTTTACTCACCATTAATTTTATTAATATTTATATTAAGATGTAATATAATATTATATTATATATTCTGTTAATGTATAAATATGGAGCTAATTTTAATTAGCTTTAGTTAACTTATATCATTGATAGTAAGCATTTTTATATATTAACTTAATATGGTATAGCAGTGGCACTTATGGAGGTCAAATGGTGCCGAATTATATTCGCGACTTAAGCTTGAAGTATATTTCTTGATATAAGGAATATGAAACACACTCTCCTCTCTCATACTCGATAGAACTCTTTCATGGCTTTTTTGAGATCGACATAGGCCGAAATTCGTCAGAGTTTTGTGAGTGTGGATTGTCTCTATGCTACTTTAATTCTTCATATCTATATATACATGTTGCTGTGTGTTGTGTTTGTGTAGTAATATATATGTCAACGTACTCAATTTAAAATTTCAAATTAATTAATGTAATCTATGAATTTTTAAAAAATTCATACATAATATAAGCTCAATATAATAAAGTTAGAGAGTAGACATCAGAATTAAAGGATACAAACTTTTAAAATTGCTTACTCTCAGATGTTCATGCCCTTTTGATTGATTCACCAGTTTATGTGACTATTTATTGTAAGTGATATATTGTACTATGTAGGTATCAGTGGTTGTGATGTATAATAATATATTGCATGATGAATATATAAGACATAACGTTGAATGTTGAATCCTTTCCCGTGCTTATTTATATATAGTGTAATATAGTGAAAATGACCTATTCGGCGATAACACAGAGCTTCGATCGATATGAATACGGAATATTGGGTATGGTCTATATTACTCGCCTCAGATCGCATGCGGGTTTTACGCGCACACTCTGATTTCAATAGATTCTTCATCGCCGGGTGTGGTGTGTTCTTGTTTATTTTGATAAAACAACTGTCGGATAGAAAGAAGTGTGTCCGTAAACATCTCTCGCCAACACCAGTATCTAATAAGCTTCGCTGGAAGCTGTAGCACGGAGTGCATTTCTTTTTGTAACATCCTTTGTTTTTTGATTGGCGTATCTCAAATTCCTTGTTGGTTAAATTAATGAGTTTTCCATTTTTATATTTTACTGGTATATGATAGGTAGATAATATATAAATAATCTTAGACGTTCTTTTAGTGAATAAATTGTTTATATGAGTTTGACATATCGCACATCATCCTCTCTTATGAACACATAAGCTCGCAAAGATACAGTTTTTAGACCTTATACTAGATCGAGCTAGTTATATTAATAAGGACACCACAAAATTCATACTACTACTTAGCCATGCTCGCAGTTTTACATCACTACCAAGATCAATCCAGACTCATAGATTCTAAGACAATATCAAATATTTTATTAATTTCCACCTTAAAGTGCTACATAATTTTTAAAATTTCTGAAACCCTCTCCTATAATTACTCTAATAAGACAATGCTTATTCATATTAACAGCTGCATTTGATTCGATATGAGAGGATGAGAGTGCTCTGCTGGTTGTGGTGTGTTTGTGATAGTCTCGGTCCTATACACCTATCAATTATAAGTGAGCTGGGTCTATGTAAGAGGATGTGCGTCCCCTGACAGGGTCTGCCTATGCTAGTATTGTTGTTGGAGTATCTCAATTTATATTTTATTTGTATTCTATTTATTACCTCCTTGTATAATCTTCTTACCATAATTCAACTAAATGATGTGTATCTCGAAGATGAAGGCTCGTTCGAACTCCATTAGCCATGTGGTAAGATAGATAGCATGTCACTGAGTGAGACAGAAACAGAGGAACTGTTAAAATGGATTACCACTTACTCTTATCAAAGGCGGAGTCGTGTTTATACGAGTAAGTATAATAATATATATGTATCCAAAGTTCTCTGTTGCTGCTCACTATGACGAAAAGAAAACTGTTTTGCTGCCAATTATCTATTATCGCATATTAGTATCGCCGTTATTCTTTTTTATTTTTTTCTATTACACACACAACACACACCACACACGATGCAACACACATTATGTTTAGTCCTCTTTTCACCAAATTATCGTGTTCAAAAATATATTAAAAAATTATTTCGTCTTATTCAGATCTCTCAGCATTTTAGCGAATCCACAGGATAATGTGATCTCTCATATGATTTCAAAGGATCACGTATCTTCAACTATTCATCTATAGTTGACTTCCTCTATTTCTTTTACGATTATAATTCTCTCTCCGTTTTGCTTTTTTAAATACGTATCTAATGTTTTTGTTGATTAACATCAAAGACTAAAATTTAATTAATTCAAAATCCTCCAGTACATGATACACTACATTGCTACCTTCTCAAATATGAATGTAGATGTTGTGTCTCTCAGTAATGATATTTTTCCATTTTCTTTCTATGAGAATATACCTGCTGATTATATATTTGCATTTATTTAAAATATTTGACATGTCATTCTATAATATATTAATTATAACCATTATTCATAAAATTTATTTATTATATTTAATAATTATGTTAAATTAGCTATATAGCTTTGGGGCTTTGCATGATTGTTATTCCTTTTTAATCTGATGTTGAAGAACTTAATACTCACAGACATGACATTCATGTTTCGATAGACGTGATTTTTCTATTTCGCTAATCTTATTGCTTCAAACCATTTTTTTTAATTCTTATTGTCTTGTGTCGATGTGATGTAGATTATTTTAGTGTTCTCTTATCTATTAAAGTCTTTATTCTCTGCCTCAGCCTTACTGGCTCTCGCTCACATGAAATATAGCTGCCAATTCTGAGTCAGGTAGTGTTATAATATATAATTGCAGACTGAGTTCATGATCTGTTATATTATATAAGACAAAAGGGATCTGTGTATTAATTATTTTATCTTCAGTCTTAATTTACTGAACTGCAATGTATGACTTTATTTATTTACTATACTTAGGGAAAGTGTCTCTCATTGTCGAGTTACGTGTCGTTCACTAATGGCGACATTTCTACAGTGGGTGTGATTTGGTAACAGTGTATACTCCTTCCCATATTTTATAAATCTTTTAAGATTTATATATATTTGCTAGAAGCATTGTGAAATGTGTACAAAAACGAAATCTGAGGAAGAATCACACATATGTTTTAAGAGTTTTAATTTAAAAGTTCTATATGAGGCAAGCTAAGAGTTTTGTGACTAAAATCCACTTTTAAACGGACAATACCAGAAAACAAGCTTACTTACAAAGATACAAATTTATTTTATCGTTTGTATAAAATAAAATAAAAAATTTAAAACAATGATGGAACTCCCAATGGTAGTACTGTTCGAATGTCAGCATTAGTGTAGTTTGAATTTCTCATCTCCCTTTCTCGTGGCGCGATTCCATCATAAGGACAAATGATATTTGGATTCTCAACCACTTATTTCTATCTTTATAATTGTACCAATGAAATTACTCATAGAGCAAAGCCTCCAACATTTATTTCAACAGCGATATTCAATAGACATTTCTATAGATGATGACTTCTCTTTATACACCGGTTTTATGAGGAATCCACTCTTATTCATAAGATTTTAGGCATATATATAATAGGAATCTGTCGTCGGTATTTGTCAATCAGATAGCGAAAACAATTACATGGTAAATTGTAAAAATTACATCTTGGAATAATAGTATTAAATATATCAGTTCTTTCATATCGTTCTAGCTATTCAATTAAGTTACTATAATATATAATATAAGAACAATAAATCAATACAAAATATAGAGGAAATATAGTGTTATTTTTAAAAAACAAATATAATAGAGTATAATGATAATGCATAATAATAAAATGTTGGAGGTTTCACCATCTCTCTCAGATATAGAATCTTATGTAGACTAGATGGTGACAATGAGTGGTTTAAAGAGAACTCCAAAGACTTTAAGATGCTATGCAAATAAAAAGTTCGTCGAGATATATGATTAAATATTTAATGGAACAATACCTCTCTGATGTTTAATCTTCTCTTCTACTCCATTATCTTACTAGTAACAATTTATGTACTTAATGCTATCCACGTCACACTCACTAATTTGTGGTGTACCACTCTGTGTGTCATAAACTAAAATAGCCACTCACACCTCTCCCCTAACGACGCGCGCCAACCATGATTAGTTTATATAGATAGAAGGAAGAATGTAAGGTGCGTTAAAGAGTGACACATGTAGGTTAGCACTAGCTAATTAATTATATAAATAATATATAATTTAAAGGTAACTACTTTTTAAAACATAAGAATATCTCAAATAAAAATATCAGAGTACATTAAGTATATTAGATAAGAGAAGACATGTAATTATTGAATAAGGCCTGAGACATAACGAATCGGGAATCATATAAACAGCAATAGATATAGAAAAAAGGAGGGAAAAAAAAGGAAGTGATGAAGATAGGTCTGAGTGAAAATTAAAACAGCCTTGAGATATAAATACTTTTGTTCGAGTACATGTCTCAGAGACATCCTTGAAGGATCTGTGTGTGTATTATATTCCTCCATCAAAGTAGAATCATCCATCCAATCAATATATATTTGTCTAAACCAAATTAGACACTCCATTCGCAGTCTATCATAGTAGTGTGATTGACAGTGAAGGTACAGGGAGGCAGAAGGCGTATACAATTTTTTTCGAATCGTATAGTGTTGATGACTAGCTATTTTGCCTAGGTTTAATGAGCGTGGACCGACGAAACCCGGCTTCGAGTATAACTTAACCACTGCACGATACAAGCGTTTATTTTTCCTTTACCTTGGAATGGGTATTTGTGCTTTTTACAAGAATTGCTAATTTTTCAGTGACGGCGAAACGATATCCACGACAGAGTACTGGACCCATTACAGTGTAGCTGAACACTACTCAGTTTTCAGTTCAAGGTGAGTGCAATATAGTAACGGAATAAAATCGCAAGCGATCCCCAGTTAAATAATTAGAACGCGCTACTAATGTAATTCAAATTACGTGAAGCATACTGAGAGGACACTCTTGGTAAGCCGTTCCTTTTTGGGCACCACTTTGCGATTAGTCTGAGGTGAATTTTCAATATTTATTTCTACTCGGCATCTCATCTTCTCTTCAGAGACATCATCAGAAGGAGTAATATTCACATGATACTGAGCACGGTCAACCAATACTTTTTCCTAGGGTCAAACATTCGATACTGGTAATCTCGCAAGAGCGCGGGCTAATCTTTTTCTTCTAGACAGCAAATCGTTCTTCAATGTACATCTATCAATGACACTGGGTTTGTTTTTTGTTACTGTTCGAAACATTTTTTGCTTGTTAGGGCTATACTTTGTCATAAAAGCAAAATTCACAATGTCACATAATATAGCGAAAATAATTGCAGATATAGCGCGTTAATCCAAGTACTGCAGCCGTGATCTGCAATCATAAGTTCTCCTATAGCATCTGGAGGGTTAAAGTGTTTTAACAAGGCCCTCGTCAACACGTGGTGAGCTAGTCTACAACGCATGAGCATTAATCCTTTATAAGCTTGTTTTCTCCCAGTCGTTTACTTGGTAAATTCGAGACAGTACCAACTTCTGTTGTAATACATTATATTTTAACGCAGTTACTGGTCGCGTGATCATATAGATGTCTGCCGGTAACGCAGTTACAAACTTATTCTCCGCCCTCTGATAACAAACAAACTGATTGTACCCACCTACACAACAGAGTCTACACGAGCTCTCTAACTTTTTAATTACTTGTCTATAAAGAAGATATGAATACTTCGTGAGGAGTTCATGTGAAACAGTGCGTCCTTCTGTGTGGAGATTGCCGACCTTTCGAGCAAACCTGAGGGCGCCCCCTTGAGGAAGCCGAAGGAATTCGATGTGCAGATTTTTTTTTCATCCGCCCGCCCAAGCTTCGGCTGGTGGAGTTCCCACAAGAATAGCTGAGCCCGCGCTCGCCTTGTGCTGCATTATCGACTCGTTGAGATACCTATGTACTCCTCAAAACCTGACTGAACGGGAGAAAAGAGAATGCTGCCATAGTTTGATGTTCACAGCGTTCCCGCTGTAGAGCTCTAAGGAGGAGAGTGTCGACGGAAATATCATTGATGAGCTCGTATGTCGGAAGGATCGTGTTTTAGTTGTTGTTCGTCGGATACACTCAAAAGCGTGTTAATCTTGCAGCGATGGGTAAATATGCCCTAATAGGACTCAACTCTAAGTAAATATTGTAAAAAGACAGCATATACTCTAATCTATGATAAGCGAGCATATCAAACAATGATACTCAAAAAAAAGTGTAAAAGAAAGATACAAAAGGGAGGGAGAAGATATAAGCTCGTTGTAATGTGGTATATAACATAAACTCTTAACTTAAGGAAGAGATATGTTGTAGATCAAATTAGAGTGGAATAAATAAAGATAATCTCCCTTAAATAAAAACCAACAAACCCCACTCCCAATTACTTTAGGTTGGGTTAAATTTTATATGACTCTATACTCCAGTTTGTAGAATTAATCCGACTCACCAGACCTCCAATAAATTACGTAAAAAAAAAGTAAGAGTCATCGCCCAGCGCAATCCCTTAATATCACATAGTGTACTAATAGGTATCTCAGAGCCAGTTTGAGGCGAAGTCTATCCCCTTTACAGGCAATCCAATACGTGGAGAATTTGTGTGACAATACCTAGAGGTAGGAGCGTTGCGCGACACCACTCTTTTATCAGCTCCTCTACTTTACTCCTCAGAGTCCCCTCGGTGACTTAGCCTGCATACGCTGATTTTGGCAAGTTGTGACAAGACATCTCTCAATTGTATTTGGTATCTCAACTAGGAAATAATTTTTAGATGGATTGCATTTTATTGTCTGGCCCAAAAACCTCTGTGGTGTCTTTATCGTGATCTCTTCCCTCCTGGCGCGCGTATGATTAATTGTCTTGCTATCTTAATTCCATTTTAAGGTTTTATCATATTGTCAAGTTTCGACACTGACCATTCACAACATGTTAGGTTTTGACTCACTTAGTATACACTTGGAAGGATTAACAATTAATGGAGCGTACTTCAATACATATAATGAGGCCCAAATACATGTAGGACCTATTCTTAAGCATACAGCAATCTCCCGGTGAGCTTTCTACCGTAATACCTGATTTTGTTATATCAAATTTAAGGATCTTATTTATCTCGGCAGATAAATGAAACCAGAGAGATGGTTAATAATTGTAGTAACTTAGAGATAAATGTCGCGTTTCTTCTCATGATCCTTAATTAGTGATGCAAGTGACCACTCGATACAAAGACAATCCCAAAGGAGCTGTTAAGTACAACGATAGAATCTTTGTTTACAAAGATTTGGATATCAGAGAGGCATTAAATGACCTGAAAGAGGGTGGGATTATTCATAAGAATAAACCAACCAATTAGTCTTAAACAGGTAAACTTCTTCAATACTTAGTTTGCAAACATCAATGTTTTAAGAGACAATGTATTAATGTATCAAAATCATTTAAACATTATCTCAGAGAACTTATGAGATCGTGATTCGAGTTACATAGATGGAAACCCATAACAGGTATAACCAGGGAGTAATGGTAAGGAAGGCAGACTGCCATATTTCCTAAGCCCAGCAGAGCATGGATACTCACCACGCTGAATGCAGTTGAGAAGATAGAATAGAAGAGAAGATAGGTGTCAGTCTCAGGATATAGAAAATGGTCTAAAGGTGAGACATGAAAACTTAGGTCTATAAAATTATAGCTTGAGAAGAATAATTCGAAGTTGCATTGTTAGTAAGGCCTGTATGACGGGCATCAGGTGAGTCTAGCACGGAACATGACAAGAAGAATGACACTGAAACACGTGTGTGATTCATAGACTAGTATGCAGTTATGGTTAGAGTTTTTGTGTATTTTACCTCTTAAAGAATTTCTTTTAAAAATTAAATCATTTTCTAAAATTTCTGGTGTATTATGTAATTATTTTTAGCACAAAAACGAAAAAAAAAAAAAAGAATGTAGTTAATGACAGACTTTCGGACTATTCTTATGACTGGAGCATTACAAGCGACCAACGAAGGTAACACATACAATTTTATTACTCATAGCGAGGCACTAACTCTGAGCACGAACAGAGAAGACGCAAATTCGAAGTTTGATGAATCATGAAAGGAGAAAAAAGTGGAAGGTATTTATGTCTTAATTTTTGTCTCATTTTTTCTTCCCCAGTAAATTTAAAACATCTCACACCAATTTTTTTTTTTTTACCATCACCCACCGGACAATTTTTCAAAATTGCTATTGGTATAGGTAGCAGAAGGTTAGATAAAAATTTACCAAACTCTAAAAGAGACTAAAGCAGAACATTTTATACCATTTTAAACAACTTAAGTTTATTAGTGATAGAATATAAATTAAAAACAAACATAAGACTCCCCATGATATATTTTACTTCAACCAACCTCGTTAAATTTTTTCTCCGTCTGCGTTCTCGCCGGGTTAATAAAAAACAACAAACAAACATGGTAATTGATGATAAAAAATATATAAATTACGTGGATTCCATTTAAAAGAATTTTTTTAAGCCATATTCATATGCAAACTTTCATTTGTCGAGAAAAAACAAAAAAAACCCACAAATTCCGAGAAATATGTAATAGTGTTAATATGCAAATATTTACTATTTATTTATCTTTATAAAGAATAATTTAAATTATGATATTTACTAGCGATTTGGTTTGATTTTTTTGGGTAAATAGAAAATTTGCATAATAAATAGGTAAAATACAAAAAAGAAATGGAACTTACGATATTTTTAAATTAAATTTTTTTTAAATAAAAAAAAAATCTAAACATTCCAGTAAGAAATAATAATGAAATTGAAAGTATAATAAAGTTATTAGATCTTAAATTTATTTGTATTTATTTTGTATTGAAATTCAAAAAAGAATTTTTTAGATTTACAAAGAAGAAAACTAATTAGAATTTCCATTACAATTTTGGGGAAAATTATTCGATTGATTAATTGAAAAGATATACGACACATTATTGATTTCGACAAAGCATGTATTTAATCCCAAAAAGGAAAAAATTTTTAGACGAGGGACACGGAAAATATTTGTCTAAAAGTTTTTCAATTCATATTTATGTGTGTAAAACAAATGAATATTTATATTTAAGAAAAAAGGTTGTTTTTCTACCTTGTACATTACAAAGTACGAAAGAGCTTCGATTTTAATCATTTATTTTAAAATATTTTTGGGTATGGAAAAAATAATTTGCAGATTTCAATTCAAATAGCGATGAGAAAAATATCGATAAAATTAAATATTGAGCTTGTTTCGTTGTTTTCTTCTTAAAAAATAATAACATACATATATGATTCAGATTCTGTTTACCATAAAAATGTACTTATTTCTTAATGTTAAGGATAAATTAATACGCAAGGAACGCAACATTTAAAAAAATAAAAAAACAAACTTATACAAAGAAAATTGTTTGGGTGAACAAAAATCGAAAAATAAAAAACAAGAAAATTCTGACAAACTGAACAGTCTTTCAAAAATGGTGAGGAAACGATGGATTCCATACATTAAAAAAAAAAACTACTGATTAACTAACTTAGCCCTTCCCACAGAAATTCCCCCTTTTTCCTTTCTATTTTTGCTTTCTCTCAGCTACCACTTTTTGGAGACGTCTTCGAATCTTTTCAATTCTCACGACCCTACAAGCACATTGATTTATCGTTGAGGCAGAATTCTAGTGTATCCGGGTTTCACGTGGTTCTTTCAGAAAGGGGAAACAATAATGGTTCGAGTGCGAGAAAAGAAAGCAAGACGTTTTCTTAGAAAGAGTTAACTCCTTGGTACATGGAAAATTCTTTCTATTTCTTATATAGGTTTTGGTTTATTTTACGGCATATCAACCCATTCGGGACATTTAATGCCGAAACAAAGCCATTTTTGATAAAAGTTTCTAGGTATATTTCAAAATACTCAATATCTGGCCAAATTGCAATAAATTAAATTTTCATTAATTTTAGTAGTTTGTTTTGATTCAGTTGATGTTGTAATAGTTGGTTAATAACCCTGTGTGTATTTATGCCAAGAAAAACACGGCCCCCCCCCCAAAAAAAAACCTCAACAAAAAGAAAAACAACAACAAACAAAAAAACTGTTTACTGAATGTAACAGAGTGTGACTGTGAGATAAAAGCTTCGGTACTCAAGTTCTTAACTTTTTGAGGATTGATTTTTATATCTGATTTCATAATTTTCGATATTATTCTGTATTTCTCTCCAAGGACGGATAAAGTGTCAATCCATGGTTTGAGTATTATAATGAATAATAATGACATTTATTGCTGTATACCAGTTGCTCAGTGCACCACAGTTCATCAAGTCTCATGTCAGTACACAGAATAATGTATGGTGTTCAGAAACATGAACAGTTTACAGTAGTTAATATGAGTTATGTGTTGCGCGGTGGTGCGCTATATGTGGTGTGGAGAGCGGGCACAGGAGTCCAAAGAGAAAGGTATTAGTAGAAAGGAGAGGGAGACATACAACAGAGACAAAAAAGGAGACAGAGAGAATGTTTTGTGTGTGTCAAAGACAGATTAATACAGGATAGAGTTGAGTGGACTGACGAGAGAAAGGCAGTGGAGAGGCTGTTGAAAAGATACCAGTGTATCCGAGAGCCAGGACCCTACAACAAACGCGGGCAGCTTATTGCGAAATGAACGCATCCAGCAATGATGAGACTGGAGCGGGAAGAGAGAAGGAGGTTTGCCAGAAGAGTCACGATAGCAAGCAAGTGACTGTGTATGGCTGGTCTTTGGGCATATGCTGTTATGCTGCTAGCGTGTGTGTGTTAGAAAGTCGGGAGATTGGAGGATAATTTTTTTCAAAAAAAAAGGTGTGCCCCTTCTGTAGTGGGAATGGGTGTTACTATTTGGTTGGGTGGTTTTATACAGATGTGGATGTGATAATTATATAAAAAGAGAAAAATTGGAAGAAAAGAATATATCCCTTATCAGATAGAGTATTCGTGAGAGCCAAAAAACCCTTTACACATGAGATCACTCAGTATTGCCAGTCCTCCGAATATATAATTCACCAAAAAGCGACATCCAAGAATTACCAGGCAGAATTAAAAATTGCAGCGAGACGTATCAGAGATATGGATAGATGTCCTGATGGAGCGTAAGAATCTGTCTCTCGCTCTCGCACGTCCTCTGTACGTTTTTAGGAGGTTTGAATTTGATAAATGAGTAGTGGGATATCACTAGATCTGGTGATGCAAAATTCAAAGTGTGGCCCGCACATACGTCACATGCTTTAAATAACGCGGTGAGTGCTCTCGAGTCAACATGTACAGAATTTGATGTTAACTTCTTAGAAATGATTATGAAAATGTGCATCTCGCGCCACGGACACCCTCGGCCTTTTTGCAATTTTAGTATGTTATCAGAAATAAAATTCAATAATCCTCCATACATGCAGTTCAAATTATCACTGCGACATAGATAGAATCACAACCAGATCACGTTCACCTTAAGAAGTTTTACAGTCTCGCTAGTATGTACAGTAGTTGTGAGCGAGGTGAAACGTTGCCAAAAAAAGATATATGTGTGATGATGAAGGGTGTTTGCCATCCGAATAAATTGCCGGTTGGTGCAAGACTTCTTACAAAAATAAACTATATATTGCAGACTTTGAATAATATCTGTTCTTCTGATTTGATATGATGTTAATCCCACCCAAAATTTTCTACTACAAATGCATATTGCTACTGTAACTGTTTCTATGGTTCCTGGACACTTTTGGATACATATCAATTCTGATGTGTAGTTCGACAAATCGTGAAGTCCTGTTGAGCATTAATGAGATATGTGGTTTAACGGGTCTGTAGCACGTACTCAATAAATTTCATTACTCAGGTATTTCTCTAAGAGGGACAGTTATTATATGAATCTAATGTTTGAGCAGTCGCAGTGCTGTTGACATGTGTCCACTGGCCACCAATGAGTATATTTTCAGTATATATCGGGGATCGTCACTTTTTCCTTTAATTAAAATCAAAAATGACATATAAAACATCGGGATCCTATGTTTCTCTATCTCTAAACTCTCATATCAATAACATGTTAGGTAAAGCGTAACACACGATGAGTAGAGAAATACCTGAAAAGGTACTTAGTGAGAATCACGCTGTTGTTCTTATACTCAGTAAGGTGGCCTCCAAATATTGCTTGTAGAGTGGAGAGATAGACCTAAAATTAAATAAAGATAGTGAGAGAGACATAGCAAATGGCTCTGAAAAAAAAGGGGAGTTCAAGTTCGGTGCGTTAGAAAATCAGTCTCCTCGATAGTTTTACGTACAAAGATATCTGATACGTTCTCCAAAACCGGTGGCGGCTGCATTCGCTAAAATCGCAGGGATATAAACCAGTTTTCGAAAGTAGCAATGTTCTGCCTTGAATTTAGGTATTTTTCGAAAATGATAATTTAAACGACAGTTGTGTACTCTCTTTCTGAAGATATTTTAGCAAAAGTAAATAATATCTATTCCTGAAAGTCAAAATTGGATTCGTATTCTGAGATAGGCACCACTCTCGCATTGTGCAATCTATAAGATTTTCATATGCCACACTTGACGATTGAGATACAGTTGTTCAGTTATCTTTAATTGAAGATCAATGTAAAGAAATTAGAGAACAAAATGAGCTTCATTACTCTCAGTTTAAAGTTAATAATTACACGCAATGGACGATCGTGTACTATAGTCATATAAAAAATTAAATAGTGTCTCGATGAGCGGTGACTCAAATCTCTTCAGTGTGCTCGTCAGTATGTTAATGCCATATATTTTGGTCTAACAGGAAGGTAAGTAGTCCCCCGAAACGATATACACTAGATATCTCTTACCATCAGTCAGTATACCTACAGTAAAACTGGTCAAGCAAGCCCACTAGCGGAAGAAGGAATATATATAACTACAGATATGATTTAATCACACTAAACATATGTAAATAAGGAGCTGCTAAGGAGGGTGCATCCGTTTTGGTTTCTCTTCTCTTTGTTAGTAATTATGTTGGAATCATTCTTATTTTCCGGCTACTTTATACTTTTTACATACTTCTGTTACTTTCCTTTTCTCTATTCTATTTAGTTTCATTAGCTAGTGGTGTTCCACCTTTTCGAATAATGAGGAATCCCATGTAAAGTCCTAAGAACTTTTTATGTCTCTCCTCGTGTGTATTATTCAAATTTATGCTGAATATGGTTGGTGAATTCCTGTCAAATTCATTCCAGAGCCATTGGTCTATCCCACTCTTGCACTTCAGTTTTGTTGACAATTTTGTCATAAGTGGTGTATTCATGTTCAATATATGTTGAAACTAACCATAGAGAATATTTCTTTTTCCATTGTCCATAGATTGTGCCTCCCGGTGCCCACATTCAGAGGGGATTTATGATGATCAGGCAGGGAACACATATATACAAGTTCAGTATTTTATTTTAAATAGCATTTTTGGGTTCCTGGACAAAACAAAATTGCTTTTATAAACCGATTGTATGATTTAGTAGTAGAGATAATGCTATTAGACACTCCTCCTTTTATATACAGTACAAAAGGTACTATAGGTTTACTCATAGAAAAGTCGCCCATCTCTGTTTCGAGAACCCACCAAATTGTGGAGACGAGTTCATAGGAAAAGGATCGACATGGTCACAAAATACTAATCTCCTATCAATGTTTGGATTGGACGCACAAATGGTTTGGTGATCGCGAAGCATTTGAGGAGTTATACTCGTTCATTATACATGTAGAAATCTACATCCAACCTCTAGTTACACGAAATTAAATTTTCCATTTCTCAAGAGATTCAGAAATTGCCAGGAGCCCAAATCATTTACTCAATTTATTTTACTCATTTATTTTATTTAGTATAATAATTAGAAATACAGAAATTACCCATATTATGATTGTTTACTTGTGTAACTATTAGGGGATGCTGGTACTGGGGTTCATTGAAATAGATATATATACATATTTACATAAAATAAAAGAGGTAAATAAACTATCTCCAAGGAGCCTCAGACAGGAAGAGCCCGTCTGGGTATGCGCATAAAAAAAGAACCACTTGCCTAACCACCAAGAAAATCCCTGCGGCTCTTTTGCAAACTCTGACCATTGACTGGGAACACACGTAGTTGAGTCGTGAGCTCAGAGAGACAAAAATCCTCCTCTCCAGATATAAAATCTATTAACTGAATTTTTGAACCTAGGAATAAACTCTTGATTCCTAAAAATAGCAGACAGTCAAAGAATAAGCTACAGTAGCCTATTTGGGTTCGTTTTACTCTCGGCGGTCGATTTTCAATAATTGACCTATTAAACATTCTTCATTTCTCCAAGCCAAGACCCTGTCTAAAAAAACCCAGCGAGAAGAGTATTAGCATACCAAAATCTTAAATTGAGAGTTTAATATGAAAGGCAAACCTAATTGAGAATTGACTGCAATGCACAAAAAAGGGAACTGAAGTCCCATCAACGAAAACTGCCTACCACAGGAATTTATGAGAGCTCCTGTCCATGAGTGAAGAACATTAGCATAGAATAGATATAAACATTTCTAACCAAATGATTTAGCCCCTATATAGATCTTGATATTATATTTTTAATGTTGATTTAAATCATATCATAACTCTCTATATGAAAAATTGAATATTTTCCTCAGCTATGTCTTTCTCGGAAGTGCAGTGAACTCGACAGAAAAAGTGGTGTTGTATTTCCGATACTAGCACCTCTCAGGTCTATAGAGGTCGGCTTAAATGTACATTCTAACCACTCTCGTATTTTACGTTTTTGACTCTCATCTTCTTGATTTATTTTGGCCTGATGTTTTTTATTACTTAAGTCTGCCTTTCATTGCACAAAACTCAATATACATTTGCTTGTAAATGAAGCGACATGACCAAAAAGAAATTAAAGAGAAAAAAAGAACTTGCATTTTTTCTTCATCTTAATCGTACTGAAACTCGCATGTTAACTCATTTTATGCTAATTTTGAAAGGCTCAGTTCAGGTAGGTGTCTCGTTTCAAGGTTGGCGGACGCCCGGGAGATTGTCTATAAAGTGCTATTGCAGGCCCAAGGGGGCAGTGAGCATTGTCTAATAGGACTTTGCAAATGATCTTTTAACATTCCCTCCTCTATGATTTCTATACATATACTCTTGGACTTAGACGGTATCGCATTTATTTCTGTGACTCGAAGAGTAGTCCCTTCTTACAAAAAATAAAAAAGCCCTCTGATACACCTCAAGTCTAAATTAGTGTACATCAAGCACACTCCGTAGCGATCCTATATGATCTTTCCCGAACACTATGTGAGATCGCCTATAAATGTATTGAGTGTCAAGTGTCTCTCTTACTCCCTTTATCTAACTAGGATAGGGATGACATAGGAAGGCAGTTGGACCTGGAGGGTTTTCTATCAGTCGGTCCTGGGTGTAAGGTGGTACGTATTAACGTCGGTTTATTTGATGGTAGGAGCTAGTTTAAGTTGGAAAATTAATGGGGTGTACATCTCCTGTTTATGGTATGACATAATAGGGAATATACTCTAATGTGCAGCAAGCGTTTCTCACCATTACTCCGCTGGTCCTCCTCACTCTTTGACTCTGTGAAGTGGAGGTGTATGATATAGCGCTAAGATATACTCGAGTAACAAGTGCCCATATAGGTTAAACTAAACAAGAAATGAGTTATTCTGCCAAGTGGTTTATTTATAAAAAGAGTTGAATAGCATTGATGTTACTCTATTAAGAATATTTGATTTCTCCTCTTCAAAACTTTATCGGTGGTTCATTATGCCCAATGAGCGAGTTGAGAGATTGTTGATTTGCGTAAATTCATTACAACAAACAAGCCAAACGAAACTCATTAAGAGGCGTATAGGAGATTTAAAAAATCGTCAGTGTTTTATACTAGAGACTTAACATGGAATCTTTTTTTCGAAGAACATAATGTGATATCTTAGGCATTAAAATCACTTTTCTATTAACTGTGAATATTACCCCCCACTTAACTTAGCCAAAGTATTGTAGCTTAATGCCCAAACTACTTCTGAAGATCGACGCATGTTAAAATGCGAACAGTGTCGTCCAGGAGTGACCTTGTTCCGGCGTACCATTTTATACTCGTACGATAACCATTGAGAACCAGCGCGCCTTACTCGCCAGATTTATGCCATGATATACTAATAATTATTTATTTACTTTAGGTGTCTGGTTCTCAGGGTCTGTGGAATATGTAGGCCAAATAGAAGCGCGATATTTCTTAAGCAGAGTTTAGAGGTTTGAATTCAGAAAGTTTTCCTTTCCTAAAAGTAACTGAACAACAAGAAGATGAATTTAATAGATGGCCTAATTCACGGTGTTTAAAAGAGCACACGCCATAAATCAATATTCTATTTTCCCTGACTATTTAACCACAATGCGTTGTACGCATTATAATGTAAATTGGCAGAACAGGCCGTCATTCCCGGATTTGAACTCCATTCGCGCTGTATAGTCCTTATTTTCCTACAAAGTAACTCCACCATTACTACGCATTCTCCTATATATAGGGCATTTACTACATACAGGTAGTGTGTGGTATTGAAAACAGTTAAAATCCCGTATATTTCCCTATATACTGGATAGTGCAAAACAAGATGTGTGTGTGCTCATGGTTATTTTGTGTGAGCGTGTCGGACTGGCACCAAACGATCGGATTGTCAATTCGGATGCTTAGGGTAGCTTACTTTTGAATGATCTGAGCCACACGTGTATACGAGCACTATAATAAAAGTACAGAAGACACAGTGCTGTGGATGAACTCTGATATATATATAATTTAAAGATAGATAATAATAGACCATTTGTAATGGATAAAAATACTTACTTCCATGTATGATTATTAATATATATACATACTCTATGGCTTTAATCCCTCCTAATAAAAACAAAAAAAACTTTTAGATCAATAATATATACTAATGTAAATTAAAACACATGTGTGAAGATTTTCACTACAGAACTCGAGAGAGAGATTAATAATTATAACAATCCTCATCATTGCGGATAACCTTTAAAAGAATAGCCAAGCGGGATTTCTAACAAGATGTGTAGATTTTGGTCTTTGAAAAAAAAGAGTGGGCACTTCGCGGCTAACTTTTTACAAGGATATTGAATTTGATCAAAACCAGCGTTTCTTACGACGTGGCGGTAGAACGTAATAATCAACCGTTATCAGCGAGAAAGAGACCGACACACGTGAAAGGCGACTGCAAAGGTTAATCAAAGTATCTTGGATTAAATGCCAGTGA
>CM042149.1:22238634-22328634 GCA_023376005.1 Doryteuthis pealeii
ATATATATATATATATTATTATATATACATTTCTTAGTGAATTTTTTATAGAATTTCTTATAAACACCACCTGGATGAAAAACAATCATAATACTAAGAAAATGGCTTCTTTATTTTTATTTCATGAATAAAATTGAAATCAAATCCACACTCAACCTGTACAAAAAAATGAAAAAGGTTCACAAAAAACATCAAGGTTTGAATGAAAGCTCTAAGCCATAAGATGTTCTTAAAGACTATTGGTAATTACGAAATGGACAAGGCAAGACTCATTCAAATTCCTGGACAAGCTGTTTGGCATTTCAACATACGTCCTAATACTTTTGTGAATTAAAGTTCTAAGCTGTGAGAAGTTCCAAAGACTATTTGAACAATTAATAACAAAAATAAGACTCCTTTCTTGATACACCCTTTCAAACTTCAAGGCCCAAAGTTGTTTCAAAAAATGATTGCATTGGCGTTAGTGTTTCTTTTAATGGCATACAACATTTGTGGGTTATTTAATGCCTAAAACATCCTTGTAGAAGAACAGTATTTAACCCTATAACTAAGAGATGAGGGGTTCGTACCTTTCCCAAGGATATTAGCCAAAAAGCTAAAACGTGATAGCACAACTCGAGTTCAAACACGCTTACTACAATGTCTCAGTTCAGCATGTTAGCCACTAAGCATTAATTTGTAGTTAATCCTTAGATTAACTACAAATTTCTCTTTAAATTTTTTTTCTTAAGTTAATTTTTTTTTTTTTTCAAATCATTGTTATTTGTTTTTTTTTTCTCCAGTAAACACTCCCAAATCACCCCAGTAATGAAAGGTCACTTATTTGTAAACTATTTCTCCTCTAGCTATGGGTGAAATAGTAAGGTAGACTGGCTCTTTTGACCTTGATTAGGCAACCAGTCTAGGAGAAGGAAAACACAGAATTTAAAACCTGTTAAACTCTGCTTAAGAAATTGGCCTTGTGTCACATCCTGCTCGTGTGGAGAGGTTAGTAAATATTATATATCTCTTGTTTATCAATGATGAAATAAGAACGCATTTAAAAAGGCAAAACTTTTTATGTTATGAGAATTGACCTGATACAAGCGTTGCAAATCTCCAGAGCTTGCTCAGAATTTGAAATATCCTTTGTTTCATTAAACTCCTTTTTGAAATAATGCAGTTCTATTTAAAGTTAGAGTTTCTAAAGCTGATTTCCATGGATAACTAAACATGCTCGTTATTAACCAATTTACTAATTGAAACAAAAATCAATAAATGATAACCAAATAGCTACACTCATAACAGCCATACCCCACAAAGAAGAAATTAAAACAAAAACGGATTCAGCATAATTAACCCAATGGGTTTGATATGCCATAAAATCCAACCAACCACCAAGCGCCACTTACACACCAACCAGAATCTACGCTAAAAATACTAGATGGAACCACCATTATCTCAAGAAGAATTCTCAGGATTATTAATTGCTATGAGCAGTCATTTTTTCTTTTGACATCTAAAAGCAATTAAAATGATTCTTCTAATTATTCTATCTAAATAAGCAACAACACCAAACTCCTTCTTCCTCATGGAGCCCTAATAAACGATCTAAATGACCCCACACCCCTACCAGGATAAATTGTCCTAAAATAAACAGTATTATATTTATTTATTTAAACTTAGCAAAATATTATGTCTGATTTTTATAGATGAGGCATGATGTATAATTTTTGATATTTTAGACTGTTGTTCTTCATCTTTATTTGGGTATGTAAATCACAATGTTTCAGCCGCTGTATCCTCCAGCCTTCTTCAGGTGTTTCCTGTGTATACGGGCATAGCAAGACACAAACCTGGGAAATCATTTTGAAAGTTTGACTATTGATCAAACGTGACACATTTTGGATTGATAGGCATACAAAAACAATTGACGTCATTATTTGAATAATATCTTTAAAAGTTCTTGAGTCCTTGTTTGATCAGCAGCTGAAATGTTTGTGATTTTACATACCACAATAAAGATGAGGACAACAGTCTGAAAAATAAAATTATAAGCAAAAATATGTTGGTGTTTTTTTTTTTTTTTTTTTAATACTTTCTCAAAGGGAATGTGACTGGCAAAAATAGATTTTTTTTAAATATTTTTACTTTGTCATAAAAATGGAACATTTTTCTCATATCAAGTGAATGCTGTCTGTTTTTCTATCAACATTTTTATTTATGAAACATTGTCATTATTATTATTATTACTATTGTCTTATTACCCATCATCATTATTATTCTACTATTGTCATTATTATTCATGTTTCCAAAAAAAATAAAATATACTAGATCATTATTAATTTTTTATTATTATTTTTTTATGAGGACATTGTTTTTTTTATTTGTTTTTGTTGTCTTTGTTGTTTTCCTTTTGTTGCTGTATCTGTGCTATCTAGGGGTGTGGGGGTGGGGTATACCATTTAAAAAAATTATTTTAATAAATCTGTTGAAATGATTATTTACTTATATAATTATAAATCATTTCTATTCCTAAATAATAATTATTCTTCATGACTTCTCTTCATAGATCACAATGATTGATTTGGTTTCCTTGTTTAATGGCATATCAACGTTTGTTGGTTATTTAATGCCATCCTTGTAGAAAAACAGTAGTGTTAGTATTTAACCCATAGCTGGAGGGAATAAGGATTTCATACCTTTTCCAAGTATTAGTCATTAAGTGAATGTAATAACACAACTGCAGTGTAAACTCACTTATTAGCAATGTCACAACCCAGTACATTAGCCACTATGCCATATGTCTGGATATGACTACATCTAGTGGTGAGGTTCCAATTCTGGAGCTCTGGAGAATGTGGAGTAAGCCCTTAATTGCCATTACTTTCCAGGTCCACTCTGACCCTGAGTGGTAATACCTGTTAAGGTTAAATCAATGGTTAGATAGATAAAAAAATGAGTTTGAAAAAGAATTTAAATATTCAACAGAATAAATAAAACAAAAACTTTGCGTATAAAATAACCCAAGGGTTGGACATGCTGTAAAAATCTAACCAACAAAACCACTACGCCGAAGCTCATGGGATGGTAGGTGCAAAAAAATATGTTTGATCCCATCGGCATTCCCCCTCAAGGGGGTGCCCCAGGCACTGGGCAATAAACCCGGCCCTGCCCCTTTCAAATTAAGAGAGCGGGTGTTGCCTGGGGGATAGCCCCCTGGATCAACACTGTTAACATTACTTACTGGTCCAGTGCTGAAGCCACTGGACACAAGCCCTAAGGGCTGGGTCGTGTTAACTAAAATGTTGGTTAATAGAAGTACCTTCTTGAAAAAGTCCTTTTATTGTGATAGTTGTGTATGTCTGGAATTATGTGTGAAAATTTGTGTTGAATCCTGTGTGAGTTTTGTGTGCCACAAGGTCAGATGATGCTGGTTGTTCCAAAAGGACAAGCCCTAGCACCTATATGATTGCCCCCTACTCAATTACCTTTATGGCAAGCCCAACCATTTATCATATGGGTTGCTAGAAGGCGGCGGCCTGAGGGTCTTCATGTTCTGGGAATAACGTTAAAACTCTATTTGATGGTGAGGTTCCAGTTTTGGAGTTTGGGGAATGTGGAGCACCCCTTTATCACCATTACTCCCTTGGTCCACTCTGACCCGGAGTGGTAGTGCCTGTTAGGGTCCCATCTATGGGTTAAATAGAAACATGAGTTTATAAAAAAATTGAGTATCCATTAAGAATGAATTTATTTCAAAACTTTTGCCGGCATTAAATGACCCACTGAGGTTGATATGCCACAAAACAAACCAAACCAAACCAATCCAAATGTATAAGAACAGATACTTGCATCTACCACATGCTGGATAGAAAGATGATGATTAATCTTGGCGCCTTCTCTTTCTTACCAGATGATGTGTCACTATGGTAACACCCACTATGAGAGTTATTTTGCAAGCAAGGGAGGTTATCCCACAATTCTGTCTCTTTGGGTGACTAAACATTTTTATTTCATAATCAGTAATAGACTAACTATAAACTTTGGTTTTAAACAAGTTAATTACAGTTAATAAAATTAACTGCTAAATTTGGATTGATTTTAACCTGTAATCATTTTATACTTCAAGTTTTCTTAACATCTCTGCCCAATTAAAACCCAACCAAACATCCCAACCTAAGTCAAATCTGGTACAAGCTCAGATTTTTGGAGCATCAGACTTAATACTGCTAGACTAAGTCATCATCTCACTATAGCCGTTCATGGCTTTTTTTTCTTTTTTAAGAACCAATTTTTTTTCAGTAAAGTTTACAGAGATTAAACAAAGTAAAAATCTTATCAGCAGTGGATAGGAATAATGGGCAAATTTTCAAGAAAAGAAAACAATTTTTTTTTTTATATATAAGAGCTCATATACCCACCTGCTACTACTTTTCTTGTAGGTCACCCATTTCAGAAACTGAATAAGCTCATCACAGCTTAACTTTGATTCCAATTCACATTTTATGGCAGACTGTTCAGAAATTGTCCTATTCCCTCAGCTATTACCACAGAAAATCCTGTTATGTACCCTCTGACCCTACTGTGTACCTTCTGACCCTGTTGTGTATCCCCTCTTGACCCTGTTTTCTTAATTCATCTCCTGTGAGATGTCTGGACACCAAGCTTCAATTAATCCTTCATCTTTCAACTCTGAAAGACGTAAAAGACAAAGATTATAAACAATAAAATATGGATGCTCAGTGCTGACAAAATTGTTTTTTTTATAAAGATAATGTTTTATCTAATGCTGCTAAATGATCCAATGTATTAACTGGCTATGTGTTCTTTTCTGTAGAATGAATAAAAAATCTTTGTAATAAAGTGAAGCTGTATATTCTGACTTCAACCTACCATGTTTAATGTGGTTTTATTTTTCAGCTATAAAAAAAATTCTGTTTTTCTGTTTCTGTGATGGCATTCACCCTGGGTCAGTTGAGCCAGTTCCATCCAACGAATTCACCGGTGGTGAATAAGAAATTCACACGCAGTCCCAAACCCTGCATGCATATGGTTATATTCTGGTCAGGGGAAAGAGATGCTTTGTTCGCCGCAGATTTTCCACAAACGCAGTAACAAGTATGCCAAAAGCCATTGATTCCTGACAATGATGGAGATAGCCTTTGGATTTTCACCAGAACCCCTTTGGCCAGGTTTTGGCCCTAATACCACTGAGTGTCAGACCTGTACACCTAGGGTGAGCCTACCAGGAACTTAAGTTCCTGATGGCATGGCTCTAACACTACTAAGTTTACATGGCGCTGTCACAATGAGGAGGGTTGGACTTTAGAAATAATATGATAGATGGCTGTTGAGCAAAGAACTTCCTCTGCCTTTTACAAGTTTATTTTTTTTAATTCTGCAGGGTGTCTAGCCACCCTCCTCACCAGACAAAACTGTGGGGTTATCGGTTTAGGTGCCAACTATGAAACAGGTAGTACTAGGTTACATAGTACCAGTAGCACATTGAGTGACCTGTGTACAACCTAAAATTATAAAATCCATAATACCTTATGATTTCAAAACTTTCTTCAGCTTTCAGCAGAACTGGATTTAAACATTGAAATGAGCAGCTAGACTTTGGATGAGTATTACACAGAAAGTATTCATAGTTGCTTTTTGTTTTGTAAAATCTGTAATAACTCCAAGAATTTCAATATTATCTTGTTTAAAGATTTTGATTTTTTATACCATTAATAATGTTATATTCTAATTCTCAATATTTTTTATTTTAGGAAGAGACTATTTAGACAAACCTACTTTTATGCTTATTTTACCGTTCATGTAAATATCTTTATTATGAGTGCAAGTAATGTTAAAAATAACAAAACAGATTTAACACAAAAAGTTTATTCATATTCATTTATATTTATATTTTGTGAAGGATAAAGATACAAAAAAATTCTTCTAAATGAAAAATATAGATACCATTAATGACTTAGTGATCAAACGTGTGAATTTTTTACAAAATTTTTTTTAAATTAAAGGAAACAATAAAGGTAAATTTGACTATCATGAATTTTTTACCAAGTGAAAAATGCTATTTTTTCACTATTAATTGTTAAAACATTGTAACCCTAACCCTAACCCTAAACCTAATAAGATGAATTCTTGTCAAGTACCATTTTAAGAAATCAGCTTTTAGATAGATTGTTTTAAAGTTTGTTTGTATCTCAGAATTGCATAACAACCACTTTTTAAGCAATTACCTTTTAGATAATCCCAGATTGCTCATCAACAACCATTTTAATTTCAAATATATTTGCTGGCAAAATAACCTGTGGTCTATCTTACTAGGACCAGTAAAATAAGCCTAAAAACAGGTTTGTCTATTTTACTGGAACTGGCTAACTACCTTATTTGTTTATTTTATATTGTATTACATTAAAAAAAAACATTATTAACCAATCATATTTCTATACTGCATTTATCTACCTTGATTTCTAAGGGTCACTCTTTAAATCTTACCATATTCTCAAAGGTAATAAAATCTTCTTTTTTTCATGTATGGTCAGGGAGGGTAGAATATTCTAGTTTTTTTTTGTTTTGTTTTTTTTTTGGGGGGGGGGTATATTTTCTCTGAACTTTAATTTTCTGTATATTGATGCTTTTTTTTTTATATTTTTCTCTAATTGTTTTCGACTCCCAATGAACTATAAATTTGGCTCTTTGGTTTGGTCAATATGAATTCAGCTGCTGCCGCTGTTTCTAAGTGGGCAGAAACAAAGTTTTCTTAATCATCATTTGGAATATGTTTCATATCCATACCTTTCTGATATCTCCTGAAGAAACTTGTTTATTACAATTACCAAATAGTGATTGCATATATCACTGTTGGCAAGTTGAGTGTGCCACAATGTCAGATGATGCTGGTCGTCCCAGAAGAACAAGGACAGATAACTTGCTTCTACCACATGCTGGATAGAAAGATGATTAATTTTGGCACTTTTTCTTTCTTACAGATGACGTGTCTATAATAATAATGGTGCAATACTTATCTCTGTGCCTGTTCTACTTTGAGATGCTGGAATCTGATTGTTGGATCTGATGTTGAGTTGGCTGCATTCTTGCTTTTTTTGAGTCTGGAAACAACCTGGGATTGCTGGAGGATATCTTGCCCTGTGCCATTTATAGATTTTAATAATAACATAAGGTGAAGTCTAACTGCCCTGGTTGAGAGATACACGTCTCACTCAGCCACTGCTTCATTTCCAAACTGACCTTACATTCCCTGCTCTCACTACCACTCTTCGCCACTTGACATCTTTTGACCAGTAAGAAATCGACATGTGGCGTTGTGCTGACTCATCCAAAAAACTTTCCATGTTACCTACACGTAACTCTTGCATTCCTGTCATTTTCCATTCTCTTTACTAGCAAATATATGCACCCTCCGGGTGCAAGTATTTAATTTTTAATATAATAAAAATATCACATTAAATTAGAAAGGCTAATGAAACTGAATAAGAATGCAGAAAAAAATTGGAACAGAGGGGTATGATTGAAAAATAGAACAACTTTGAAACTAACTCTTCCATCATTTTCCATTACTCCCGTCTTTCATTGGTAAATTTTCTTAATTTAACTATTTAGTTAAAATAGGAAGTAAAGAATACAATAACAGTTATTTGTTCTTGTTAATGGATTTCTTTTTAAGATTTTCATCGAGATTTTTGCTCATATTCAATAAGATAAAACCAAACAATTAGAAATCAATAATACTAAGCATATATTTATAAAATCACATTTTTAGGATCAATATGCAAATTAGCCTTTCCATTCATACTGTAAACCGCTATTTTGTTGTATATATAAATACAATTGCATGTTATTGGTATGTAGATATGGTCGACAGTCTTAATGATGTAAAACAATTTTATTAATAATTGAGGTTTAAATAAAAAATAAAATTATGGAGATTGTGGTGTAAATAAAGGGAATTGTGACTTGTATAGTAATATAGTTTCAGCTACAGACAGACAAACCCACAATCTCAATTATAATAAGATATTAGGTTACAAAGTGAGGATCAGTCATATTGTACTTATTTCTGTGCAGACTCAGGCATAACTTTACTGAGACAATTCTGTGATTGGAAGATACTCCTTCAAATCGGGAATATGTCTCACAGTACATAATGATGTGTAACTATTTATTTTTTTGTTTATCAATAAATAATTTAACTATGCTTTTGTTGGAAGGTAAATAAGTCCATAGGTAGAGCACCCCGCTTTGGAATCGCAAGGTTCTGAACTCAATACTGATCCCACCAACTCAGCATATAAAGTGGTAAAGTGAGGAGCTGACGGTAGGTGTGGTGCTCCACCTCAGCAAAAATAAGCTCCCTTGTCTTGCGCTAGCAAAAAGGGATAGACTCCCAGCAAAAGCAAGCGTCTGTTACATTTTCATACACACACCCAACGGAAGGGAGCATCTATGTCACTTTACAACGTTGTTTTAGCGTTCTTCATATTTTTAAACATCCAAAAAACACTAGTTTTCCATTCAACAATTTTTTTAAAAATAGATTGACCGACAAAGCAAAAGACTCAGTCTTCTTATTCTCTGTGATAAATTTATTTTTCCTCAATTAACAAAAGCCCTGATGAAGATCTATTGAAACAGATCGAAACACTGCAGCATTGGCGAAATAAATATCACTCGTTTTATGAATTTTTTTTTTCAATTTTTCACTATATTACATACTGTCAAATTCACTTCCACTTCACATATATATATATATATATATATATATATATAATCCACAGATACAGTGTTTTGGCATATTACATCTCCTCAGTGTGGGTAGACTTAGCAGTCAATCTCCAGCTGAGATCAAACCCAGACTGATTTTTCATCAGTTCCTAACTACTTGACCATTAGCATTTAACTGATAAATACATACATGTGTATATGTAAAGGCTGCCAAAGAGCTCCATCCATTTTATAGGAGAGCCTTGCAATTTAAGCATAATTGGCGTCCGTCAGCGAATTTCTCTCCAGAAAGCTCAAGGGGTTAGGAGTGTGTGTGTGTGTGTATATATATATATATATATATATATATATTATATATTAGCAATAGCATAATCGTTACAGATCAATGCTGTCTCTCACAATCCTATAACCTTACCACCAAAACCTTTCCTCTCATGAGCCTTCAAATGACTCACCAATCCCGCTGCAGATCCCATCCTTCCCATTGTATTGGCTGGATCAGATGATAAAATTTTATGCTTATGCACCATCTTATGTCTCTTAAGACAGAAGTTGGCTTACAGACTTTGGTACAGATGCACAATATACACACACACACACACACAAACAATCTCTACATAAACAAAACTGAATTGATAATTTGGAAATGAAGAACAGTTAAACTTTTCTTTTTTTTTTTTTTTTTTAAATAAACGAGATTTCTGTTTATTCAATAACAATATGATTTTTTTTTTGTCCTTAGAATTTAATAGTCTTAAGATAGAAAACATCTGAGTTGTAAAAAATTTGATCATATAAAAAAAAAACAACTCTCAAAAGGTCATTATGAGAAAAAGACACCTGTTTGCATTTATCTAACCAGGATGTGACACATGGCTAATTTATACTGCTCAAGTCAGTAGACCACACAACTAGGAATTGCAAAGTTCTGGGTTAGATACCAGTCCCGCCAACTCATACGTATGAGTAGCACAGATTAAGTTTTGAACTAGTATCCTTACCTTGGTTGTTTCAGTCACATTTCAGGTGTCTGTCTTATTTGATAACCTTCTAGGAATTTTGAACAAATCCATTTAATTTCCTGGGAGTAGATTATTTTCATTTTGCTATCCATGTCAAATAAGAAAATCTCATTAGCTTAGTTTGGCACCCAGTGAGAATCAAACTCAGTAGCAATGAAATACTAAATTAGTCTTCCAATCACTTCATGGTACTGTTATTTTTATTAACCTTAGTCTGGCACAAGGCTATGAGTGTAGAGATAAAACTTACAGAAGCGAGACGAGTTTGCCAACCATTACTCTGTGGCAAGGCACCCTCACAAGCTATTACACAGGTGTGAAGCACACAGTGAGGATCAAACTCATTAAGTAGTAATCTGTGACACCAGCTTACTATTACCATATAGATTATAATTAATATTTATGTACGTTGCTTAGTTCAACAAAGATCCAAATGAGGAAGTAGGAGGAAGACTGTACTGCACCAGTTCTTTAATTGGGGAGGACCTACCCCACCTTGAAAATGAGCTTTTGAATTCCTGATCTTGGTTTGAAACACTAACACCCACTTCATATGTGACCTTTGTATTGCACTAAAATGCATCGCACCAGAATGCACCTAAGGGGTCATGTGTGTAGTATATATATATATATATTATATATATCCATACGTAGATAGGAGGTAGTGAATCGTGTGTAAACACTAGTGATAAATAACCAAGAAATGAAAAAGAATGAATAAATAAATAAGACAGATGGGAAGATATTTGATATCAAACCGAGACAAATGTCTGAGTCCTGGGTTTAATTCGGCATTGTGTTAATTGATGATGATGAGGACATTTGTTTATCTGTTTGTGCCTGTATGATTATGGTTTGTTTTAATATTTCAAACAAAAGAACATCTGTAGAAGTGATTGAATGTCCAGCATGGATCAATCAGAAAGGATATGGTGAGGGTGGAATTTTATATATATATATATATATACACATACGGTCCCAGCTAGGAAAACAGTTAGATTTTCGGCCGGCAGGGGGTGATATCGACAGTAGCAGCAGACATAGAAATTAGCCAGTGAAGCCAGTAATTCGACTTAGTCTCATAACAACTTCTTGCCAGCTGACAGAGCCACCACTAACTGCCTAAGTGTCACAACTCCCTCTTCTATCAGTGTCCTATTAACAGACTTGTGTTTCTTTTCTTTTCTTTTCTTTTAATACCTGTGAACCCATCTGACTCGTGCCTTCAATTCGGCCAGCACAGAACATCACAACGTTGGGGTCTAGACATCATGCAGCGAAGGTGCAGGGTGCAGAACGGGTATTCTCACACATAACAGATTACAAATAGTCTATTGCAAATAATTTAGAAAGAAAAAAAAAATCAACTGATTCGGGTAATCAATTTCCCAACTGCAAAAGTCCACCGACTAAATCTTTCTTCCTGCAACAATATTCCAGCAGTCTTCAATCACATCATAAGCATCTCCCGTAGCCTTCTCTGCATACCACATTAATAAAGCAGGTAGTTGCAGTAAATCCTGGTGCTTCCTATTGCAGGTTCTAACATCTGAGCCTTTCATGACACGACATAACCAACCGCTGCCACACACAATCTTAACACCTAGCATGCATCTGAGGCATGGCAGTCAGACATGCTAGGCAACGCTGAATTGGGTGAATGAGCATGGAAAGATACTTTTTTTATATATTATTATTAATGGTTGGCGTTTTTTCTAGAAACACTCCCCTTTAATAAATTCCACTTGATATCATCTCTTTCCATTTCTATATTTTTCTTTTTCTATTTCTACTGTTGTTGGCTTTCTATTAAAATCTTCTCCAGTTTAAATATTGTGTTTGCAGATATAGCTCAATTCTTAAAGCATATAACCTGCTCTTTAACTCTTAAGATCCTGTTGAGAATTTTCTAAGTCCAGAGCCCCATTCCTTTAAGGACCTATCAAAAATGCTAAAAATGGCCTTTTCATTTAAAGTTACCCAAGATATTTCCCTTAAATCAAAGACTTCTAAATATGTTTAATATTACATTTAAACAAAGGCTATCGTTTGGGGCAGATTAGGAAAATGAATGTGACTTCTGGCCGGTGGAATGAGGTGGTATAGGATGTTAAGAGTTAAAGGTTTTTTCTAATTGTAAGGATTGGTCATTTATGTTAAATGAAAGAAAACACTTCAAACCAGAGGAAAATTATTTTTCTGTTGCCTTTTAATCAGATTACACTGGGGAACAAAATTTATGTTGCCCAATGTAATGTTTTATTATTTTCCATTATATGTAAATTATTAGAACATTCTATAAAATAAGCACAAATTTGTTAGATGCTGTAATTTTATGGGTTTTGAGAAAAATCAAGGGTATTCCATAGCTCAAAAAGTTGATGTGATATAGATAAATTATATAAAGAGAAATTGAAGTCTGAGTCAATGGGGCCAAAAATAAAAGAATCGAAGTCAAAGGTTCCGACTTCACGTCCCTGTAGGCCTGTTGGCTGGGACTTTAGAAAACACTACACCTCTGCAGATGGGTAAGACCCCTCACCTCCAATGGTGCAACATGTTAGCCGTAAATGGCGACCTGTGATGCTTAAGGACTGAACCCTGGTGGCTGAACAGTCCATGACATGCAACACTCCACTTTGGCACTTACTTAGGCAAGACGGGCAGTCCGAAAAGTCCCCTACGATCAATCGGTGGGTCACGTCAAGCCCTAGCACTTATCTAATTGCTCTTATGGCAAACCCCAACCTTTTTTTATCATATATGTGCTAGAAGACATTAGCTGAGGTCTTCATGTCCTGGGTATGACGTTAAACTGATGCAGGAATGGAAGAGCTCTGAGGAATGGAGTACCTCTTCATCACCATTACTCCCAGGTCCATTTTGATACGGAGTGATAGTACCTGTTAGAGTCCTATTTTTAGATTCAGAGGTAAAAATAAAAAAATAGTCAAAAACAAGTGTTAGATCCAAACTCAATGAAATTGTATTGCCCAGGACATTGAAGACCCTAGCTAATGTCTATCTAGCACATATATGATAAAAAAAAGGTTGGGGTTTGCCAATAGAGCAATTAAAAGTGCTAGGGTTGACGTGACCACCGATTGATCGTAGGGACTTTCGGACTGCCCGTCTTGCCTAAGTAAGTGCCAAAGTGGGAGTGGTTGGCATGTCATGGACTGTTCAGCCACCAGGGATTCAGTCCTTAAGCCATCACCAGGTCGCCATTTACGGGGCTAACATGTTTGCACCATTGAGGTGAGCGGGTTCTTACCCATCTGCAGAGGTTGTAGTGTTTTCTAAAGTCCCAGCCACAGGCCTACAGGGGACGTTGAAGTCGGAACCTTTGACTTCGATTCTTTTATTTTTGGCCCCATTGACTCAGACTTCAATTTCTCTTTATATAATTTATCTATATCCACATCAAACTTTTTGAGCTATGGAATACCCTTGATTTTTTCTCAAAACCCCATAAAATTACAGCGCATCTAACAAATTTTGTGCTTATTTTTATAGAATGTCTTAATAATTTACAATATTAAATGGAAAATAATAACATTACATTGGGCAACATAATTTTGTTCCCAGTGTAATCTGATTAAAAGGCAACAGAAAAATAATTTTCCTCTGGTTTGAAGTGTTTTCTTTCATTTAACATAAATGACCAATCCTTACAATTAGAAAAACCTTTAACTCTTAACATCCTATACCACCTCATTCCACCCGGCCAGAAGTCACATTCATTTTCCTAATCTGCCCAAACGATAGCCTTTGTTTAAATGTAATATCAAAACATATTTAGGAAGTCTTTGATTAAGGGAAATATCTTGGGTAACTTTAAATGAAAAGGCCATTTTTTAGCATTTTTGATAGGTCCTTAAAGGAATGGCGGCTCTGGACTTAGAAAATTCTCAACAGGATCTTAAGAGTTTAAAGAGCAGGTTATATGCTTTAAGAATTGAGCATATCTGCAAACACAATATTTAAACTGGAGAAGATTTTAATAGAAAAACGCCAACAACAGTAGAAAATAGAAAAAGAAAAATATAGAAATGGAAAGAGATGATATCAAGTGGAATTTATTAAAGGGAGTGTTTCTAGAAAAACGCCAACCATTAATAATAATATATAAAAAAAGTATCTTTCCATGCTCATTCACCCAATTCAGCGTTGCTAGCATGTCTGACTGCCATGCCTCAGATGCATGCTAGGTGTTAAGATTGTGTGTTGGTCAGCGGTTGTTATGTCGTGTCATGAAAGGCTCAGATGTTAGAACCTGCAATAGGAAGCACCAGGATTTACTGCAACTACCTGCTTTATTAATGTGGTATGCAGAGAAGGCTACGGGAGATGCTTATGATGTGATTGAAGACTGCTGGAATATTGTTGCAGGAAGAAAGATTTAGTCGGTGGACTTTTGCAGTTGGGAAATTGATTACCCGAATCAGTTGATTTTTTTTTTCTTTCTAAATTATTTGCAATAGACTATTTGTTGTAATCTGTTATGTGTGAGAATACCCGTTCTGCCCCTGCACCTTCGCTGCATGATGTCTAGACCCAACGTTTGTGATGTCTGTGCTGGCCCGAATTGAAGGCACGAGTCAGATGGGTTCACAGGTATTAAAAGAAAGAAAAAAAGAAACACAAGTCTGTTAATAGGACACTGATAGAAGAGGGAGTTGTGACACTTAGGCAGTTAGTGGTGGCTCTGTCAGCTGGCAAGAAGTTGTTATGAGACTAAGTCGAATTACTGGCTTCACTGGCTAATTTCTATGTCTGCTGCTACTGTCGATATCACCCCCTGCCGGCCGAAAATCTAACTGTTTTCCTAGCTGGGACCGTATGTGTATATATATATATATATAAAATTCCACCCTCACCATATCCTTTCTGATTGATCCATGCTGGACATTTCAATCACTTCTACAGATGTTCTTTTGTTTGAAATATTAAAACAAACCATAATCATACAGGCACAAACAGATAAACAAATGTCCTCATCATCATCAATTAACACAATGCCGAATTAAACCCAGGACTCAGACATTTGTCTCGGTTTGATATCAAATATCTTCCCATCTGTCTTATTTATTTATTCATTCTTTTTCATTTCTTGGTTATTTTATCACTAGTGTTTACACACGATTCACTACCTCCTATCTACGTATGGATATATATATATATATATATATATACTACACACATGACCCCTTAGGTGCATTCTGGTGCGATGCATTTTAGTGCAATACAAAGGTCACATATGAAGTGGGTGTTAGTGTTTCAAACCAAGATCAGGAATTCAAAAGCTCATTTTCAAGGTGGGTAGGTCCTCCCCAATTAAAGAACTGGTGCAGTACAGTCTTCCTCCTACTTCCTCATTTGGATCTTTGTTGAACTAAGCAACGTACAATAAATATTAATTATAATCTATATGGTAATAGTAAGCTGGTGTCACAGATTACTACTTAATGAGTTTGATCCTCACTGTGTGCTTCACACCTGTGTAATAGCTTGTGAGGGTGCCTTGCCACAGAGTAATGGTTGGCAAACTCGTCTCGCTTCTGTAAGTTTTATCTCTACACTCATAGCCTTGTGCCAGACTAAGGTTAATAAATAATCAGTACCATGAAGTGATTGGAAGACTAATTTAGTATTTCATTGCTACTGAGTTTGATTCTCACTGGGTGCCAAACTAAGCTAATGAGATTTTCTTATTTGACATGGATAGCAAAATGAAAATAATCTACTCCCAGGAAATTAAATGGATTTGTTCAAAATTCCTAGAAGGTTATCAAATAAGACAGACACCTGAAATGTGACTGAAACAACCAAGGTAAGGATACTAGTTCAAAACTTAATCTGTGCTACTCATACGTATGAGTTGGCGGGGACTGGTATCTAACCCAGAACTTTGCAATTCCTAGTTGTGTGGTCTACTGACTTGAGCAGTATAAAATTAGCCATGTGTCACATCCTGGGTTAGATAAATGCAAACAGGTGTCTTTTCTCATAATGACCTTTTGAGAGTTGTTTTTTTTTTTATATGATCAAATTTTTTACAACTCAGATGTTTTCTATCTTAAGACTATTAAATTTCTAAGGACAAAAAAAAAATATCATATTGTTATTGAATAAACAGAAATCTCGTTTATTTAAAAAAAAAAAAAAAAAAAAAAAAGTTTAACTGTTCTTCATTTCCAAATTATCATTCAGTTTTGTTTATGTAGAGATTGTTTGTGTGTGTGTGTGTGTGTATATTGTGCAATCTGTACCAAAGTCTGTAAGCCAACTTCTGGTCTTAAGAGACATAAGATGGTGCATAAGCATAAAATTTTATCATCTGATCCAGCAATACAATGGGAAGGATGTGATCTGCAGCGGGATTGGTGAGTCATTTGAGGGCTCATGAGAGGAAAGGTTTTGGTGGTAAGGTTATAGGATTGTGAGAGACAGCATTGATCTGTAACGATTATGCTATTGCTATATATATATATATATTATATATATATATATATATATACACACACACACACACTCCTAACCCTTTGAGCTTTCTGGAGAGAAATTCGCTGACGGACGCCAATTATGCTTAAATTGCAAGGCTCTCCTATAAAATGGATGGAGCTCTTTGGCAGCCTTTACATATACACATGTATGTATTTATCAGTTAAATGCTAATGGTCAAGTAGTTAGAACTGATGAAAAATCAGTCTGGGTTTGATCTCAGCTGGAGATTGACTGCTAAGTCTACCCACACTGAGGAGATGTAATATGCCAAAACACTGTATCTGTGGATTATATTATTATATATATATATTATATATATATGTGAAGTGGAAGTGAATTTGACAGTATGTAATATAGTGAAAAATTGAAAAAAAAAATTCATAAAACGAGTGATATTTATTTCGCCAATGCTGCAGTGTTTCGATCTGTTTCAATAGATCTTCATCAGGGCTTTTGTTAATTGAGGAAAAATAAATTTATCACAGAGAATAAGAAGACTGAGTCTTTTGCTTTGTCGGTCAATCTATTTTTAAAAAAAATTGTTGAATGGAAAACTAGTGTTTTTTGGATGTTTAAAAATATGAAGAACGCTAAAACAACGGTTGTAAAGTGACATAGATGCTCCCTTCCGTTGGGTGTGTGTATGAAAATGTAAACAGACGCTTGCTTTTGCTGGGAGTCTATCCCCTTTTTGCTAGCGCAAGACAAGGGAGCTTATTTTTGCTGAGGTGGAGCACCACACCTACCGTCAGCTCCTCACTTTACCACTTTATATGCTGAGTTGGTGGGGATCAGTATTGAGTTCAGAACCTTGCGATTCCAAAGCGGGTGCTCTACCTATGGACTTATTATACCTTCCCAACAAAAGCATAGTTAAATTATTTATTGATAAACAAAAAAAATAAATAGTTACACATCATTATGTACTGTGAGACATATTCCCGATTTGAAGGAGTATCTTCCAATCACAGAATTGTCTCAGTAAAGTTATGCCTGAGTCTGCACAGAAATAAGTACAATATGACTGATCCTCACTTTGTAACTAATATCTTATTATAATGAGATTGTGGGTTTGTCTGTCTGTAGCTGAAACTATATTACTATACAAGTCACAATTCCCTTTATTTACACCACAATCTCCATAATTTTATTTTTTATTTAAACCTCAATTATTAATAAAATTGTTTTACATCATTAAGACTGTCGACCATATCTACATACCAATAACATGCAATTGTATTTATATATACAACAAAATAGCGGTTTACAGTATGAATGGAAAGGCTAATTTGCATATTGATCCTAAAAATGTGATTTTAATAAATATATGCTTAGTATTATTGATTTCTAATTGTTTGGTTTTATCTTATTGAATATGAGCAAAAATCTCGATGAAAATCTTAAAAGAAATCCATTAACAAGAACAAATAACTGTTATTGTATTCTTTACTTCCTATTTTAACTAAATAGTTAAATTAAGAAAATTTACCAATGAAAGACGGGAGTAATGGAAAATGATGGAAGAGTTAGTTTCAAAGTTGTTCTATTTTTCAATCATACCCCCTCTGTTCCAATTTTTTTCTGCATTCTTATTCAGTTTCATTAGCCTTTCTAATTTAATGTGATATTTTATTATATTAAAAATTAAATACTTGCACCCGGAGGGTGCATATATTTGCTAGTAAAGAGAATGGAAAATGACAGGAATGCAAGAGTTACGTGTAGGTAACATGGAAAGTTTTTTGGATGAGTCAGCACAACGCCACATGTCGATTTCTTACTGGTCAAAAGATGTCAAGTGGCGAAGAGTGGTAGTGAGAGCAGGGAATGTAAGGTCAGTTTGGAATGAAGCAGTGGCTGAGTGAGACGTGTATCTCTCAACCAGGGCAGTTAGACTTCACCTTATGTTATTATTAAAATCTATAAATGGCACAGGGCAAGATATCCTCCAGCAATCCCAGGTTGTTTCCAGACTCAAAAAAAGCAAGAATGCCAGCCAACTCAACATCAGATCCAACAATCAGATTCCAGCATCTCAAAGTAGAACAGGCACAGAGATAAGTATTGCACCATTATTATTATAGACACGTCATCTGGTAAGAAAGAAAAAGTGCCAAAATTAATCATCTTTCTATCCAGCATGTGGTAGAAGCAAGTTATCTGTCCTTGTTCTTCTGGGACGACCAGCATCATCTGACATTGTGGCACACTCAACTTGCCAACAGTGATATATGCAATCACTATTTGGTAATTGTAATAAACAAGTTTCTTCAGGAGATATCAGAAAGGTATGGATATGAAACATATTCCAAATGATGATTAAGAAAACTTTGTTTGCCCACTTAGAAACAGCGGCAGCAGCTGAATTCATATTGACCAAACCAAAGAGCCAAATTTATAGTTCATTGGAGTCGAAAAACAATTAGAGAAAAATATAAAAAAAAAAGCATCAATATACAGAAAATAAAGTTCAGAGAAAATATACCCCCCCCCCCCCAAAAAAAAAAAAAACAAAAAAAACTAGAATATTCTACCCTCCCCTGACCATACATGAAAAAAAGAAGATTTTATTACCTTTGAGAATATGGTAAGATTTAAAGAGTGACCCTTAGAAATCAAGGTAGATAAATGCAGTATAGAAAATGATTGGTTAATAATGTTTTTTTATGTAATACAATATAAAATAAACAATAAGGTAGTTAGCCAGTTCCAGTAAAATAGACAAACCTGTTTTTAGGCTTATTTTACTGGTCCTAGTAAGATAGACCACAGGTTATTTTGCCAGCAAATATATTTGAAATTAAAATGGTTGTTGATGAGCAATCTGGGATTATCTAAAAGGTAATTGCTTAAAAATGGTTGTTATGCAATTCTGAGATACAAACAAACTTTAAAACAATCTATCTAAAAGCTGATTTCTTAAAATGGTACTTGACAAGAATTCATCTTATTAGGTTTAGGGTTAGGGTTAGGGTTACAATGTTTTAACAATTAATAGTGAAAAATAGCATTTTTCCACTTGGTAAAAAATTCATGATAGTCAAATTTACCTTTATTGTTTCCTTTAATTTAAAAAAAAATTTTGTAAAAAATTCACACGTTTGATCACTAAGTCATTAATGGTATCTATATTTTTCATTTAGAAGAATTTTTTTGTATCTTTATCCTTCACAAAATATAAATATAAATGAATATGAATAAACTTTTGTGTTAAATCTGTTTTGTTATTTTTAACATTACTTGCACTCATAATAAAGATATTTACATGAACGGTAAAATAAGCATAAAAGTAGGTTTGTCTAAATAGTCTCTTCCTAAAATAAAAAATATTGAGAATTAGAATATAACATTATTAATGGTATAAAAAATCAAAATCTTTAAACAAAGATAATATTGAAATTCTTGGAGTTATTACAGATTTTACAAACACAAAAGCAACTATGAATACTTTCTGTGTAATACTCATCCAAAGTCTAGCTGCTCATTTCAATGTTTAAATCCCAGTTCTGCTGAAAGCTGAAGAAAAGTTTTGAAATCATAAGGGTATTATGGATTTTATAATTTTAGGTTGTACACAGGTCACTCAATGTGCTACTGGTACTATGTAACCTAGTACTACCTGTTTCATAGTTGGCACCTAAACCGATAACCCCACAGTTTTGTCTGGTGAGGAGGGTGGCTAGACACCCTGCAGAATTAAAAAAATAAAACTTGTAAAAGGGCAGAGGAAGTTCTTTGCTCAACAGCCATCTATCATATTATTTCTAAAGTCCAACCCCTCCTCATTGTGACAGCGCCATGTAAACTTAGTAGTGTTAGAGCCATGCCATCAGGAACTTAAGTTCCTGGTAGGCTCACCCTAGGTGTACAGGTCTGACACTCAGTGGTATTAGGGCCAAAACCTGGCCAAAGGGGTTCTGGTGAAAATCCAAAGGCTATCTCCATCATTGTCAGGAATCAATGGCTTTTGGCATACTTGTTACTGCGTTTGTGGAAAATCTGCGGCGAACAAAGGCATCTCTTTCCCCTGACCAGAATATAACCATATGCATGCAGGGTTTGGGACTGCGTGTGAATTTCTTATTCACCACCGGTGAATTCGTTGGATGGAACTGGCTCAACTGACCCAGGGTGAATGCCATCACAGAAACAGAAAAACAGAATTTTTTTTATAGCTGAAAAATAAAACCACATTAAACATGGTAGGTTGAAGTCAGAATATACAGCTTCACTTTATTACAAAGATTTTTATTCATTCTACAGAAAAGAACACATAGCCAGTTAATACATTGGATCATTTAGCAGCATTAGATAAAACATTATCTTTATAAAAAAAACAATTTTGTCAGCACTGAGCATCCATATTTTATTGTTTATAATCTTTGTCTTTTACGTCTTTCAGAGTTGAAAGATGAAGGATTAATTGAAGCTTGGTGTCCAGACATCTCACAGGAGATGAATTAAGAAAAACAGGGTCAAGAGGGGATACACAACAGGGTCAGAAGGTACACAGTAGGGTCAGAGGGTACATAACAGGATTTCTGTGGTAATAGCTGAGGGAATAGGACAATTTCTGAACAGTCTGCCATAAAATGTGAATTGGAATCAAAGTTAAGCTGTGATGAGCTTATTCAGTTCTGAAATGGGTGACCTACAAGAAAAGTAGTAGCAGGTGGGTATATGAGCTCTTATATATAAAAAAAAAAAAAAATTGTTTTTCTTTTCTTGAAAATTTGCCCATTATTCCTATCCACTGCTGATAAGACTTTTACTTTGTTTAATCTCTGTAAACTTTACTGAAACAAAAATTGGTTCTTAAAAAAGAAAAAACAAAGCCATGAACGGCTATAGTGAGATGATGACTTAGTCTAGCAGTATTAAGTCTGATGCTCCAAAAATCTGAGCTTGTACCAGATTTGACTTAGGTTGGGATGTTTGGTTGGGTTTTAATTGGGCAGAGATGTTAAGAAAACTTGAAGTATAAAATGATTACAGGTTAAAATCAATCCAAATTTAGCAGTTAATTTATTAACTGTAATTAACTTGTTTAAAAACCAAAGTTTATAGTTAGTCTATTACTGATTATGAAATAAAAATGTTTAGTCACCCAAAGAGACAGAATTGTGGGATAACCTCCCTTGCTTGCAAAATAACTCTCATAGTGGGTGTTACCATAGTGACACATCATCTGGTAAGAAAGAGAAGGCGCCAAGATTAATCATCATCTTTCTATCCAGCATGTGGTAGATGCAAGTATCTGTTCTTATACATTTGGATTGGTTTGGTTTGGTTTGTTTTGTGGCATATCAACCTCAGTGGGTCATTTAATGCCGGCAAAGTTTTGAAATAAATTCATTCTTAATGGATACTCAATTTTTTTTATAAACTCATGTTTCTATTTAACCCATAGATGGGACCCTAACAGGCACTACCACTCCGGGTCAGAGTGGACCAGGGAGTAATGGTGATAAAGGGGTGCTCCACATTCCCCAAACCTCCAAAACTGGAACCTCACCATCAAATAGAGTTTAACGTTATTCCCAGAACATGAAGACCCTCAGCCGCCGCCTTCTAGCACCCATATGATAAAAATGGTTGGGGCTTGCCATAAAGGTAATTGAGTAGGGGGCAATCATATAGGTGCTAGGGCTTGTCCTTTTGGAACAACCAGCATCATCTGACCTTGTGGCACACAAAACTCACACAGGATTCAACACAAATTTTCACACATAATTCCAGACATACACAACTATCACAATAAAAAAGGACTTTTTTCAAGAAGGTACTTCTATTAACAACATTTTAGTTAACACGACCCAGCCCCTTAGGGCTTGTGTCCAGTGGCTTCAGCACTGGACCAGTTAAGTAATGTTAACAGTGTTGATCCCAGGGGGCTATCCCCCCAGGCAACACCCGCTCTCTTAATTTGAAGGGGCAGGGCCGGGTTTATTGCCCAGTGCCTGGGGCACCCCCCTTGAGGGGGAATGCCGATGGGATCAACATATTTTTTGCACCTACCATCCCATGAGCTTCGGCGTAGTGGTTTTGTTGGTTAGATTTTACAGCATGTCAACCCTTGGGTTATTTTATACCAAAGTTTTTGTTTTATTTATTCTTGTTGAATATTTAAATTCTTTTTCAAACTCATTTTTTATCTATCTAACCCATTGATTTAACCTTAACAGGTATTACCACTCAGGGTCAGAGTGGACCTGGAAGTAATGGCAATTAAGGGCTACTCCACATTCTCCAGAGCTCCAGAATTGGAACCTCACCACTAGATGTAGTCATATCCAGAACATATGGCATAGTGGCTAATGTACTGGGTTGTGACATTGCAATAAGTGAGTTTACACTGCAGTTGTGTTATTACATTCACTTAATGACTAATACCCTTGGAAAAGGTATGAAATCCCTTATTCCCCTCCAGCTATGGGTTAAATACTAACACTACTGTTCTTCTACAAGGATGGCATTAAATAACCAACAAACGTTGATATGCCATTAAACAAGGAAACCAAATCAATCATTGTGATCTATGAAGAGAAGTCATGAAGAATAATTAATTATTTTAGGAATAGAAATGATTTATAATTATATAAGTAAATAATCATTTCAACAGAATTTATTAAAATAATTTTTTTAAATGTATACCCCCACCCCCACACCCCTAGATAGCACAGATACAGCAACAAAAGGAAAACAACAAAAGAAAAACAACAAAAACAAATAAAAAAAACAATGTCCTCATAAAAAAATAATAAATAAAAAAATTAATAATGATACTAGTATATTTTATTTTTTTTGGAAACATGATAATAATGACAATAGTAATAATAATGATGATGGTAATAATGACAATAGTAATAATAATAATAATGACAATGTTTCATAATAAAAAATGTTGAATAGAAAAACAGACAGCATTCACTTGATATGAGAAAAATGTTCCATTTTTATGACAAAGTAAAAATATTTTAAAAAAAATCTATTTTGCCAGTCACATTCCCTTTGAAAGTAGTTAAAAAAAAAAAAAAAAAAAAACACCAACATATTTTGCTTATAATTTTAATTTTTCAGACTGTTGTCCTCATCTTTATTGTGGTATGTAAAAATCACAACATTTCAGCTGCTGATCAAACAAGGACTCAAAGAACTTTTAAAGATATTATTCAAATAATGACGTCATTGTTTTTGTATGCCTATCAATCCAAAATGTGTCACGTTTGATCAATAGTCAAACTATTCAAAATGATTTCCCAGGTTGTGTCATTGCTATGCCCGTATACACAGGAAACACCTGAAGAAGGCTGGAGGATACAGCGGCTGAAACATTGTGATTTTACATACCACAATAAAGATGAAGACAACAGTCTAAAATATCAAAATTATACATCATGCCTCATCTAAAAAAATCAGACATAATATTTTGCTAAGTTTAAATAAATAAATATAATACTGTTTAATTTTAAGGACAATTTATCCTGGTAGGGGTGTGGGGTCATTTAGATCGTTTATTAGGGCTCCATGAGGAAGAAGGAGTTTGTGTTGTTGCTTATTAGGATAGAATAATTAGAAGAATCATTTTAATTGCTTTTAGATGTCAAGAAAAATGACTGCTCATAGCAATTAATAATCCTGAGAATTCTTCTTGAGATAATGGTGGTTCCATCTAGTATTTTTAGCGTAGATTCTGGGTTGTGTGTAAGTGGCGGCTTGGTGGTTGGTTGGATTTTATGGCATATCAAACCCATTGGGTTAATTATGCTGAAATCGTTTTTGTTTTATTTCTTCTTTGTGGGGTATGGCTGTTATGAGTGTAGCTATTTGGGTATCATTTATTGATTTTGTTTCAATTAGTAATTGGTTATAACGATGCATGTTTAGTTATCCATGGAAATCAGCATTTAGAAACTCTAACTTTAAATAGAAACGTGCATTATTTCAAAAGGAGTTTAATGATAACAAAGGATATTTCAATTCTGAGCAAAAGCTCTGGAGATTTGCAACGCTTGTATCAGGTCAATTCTCATAACATAAAAAGTTTTGCCTTTTTAAATGCGTTCTTATTTCATCAATTGATAACAATGAGATATATATATTTACTAACCTCTCCACACGAGCAGGATGTGACACAAGGCCAATTTCTTAAGCAGAGTTTAACAGGTTTTAATTCTGTGTTTTCCTTCTCCTAGACTGGTTGCCTAATCAAGGTCAAAGAGCCCAGTCTACCTTACTATTTCACCCATAGCTAGAGGGAGAATAGTTTACAAATAAGTGACCTTTTCATTACTGGGGTGATTTGGGAGTGTTTACTGGAGAAAAAAAAAAACAAATAAAATAATGATTTGAAAAAAAAAAAAATTAACTTAAGAAAAAAAAAATTTAAAGAGAAATTTGTAGTTAATCTAAGGATTAACTACAAATTAATGCTTAGTGGCTAACATGCTGAACTGAGACATTGTAGTAAGCGTGTTTGAACTCCAGTTGTGCTATCACGTTAGCTTTTGGACTAATATCCTTGGGAAAGGTACGAACCCCCTCATCTCTTAGTTATGGGTTAAATACTGTTCTTCTACAAGGATGTTTTAGGCATTAAATAACCCACAAATGTTGATATGCCATTAAAAGAAACCAAACTAAACCCAATGCTAAAATCATTTTGAAACAACTTTGGGCCTTGAAGTTTGAAAGGGTGTATCAAGAAAGGAGTCTTATTTTTGTTATTAATTGTCAAATAGTCTTTGGAACTTCTCACAGCTTAGAACTTTAATTCACAAAAGTATTAGGACTATGTGAAATGCAAACAGCCTTGTCCAGGATTTGAATGAGTCTTGCCTTGTCCATTTCCTAATTACCAAATAGTCTTTAGAACATCTTATGGCTTAGAGCTTTCATTCAAACCTTGATGTTTTTGTGAACCCTTTTTCCATTTTTTTGTAACAGGTTGAGTGTGGATTTGATTCAATTTTATTCATGAAATAAAAACAGCCATTTTTCTTAGTATTATGATTGTTTTATCATCAGGTGGTGTTTATAAGAATTCTATTAAAAATTCACATAAGAAATGTATATATATATATATATATATATATATATATATATAAAGTAAGTAAAGTCGACAGGGCGGCCTAAGGTCGGTATCTGCCAGTCAGCGAGGGAGTCTATCCCCTTTTCAATAGCGTTAGACCAAGGAGATTGTTTTTAGCATCTGAGGTGGAGTGCCACACCTTCCATCAGCTCCTTACTTTTACCGCACAGATCCCTGTGCTACTCATACGCTGAGTTGGCGGGGACCGGTATCGAACTAGGAACCTTGTGGTTTCTAGCCGAACGCTCTACCGACTGAGCTAACCCGGCCCTATATATATATATATATATATATATATATATATATAAAGATATTCAGTAAAATTTTTTTATTTAAATCTTTGTATAAAAATGAAGACAAAGTTGACATGAAATAAATTTTGACTTTGAAGCTGCTCAGAATTTTGGTCTAAAAATTTAGTACCATTTTTTTTTTTTTTTTTAAAGAAACAAATACCAGTAACATAAAATGTAATTGTTTAAAAAAAAACAAAGAAAAAAAAAACCCCAAAAGTTTGATATTGTTTAATGGAAATTTCTATCTTCAGAATTATATCCACTTATAAGTAATAATTCATATATCACAAAAATATGTTAAGAAAGACAAAAATAAACAAACAAACCAAAAAGAAGAGTTTTTTTTTAAAAATACATAGGAAATAAAAGTAAGAAGCAACAGCAGGTGAAACCTACAAAATAATTTGCTTTGTCTTTTGAAATAAAAATCCTTTTTTTTCTTTTTTTGGTGCATGTTTCTGTATGTATGTCTGTCTGTTTGTGTATCTATAACAATTTTTTGGCAGATGTGAATTGTAGTAGAAAAAACAAAACACAAATCAACATAAATAAATGCATCAATGATTGAAACAAAAAAGCAAAAAGTTGTTTTTGCTAGAAAAAAAACAAAAAAAACAAAAAAAACAAAAAAAGAATAAAAAATAAAAAAACGGCTGTGGTTTTTTTTTTTTTTTTCATGATTCTATTTTCACAGCAGATGACTTTTTTCTTCTTCTTCTCCAGAATTTTACATTTTGGTCCACATTTTTATAAAGTTTTTCATGTTGAATTCAGATTTTGGTGGATGGAGATTAGGAATGTGTTGTAAGGGAGTATATTTCCCCCTACAAGAAAGTTAGACTTGTCCAACGAAATACATAAAAAATACAAACTACACAGATGGTAGTTGTAGTAACTAGTCTTGTTAACAGAGTATTAATTACTGTTGTTTGAAGAACTGCGTGTTTGACTATTTATTATATCCCCATATAAAGTAGTAAAATCGTTGAGGTGGCCTAAAGTTGGTATCAGCCCGACCACGAGGGAGTCTATCCCCTTTTCAATAGCGCTAGGCCAAGAAATTTTTTTTATAGCGTCTGAGGTGGAGCATCACACCTACCATCAGCTTCTCACTTTACTGCACAGATCACTGTGCTACTCATACGCTGAATTGGTGAGGGCTGGTATCAAATCAGGAACCTTAAGGTTCCCAGCCAGACACTCTACTGACTGAGCTAAACTGACCCTGTACCAAAAGATAATAAACCTATTTGGTTAACCTTTTCCAGATTCAATGTTTTTTTTATTGATAAACTCAGTCACAACAGAATGTTTCTGGTTTTTTTTTTTCACTTTCAAAACAGAAATATTCTTAATATAAACTCACATTTGTTTGGACACCTGTTGCCCATTTTCATCCTTCATCTTCCTAATTCTACTTTCTTTGTCAATCATTATCAATAATTTTGACTTGTATTATCCTTCATCTTCCTAATTCTACTTTCTTTTTCAATCATTATTATCAATAATTTTGACTAGTATTATCCTTCATCTTCCTAATTCTACTTGCTTTCTCAATCATTATTATTAATAATTTTGACTTGTATTATCCTTCATCTTCCTAATTCTACTTTCTTTGTCAATCATTATTATCAATAATTTTGACTAGTATTATCCTTCATCTTCCTAATTCTACTTGCTTTCTCAATCATTATTATTATTAATTTTGACTTGTATTATCCTTCATCTTCCTAATTCTACTTTCTTTCTCAATCATTATTATCAATAATTTTGACTTGTATTATCCTTCATCTTCCTAATTCTTCTTCACTTGCTTTCTCAATCATTATTATCAATAATTTTGACTTGTATTATCCTTCATCTTCTTTATTCAAATTACTTTCTTTTATTTTATTGCAACTTACTTTGATCATCATTGTTATGATAGCAAAGAACAGTGCAGATTGGAAACAAGAATAAGTTTCTGATAAGACTTAAACCCACATTCTTTTTTTTGTTTTGCTTTGGAGTATCCTAATTCTCCATACTAGCTGCTTTACCATGTAAGCCATGAGAGCAATCTTATAACAAAAGTCCAGATAACACATAGCCATCTAATTCTTCTAATATCATTATCAGGTTATTAAAAGTAAAATAAAGTAAAGCTGGCAGAGTGGCCTATTGTCGGTATCAGCCAGACAGTAAGGAAGTCTATCCCCTCTTCACTAGCACTAGACCAGGGAGCTGAGGTGGAGCGCCATACCTACCATCAGCTACCCACTTTACCACATAGATCAGATTACCAAATCTGAGCTACTCATGTGCAGAGTTGGTACGGACCAGTATTGAACCCGAAACCTTGTGATTCTGAGGTGGATGCTCTACCAACTGAGCTAGGTTGGGAAGGGTATCTGCCTTCTTTCAGTTGATGGGTGTCTCTCTGTGTTCCATTCTCTGTGTTGTTTTATCATGGAGACATATTCTTATGTACACATTTTTTAATCTCCCTCCCCCACCTCGATGCATTCTTAATCCACATGTGTGTGGGGGAAGAGGCACAGATGGAAAGACATGTCTGCCCCTAATAGGCTACTGGACTCAACTCCGTGAATTATAATTCTACTTTCCCAGCGTTACCTGGTCATGTGATCCTCTAAGACAATGAGAGGACCTGTTCCAGATGAACCTGGGTTCAAGGCTGTTGCCATTTAAAATATCTAAAAGTGATTTTCCACTGTTTACCATTATTTTAAAATTACACTACACTACCTGCTAAAAATGATAAGATATGCCTATTCATTATGTAACAATACTCCCATCTCGGATTTGTAGGCATCATATTTGTTGTTGATTGGTCGGTTTGATTTTACGGCACATCAAACCTTGGGTTATTTTATGCCGATGATGTTTTGTTTTATTCATTCTATTTGGGTATTCAATTTTTTTTCAAACTCAATTTTTCAACACATTTTTGATCTATTTAACCTAGTGGTTCTCAACCGGGGTCCATATGCCCCCCCCCGGGCGACCATATTTTTTTTGGGATCCAGGCAAGTAAAATGTATCTAACTATAAAAATACAATGGATTTACTCCACCAGAGTAAAATAAGATTAAAAGGGGGTCAATAGGTAAAAAAGGTTGAGAATCATTGATTTAACCCATATACAGGACCCTAATTCTGGGTCAGAGTGGACCTAGGAGTAATGTCAATGAAGGAGTATTCCACACTCTCCAGAATTGGAACCTCATCACTAGAATATTTGTTGTTTTACACATTAAAGGTAAAAAAAAAAAAAGAATGTAATTTAGAATCTCACCAGGAGATTATACTTTATTCTTGTTTCTAATATTTGCTCTTTCTTTCTGTCGGAGATATGATTGGTTGGGTTTTATGGCATATCCAACCCTTAGGGTTATTTTATGCCAAAGACATCTTATTAATTCTTGTGGAGTATTCAATTTCTTTTTAAACTCAATTTTTAACACATTTCTTAAAACTTATTTTTTTTTATCTATTCACAACCCATAGATGGGACCTTAACAGGTACTACCACTCTGTTGGAGATATGACAATTTGAGTGAGTCACAATAGAAAGCAATGAGAATTATGGAAATGATCAAAGGAAAATACTAGTCTAAATTATTAATAACTAGAAGCAGCTACCCGACATTGCCTGGGTAAAGAGTGTGTGTGTGTGGGGGGGGGGGGTTTAAAAAGTTAATCTTGCAGGTCCATTATTACTGAATCCCAAATTGGATCCTTGCTGGATTCCCCACTAAAAAGGACCTTGTGTTAATCCAACCTGGTGGTAGTGAATGTGTATATATATATTTACTTTGTCATTAATTATTTTATTCTTGTAATTTCCTCCAGACATACATACACACCAACTGCCCTTTATATATGTATAGATAGATAACAAATCTTATTCCTCCTTTTTTGGTTCAATCAGTATCCAGTGACAGACTTATACATTTTATAAATAGAGAAAAAAAAAAAAGAAAAAAAAAGGTTTTTAATAGTCCAAATAGATAGTTAATACCTTTTAACAAAAAAGAAAATGTTGGGTGATGGTGGGGCTAAAATCCATCACAAAAAAAGTGCCAACAATGTGGGGACTCATTCCTCCAAAGATAAATATTATTTTCACACTATGTAAGTTTTTCACACCAGTTTTAACAGGTGAGGGTTTTTTTAATTCATTTTTTTTTAATTGAAGTCTGAGTGACAGCAAATCTCCTGAGGGTACTTGGTATATTTTAAGTATTATAGTTGATTTTAACATTGCTGTGGTCTGGATGGTCCAGTTCACCCCAGTCTCTTTTCCAGGCCTTTGGGGACTGTTTCAAGGGCACCAAATACAATTGGTATCACTGTCACCTTCATGTTCCACAAATTTTACAGCTCTCTGGCAAGATCCAGGTATTTATCTTTTCATTTTATTTTATTTTCAGTCTATGGTCCATTGGAATTGTAAAATCCATTAGTTGACAAGTTCTTTTCCTCTTGTTAATTAATAAAAGATCTGGTCTGCTGGCCGGGATTGGGTAGTCAGTTTGTATCTCAAAATCCCAGAGAATTTTATGTGTCTCATTTTCTAGTACAGATTCTGGTCTGAGCACATACCATGTCAGCATAGTCAAATTTTAATCTCTTGGACAATTATTAGTGGATCACCTTTTCCACTCAGTCATGCCAAGTTTTGTATTCCTTTTGTGATTAACTGTTTCATTGCTGTCACCACACAATCCAAACTTATCTTTTGCATATTAGGAATTTTTCCTTTGACATCAATGAGTAAGAATTTTTTTTTTTAAATTCAGAGAAAAGAAAAAAGGCTGACACTGTGTTTGAAGTTAATCTTGTATTCTGGTCAAAGATAATTGTTGGAATACATACCTTTCCCAACAAGCACCAAGAATGTTATAGTTCACTAAAAGGAATATATATATATATATATATATATATATATATATATATATATATATATATATAGCTATCCCAGAAGTTGCGCACCATCCTAGTTTTCCAAAAAGATCTTTATTGGTTTCAAAAACGCTATTATTGAGAATAATCATGACAAATGCTGAAATTGTGCACCCTCTGCAATAAAGGTGTTTTTTGAAAACCAGGATGATGCAAACTTTGGGGACAACCTGTATATATATATATATATACACACACACACACACACACACACACACACACACACACACACACTGTGGTAGCTTGACTTTTGTTGCTCCCGACAATCAATTTTTGATTTACATCGCTGTAAATTATTGTATAATGAATTATTTCATTTTCTTTCCTTGTTGGGAGCAGGTTACAATTACATTAATTTAAATCGGAAAAAAATGTCTTGATTTGTGTCAGCAGTGACTAAGTCAAGATATCACACACACACACACACACATTATATATATATATATATATATATGACTACTTGACACTATTCAGATCAATGCTTAATTGCTACCATTTAATAAAAAGAAATCTTGAAATGTATAGATTATAATTTTACAATAGTAAAAATTAATTGCAAATCCCTTTTTTTGGGACGACTTAAAAAATGATTTAAATAGATTATTAACTTCATCCAATTTTATATTCATGTATAGGTCAACCCTTGATTTATGGTTATGGAATTAATTTTTGGTTGTTCCTAGTCATTCTTATGTTTGAAATTCAAAGATCCTCAGGGAACTTTTATTATTATTATTATTATTAATTTTAATTATCTTCCAGATCATTATTCCTGGATAGTTAAGATGAAGAAGAAAGAAATATTAGTAAAAAATTAATAAGATTTAACAATGTTCTATCTAAGAAATTCAACCTTTTTGTTTTCATTAATTTTGAATAGCATTTCTATTCATCTTATTTCAGTTGCTTTTTATCAACATCTTCCAGATTGTTATTCTTGGAGGGTTAAGTAGGAGATGAAATAAAAAGAAATATTGGTTGATGCTAATTTTCTGCCTAAAAGTTCAACCTATATATATACATATATATAATACATACATACATATATATATAGAATGGATAGCAAATATGAAAAGGGTTTGTATATAAAATTTTCAATGCTAAATTAGCAGGTTTAAAACCTCAAATACAATATTATGGGATTATATTACAATCCTTTATCAAGTGTTTGTATAATGTGATGTGTGTGCACGTGATAGAATCTCTTTATATGAGACTTATATTAAAAAAACAAAACAAAAAAAAAACATGCTTAGGTATTAATGTACATGGTGTTCAGATGTAAAAAAACAAAAAAAAAGAGAATAGAAGAGTATTATCCCCGTACCCCACTTGTACAAGGTCAGGCACAAGGCCCTATTAACGTGGGACCACCTACAAGCCAAGACTCATTGGTGGCAGGTTTAAAAATTGCGTCTATCCCCTTGGCATTCCCCCTCAAGGGGGGGCGCCTCAGGCACTGGGCAATAAACCCAGCCCTACCCCTTTAAATCGATGGGGAAGGTGTTGCCTGCGGGATGGCCCCCTGGGATCGACAGTCGTGATTTTGACCCGAGGCGGGTGCGTACACCCGACCCAGAAGGGCATAAAGTATGGGATTAATTAGGGTCAGGTGGTAGGTAACACAAGAGAAATTTGTTGATATGTCTATACTTGAAAACTAATCACAAAGAATAAACTTGTAATCAACAGCAAAATACAAACAATTTTTAAAGGGAAAGAATGAAGAAGTTTCTAGTAACAATCCCTTTTGTATCTATTTTTCTTTTCTCATATCAACCGCATAAAACTATAACAATAACAACTGCACCAAACAATACCTGCCTGATTTTTATTTCATCATTTGTTACCATGCCTCTCTGCTAATCAAAGCATGTGAAACAATCTCAATCTTTTTAAGTAGAAATCCATAAAGGTGGTGCCAAATATAGCTCAGCTCCACTAGCATTCCCATTTTTTGGGGCACATCAGGCAAATTTTTTTACCCCTGATAAGGAGTAGGTGCTCATTGATTAATATCTTACCTGACACATGAATGTACAACTTAAGGGGAAATGGGTTTGAAAATTTCCCAAACCAATCTTTGTTTTGTTTTGAATTCGGATTGAACCCCACTTATGGACACAGGGTGAAGAAATTTGTATTTATTTCAGTAGCCTTACAGCTGTATGTGTGTGTGTGTGTGTGTATATATATATATATATATATATATATATACACATATATAAATTGGCGGAGTGGCCTATTGTTGATATCAGCTGTACATCAAGGAAGTCTATCCCCTTTTTGTTAGCGCTAGACCAGGGAGAATTTTTAGCTGAGGTGGAGCGCCACACCTACCATCAGCTCCCCACTTTACCGCACAGATCAGTTACCCAAATTGTGCAACTCATATGCTGAGTTGGTGGGACCGGTATTGAAACAGGAACCTACCGAGCTAAACTGGCCCCTTTATATATATATATATATATATACACACACACACACACACAATTATAATCAAAATTTACTGCTATAAACAGTATAAATCAGTAAAATATAGTGCTCTATGTACAAGGATGCAGAGCAATATCATATTTCAATTATAAAACAAAATAAGGTAAAACTTCTGACAACCAAATTTCATGTACACGATCTTCAGGTGAGATTGTATCCTCACATCTGAAGTCAGAACAGACCTAAGACATGTGGATAACAAGATTGGCTGTGTGAAAATCAGAGTTGGTGTTTGATTTTACCCTATTTTATAAATATGTTAGGAAGAAATGAATATAAATCTGACAGTATATAAATGTGAAAAATAAGAGTTGTGAATCTAATTTATTAATATTTGAAAATTTAGTCGATGTTTAAAACATTTTGATCATTAAATAGATATTAGATAATCTTCATCAGGACATTCAAATATTGCCTGGTGACATGGGCATATTCATTTCCCCCTTTAATCAATTACCCCCCCCCATATATATATATATATATATATATATATAATAAAAAAAAAATAGAAAGACATGAAGTATTCCAAAAGTATACTTCATGTTTTTCTATTTTTTTCTACAAACTGTTGGATTTAATTCCCTATTTTACTCCCATATATTATATATATATATATATATATATATATTATGTAGATAATATGGATGCTATATTTGTTAGTTAGTACTTAATATCATTGATAGAGCATTTATATTTAACTTAAGGTAGTGTGGACATGGAGTCAATGGTGCCTGGTTACTGATAATTTCTTATCTATACGATCTTCAGATCAAAACATTTTGGCTTGAAGATCGCATAGGCGAGAAATTGTCAGTTGACTATGTCCATGCTACTTTAACTTATATATACATGTGTGTGTGTGTTTGTGTGTGTATGTACAAAGTACTCAAGTAAAATCAAATTAATTAATGATCAGTTTTTAAAAAACTACAAATGCTCAATATCAAAGTGAGAGAGCAATCCAATTAAAGGATACAAACTTTTAAAATATGCTACTCAGAGTTTCATGCCCTTTGATGATTCACCAGTTATGCTTATATATATATATATATATATATATATATTCTGTTTTTTGCTAACGGTATTTTCCCCCGTCTTATTTTTGTTGATGACCAATCCACGTGCGGTCGATGCATGATATTGCGAGGGTCCTCACATCAGTGAGGTAGGGCCGGTGTTGCTTTTTAAACCGTCGAGAGGAAGGTCCCGAAACGGTTTGCACATTCTCTCCTGATGAGCCCATGCATTTGTAAACATCCTTTGTTTTTTCAATATATCATATTCACACTGTCGGATTAATTTCCATTTTATTTTCACATATATATATATATATATATATATATATGAGATAACATATGCACTCTCCTCTCTGAACATAAGTGAGGTCACTAGACCTATACTAGAGGTAGGTGATAAAGCAAAATTTTATTTTCATGCCTGCAGTTTGATACCAGCTCAATCTGCTATGTTTAGGAAACTCAATAATTCTTAATTTCACCTTAAAGCACAATTTTTTAAATTCTGACCCTCCATTACAAAGACAATGCTTTCATTAACAGCTGCCATTTGATTCAGGGTGTGCGTGTGTGTGTGTGATAGTCCTATACATATAATAATACTGTTAATGTAGGGATCTCCTTCCCCTGACAGGGATATGCATGCAGGGTTTGGAGACCACTTGTGAATTTCCTATTCCCTTGTTACTCCTACCATAAATTCACTACAGGTGAATTCACTGGATGGAGCCGGTTCGACTAACCCAGGGTGAATGCTGTCACAGTAACAGAACAGGGAAACTGTTAATGTAACACCTATTTTCAAAGGAGGTTTTATGATTATAGAATTGTGGTTTCCAAAGTCTCTGTGTGGCTCCAATGTATACCATATTAGACCCACATCTAGTTTTTACTGTTATTTGATGAATAATATTTTTAGTAATATATATTTCAATTTTTGGTCAATTCAGATCTGCTGGACCCAGGAATTATTCATTTCAAAAGGACACATTTTCACAACAACCATGGTGACTTACATTTTTTCTTTTACTCAAAATAAATATGTAGTTTTCTTTTTAAATACAGATTTTTTTTAACATAAAAGACTAAAATTTTAAAATTCAATCCAGTATGAAACACTAAGCTACTCTAAATTAATGTAATTGAATTAAGAAATTTTCATTTTATTATGAAATAAATGCCTGTAAATTAATTGTTATATATATATATATACTTGGGCAGCATTTTTTCTTTTATTCATACTGTGTTAAACAAGACAGACATTTCATGTCTGATGAGTTTCTTTTCAATCTTTTCTGGCCAATTTCTTAATATTGGGGTGGAGTGTGTTGATTAGTCCACCAAAGTTTTTATCCCTAGCACTTTCAGCACTCTGAAGTGCCATCATCAGGAGTAGATACAATTGAGTTGGTTCCTGGTTATTTTTAAACAAAAGGTGGTTAATTAATTGTTAGATTGTTTTGTCTTGTTTTATAAATTTTCATCTTTTATGTTTAAAAAATCCACTTTTAAAAGACAAAAAAAAAAGGGAAAGTACAAATTTATTTATTTTCTATAAAATAAAAAAAAAAAAAAATGATTAACTCACTGTGATGTGTCAGATAGTGTAGTTTGAATGTCCCTCCCATCCCCAAGAAGAAATGATTTTGGATCAAACAGATTTAAATTGACCATGTATTTTAACAACCTCAAATTTTCAACAGAGAAGTCAATATCATTTTCTATAGATGATGACTTCTCTTTATATCACCCATTTATGGTTCTATCATATTTGGCATTTAAATATTTCGTTATTTGTTCAAATCAGATGGAAAATTACATGTAAAATTGTAAAATTACATCTTGGAATAATATAATATTGTTCTTTCATATTCTTCTGCATCAATTAAGTACTATGAAAAAAAAAAAAAAAAAAAAAAAAATTAGTGTTTTTAAAAAAAACAAATAAATTAATAATGATAATGATAATAATAATGTGGATATACCACAGTATGATATTTTAACTATTACAATGTTTGATACAAAGACTTTAAGTGCTATTGCAAAAAAGTTCAATATGTAAAAGTATAATAATCTTGATTTAACTCTCTCTCTCTCTCCATTCTACTGAAACAGATTAGTACTATTGCTTCCACTCACACTCTCAATCTTTGTTGTACCTCTGTGTGTCATACTTTAAAACCAACACTCCCTCCCCTAACTCCCCAACCATGAAGTTTCTCCTGTGGGGGGAGGTGTATGTGCGTTAAAGGGTGACACATGTAGGTAGGCACTAGCTAATTAATATATAAATAATAATAATAATAACTATCTTTTAAACGTTGATTAACCAAAAAAATCATACAAAGATTTAAGAAAATATATATATGGCAGCACTTGGACATTGACGCATAGATTTAAAAAGAAAAAAAAAAAGAAAGATGGTTTTCCTTTAAACAGCCTTGGTTATTTTCTCTTATAGTTCATCATGTCTCAGCATTCCTTGAGGTTGTGTGTATTTTCCCATAAAGAGAATCATCCCAGAAAATTTGTCAACAATAAGAAACATGAAAGGGTGATTGACAGTGAAGGTGACAGGGAAGGCAGCACTTCTTTTTTGAATGGTGTGAGCTGTTGCTGCCGCTGCCGACGTACCCGCTTCGTCTACCTCAACGTAAGCTTTGTGCTTCACGTTGGTCAAATGCAATTTTTCAGACTGGGAAACGATTCCAGACAAATCTGCCATTACAGGACTGAAAGCATCGGTTATTCCAAGTTCCATGAGAATGTCGTTGAGGTCGAAATTAGAAACGTACTTGAATTTCGGTAGCGTGAGAGACACTCTTGGTAGCCGTTCCTTTTTGGCCACCACTTTGCGGATTAGTCGAGGAGTCAAGTTATTTTCTACGGTTTCGATTCCCTCGACATCATCAGGAAGGAGTATAAACATGCTGACACGGTCACCAATATAGGGCAATTCGATACTTCGGAAACCGGAAGCTTCATCTTCATAGACAGCAAATCGTTCTTCAATGTACATCATATCAATGACACGGGTTTGTTTTTTGTTACTGTGAAACATTTTTTTGCTTGTTAGGGCCTTGTCAAAAGCAAAATTCCAATGTCCTTGGAAATAGATAGCGCTGACCAGTACTGCAGCCGTGTCCGCACTAAGGTCCTTAGCTCGGAGGAAATGTTTTAACAGCCCTCCGGTAGAGTCTGAAACATGAGCATTAATGTCATTAGCTGTTTTCTCAGTGTTACTGAAATTCGAGACAGTCACTTCTGAGAAGTAATACTTGTTGATATGGGTCGTATAATTCTGGGTAACGTTAAAATTTTGATTGATAAAAAAACTGTTTACAAACCTCAAGATATAACGAGTATCTAACTTTTTAAACGTCTCTAAATATTCTTGGTAGAGTTCATGAAACGAGTCGTCCTCTGGTGAGATCCGATTCAGCAACTTGTGCAGTTGTTCGGCCGTGCGCCCTCGTGCGCCCATTTCGACCATGGAGATACTAGTTCCAATGCTGAACGGAGAAAAGAGAATGTTGCCATTATTTGTGTTGCACAGCTTCTTGTAGAGCTTCAAGGAGAGTTCCATGAGCGGTTCGGACAGATCGTGTTTTAGTTGTTGTTCTTGGTCATACAACGCCCATGTTTTACTTGCACATGAAGCCATAATTAGGCCAACAAGAAATGAAAAGGCGCTTCTCATCTTGATTAGCAGCACAAACAATGCTACAAAAAAGTGTAAAAGAAAAAAAAAAGAGGGAAGAGTTGCTGTAAGTTTTCATTTACTAAAAGGGCATTAATAAATAAATGAATAAATAAAGAATCTCCTAAAAAACCAACAAACCCCCACTCCCAAACATTGGTTGGGTAATTTTATGCCAAAGTCAGTTTAAAATATGCTCCTTAATAGTAAAAAAGTAAAGTCATCGGGGCGGCCTAAAGTCGGTATCGGCCAGTCAGCGAGGGAGTCTATCCCCTTTTCAATACCAAGGAGATTGTTTTAGCATCTGAGTGGAGCGCCACACCTACCATCAGCTCCTTACTTTACTGCACAGATCCCTGTGCTACTCATACGCTGAGTTGGCGGGGACCGGTATCGAACTAGGAACCTTGTGGTTTCTAGCCGAACGCTCTACCGACTGAGCTAACCCGGCCCCTAGGATTAAAATGCATCTTTACAATCATTTTAAATTATGGTCAAGTCACACTGAAATCACCAGTTCCTACTAGATCACTGAAGTTAAGCAGTAATGAGCCTCTTCAATACTTAATCGGGTGGCCACTTAAGCAACAGCAGGTACTGTAATCAACCTGAATCCTTTGTTAATCAAAAGGACTTGATTTGGCATTAAATGACCAGAGAAGGGTTAATAAGTTAACTAGAGATGAGCCTGTTCAATACCTAATTGGGTGACCATGTAAGCAACAGCAGGTGCTGTAAGCAACCTAAGTCCTTTGTTTATCAAAGGGATTTGATTCGGCATTAAATGACCTGAAAAGGGTGGATATGCCATAAAATAACCAACCAATTATTTTTAAACAGGTAAACACTTCAATACTTAGTTGCAACATCAATGTTTTAAGAGACAATGTATTAATGTAATTCAAAATCATTTTAAACATTATCTCAAGTATATCTATTCGATTCATAGATGGAAACCCTAACAGGTATAACCAGGGAGTAATGGTAAGGAAGGGGCAACTCCATATTTCCTAGAGCCCCAGCACTGGAACTTCACCACTGAATGCAGTTTAGTGTCATACTCAGGATAGAAAATGTTGGTGACATGAAACTTACTATAAATGCAGGAATAGCCATTGCTTTTGGTAAGGCCTCTTGACGGCATCCAGTGTCTGCACAAATGCAGAAATGACTGAAACGTTATTGATACTATTCATGTAATTATTTTACCTCTAAAAGAATCTTTAAAAATTAAATCATTTTCTAAAATTTCTGGTTGTATTATGTAATTATTTTAGCACAAAAAAAAAAAAAAAAAAAAAAGAAATGTAGTTAATGACAGACTTTCGGACTATTCTTATACATTACCAGACACACAACATTTTTATGGGCGGGCTATTCTGGACAAGAACCAAATTATTTTTAATCATAAAAAAAGTGGAGGTATTTTGTCTTAATTTTTGTCTCATTTTTCTTCCCCAGTAAATTTAAAACATCTCACACCAATTTTTTTTTTTTACATCACCCACCGGCATTTCAATTGCTATTGTATAGTAGCAGAAGGTTGATAAAAAATTTACCAAACTCTAAAGAGACTAAAGCAGAACATTTTATACCTTTAAACAACTTAAGTTATTAATTAGAATATAAATTAAAAACAAACAAATAAGACTCCCCATGATATATTTTACTTCAACCACCTCGTTAAATTTTTCTCCGTCTCGTCTCGCCGGGTAAAAAAACAACAAACAACATGTATTGATGATAAAAATATATAAATACGTGGTTCCATTTAAAAATTTTTTTACCTTATTTCATATGCAAATTTTCATTTTCGAGAAAAACAAAAAAACCCACAAATTCCGGAAATATGATAATATTTAATATTCAATATTTATATTTATTTATTTAATAAAGAATATTAAATATGATATTTACAGGATTTGTGATTTTTTGGTAAATGAAAATTTACATATAAAATAAGGTAAAAAACAAAAAAAATGGAACTTACTATTTTTTAAATTAAATTTTTTTTTTAAATAAAAAAAAAATTAAAAATTCAATAAGAAATATAATGAATTGAAATTGAAATATAATAAAGTTTATTAGATCTTAAATTTATTGTATTTATTTTGTATTGAATTCAAAAAAATTTTTTAGATTACAAAGAAGAACTAATTAAATTTCCTACAATTTTGGGGAAAATTATTCGATGGATTAATTGCAAATATACACACATTTTATTCAGCATAATCAAAAATATTACGACGGAAAATATTTGTCTAAAAGTTTTCAATTCATTATTTATTTGTAAACAAATTGATATTTATATTAAGAAAAAGGGTTTTTTCTCCTTCGTACATTAAAGTACGAAAGAGCTTCGTTTTAATCATTTATTTTAAAATATTATTTCTATGGAAAAAATATTTGACAGATTTCAATAATCAAATAGCGAGAGAAAAATATCGATAAAATAAATATGAGCTTGTTTGTTGTTTCTTCTTAAAAAATAATAACATACTTATATATCAGATTCTGTACCATAAAAATACTATTTTCTTAATGTTTAGGATAAATTAATACGAGGAACGAACATTTAAAAAAATAAAAAACAACTTATACAAGAAAATTGTTTGGTGACAAAATCGAAAAATAAATAAACAAGAAAGATTCTGACAAACCTTGAACAGTCTTCAAAAATGGTGAGGAGAACGTTTCCTCTTAAAAAAAAACTACTATTAACTAACTTAGCCCTTCCCACAGAAATTCCCCCTTTTTCCTTTTCTTTTTTTTGGCTTTTCTCAGCTACCACTTGTACTTCTTTCTGAATCTTTTCAATTCTCACGACCCTAAAGCCATTGATTTATTTAGGCAGAATTCTGTGTATCCGGTTCACGTGTCTTTCAAGAAAGGGAAACAATATGGTTGAGTCGAGAAAGAAGCAGACGTTTTCTAGAAAGAGTTAACTCCCTTGGTACATGGAAAATTCTTTCTATTTCTATATAGGTTTGGTTTATTTTACGGCATATCAACCCATTTCGGGACATTTAATAAAAGTTTCTATATTTCAAATACTCAATATCTTCAAATTGCAATAAATAATTTTCATTAATTTAATTTGGTTTGATTCAGTTTGATTTGTAATATTGGTATAATAACCCTGTGTGTTATTTAATGCCACACCCCCCCCAAAAAAAAAAAAACAAAAAAACAAACAAAAAAACTGTTACTGAATAACAGAGTGTGACTGTGAGATAAAAGCTGGTACTCAAGTTTCCTTAACTTTTTGAGGATGTATTTTATATCTGATTCATAATTTTCGATATATTTGTATTTCTCTCAAGACGGATAAAGTGTCATCCATGTTAGTATTAATAATGAATAATAATGACATTTATTGTGTACAGTGCTCAGGTGCACCACAGTTCATCAACGTCTCATGTCAAGTACACAGAATAATGTATTGGTGTCAGGAACATGAACAGTTTACAGTAGTAATATGCATGTATGTGTGCGCGTGTGTGCATATGTGTGTGGAGAGGGGCATCAGGTATAGTGTTGGTGGACTACAGGAAGCATGGAGGCTTTGAAAGATTCAGTGTTCCGGCAGCCTACAACAAACGCGGGCAGCTTATTCCATGCCTCCGCAATTCTGAGCGTGAAGAAATGTTTCCGAAAGTCACGTGAGCAGTGCTGTTTTCTGACTTTGTAGGCATGCCCACGTGTGTTAGAAAGATGGAGATCAAAAAGGTGCTCAAGGTTACTGTTGTTAAGATGATTAATGACCTTATGAGCGTTTACTAGGTCAGTTGCCAGACGCCGAAGTTTCAACGAATCCATTCCCAGGGCAGCGAGACGTTCAGAGTATGGTAGATGCCTGATGGAGGGTATTCGTTTGGTTGCACGTCTCTGTACAGTTTTTAGGAGGTTAATATTCTGAGAAAGATAGGGGTTCCAGACTGGTGATGCAAATTCCAAGTGTGGCCGCACCATACGTACAGCTTTAAATAGATAGCCGGTGAGCGGCTGACAAAGGTCTTGTTGAGTGACGCCAGGACACCCTCGGCCTTTTTGACAATTTTAGAGATGTGTTTCGTCCAACGTAAATCACTGCTGACAGTAATACCCAGATCACGTTCACAAGAAGATTCCTTGATATTAGTGTTGTGGAGGGAGTATATGTATGATGGGTTTTTCCTCCGAAAATGCATGGTGGTGCAGATTCTTCATATTATTTGCGTTGAAATATTTCTTTCTGATTGGAGTGAAAACTCCACACGCGCACACATACATGCATATTACTACTGTAAACTGTTCATGTTCCTGACACTAATACATTATTCTGTGTACTTGACATGAGACTTTGATGAGTTGTGGTGCACCTGAGCACTGTACACAATAAATTTCATTATTATTATTATTTATGAAAAAATGTTTGACAGTGCAGGGTGTTTGACATGTCCCGCACCATGGTTATTTCGATATAGGATCGTCACTTTTTCCTTTAATTAAAAATCAAAATGAAAAGAAAATTCGAATCTATGTTTTCTACTTAAAATTAATTCAAAAAACTGTAAGTAACAAATGAATAGGAACTTGGTATTGAATCACGTTTTTTTCTTAACTCAGAAAGGTGCTTAAATATTGGCTTGTAGAGCAGGATAGGACCTAAAACTAATAAGTAATGGACATGCATGCCGAAAAAAAGGGAGGGGTCCTCTTAAAAACATTGTGATATTGTAAAAAATATCTGATACCTCAAAAGGTGGCGGCTTCATTCCTAAAATGAGGTAACCAAGTGAGTACATGGTGCTATTAGTATTTTTGTAATTTAACCATTGTAGTTCTTTTTGATAATAACAAAATAAATAATATCCTAATCAATTATTATTCTGATAACTCCATTGCAATCTATAAGATTTTCATATGCCACAGTTGAATGAGTCGTATATCTTTATTGGATTATAAAATGACTCGATTAGTTAAGTTTAAAGTTAATAGAAACAATGACATCGTGCCATGCATTAAAAATAAAATAGTTTCGACGTATCACATCTCTTCAGTGCGGTTAGACTTAACAGGCTGCCCCCGAAACGACCGATTTTTCATCAGTCAGATCCTCTAACCACTGGCTCAGCCCAACCCACTAGCGGAAGAGAATTTTACTGATAAATACATACATATGTAAAGACTGCCTAAGAGGGTTCAATCCGTTTTTTTTTTTTACAATTTGTTGAATTTTTTTTCGGTATACTTTTAATTCTAATTTATCATTAGTTCTAATTGGTAAAATATCCAGGAAGCATAAAGAATTTTTAATTTCATTTTTATTTCATAGCTGAAATATGGGTAATTCCATGTCAAATCATCCAGGCCATGTCACCCACCCCTTCAGTTTTTCTGAAATTTTGTCCAAGTGTGGATTATATGTTCAATATATGTGAAATAACAATAGAATTTTTTTTTGTCATAGATGCAGTGCCACATCGGGATATTGATCAGGCTATGAAAAAATCAGATTTTTTTAAATAGCATTTTTGGGTTCCTTGGACAAAAATGCTTTTATAAACCAATTTTTAGTAGTAGGGAAGCTCTAGAACTCATTTTACAGACAAAAATAGATTACAAAAAGTCGCCATTTTTCGAGAACCCCACCAAATTTGGAGAGCTAAAAATCGACATAACTCCACCAATTTTGGAATTGGACGCACAAATTTTGGGGATTGGATAACGTTAACATGGTCCACACTTGGAAAAAATTTCAGAAAAATTGAAGGAGTACAACCATTTTATCTTTTTCTTGATAATTTGACACGAAATTACCCATATATGATTGTTTTACTTTGTTTAATCTATTAGGGATGTCTGTGGGGATTGAAATAGAAATAAAATAAAATAAAATAAAATAACTATCTCCAAGGAGCCCTCAGACAGGAAGAGCCCTCTGGGTATGCGCATAAAAAAAGAACCACTTCCTACCACCAAGAAAATCCCTCGGTCTTCAAACTCTGACCTTGACTGGGAACACACGTAGTTGACTGGCTCGGGAGAAAATCTCCTCTCCAAGAAATAACTATGAACCTAGGAATAAACTCTGATCCTAAAAGTATCTTTTGTCTTTGTCTTTTCATTCCTTTAATTTCTTTTCAGCCTGACAAACCCACAAGAAGGAAGAACCAAATTTAATGGGGTTTAAAAGAAACAACCTACGAGAATGCACAAAAAACGACCAAAAAAGGCCATAAACCCGCATAAAACAACAACTAACATACCCCATATATCTGATATTTTAATGTTTTAATCATTTACCCTAAAAATATTCCGCCCTGTCGGTGGGGCGTTAGAATGCACCGACTGCACCTCTGCAGAGGGGTAAGACTCACCCAATGGGGCCACCTGTTGGCCGTGGGTGGCGACCCGTGATGCTTAAGGATAGAGCCCAGGTGGATGAGCAGTTCATGACTTGCAATACTCTACTTTGGCCCTATCTTGGGCTAGACGGGCGGTCGGAGAGGCCCCCTTCGACCAATCGGCTGGTCACGTCAAGCCGTAGCACCTATATGATTTTCCCAACCCTATTGCCCTTATGGCAAGCCCCAACCCCTTTTTATCATATGGGTGCTAGAAGGCGGTGACTGAGGGTCTACATGTCCTGGGAATGACGTTAAACTCTATTTGATGGTGAAGTTCCAGTTTTGGATGTTTGGGGAAATGTAGAGCACCCCTTCATCACTATTACTCCCTGGTCCACTCTGACCCGGAGTGGTAGTACCTGTTAGGGTCCCATCTATGGGTTAAATAGAAAAATGTATTTATAAAAAAATTGTATTATCCATTAAGAATTGATTTATTTCAAAACTTTATCGGTATTAAATGACCCAATGAGGTTGATATGCCGTAAAACCAAACCAAACCAAACCAAACCAAACCTAAAAATATTAAAACGTCAGGTATCCTGACAGATTAAACAAGACAAAACCAAAATTTCCTGAGTATGATATCTTAGGCTAATTTTCTATAACTGTAATCATTACACCATACACTTCCAAATATGATCCCAACGCTACTAGCACTATGTAAAATGCAAACAGTCTCGTCCAGGATGTGACCTTGTTCCGGCGTATCCATTTTATACGACGATAACCATTAAACCACGCGCCTCCAAATATGATGATATATATACATATTTACTTAGGCTTCTACACAGGTAGGATGTGGCAAAAGGGCAATTTCTTAAGCAGAGTTTAGCAGGTTTTAATTCAGAGTTTTCCTTTCCCTAAACTGGATAACTAGCCAAGGTTAAAGAGCCTAGTCTGCCCTACTATTAACCACAAGGGTGCACGCACTATATGAAAGGCAAACAGGATTTGAACTCATTTCGCCGTATCCATTTCCACAAAGGTAACCATTACACACACGCTCTCCTATATAAGGCCTTTACATACAAAAAGTGATGTGTGTATGAAAACAGTTAAAATCCCCTTTCTGTAAGTGAAAACAGCCTAATGGTTAAGGTGTCGGACTGGCACCCAACTGATCGGATTTCAATTCCGGTTGTAGGTAGCTTACAAATGTCTAGCCACACTGAAGAGACTTGATAAGTCGAAACACGTGTCTGTGGATGACTCTATATATATATAATTTAAAAATAATAATAATAAGACCATTGTAATGGTAAAATACACCTCCATGTATGTATACATATATACACATTCTATTGGCTTTAACCAAAAAAAAAAAACTTTAGACATACATTATTAAAACCACATTTAATCACTACAGACTCTATAATAATATAGACAATCCTCATCATTGCCGTAAACCTTTAAAAGAATAGCACAAAGCGGATTTCTAACAATGTTTATATTTTGATCCTTTGAAAAAAATGCAACTTCCGCTCTTTTTGAATTTTGAATTTCAAACCAGCGTTCTTCGACTGCGGATCTATAATCAACCGTTTATCGCGAAAAGACACACACGGGAAATGGACTGCAATTAATCAATATCTTAATTAATCCAGTGATTTATGGTGGTTTAGTATAGGGTTGTTTGATATATTCGTTGTGAGTCACCAGTTTAATGTTAAAATTCATGCAATATTATACAAACATAAAAAGACACCATAAAACATTCAATTAATGTAGGCACATGGCATAAATAACAAAACTCAGTTTTAAAACAAACAACTTGTATTGAGAAAAGGTTTACAAAAAGGTAATGTAAATACCGAGTAAAGTTCTTTCATCAGCCTTTTGTACAAAAGTAATTTTTGTAAAGTTCATTATAACATGTAAGAAAAAGATGTTATAAGTTTTTGAAGTGAGAAAGAAAGAGTAAGAATTCAAAGTCACAAAACAGTCAGGCGCAAGTAAATTGCTGATCTCTTAAATGGCTGGTTAGAGAGAGATAGAAAGATATAAATGCTCATACCTTCTTATAAGAGAATGTGATTTTATCTTACGTTAGAGTGACGTGGATTTAGTTAGACGAATAATTTCTTTCTGGTTAGGGTCTGAAAACTCCGCTATTTATAAGAAAAAGTAGGCTCCAAATTGAATCTGTTTTGTAAATTCCTTTTTGGCGAACGTCTCTGATTAGTCAAAAATGTACAAATTTTTATTTCAATTTTTCTTTTTTTTACTAGGCTGCGCAATCCCTTGTGCAAAACCATTAATTTTTATCACTTTACCTTTGTTCGTCGTAGTAAGAACTTCCTGTTACACTACAAATTTAACCCTGAAGATCCTTATGGTGAAACTCGAGTAGGTTATTACCGTGTACCTCTATGATAATATATATATATATTATATATATATATATATATATATATAATATAACTCATTGAAAGGCAGCTGGTATGTGTCTGGCATGAAAACTCAATTAAATCTAACTTTCACTAAAGTAAAAAAATATATTATACATTTTCTAATATAAAACAATTTCGACACTTTGTAGATCTAATACGAGACTATCTACGTACCATCTTTCGTTTATTTCACACACACACACACACACACACACACACATGTTGCGTAGAATAAATGAAAGTTGATATTTACCAGGGAATTATGTAACTAGACAATGAAGGAAATGAGAAAAATAACTACATATAAAATTGATGTTTTTTTTCCTCATTATGCTAAGGAATTATTGCTGCATCTTCATGTGCATATATATATATATATATATATATATATATATATATATATATATATATATATTTTCATTTTTCATAAATTTCGAACAATTCTAAGAGCGCTAATGTTCCATTCAAAACACTTTTTTAAACAAACTGATCAACAAAAAACTATCACAGTCTCCTTATTATTCTGTGATACATTTTACTTTTCCTTATATCAACAAAAGCCCTGAAGAAGATCTACTAAACAGATTGAAACACTGCAGCGTGGCTGAATAAATATCACTCATTTTATTTGAACCTGTGTTTTTTTCAAATTTTTACACTATATTACATACCGTCGGATTCATTCCATTTTTCTCTTCACACACACACACACACACACACACACACACACACACACACACACACACACACACACATATATATATAATATATATATATATATATATATATATATATATATATATATATAACATAGATAGATAGATAGATAGACAGATAGATAGATAGATAGATAGATAGATAGATAAGAGTAAACAGAGATAGATACATAGATATAAGTAGACCAAAATAGCTAGATATGAGTATACTAGGTACCACCAATTTTCCCTGTGAAATTTATCCCCTTATATTTAACACAATGAAACTTGAATAAATCTTTATATTATCTTGAAAAAATTTTGTCCATTCGAAAGAAGAAATATTAAAAAAATTCCTGATGATTAAAAAAAAAAATTTAGCTCATGGAAATAATGAAAATTATAAACACAAAGCAATGTTTACATTTTTGCACCGTTAAATCAATTGAAATTTAACGTAGCCAAAAACAAGTTATAACTAGTGGCTTTTAAAAAAATTCTATGAAAAATCAATTAATGATCCGATTTACACGAAAATTTCCATAATTACTTACCTTTGGATGAAAATATGTCTGAAATAGTTTTTTTTCTAAAATATATTAGGGGAAATATCTAATCCCTTCCTCTATTTTATTTTATGAAATATCAAAAAATGAACCGATAAAAAACGATTTTGACTCTTTTTTCTATAAAGATAAGAGTTTTAATAATTATATCAGAAGATTTTTATGTCTCAATGCCAAAGTTTTTTTTAGTAAAAGAACCATGAATACAGAATTCTGCTAAAAAATATCAATAAAGAAACTGACCGTGTTGTAAATAAACGGACTGTTTTATTTATTTTTCACGATAATGATGAGTAATTTTTCCCCAATCAGATAATTTGAACTTTGAATTAACAGTTTTTCTTTGTAACAACTCTTTATGTTCGTTATTTCTTTTTTGCAAGATTTAAAAAAATAGTCACAAAATATTTACGTTTCTTCCTTCAATATGGCCCAAACTGATCAGAGTGTCCTGTAGAGTGAACTATAGAGTGTCCGGCTGGGAACCTCGATGTTCCTGATTCGATTCCGTCCCTCACCAACTCAGCGTATGAGTAGCTCATGGATATGCGCGGTAAAGTGAGGAGCTGATAGTAGGAGTGGCACTCCGTCTCAGACGCTCAAACAATCTCCTTGGTCTAGCGCTAGTGAAAAGGGGATATACTCCCTCATTGTCTGACTGATACCGACTTTAGGCCAACAACTTTACTTACTTTTACTTATAAACACAATGTTCAGGCCACTGTATCCTTTGGCATTGTTTAGATGTTTTTTTTATTTACCTTTAAAGTCATCATCAGACGATGACCCTGAGGTAAAGCGTGGCTATCGTCTGATGATGTCTTTAGTTTAAGGCAGAGGTCACCAAACTACGGCCCACGGGCCGGATGTTAAGTATTTGGCCGCCATCCTTGGCTAGTTGTAAAAGAACTTAAAGTAAATAAGTAAGTGAGTCAATAAGTCCTTGTGGTATAGTGTCCTTTAGGTCCGACGTCCTAGAAGGTCCAAGTGTCAATGAGCTAAGATTAGAATCAGGCCAGTATAAATACACCAACATCAGCAGCAGCACTGCCAGTGATTGGATAAGAAGGCTGGTCACATGGGAGTCGACGAGTTTATAAGTAGAAGTGACCATTTGCCTCATGCTTTATATCCACAAAAATTCCAACACCGGATCCGGCCTGCAAAGGCATTTTATCAAGCCCGCCGACGGTACTTGAATTTCTAAACCTTTCTGCCAATGTTGCGTTCTTTGATAATGTTTTGAAAATAAATATGTTGGTTAAATTCGTTTTTGTGCATTTTATGTCACTCACCCATGAATATAACATGGAAAGATACATTTTGTTTTACATCTTTTTCTCAAAGCTTTCGTTCTGGTTAGCAAGTATTGAACACAATGATAATGTGGCCCGTACTCGTTATTTGTTCAATTATCCGACCCACCGTGAAAAAAAGTTTGATGATCCCTGGTCTAAGGTAAACAGGGAACACACTCATCTTTATAGTGGTATGTATAAACACAACGTTCCCTAACCTAGGCCAGAGGATACAGCTCTCGAAACGTTTTTTTAAACATACCAAAATAAAGATGTGGACAACAGTTCAAAAAATCAAAATTATTCACATCAATCCTCATCTCATAAATACTATTAAGAATTCTGGGGTATGGGGATTATCGTCCTTTGTCTGCGAGCCTCTGTTTCAAACCAACCAATCATGAGCCAGCATACTTTGGCAGCAAAGCCGAATAAGCAAACTCATGCCACCTCTTCTGATCCAGCTTTCACCGGAGACAGACCTAAATAAGGGTCGCTCCTATACTTCAACAGACAACCAGAATCGGAGTCGGACGCAAGCAGAAGTCCATTATATCCGAACTATATCAGAAGGCCGTAACAAAGGGCTCCGTCAATACCCCATATATCAGGATACACCAGTTAAGTGACAAATATTATTATTTGCGCGAACGAAACTAAAGTTTGCAACTTTGTTATTCTGTAATACAAGTCTTTTATTCATATTCTAATTGTTCGTTTTACTTCTTTGACTCTTAACCTGTCTGCCACACTTGTGGTTAACTCCTTTACAAACTTTGGAGTATTGCCGCTAGTGTTCTTTTCTTTATAATACAGACAAATAAGAAGTTTATAGTATAGTGCCAAAAAAAAAAAAAAGAAAAAAAAAGATTATGAAATATAAAAGTAGACTAACCAAGTTGCAAAAAGACTTAAAAATTGTCGACAATGTAATTTTAAAAGCCTGTATCAATGCCAAATCAATCGATCATAGATCAATAGAAAATGTTAGAGTGGATACCATTAAAAATATTGACCTTAAAGGTCATTTCAAAGTCAACAAAAGGTCACATGTCAAAGACAAACCTATTGATTAAAAAAAAATCAAAAATCAGATTCTTATGAAATTTTCAGAAGTTTTTCAGTCGTAGATGGAAATATTTTAAAACTGTTCTTTTTTCAAGAATCTTTTGTTTCATTCATTTAGGTATTTTCAAATAGATTTTTATTAAAAAAGAAAGAAAGATAGATTAACTATTTTTGGCACAAATGCACAATAGAGCGCAAGAGATAATATCATTAAATCGCATTTTACATATAAATAATATTAGATGTCGGAAACTCCTGAAGTGCCCTAAACCTAACCCTAACCCTAATCCTAACCCTAATCCATTCCCTAACCCTAACCCTAATCCTAAAGTCTCAAAGGTTTCGGGTATTTCCGTGAAATGTAATGCTTTTTATATGTAATCTAATGATATTATCTCTTGCGCGCTTTTCTGCATTAGTACTTTCTTTTTTAAAACTTAATTCAAACAAAGGAAATTTTAGAATAGAAAAGATTATATTTCTTATAAAGATAAGACCTTGAAAAATTCAAATCATTAAATTAAAAAAAAAAAAACCAAAAAAAAAAAACCAAAAAAAAAAAAAAAAACCAAAACACACAATGTTTGCAGAAAATCTGCCATAAAGTTTAAAATAAAAACTTGAATAAAAGTAAGTAATTTTAAAAGAATTCCATAGCATTTAACCACTCTAATAAATAAAATATATTGTAGAGAGTATTATATTATGAAAAAATATATTTTCAAACGAAAATTTAATTTTAAAAAGATTTGTTAAATGTTCTTATTTTAATTCCAATAATCTATAAAATATTTTGAAAATTTTCATGAGGCTTTGAATGCAAAGCGGACATTATTAAGTAAAATTATTTTTACTAATCATAAATGGAAATAAGCATATTTTTTAAATAGAATTTGAGTGCATATTTTTTTTTTAAATTATTGATTTGTAAATGTATTAGAGCTGATAGCTGATTCTTTTTGTGTCAACAGTCGCAACAACCTCATAGCGTTGACGCCCAGCGAAGAAGATATCTTGGCATTGATACAGTTCGAAGAATTGATATGTCGATACGTCAAAATATTTCTGATTTGGTTTGGTTTGTTTTAGGGCATATCAACTCTTTTCGGGTTATTTGATACAGAAACACGTTATTTTGATGAAAAAAATTCTATTTCAATTTCTTAATATCTTCAAATTGGTATAAATAATTTTCATTAACTTCATTTGGTTTGGTTTGGTTCGGATTGGTTTGTTTAATGGTATAATAATCCTGTGGGTTATTTAATGCCAAAAACTGTTAGAGTGTGAGATAAAAGTTGGTACTCAAGTTTTCTTTTACAGATGTAATTTTTGTAGATGTATTCCATGGATATATTCTATATCCGATTCATATTTTTTTGATATATTCTTATTTCTCTCAAGAAGGATAAAACGTCATTCATGTTAGTATTTTCTAACAGATCCCTAATATTATTTAAGTCGAAATATATTTTTCTGGCTGGAGCGAAAACTCCACACTCCATGAAGAAATTGTTTGACAGTGTAGAGTGTTTGGCATGTCCCGCAACGTGGCTGATCCTCCTTCTTGAACATAAAAGATTGTGTAAGTTTTGTATGGCCAATGCTCAACCGAGCCAGTATTACTTCTTCCTCTCGGGATTTTCCTATCGCGGCTTCCATTCTCCTACTGTTGGCTTAATTAATGATATTTTGTTCGGTGTACAACTATTCCAACGTTGTTGTCATTTTTACTAGATAAATTTTTTTCACAGGATCTTGAAGTTTCCTTAATTTCATGACATATTTTGCATCTGAATCGGCTTTGTCATTTCTCATTATTCCAACATGACTTGGGATCCAACACATCATAATTTCTTTTGACTCTTTTGAATTAAGTTTACATAGTAACTTGACTATTAATGAATTGTCAAGTGTTGTTTTTTTTTCGTGAATAGTACTGATAATGAATCAGAAAATATAATACATTTTGTGTTTGTATTTAATGAACTAATGCTAAATGCTAGATATCTGGGACATGCTTCAGCATTGAAGATTGAGGTTTCATTTGGAAGAAGTTTGTTGCTTATTTTATTGTGACATATTGCCATACTTCCTGTTGTGTTTTCATGTTTGGAGCCATCTGTATAGATGGCTTTATGGCTGGGATAATTTTAGAGTTCCTCTTGGGAATTGAGAGGATGTGTATTTGCCTTTTAGAATTTGCATAAGTCTAATATTAATTTTGGAGTTTGTATGGTCCAAGGTGCAATGTTTGGAGTGATATTGTGGTGTATTGTTGCTCGTTGTATTTTGATTCCTGGATAAGGGTTCCATTCAGAGCCTAAATGGATTTATAGCTTTTTATTTTTTTATACAGGATTTTATGTTGTGAGAAGAATGTAATTTGGTAGACTGGGTTAGATGGAAAGGATTTTAGTTTTGTGAAGCCTTGTAGCATTAGTTTTTTCCCGTTTAATGTTATGTGTTTCATTTGCTTCTGCAAACAAACTTTCAATTGGTAAGGTCTTGAAAACACCAAGCACAAGTCTTGGGCTTCCGTGGATTGTAGAATCGAGTATTAATAGATATGATTTCCATGCCGATCCGAGCAACATCATGACCAACTCTGAGTCAAAAAACTGACTGGGGTTGGTCATGATGGTGAGCTTGAACCAATTGAACAATTTGTTTGTGTTTAGGGCTGCAAACATTGGTCAGTGCAAGATTACACATTTTTAGCAAGGCAAAGAAAAGTCTGGAACCACTTTCTCCAAACCGATACGATGAAAAAATATATAAAAAAGTTATAGTTAAAAAAAAACACCGAAAGATCCAAGTTAATATGTAAAAATGCTGAATACACTAAATAGAGCAAAACTAGAAAACCTAACCGGCCCAGAAATTACCAACCCGTCTTTCGGGGTGAGGGTCCGGTGCGCTTCGGCCACTGGACCGGTGATGCTTTGGAGTTTCATGTAAGATGTGCCAAATACCGAGTCAAGATTTGGTTTCAGGCTGAGATGGAAACTATTTTTGTGATATTTCCCCAGATGCTTCGAAGAATGAGTCATCGTGTCTTAAACCTCAAAGGACCAGGCTACCACAGATCTACGGAAGAAGATACACAAGATAAGTATAAAGAAGATAAGTACATCTGTATACAACCACAGGTATACAGGTATACTCTTCAAAATACTACAATATACACAGATACGTATATTTAAAGAGCGGCTATACTGTAGCGAGATGGTGAATATCCTGAGTTTTGCGAGGACTACTATTAGAAAAGGAGAAAGAAGAAATAAGAAATAGTAAAGGGTTAAACAAAAAGTGATGAACACAAAACGGTTTGTCGGGAATTTGACCGGGGCGTGACCCCCCGAATGGAGAATTGAAAGCCAACCGGAAGTTTTAGGTGTTGACCGGAACCGGAAGTCACGTGGTGACGTGGAACGACGAAGAAAAATACCGGTCTCTTTTTGCTTTCTGAGGCCTAGGGGGACGGACGGGCCTCTGGTCCCTAGTGTGGGATACAGTAATTTAACAGTGCTCTCTCTCTCTCTTTCTCTCTGCCTTCCCTCCTCTCCGACACAACCCACGAGACGAGCCTAGCCTGGAAATAAAAGCTAAGCAGCTTGTGACGATATATTTTTCTCGCGTTGTACTTTTTTTTTATCGACAAGATGACCGCCACGTGCCGAACACCTTTTTAGTGTCGTGAATTTGGAGGCACGTTGACAAGACCCACTACACAATTATATCGCTATTAGAACGTTACATATATCCGTTTTGGTAACGTGAATATACCGCCACGTTACAATACAACAGTGACACAATCTCTCCATTTGATAAACATGGAAGACTTACTGGAAGGCATTTTTTTTTGGGGGAAAAAAAACCCTTGACTAGTAGAGAAGTTGGTCATGATGGTGAGCTTGAACCAGTTGAACAATTTGTGTCCAGGGCTGCAAACAGTGATCAGTGCAAGATTACACATATTCAACAAGACAAAGAAACGTTTCGAACCAGTTTCTCCAATATGTGATGCTTCTGATACAATTCGCCAACTACAAGGCTTAGAAGAAGGAATCTAATTGTCTTAAATCTTAATGGACTCGGCTACCTTCTATACAATTGCCATATCTCAAACTTGTGACCTGCTCTTGCAAAACAAAGTGCGAGACTGTTAGATACACCTGCTTCAAAATCAATCTGTGTGTACAAATGCCCGCGGCTGTGTTACAATTGGCGGTTGTAATCCATTAGATTGAACACTGTTTATGTCAAATAAATATTGCATACGCATAATTCTTTTCTTCAGAAATATATTAATTTTCTCTAATTGAATCTAATTCTATTTGTTTTTAATATTACTTTGAAGGAACATCTGTGTATATTAATTCTTGGCAATTTGAATAGATCTGTATGAACAAATCATGAATCAACGCAGTAGAGTAAGGCCAATTACTTCCGACGACTTGTAGAATTTAAGGAAGACTTGAATTCTGCATTGAACATGAGAAAACGGTTGATGGAATGGAAATCAGAATTATATATATATATATATATATATATATATATATATATATATATATATATATATAAACATTTTTTGTTTTTCTATTTTCTGCAGACACACATACACTCATATATATATATATATATATATATATATATATATATCCAACTGTTACTATTTTCTACACACACACACACACACATACACACACTGATATATATATATATTATATATATATATATATATATATAATATATATATATCAGTGTGTGTGTGTGTGTGTGTGTAGAAAATAGTATCAGTTGGATACTTTTACAAACACACACACACACACACACACACACACACACACACACATATATATATATATATATATATATATATATATATATATATATATTCTATAATAATCATAATCAATTATTATTAATTCTATTTGGGATCATCAAAATCTCCTGTACATTCACAATCTATGTTTATGTTGATACAAACTTATAGATTTATACAAGGATCTTTATAAATCCCTAAGAGAGCTCAATGTATAATAACTAATAAATTAATCATATGCAGACCAATCATATTTATACATTGAATAAGAAAAAAGAAACTTAACAAACCGTCATATAAACTTTCAATAAGAAAGAAAAACTTAACAAACCGTCGTTTGGCTATTTCATATATATATATATATATATATATATATATATATATATATATATATATAATGAATAGAAAAATGATTAGCATGAAAAGGTGCTCAATGCTAATAAAGCAGAGCAGATTTATAATCAATTGTAATATTATGGATTTGGACTCATAACTTAAAGTTTCATGGTTATGCAATCATCAGATGAGTCAAATGGTTGAGATCTTAAAAACCAGTAGTAAAATGGTTGAGATTAAAAAAAAAAAATTTCAACCAAAAGAGTTTGTTGTAAAATTTTTTATAAAAAATGTAAAGTGGGTATCAAAATAGTATAGTATATATTTCAGCTGTTAAAAATATACAAGTCCACAGTGTAATTTGAAGAAAGATGTTAGAGTTCCAAAATTTACTTATGCTGTTGAAAAGTCCGTAGAGTCAGCGTTCGTTTTTTGTAAACAGTATTTTTAACGGATATCTTTCTTCCCGTCTATGTCGCTCGTTGATGAAGACCAACTTATCGATTTGGTCGAAACAGATCTGTCAGCATTTACATAACAAACGTCATATGTTTTTTCAAAATGTTAAATTTCATACTGTCGGATTAATTTCCATCTATTTTTCATATATATATATATATATATATATATATATATATATATATATATATATATATATATATATATATACGCTTATGCGTATTAGGCTTTAGATTTTTGTTATGTATGTGTGCGTATTCGTGTACACACATATAAATGCACACATGTGGCATATTAAAAAATAACGATGAATAACTGTGTACTCATGAAAAATGCATTGCCACAGACCAAAGCGAATATTTCTCGAATCCAGTTTTCACCTGTTCTCACCTGTACACTGCGAAAGGAGCAATAATTGCTGGCGGCATATCATCAAACATTTCCTCTGCAAAGTAAGACAGACAATCCCATCCGCATTTACAATTCGTCCAACAAATTGACATTTTTCCGTACTCATGGCCGACTCTTTCTATCTTTACCGCCCTATCCCCACTGTCTTTCTCTTTCATAGAAAGGTGGTTCGAGCGTTCATACCAAATGCAGCTGTAGTCTTGTTGAATCGGCCAGAGGCAAATTATGTTCTTTGAAGGCAACACGAAATAGAAGACCCTTTCTTTCTTTCTTCTTCTTTTCTTCTTCTTCTTCTTCTTCTTCTTCTTCTTCTTCTTCTTCTTCTTCTTCTTCTTCTTCTTCTTCTTTAAATATGCATTTCTCCACATTGTTCACACATTCGTCCCATTTCCTTCTATTTTATTTAGAGTCAGCATAGTTTTCCCCCATACACACACACACACACACACACACACACACACACATATATATATATATATATATATATATATATATATATATATATATATATGGATGTACAAAATGCGGACAAAAAAGTGTGTAAATTTAAAAGAAATATTTTAAAATGTTAGTAAAAAAATGAAAATTTATCTTTTTACTGTTTTCTTTTACATTTAATATAAAGAAAATTCTAAGTTTATGTGATAAAAAAGAAAAATCAAAACAAATTTCTGTAACACATAACGTATATTTAAAAAAAATCATTTTGCGATAGATGTTTTTTGACATATTTAAACCATTTTCGCGCGAAAAATCTAACATTTTTCTTTCGTTCTCTCTTTGCCAGTTTTAAACATTTATTCATTCTTTTCTTTTCACAGTTTAACTCTCTCTCTCTCTCTTCCCCCCCTCTCTCCCTCTTCTTTCATCCATCCATCCATCCTTTCTTTCTTTCTTTCTCTTTCTTTCTTTCTTCTTTTCTTTCTTTTCGTCTTATAAACGTTTCTTTCTCTCTTTACCTGTTTAAAAATCATTTTTCTTTCTTTTCATATTCATTTTCTTTTTTTTCTTTCTTTTTTTCTTTTCCACTTAGAAACGTTTCTTTTTCTCTTTGCAAGTTTTAAACATTCATTCGTTTTTCTTTTCATATTCTAATTCTCTCTTCTCTCTCTCTCTCTTTCTTTCTTTCTTTCTTTCTTTTCGTTTCTTTCTCTCTTGACCTGTTTAAAAAATTATTTTTCTTTTCTTTTCATATTTTTTCATGTTTTCTTTATTTCTTTTTTTCCTTTTTTACTTTTCGTCTAATAAACTTGTCTTGGACGATTTGGACCGTCTCATTTTTAATAGATGATAACGATCGTACAATTAAGGAACACGAGTATTCATATATAGATATTAAAATGGGAAATGGACTCGTCGCCCCGAGTTCAAATCCTGGACGTGATAATTGCATTTCACTTAGCGCTAATACCCATGGGAAAGGTATGAATCCTACTCTCTCCCCAGCTATGGGTAAATAGCAGGGCAGACTGGGTTCTTTAACCATGGCTAGGTAACCAGTCTAGTAGAAGTAAAACTCTGAATTCAAACCTGTTGAACTCCGCTTAAGAAATTGACCTTGTGTCGTATCCTGCTCGTGCGGAGGAGTTGGTAAATATATATATATATATATAGATATTAAAAGATGTTCCAAGGTTCGATTTGTAATTACATATTGTAAGCTATATTGCGTTCAATTTTGGACTAGTACCCTTGGGAAAAGTATGAACGCCTTATCCCCCCAGCTGTGGTTTAAATAGTACAGCTACTGTTTTTCTTCAAGGGTGGTTTTGGTATCAAATAACCCACTAAGGTTGATATGCCATTAAACAAAGAAACCAAACTTTTTTTGTGCCAGCCAGATCATTCTTTACATAGCATTTCTCCAGCTAGGAATTGAATCAATAAATTCAAAGATCTCTTTAAAATGTCTTGAAAAGACCCCTGCCCAACCTCGTTTGTTTATGGGGTGGCAAGAGGTTTAAATGTTTTAGGTTTAAAAGGTAACTGGTTATTCTTGGTGCGTGTTCCTAGAGTTTTTTTTTTAACCCCATCTTACTTGGTGGTCGCTCTGAAAAGGAACGAATTCAAGGAACGAAAAGAAAAGAGACAAAGACAGAAGTGGTTTTAGGATTTAGGCTTTATTCACGGGTCATAGCCACTGTTGCAAGGAAATATCTCACTGGCTAGTAGTAGTCTTGTCCGAGTTAAAGCATAAGTCAGAATGGCCAAGAGCATCACTTGGGGGTCGGAAGTGGGCCCTTTTTCCCGCACATGCTCGGAGGGTTCTTCCGGTAATGGTTCATGAGAGTTTGTTATTTTTTTAATTCTTTTTTAAATTTTTATTTTAAATCTCCCACATGTTCTGTTAAATAATGTATTTTGAGGAACCGGTTATCTCATCCAATTTTCTTTTTTCATTTATATTTACTGTCGTCTGAAGTCCCTTCCTTTGGGACATATATTCTATTCTTTATTTTAAAACTCTTCATTTTCACTAAGTAAGAAATTAAAATTCAATTATTATTGATTATGCTTTATTCATTCAAATAAATTCGATACGTCTCAATTTAAATAATTCATCAAATCGATATTCATTGGTCCTTTTTAACATTCGGATATATCTCACTTTATGATCATCCGCTTTACGAAACATCAAAATTACGAGTTCATTAAAAAAAACCCAAAACCCCCCCAAAAAAAAAAACCCGAAAAAAACAAACCAAACAAAACAAAACAAAAAGACTGAATTTAATCTAAAAACTGAAAATTATACTAGCCAATTTTTTTGCTTTACAAAACACTAGAATTAAAAATTCATCCTTTGAAAATGAAAGTTAAATTAGATAAAATTTTTTTTTTTCGGCCAAATTTTTACGCTTTATAAATTCATCTTTTTAAAATAAAACAAAAAACAATGGACTTTTTTTGCGGGGTGGGGGGTCGGGCAAATTTTTACGTTTTACAAAATACCAAAATTTTGAATACATTTTGAAAATGAAAATGAAATTCAATTAAAAAATAAAAGGAATTTTTTTTTTGGTCGAATTTACGAAATCTCAGAAATACGAATTCATCTTTTGGTTGGTTAACTGGTTAGTTGGATTGTACGGCATGTTAACCCTTTTTGGGTTATCTTATGCCAAAGACATTGTCTTATTTATTATTGTTGGGTATTCAATTTTTTTATCTATCTAACCCATAATTGGGTGGACCTGAGAGATACTCCACATTCCCCAGAGTTCTAGAATTGGAACTTCCCCACAAGAGTTTAACAGTTTAACATCATGCCCAGGAAGCTAAGACGTCAGCCACCGCCTTCTAGTACATATATGATAAAAAGGGTTGGGGGTTGCCATAGGGGCAATAGGGTTGCGACTATCATATAGGTGCTAGGGCATGACGTGACCAGCCGATAGATCAGAGGAGGCCTCTCCGACCGCCCGTCTTGCCTAAGTAAGTACTAAAGCGGAGTGTTGCATGTCATGCATTGCTCAACCACCATGATTCTACGCTTAAGCATGACGGGTCGCCCTCCAGCCGACAGAGTAGTTCATCTTTTGGAAATAAAAATTGAATTAAATAAAAAAGAATGCAAAGATCTCTGCCTAAATTTTATATTCTATATAATATATATATATATATATATATATATATATATATATATATATATTTTAAGCAAATAGAATCCATGCAGTTTGGCAATAGTGTCGCAAGTTGATTGGATTTCATTCATTTATTTTATCTTTCCTTAATTCTGAGATTCTTGATTGATGGGTTGCCGACCAAGTCTAAAATTTCAAACCTATTTATTTATTAGTCAAATATATATATATATATATATATATATATATATATATATATATATATATATATATATATATATATATATATATATATATATATATTACAATAGTGTATGGTTATCACTAGTTAACTTGAGACACACAAGCTTATGCACACGGATACGCAAATAAAACATCCAACACAAATAAAAAAGTTTAGTTATATTATTCGGATTTTTAAAGAAACTTTTCCTTCTGTCTGATGAATTACGAAAATAAACTCATAAAAACCAGGGTCACAGAATTACTTCAACGTAACAAATATATATACACAAACTAATACATATTCATATTTATTCTTATATATATATATATATATATATATATATATATATATATATATATATATATAATGAATAAAGGATGTTCAATATCAGTGATAGGTCATCGGCAAGATACTGACGGTTACCAAATGACTATGCATGCAATCCTAATATATATATATATATATATATATATACATTAAATCAGCAACTATCATTCGTATTATATAAGAATATTTAATACAAAGAACTGGGTGCAAATCATTTATATTAATAGTCACTTGAAGCTATAATTGTTTACTAAGGTTATTATTATATTATTATTATTATTATTATTATTATTATTTCAAACCATATAATTGCTTACAAATTATTATTGTTTGATAGGAACACTTTATATAGCTGTGTGCAAAAAGTGTAAATACAAGCCTACAATGTCAGCGATATCCTAGCCACTAGGCATGATATAACCCCAAATGGGTTGACATGCCGTTAAAGTCAATCACTCATTAATTCTAATGCGATAAGAAGTTATTTGTCTGAATTTTTCTTTTAGATAATGTGATGGTTCTGTAGTTAACCATTAAGAGTTACTACAGATAAGTCTTGATAACTTGTATTATTTTGATCTTTCGAATTGTTGTCCTCATCTTTATTATTGTATACACAATGTTTCAGCCGATGTGTCCTCCGACCTTCTTCAGGTGTTTATTGTCGAACTCGAGAAACTTCTCGTCGAACTGAGAATCCTTCACAGAACTTCGAACCGAACCCTTTATTCAATCCATTGGGGTCGATTGTTCTTATTCCGTATTAAACTATGTTAAGTATTCTATGTTATTTTTGCCTGTAGTCAAGATTGAACCCACAGATGATTGTCACTTAGAACTGTTTTAACACAACCCTTATATCTGTTGCGCCATATGTCCAACTGGACAACGTAGAGTGAAATTTTGGAACCTATGAACTTATCTAGAATTTGTACATTTATACTTAGGTAGGATTTTTTTTTACCTTTTACTCATATTGCAATTTAAAAGAATCTCATCTAATCTTTTTTAATTATTGGTTCTCATATTTATTTATCTCTATACTTGGTCTACTTAAAAGGTCGCTATAGTTTAATATATACGCTGATTCTTTGAGACGTCTTCTTCTTAACTGTTCTTACCTATCTATTATCATGCACGTGTTTAATAGTGTTTCTTTCTTTCCTGCAAATCAACTAATGAATAAGAATTTTTGGACCAAGTATCCAATAGGCACCCCAAATCATCAACTTAATGAAAGGTTCATATTTTAACTCATCACCGGTAACTTCGATTTTCAAATATTTGAAAATAAACGAACAGATGATTTTTTTTTTAACTTAGATTGTATCTGACAAAAAATTATTTTACAAATTTTGTGATACTATTTCTGAACAGCAATAAATATAAAAAATATTTTGCAAATAAAAACTGTATTTTTATTTAAATAAACATAATTGCATTTCTCTTCTGATTAAGTAAAAACTATTTTAGTATAAAAACGTCTTTCGTTTTTTTAAAAATTTATCGTAAGTGTTGAAAAATACTCATAAACTTCTGATTAAAAAATATTTATTTAAAAAAAGATTTTGCTATTGAATTTTAATTTGATTACGTGTACCAACCATCTATTTATTTAATTCATTGTAAGTTCAATATCTCCATAAACTTCTGAATAAAATCATTTGTTTACAAAAAATTGGAAGCGGAAGTTACCGGTGACGAGTTAATATGTGAACATTTCATTAAGTTGATGATTTGGGGTGCCTATTGGATACTTGGTCCGAATTTTTATACCATCTTAACTTTATTCCATAAGGACAGATGGTTTCCCTTTTCATTACATATATGGTCTGCCATACCCGACTTCCCCTGGTACCGCTGCTTTTCGGTGTTCCTCTAGTCTTACTTTCAGAGGACGGCATGTCTCACCTTTGTATACTTTAACACAGCTGCACGAGATGGAATATACACAATTCTTGGTCATGTTCTTTTCTGTTGGGGGCTTGACTGAGAGGAGATGTTTACAAAGAGTCGAGGCATTCCTGAATCTTGTCCTGATATCATAAAAAATAGCATTTGCTATAAATTTTGGAAACTTTAATCAAAATAGACGCAATTGCATAAAAAAAAACAAAGAAAAAGAAAAAGAAAGAAAACTTCATTTTAAGAGAAATACTCAATGTTATGTCTGACTCAGCGTTTTTTTTTCTTCAGCCATATTGAAAATGCTTTTTGTTTTATGATATGAAAGACAATTTCATTGAGTCGATTATTACGATTCAACGAATATACAACAGAAAAACTTAAAACAAACAGAAATACAATGGACTTAGGTGTTTTAAGCATTTTTCTTTTTCTTTTTTCTTTTTAAAAATATATTTCTCAGGCAAATATTTCAATCTTATCGGAATGATAGATACACATTTTGGGGCATCTGCTTTTGAAACGTGAATGTTATCGACGGTAAAACTTTGATAACATTGAATAGACACGACTGAAAAAAAAAGAAAAAAAAAAAAAAAAGAAGAAGTATCAGATATTGTTAAAACTAGCAAAAATATGCGACCTTCAGGTGCAGGTATTTAAGTTTTAATAAATAAAACATTGAAAAACTTATGAAACGCATATAAAAATATTACACTTATTTTTATTTTGTTTAAATTGATTCCTATGTAAAATTATACATATGACTGCTTTTGATAAATTTGAGAATAAAACAATGATATCAAAAATCAATGCCACTAAGTAATTATTAATAATTTTTGTAATAATTAATAATAAAATTCAATAGCAAAATCTTATTTTGTAATAATTAATAATAAAATTCAATAGCAAAATCTTATTTTTGTAATAATTAATAATAAATTCAATAGCAAAATCTTATTTTTAATAATTAATAATAAAATCAATAGCAAATCTTATTTTTGTAATAATTAATAATAAAATTCAATAGCAAAATCTTATTTTGTAATAATTAATAATAAAATTCAATAGCAAAATCTTATTTTTGTAATAATTAATAATAAATTCAATAGCAAATCTTATTTTGTAATAATTAATATAAAATTCAATAGCAAAATCTTATTTTTGTAATAATTAATAATAAAATTCAATAGCAAAATCTTATTTTGTAATAATTAATAATAAATTCAATAGCAAAATCTTATTTTTGTAATAATTAATAATAAAATTCAATAGCAAAATCTTATTTTTGTAATAATTAATAATAAAATTCAATAGAAAAATCTTATTTTTGTAATAATTAATAATACAATTCAATAGCAAAATCTTATTTTTGTAATAATTAATAATACAATTCAATAGCAAAATCTTATTTTTGTAATAATTAATAATAAAATTCAATAGAAAAATCTTATTTTTGTAATAATTAATAATAATAATTTTTAACTGTTTTGTTAAAACCAGTATGCAAATTATCCACACCATATATCTTTATTTATATCAATATATTAATACTTTTGTTCCTTAATTTTCAACCATTATCCTTTTGCAGCACCCTCTGGTTACGAATGAGACCGTCCAAATCGGCCAAGATGAAATGCAAAAAGGTAAATCCTGATCATCTGGTGTTGCTTATCCGGCGAATTCTTATTTTTTGTGCGTGTCATCACCTCAGCCAAATAATGGACCATTCCATTTTTATTATAAAGAAAGAAAGCGAAGAAAAAGGAATGCCACATAGAAAAAAATATAATGAGAAATAAAGAAAAAGAGAGTAGGGGAAAGATAGAGAATGGAGTGGACGTGGAAGCGATAACGCTAATCTGTTTCAGTCGAACATAATGAAAAGATAAAAAGAAAGAAAGAAAGAAAAAAAGAATGAGAGAGAATTAAATGAAGATTATTATACTTTTACATATTGAATTATTTTGCAATAGCTCTTAAGTAAACATATAAAACGTTGTAATGATTAAATTTTTATATTGTGTTATATCAACAGGTCCTGCTAGTTCATATGCAATACACATTACATGATTTTAAACGTAAAAATAACATGGACTGTTTTGAAGCAAATCTAACTCAGTTAAACTTTAATAGAAATTAAATAAGAAGCCAATGAAGATTAGATAATTATTATTGAATAATAATTGAGAATATAACGTAAATAACTAAGAGAATTGTGACGTCGTTGGTGATATAGTTTTGGTTACAGGTAGACAAACACAGCATCTCCATTATAATAAGATACATCCTTAAACTACAAAGTGAACAATATATTTGTTTAGAAGTTAACAGAAGTTTTATTACGTAATATCGCGGAGATATTTCTTCTCTTTTGAACCAACCAATTATTAAGTATTTAAGTTTTAGTATAATGAAATATATTAAATTAAAAGACTAACGAAATCAAATAAAGACGCATACAAAAAGATTACACTTATTTTAATTATATTCTAATTGGTTTTTATATAAAATCATTCATAGGATTGATTTTAATACGTTGGAGAATAAAACATTAATTTTATATATGAATAACACAAAGTAATTATTTATTAAACCCAGTTTTGTTAAAATCTGTATGCAAATTAACCACACCATATATAATGTAAACCTTTTTAGTGATATATAAGACACATTGCAGGATTTTAATCGCACTAATAACACTAATGTTTTGAGGCAAATCTAACTTAGATTTTCATAGAGACATTGTTAATAAATAAGATTTATTCTATTTATCAATATTATTAATTAATGATTAATTAATGATTTTGACTATAAATTAAATACTCACTGATAAACTTACGCATTTCCTGAGGATTGTTTTGGCGTTTGAGGTGGGGCGCCACACCTACCATCAGATCCATACTTTACCGCACAGATCCCTGTGTTATTCATACGCTGAGTTGGCGAGAGCCGGTATCGAATCAAGAACTTTGTGGTTCCTAGACGAACGCTCTACATATTACTAAGCTTACTTTAGATGTGTCACAAGAAAAATGGTGCGCCCAGTGATATGCTAATACCATCTTGCTAACCATTAACTCCGCGTGAGGTGTCACATATTCAAAACATTCTACCAAATTGGTTCTCACGTCTTATTTCCCCACTTTCATTCACTCTGTTATTTTTATTTATATATTAATTAAAAAAATATTCATTCTCTCTGTTATTTTATCTATACATTTATTCAAAAAATAGTTGAACCACCTGTTTTTTAACGAATGTATATTGTCACTAAAAGCAAACAAACAGCACCCCCAAAAAAAAAAATACAGCAACAAAATACCCAACAAAACAAAACAAAAAACAAATTAAAAACGAAACAAAAACAAAGCAAAAACAAAAAAAAAACAAAAAAAACAACAACAAAAAACAAAAACAAAACTATAACTATAAGATACGTTCTTGTTTTATTCAAATAGATGAAGACGCCGTTTTTTGTTCCGACTAAGTCAACGGGAATGGAGAGCCACCAATCGATAACACAAGTCAAGCCGTGCTGATGACACCTGTAATATCCTTTTTCTCACACTCAGTGCCGCAAACTGAATTTTCCCCCTACCCACCCCCTGTCCACAACGACCATTGCTAACTTCTTCACTTCATCTTCCTGTCCACCTATAACTTCCGGTCCACTTGCGACTCTCGTTCCAAACTTCCGGTGTGATTATCACCAACGATTTTTCCTCTCTCTCTCTCTCTTACCATCTATCTTCTTCTTCGCTTTGCTATAAGACTCGTATATAAAGAATTGTAACATTTGGTGTGATGAAGACAATTCCGACCAGGAAATCCAGGAAGTCATTGCCTTCACCGATGATTCATGATGCACCTAATAATATGTTGGCAACTGAATTAGCGCCTTTTCTCAAGATTTTTATTGTCTGGAATAAGCATCTCCCTAACCAAGAGATTGTCCATCTGCCTTCCTTGAACTTGTTACTAAGTCATAAATACATAGAAATAAAAAGTATTATCAATTTTTTTTAGCATTGACTACGATATATATATATATATATATATATATATATATATATATATATATATATAGAGAGAGAGAGAGAGAGAGAGAGATAGATAGATAGATAGATAGATATACATTAGTTTTGGTATATATCTAATTGCATGGAAGCTTATCTACTACCATTTAGTTTCATGCTCGTTTAAGCATGCTCATTTAATATATATTGTGTAATATTATTTGTACATACAATTTAAATGGTACATTTTCACGGGTTTAAACTCGTATTACATGATTTCATGCATAATTCAACTGAGTTTTCTAAATTTCATAAAGAAATAAAGAAATAAATCAGCAATAAACAGAATAGGCTACGGGCCCAAAGGCCAAAAAGGCTCTAGTTTTTGATTTAATTTGTAATTTTGATGGTGGAAAAAAAAAGCGGCCAAATGAATGCCTGTAGACTCCTGAATATCATACTATTTTTCTGATGCGTAAATGTTGCACATATTAAAGTTTTCCGTGGGTACCACCAATTTTCCCCGTGAAATTTACCCCACCCCTACTATATTTAATATAATAAAACTTGCATAAAGGTTAATATTATCTTGAAATGTTTTTATTCACTCGAAAGAAGAAGCATTAAACAAACTCCTAATGATTTAAAAAAAAATTTCGGCTTACAAAAATAATGCAAATTATAAACGAAAAACAATGTTTACATTTTTTCACGTAGCCAAAAACAAGTTATAACTAAGTTTTTTTTTTTTATAATTCTATGAAAAATAAATTAATGGTCCAATTTTCATGAAAACTCCCATAATTACTTACCTTTGGATGAATATGTGTCTGAAATAGTTTTTTTTCTAAAATATATTAGGGAAATATTTTTTATGAGGTCTGCTCCACTCTATATTATTTTATGTAATATGAAAAAATGAACCGGCAAAAACGATTTTTACTTTTTTTCAATAAAGATAAAAGTCTCTTCATTTGGCCGCTTTTTTTTCCCCACCATCAAAATTACAAATTAAAAGTCATCTTTTTCGCCTTGGGAAACCTACCTAGAAATATCATTAGATTTTGAATCCCGTTCGTGACTTGGTAAGTTTGTTTGGTAGGTTTGCTTTCCGGCATATCAACCCCTGTTGGATCATTTAATGCCGTAGTCACTTTTGTCGTTAGTAAATATTTGGTTCCAAATAATTAATGATAATCATTTGTAAACAATTCTTAAGTAACTATTCTTAATAAAAAATAATTTGTACAATTGTATAGTTTTTATTATTCCTATCCAGTACTACAAATTTATACACGGTTATATAGTTTCAACTATTCTTATTTAATCTTCTTATAATGGAAATTATATAACTGTCCGTTACCGAAACTACATCAGGATTTCCTTAGTTATATTCTCACCGATTATGAAATAGTCATTATTTAATCTTAATTAGCATATCTATTAACAATGTCTCTATTAAAGTCTAGCTGAGTTAGATTTACCGCAAACTGCCCATATTATTGTTGCATTTAAAATCCCGAAATATGTGTTATATATCTCTAAGAAATAAAGATTTACATAGTATATGGTAGGAATAATTTGCATAATGATTCTAACAAAACTGGGTTTAATAAATAATCATTTGCTGTTAATGATTTCTAATAACTAGCAAATATATGCACCCTTCGGGTGCAAGTATTTAAGTTTTGTAGTAATAAAATATTGTATCAAATTAGAAACTATTTAGAAAATGATAAACTGAGGGGTATAATCGAAAAATAGAACAGCTTTAGATTTAACTCTTCCATCATTTTCTTTCACTCAGATCTTTCATTTTTCCTAATTTATCTATTTAGTTGATTATGATGTATTTAATAAAATTACAGTTCTTTCGTCTTGTTTATGGATTTCTTTTAAGATCTATCCCCGAGATTTTTGCTCATATCCATTAAGATAAAACCAAACAATTAGAAATCAATAATACTAAGCATATATTTATTAAAATCAAATTTTAAATATCAATATGCAAATTAGCCTTCTAGTTCACACTGTAAACCGCTATTTTGTTGTATATATAAATACAATTACATGCTATTAGTACGTAGATATGGTCAACAGTATTAATAAGGTATAACAATTTTATCAATAATTGAGGTTTAAATAAAAATAAATTCATGGTAAATGTGACGTCAATAACTAAGGAAATTGTGACTTGAATAGTGATTTAGTTTCGGTTACAGACAGACAAACACACAATCTCCATTATAATAAGATATAATGTTATTCTCAAAAGCATTAAAAGGAATCCTTTATATAATTTGACATAGAAATCAATTGAAATAATTAAAATAAGTGTAATATTTTTATATTCATTCTTATTTAGTTAGTCTTTCTAATTTAACAAAATATGTTATTATATTAAAACTTTAATACTTGCGCCCAGGATGCATATTCTTGCTAGTTTCCATTATATTTATATTGTTTCAAGTAATTTAATCTAATACAAATAAGTTGCCCACAATTATATGGTTACAAGTATTTCAAGCAATTATATGGTTTCAAGTAACTAATAATCGTAATAATCCATACTCGACTGTTTTGCAGACCATTGCTCAATTGTCAAACAGCCGTCCTATGTTGTGCCAAAAATCAACAGTCGTTATGTCGAAACTGGGGAGACATCGGGAAATAAGGGGAGGTAATCGGCGACTTAAAAGTGGATGGTATGTGGCGTGAAATTGAGGCTTGAGTAGAACAATGAATATTTGCCAGAGACAAATAGAGATGAATGCTCATCTATTTCGAATATTCTGTCTCTTGTTGATTCTAAAAAGTCTTTTAATCCGACTGACGTATTTCCTTGTCATTTGAACTGGTGAATTCAATTCGATTCGCCTAAATCTCCGTCAACAAAATGAATTTAATTACCTTGACTTTCTGCCTTTTAGGTTTAACTTTCTTTTCTTTCGGTCCATTTTGCTTCCCATGCCCTTCTTTCTCTCTCTCTCTCACACACATTCTCTCTTCCTCTCTCTCTCTCACACACACATTCTCCCCCCACACTCCCCCTCTCTCTCCCACACACACTCTCTCTTTCTCTCTGACACACACACACATTCTCTCTAAAACACACACACACACACACACACACACACACACACACACACACACACACACACACACACACACACACTCCCCTCTCTCTCCCCCACTCTCTTTCTCTCTGACACACACACACATTCTCTCTAACACACACACACACACACACACACACACACACACACACCCCTCTCTCCCACACACACACACACTCTTTCTCTCTGACACACACACGCACACACACACACACACACACACACTCTCTCTCTCTCTCTCTCTCTCTCTCTATATATATATATATATATATATATATATATATAGAGAGAGAGAGAGAGAGTGATGAGAGGTATCCAAAACTTGGTAGTGAGGGATGATTCTATATGTGATTTCTAAGATACACTGTATTAATATTGTATGATCCAGTATGTATAAATACAGCGAATCTTTAAATCACTAAAGAGAGCTCAATGTATAATAAACTTTTTAGATTATATACAGAGCAATATTTATATATACTAGCAAATATATGTACCCTCCGGGTGCAAGTATTTAAGTTTTAATGTAATAAAGTATATTAAATTAGAAAAGCTAATGAAACTAAATAAGAATGCAGATAAAATGATTGGAAACAGAGGGGTGCATAATCGAAAAATAGAACAACTGAAACTTACTCTTCTATCACTCTCGTCTTTCATTGCTAAATTTTCCTAATTTAATAACTTATACATTCGATTCTATTTTTATTTTTAAAACTTTTTCCTTTTGTATAATTTGATTTTTTTCTCTTTCTTTTCATCTTTCCTTCTTTCATATTTCTCTTTTTTCTTTTTTCTTTTATCCTTATTCTTTTCATGTCGATTTTCTTCAATTAATTTTCTTTTTTCTACATTTTTCTTTTTTCTTTCTTCCTATCATGTAATTTACATCTTTCTTTCTTTTTTCCTGTCTATTTTCGTGTATTTCATAGTTTTCTTTTTCCATTTTTTGTCTCTTTCTTTTTCATACACTTTCTTTCTTCATTTTTCCTTTTTATACAATTTATACCATTCTTTTTTGTTTCTCCTTCTTTTGTCTTCTGAATATTTTTATTCGCATAATTTGAATCTTTTTCTTCTTATCATCTTTCTTCTTTCTTTTATCTTTCTTTTCGTGTAATTTGTATATTTACTTGTATTTTTCTTCTTTTCTTTCTCTTTTTGTATAATTTGTTTTTTTCTTTCTATTTCTTCTTTCATTTTTCATTTATCTTTTTATTCTTTTTGATTTGTAGATTTTTTTCAATTAGTTTTTTCTTTTTTCCTCATTTCTCTTTTTCTTTATTTCTTAATTTGTATTTTTCTTTCTTATTTCTTCTTTCTATTTTCGTGTATGTTTTATTTTTATTTTTATTTAAAAAAAAAAATTAACGACCTGAGTTCAAAACCTGATCGAAGCTATTTGCTACCAAACTGAATGTTACTCTGCATATAACCAAGATTTTCCCCCTCTTGCCTTCTGGTAATAAAACAATTTTTCATAATTTCCATATCAAAATTGCAGCGCAATCATTTAGCGCGTCCTCGAGTTCAGGAAATCCCCCTCCCACATGCATATCCCCTAAACTATGGGAAAATAGTCGGGCAGGCCGGGTTCTGATCAATTTTAAGCGGTGTACAGTTGGTTTGAATTCAGTTTTCCTTCGCAGACAGATTGCCAGTCTGCCCTATTATTTATCATAGCTGGAAGGAGAACCGTTGGATTCAGGCCTTTCCTAAGCGCATTAGCGCGAAGTGAAACGCCAACAACCTCGTCCAGGAATCGAACTCTGATCGTCGATTCCATTTCCTACGACGATAACCGTAGCGCTACGGGTGTATAAGCGCGTGCAAAACATGTAAACACAATCATTAACCTTCGCGCGCACACACACACACACACACACACACACACACACACACACACACACATATATATATATGTGCATCATCATTCATTCATTCATTCATTCATCGATCCCTTCATTCATTCATTCCCGTGATCCTTTTCGCCTATGTATTACCCGTGGCGCCAGTATGTCTCGCAAGGTGTCAACTCCAATATTGGGGACTGCTTTTTTTTCTCACCTGTTCTGTTTGCAAAACATGGGTAACAAGGACACTGTCCGTTGTGTCCCCTGACCATCTCAATGAAGCCAAACACACCAACGTTTCCCCCGGAAGTTCTTCCATCCTCTAAAATAAAAAATAAAAACAATAGATGAATAAAAATTGCCTTAACCAAATGCTAACAAACACGCCATTTAACATCAATAAAAGATGAAAGTGATTATTCACCCTTGGGACCTTTACCCCCTCTGCATCCGTAGAAAGGAGACGAGCAACCCCTCACACCATTCATCAACCCCTAAAATATCATTTTAACCCCATTCATGAATTCTGTTTCTAAAGGTAATTCTACAATAGTGTTGGTCGATTTTTCACTTTTTAAAAATATCAAATTACATGAAACACCAAAAGTTTTATATTGGCCTATTATCTACTGATACCAAACATTAAATCTTGAACTTGTAGCAATTTTTCATGACATGGTATCAAAGATTGTAGACAAAAATGCACTGAAAAATCCTGGGTTTTCCAATAATAGAGGTGGGGGGGGGAGGGGCATATTTTTAATTTGAACTTTAGTTATAATATCGTCATTTAATTTCATTTTGATAAAATAAAATGTCTACATTCCCTGGTTTAAATACTGAAATTGATAGATTTTCTTATCTATTTTTTAAGTCGAATGCTGCAAAACCAAGGATTTTTCAGTGCATTTTTGTTTACGGTCTTTGATGCCATTTCCTCAAAATTGGTACTTGTGAATGATTTTGGTATCAGCACTTAATCGACCAATACACAACTTTTAGTGTTTAATATAATTTGATATTTCAAAAAAGTGAAAAATCAACCTGCCCTATTCTACAACTCGCCCATAAAGTAATAGGTCCTGGGCATGACACTAAACTGCAATTCGATGGTTGGAAGTAAGAAGTCACCCATTCTTTCCGCTTACTACCAGCTCCACTCTGACTCGGAGTGGCAATACCTGTTTGAGTCCCATCAAGGGGCCAAATAGATTTGTTTGAAATTGTTAGTATTCAATAGGAATATTTGAAGCCATATAACAATATGCAAATTATTTGTATTAAGGATAGTTACTTGAAGCTATAATGGTACTATTCGCAGAGTTCCGTCCCGCCCCCCTGCCTTAAAAAACGCTAGGCGGTGATAGGTAAAAAAACAAACCCACCTATGAATGAAGTCCCTAGCTGAAGCGGTGCCTGTTGTATATGAATATATAATTTGTCGATTGAAGGTGTTTTTATCGACAAATATTTTTTAGTGGTTTTGAAGGCGTTAAAAGTAAGCCATATTTTTGAAAATATAACCCCCACCCCCCAAAAAACGGCACTTTTTCCCAAAAAGTTAATGCGATATTTTACCACCTCCAGTCATTTTTCGACAAGTAAATGTAAATATTTTAACCCTTCAAAAATATGGCTTACATTTAACGTTTTCAAACTAAAAAAAAAAAAAAAAAAAAATTATCGATAAAAACGCCTTCAATCGACAAATTATTTTTTCATATACAGCAGGCACCGCTTCAGTTAGGGACTTCATTCATAGGTGGAATTGTTTTTTTGACCTATCACCGCCTAGCGTTTTTTTAAGGCAGGAGGCCGGGGCGGAACTCTGCGAATAGTACCGCTATAATTGTTTATAGATGATTATTATTATTAGTTACTTGAAACCGTATAACTGTGTGAAAACAAATGATTATCATTAAATACAAATTAATTGAAACCATATAATCAATAGTATTAGATAGGAATACTTGAAACCATAAATCTGTGTGCAAAGTATTTGTATTGGATAGGAATGCTTTATAGTATATAATGGTGAAGTTCCTATTCTGGAGCTCTGGAGAATATGGAGTACCTCTTCATCGCCATTACCTCCAGGTCCACGCTGGTCCAGAGTGGTAGTACCTTTGTAGGGTCTCATATATGGGTTAAATAGAAAAAGAAAATGAGTTAAAAATGTTTTAAAAATTGGTATCACATTTTTTTAATACCATCAAGAATGAATAAAACAAAACATCTTCGGCATAAAATAACACAGCCAGTGTTGACATGACGTAAAATCTAACCAACCAACCAACTAACCAACCAACCAACCAATCAGATCAACGAACGTCATTACATCCAACGTTACGTCACTCAGCAATATCACTTACGTTATAATAAAAAGACGTTACATAAATAAATTTTTCCTTAAAATATACTTAAAATGGATAAAAATGCATGAAAAATTAACAATAGATAAGAAAAATAAAAGAGGCTAAAAATAATTTAAAATACATAAAAAAACATTTAAAATGCAGTACAAGAAAATATTTACATTAAAATATTGTAAACGAATATACACCATTTCGCTCGGTTTACGTCAAAAACCTTGTTATGTCACGGCTTTGGGAACCAATAAATGAGAACAAACACCGTAAAACTAGTGTAAATAACTTGTGAAAAGATATAACTATTGCTGAACCTGAAAGAACACTAAAAAAGCATTTTAGTCATGTTTTTATAAAGTCATACCTCACCCTACATCATTCACAAACAAATTGATATTAGGCAAATGGCAGAAATCATGGGACAATCAGACCCAAAACAAACTCCACGAAATACAAGAAGCTATTGGAGAGTGGTCGACAGGCCACAGAAGTATTAGAAGAGAAGTAATACTCGCCAGATTGCGTATTGGGCACACCCACATTACCCATTCGTACTTGTTAAAAGGGGAGGATGCCCCAGTGTGCCCAACATGCCAAGTACAACTTACAACCAAACATATCCTTCTAAATTGTAACAGCCTTAAACATATCCGCACTAATTACTATCAAGCAAGAAACCTGAGGGACATCTTTAAGAATACAAACCCTGAAAACATTTTAAATTTTCTAAAAAAAAAAAATCAACCTTTTCAACAAGATCTAACTAAACATAACCAAATACCTCCATAGAACCACTACTTTAAAGACTGAAATCCAAAATAACCTTTTTGGCATTAAATGACCCACAGAGGTTGATATGCTGTTAAACAAAACTCACTCAAACTCAAATTGGTTCTAAAAGCTATGATGTAACCTTGTTTTTGACATAAACCCTGACTGTGAGTTATTAGCCCAATGCCCCTGGCTTTATATTCAAAGTATTTTCTTCTACTAGACTGGTTGCTTTACCAAGGCTAAAGAGACCAGTATTATACTATTTACCCATAGCTAGAGAGAATAAAAGGATTCATGCGTTTCTCAAAGGCCTTAGTGTGAAAAGAAACACAAAATACCTTGTCCGGTATTGGAACTTGGCTCGCTTAGTTCATTTCCTATAATGAAAATTGGTATGCCTCATCCAATTCCTCAGTATATTTCTACACAGTCTTACCCGACCTTACATTATTAATTGCTTGTGAAAGCTGTGACGCAAAATAAGAACAAACACCGTAAAACTAGGCTAAATAACTTGCGAAAGAATATAACTATTGCTAAACCTTAAAGAACACTATAATCACATTTTAATCATATTTTTAAAAGAATAATGGACACGATACAAAACAAATAAACAAACATGAAATAGGTTATTAAAAATAAGATTGACAATGAATAATAAAACATAATTTTCAATACTATTTTTTCTAATAACCTGTTTTTTTTTTCAGAAACAAAATATGCAAATTAACTAATCTCATTTGAAAATATCGCTACTCTCGTTAAGTTATATGACTGACAACCCAGAAACTTGTTTATACAGAACATGAACCCAAACATACAAATAAACAGCAGCTTTATATATATGGATAATCACGTTGTTCAATAAAAATTCCTATACAAACTTTGACTATAATACCAAGCTGTGGCAATACATTTGAAATTAAAGGTCCTAAAAATGATTTATGGAATTTATTCGTGAGCACATCCTGCTCGTAAAGCTAGCGGGGGGACATTCTTATTTTTGTGGGGTTTACAAGACAAAGCAGGTGAGACATTTCGCGTACGCAAAAGAATTACAACATGGAATTGGATTGACTAAAAAAGATAAAAAGAAGATATTAATTCCAAAAGTATAAGTCTTGGATTAAAACTCTCTCATTATATCTACTTCTTTATCTTTCTTCTTTCATTCTTTCTCATACATCGTTCTCTTTTTTATCTTCATTTTCTTTCTTTCTTTCTTTCTTTCTTTCTCGTACATCGTTCTCTTTTTTATCTTCATTTTCTTTGTTTCTTTGTTTCTTTCTTTCTTTCTTTGTCATATATATTTTTCTTTTTTCTTCCTTTGTCTCTATATATTTCTTTTTCTGTCTTCAATTTCTTTTTTTTTCTTTCTTTCTTTGTTGTATATTATTTTTTTCTTTCTTTGTCTCATATGTATTTCTTTTTTCTTTCTTTAATTTCTTTCTTTCTTTCTTTCTTTTTGTGCCTCAAATTTCTTTTTCTTTCTGTTTTCTTATATATCTTTCTTTTTTCTTTCTTTGTCTCATATATAGTTCTCTTTTATGTCTTTCTTTCTTTCTTTCTTTCTTTCTTTCTTTCTTTCTTTCTTTCACGTCTTCATTTATGTTTCGAAATTCCCCTTTCTTACCTTGTCGTATATGTTTTTCTTTTTTCATTCTTTATCTCATATAGAGTTATTTTTTCTGTCTTAAATTTCCTTCTTCCCTTTCTTTTTTCTGTCTTTCTTTCTTTCTTTTTTACTATTACCGTTTGTGTTTCAAATTTATTTTTTCTGTGTTTTCAATTTCTCTTTCTTTCTTTCTTTCTTTCTTTCTTTCTTTCTTTCTTTCTTTCTATCGTTTGTTACTCTTTATTTCAAATTTCATTTTTCTTTCTAAACTTTCTTTTCTTTCTTTTTTCTTTCTTACGTTAATTCTTACTACCAGAATCTGTCTTTGAAGAAGGCCAGAGGGCACAGCGGCAGAAACGTCGTGAGTACAACAACCAACATAAAGACAGAAGTCTGAAATAATGTAAATAATCACAACTCCTTATAGAAAAAATAGACAGATAACATTAAAGATCTTTTAAATGATTTTTTGTTATGGTTGGTTGGTTGACTGGATTTTACGGCATGTCAACCCTTGTTGGGTCATTTTATGCCGAATATGTTTTGTTTTATTCATTCTTGATGGGTATTCAATTTTTTTTGTAAACTTAATTTTTTAAACACATTTTTAAAAACTCATTTTGTTCTATCTAACCTATAAATGAAACCCTAACAGGTACTACCACTTTGGGTCAGAGTGGACCTGGGAGTAATGGTGATCAAAGGGTACTCCACATTACCCAGAGCTCCGCAACTTCTCCATCAGATAGAGTTTAACGTCATATCCAGGACACTAAGACCCTCAGCCACCGTCTTATAGCACATATACGATAAAAACAATTCGTGCTTGCCATAAGGGCAATAGGGTTGGGATATAGGTGCTAGGGCTTGACATGACCAGCCGATTGATAGATGGGAGCCTTTCCGACTGACCGTCTAGCCTAAGTAAGGGCCAAATTTACTTATCCACGGGATTCCGTCCTTAAGCATCACGGGTCGAAACCCACAGCCAATAGGTGGCCTCATTGGGAGAGTCTTACCCCTCTACAGAGGGGCAGCCGGTGTATTCTAAAGTCCCAGCCGACAAAGTTTTTTGATTATGGGAATGATAATGATAATGATGATGATGGGGGATGCGAAAAAGTACTCGTCAAAATATCGAACAACGGAAATATTAAATGATTATTAGTTGATGTAAAAGAGTGTATTTTATATTTATCTACTTATGAAACTGTACTTAGGTACCCCCTTTAATTTTCAGTATTGGTTATTTTCTTCTTTAGTTGTTTGAGGTAGATGCCTGCTGTAAAAGGTCGATATGTTCTCATGAGTCTTTCTTCATCGTGTCAAACTGGTTTAGGACAAAAAATAAAATAAAAAGAATAAACAAAAAAATGAAATGAATATAACGAACAAAAAATACAGGAGAGAAAAAGAGTGATTGTCTTTGATTTTTTTTTCTTCTTTTCTTTCCTTTGTTTAAAGTGACGCTTTTGTGGTTAGCAGTGGTTTTAACTAATAAGAGATTGTGTTGGAATAGCGAGCAGGTAAATAAAAAGCGAGATAGTGATTTCTACGTCATCTCATAGATTATCTCACTTTATTGACGAATTGTGCTTTACGTAATAATGTCGACCGTTTGGTTTCTTCATTTGAGACTTGAGATAGGACATCTTGTTTGAAGGGAGAGAAAAGAAACAGAAAAATAAAAAAATATATATATAAAAGGAACAAATAAAAAAAAGGAAAAATAAAAAGAGCAAATGGTTGAAAAATAGAGAGGGAGAAAAAAGAAGAAAAAAAAAAAAAGAAAGAAGAAAAATGAAAAGAGACGTTAGTTAAAAATCGTTTCTTCATTTGAGACTTAATAGGGCATTTTGTTTGAAGGGAGAAAAAAGGAACAAAAAAAAAAAACAAAGAAAAAAAATAAAAGGAGCAAATAAAAAAAAAGAAAACAAAAAAGAAAACGGTAGAAAAATTGAGAGAGGGAGAAAAACCAAAAAAAAAAAAAAAAAGAAAAATGATAAAAGGTGTTAGTTAAAAATCGTTAAAGAGGAAGTGGAAACAGAAAGTTGTGAGAATGATCGAGAATTAGATATGGGGGAGGGTTATGTTTGGTTTGTCAATCGGAATGATTGAGCGGCGATATGTATGCGTACGAGTGACCAATAAATAGAGAGTTTAGGGATTAAAAGGGCGGTGAGAGGAGAGGAGAAGAAAGAAAGAGAAAGAGAAAGACCTTTGTAAGATGGTAGCAAGAGACGAAACCCGAAAATGACAAAGAAAATTATGAGAGAGAGAGAGAGAGAGAGAGAGAGAGAGAGAGAGAGAGAGAGAGAGAGAGAGAGAGAGAGAGAGAGAGGGGGGGGGTGGTAGTTGATATAGTGACATGTTTCGAGCTCAGGATTTCACATGCTGCTTTTCAAGGCATGTAGTGTCTGCTTTCTAGGGGAAAATTTGCACGACACAGTCTTTCTATACGATTTTTCTTACCCCTCTTTATGCCATGATGTGGTATAAAGACAAGCTTAGTAAATATCAACCGGAAAAAATAAAAAAGCGAATGAGAGTAGGGAGAAGAAGAAAAAAAAAAAAAAAAGAAAAAAATATTAGATTTGTGTCCTTCAGAAAAATATATCTTATTATAATGGAGATTCGGTGCCTGTTTATCTGTAACCGACATTACGTCACTGCTTACTGCACACTACTCTCAGAAATTGTGTAAGTTTATCAATGAATATTAAATTTATAGTCAACATAATTAATTAATACATAGAATAAAATAAATCTTATTTATTAACGATGTCTCTATGAAAATCTGAATTAGGTTATTAGTGCGTTTAAAATCCTGTAATATGTCTTATATATCAGTGAAAAATAGAGGTTTACATAATATATGATGTGGTTAATTTGCATACTAGTTTTAACAAAACCAGGTTTAATAAATAATTACTTAATGTTATTGATCTCTAATATTATTGTTTTATTCTCCAATGTATTAAAATCAATCCTATGTATGATTTTATATAGAAACCAATAAAAATATAAAAATATAATTCAAATAAGTGTACTCTTTTTAGACGCATTCTTATTCAATTTCATTAGTCTTTCTAATCTAATTACATTAAAACTTAAATACTTACGCCCGGTGGAGGGCGCATATTCTTGTTAGTATATATAATATAAAAAACAGGATCTCTGAAATTTTTTTAGATTTAAAAAACAGTCTTAATTTTTTGCTTTTAATAGCCTGTTTCTTTTTTCTTTTTTTGTTTGTTAAAAACATGAGCTTTACACAATGAGAACCAATTTTATTTCAAATTATTTTTCAACTTATTTAGTAATGTTTCTGGACACTGCTGTAAAAGTGATGATGAACGTAACGTTCTCCTGTGGACACCTACACATGGACAGTTGGACACACTAGTATAGGCTAACTAACAAAAACATACACCAATCAGCTCGATGCAGATTCTGGATGCTGCGTGGAGGACCCCCTAGGGACGATAACCAATAGGGACGATTGAGTCATGGGTATCCGTGCAGACAGTGCGACCTGATGATGATAAATGGTAATAACGAAAAGAAAGACAGCACACACACACACACACACACACACACACACGCACACACACACACACATACGCACACACACACACACGCATATATATAGACATCGTTGTTTGCTTCATATACACATTTGTATGTATCTCGTATATATATATATATATATATATATATATATTGTAATACAGGTACAAGTAATAAACGAACCGTTTATCGCGAAAGACACACACGTGTAATCGACAGCAATTAATCAATATCTTGATTAATCCAGTGGATTTAACCCTGAAGACCCTTATGGTGAAACTCGAGTAAGTTATCACTTGTACCTGTATTACAATAAATTTGCTCTACTAACATATTGAGCACTTTTTATTTGTTATATCGCTGCCTTACCTTTCTGAATTTTGCATCAACTAACCATATTCACCGGTAAGTCACCTTTCCATAACACACACACACACACACACACACACACACACACACACACACACACATATATATATATATATATATATATATATATATATATATATATATAACCACACTATAAAATACATAAATAAGGTCCAACCCAACTATAAAATGCATAACGATGGCAGGAAAAAAGACCCCGAAGATTCGCGCCATTGCGAGAAACTCGAGTCGGTATATTTTAAACAATCCGTATTTTAAACCATTCGATTTTAATCGTGTATATATATATATATATATATATATAATATATATATATATATATATATATACGAGATACATACAAATATGTATATGAAGCAAACAACCATGTCTATGATTTGAACTCCATTTCCAACGACGATAAACGTTACGCTATGCCATTTATGTAAATATGTCTGTCATGGCGTAACATTTATCGTCGTTGGAGGTGCGTGGTGTAATGGCTAGAGTCGTAGGATATAGACTCATCAAACCGAGTTCAAATACTGGACGAGGCTGTTTACATTTCAAATAGCGCTAATGGCCTTGGGAAAGGTATGAAGAAGGAAAACTCTTAATGATAATAATAGAAACGTGCGTATTAAAACAGTTCAAACTCCCTTCGCATTCTGTACGTGATGACAGCCTAGCGGTTAAGGTGTCTGACTGACACTGAACCGATCGGAATTCAATCCCAGCTGTAGGTAGCTTACAAATGTCTAGCCACACTGAAGAGACTTGATAAGTCGAAGCACTTGTCTGTGGATGACTATATATATATATATATTATGTGTGTGTGTGTGTGTGTGTGTGTGTGTAAATATATAAATCGGCACATATATTAATTTGAATACGGACGTCTTTACGCGGGCTAAACATTGCACTTTTAAGAATACATTCAATTCTTTATTCATTTTACCTATTGGAGAACATGGTTCCTTGTCGTTTATTGTTGGATTTAATATTTTGAACGTGAAGAATTCGTAAAATCTGAAAAGTACGATGAGGAGGGGGAGGTGTCGTCGTAAAGAGGAACTAAAGAAACGACGTGGGTGGTTTGGGCTGGGTGGGTCGGGGATTTGGGGATTGAACAAATCGAAATGAGAACCGATAATTGTTCGATTAACAACATCTGATCAAACTCTTGGCAGCGTCGTCGTGAATCAGATAAATCCTCATGTCTTTAATTCTATCAAAACAATCCAGTTGTTATCGTTTGCTTTTTTCATCTTTTTCATTTTTTTATCTTTTTAAATCTTTTTTTGTTTTTTTTACGTTTACCTTTTACAATTTTTAGTAATCTGTTTTATGAAAAAAAAATCTTTGGTTTCTTTTTTTCTTTTTTTTAATTCAATGTTATTTTTATTTTTAATTTTTTTTTCTCTTTTTGTTCTGGAAAAATCTTTTTATTTTATTTTGTGCTATCATTTTTCGATTGGTGTCCCTTTACGTTATTTAAAAAAAAAAAAATTACGTCGTACATTTCTTTCTTTCTTTCTTTCTTTCTTTCTTTCTTTCTTTCTTTCTTTCTTTCTTTCTCCTCTACCATTTCTTTTTTTTTCTTTCTTTCCCTTTCTTTTCTTTTCCTTTTTATTTATTTCTTTTTCCTCTACTATTTCATTTTTTTCTTTCTTTGCATTTCTTTCTTTCTTTCTTTCTTTCTTTCTCCTCTACCACTTCTTCTTTTCTTTCTTTGCATTTATCTTCATTTATTTTCCCTTTTCTTTCTTTCTTTTTTCCCTATCATCTCTTTATTTCATTTCCTTCTTTCTTTCTTTGTGTTTCTTTCTTTCTTTATCTATTTATTTCTCTCCTACCAACTCTTCTTTTCTCTTCCTTTTTTCTTTTTTACCCTACTATTTCCTTCCTTCTTTCTTTCTTTCTTTCTTTCTTTCTTTCTTTCTTTCTCCCCTACTATTTCTTTCTTTCTTTTTTCTTTTTTCTTTCTTTCTTTCTCCCCTACTATTTCTTTCTTTCTCCCCTACTATTTCTTTCTTTCTTTCTTTCTTTCTTTCTTTCTGCGATCAGACCCCCCTCCCCAACTACTTCTTTCACTCTTAAACGATCTTTATTCTTTATTCTTTTCCTTTGAGCAAACTGTTCGGCGAGTGACCTTCTTAAACAAGACCAGACAATCCGTCCGAATCATCTATTAGACATGTACAGTTTTCACCCGACACCGGGTCCTATAAAAACCAGCTGCCTGGGAACCACATCCTTCGACTTTCTTAAAGGGAAAAAATCACACACAAAAAATGGGGAAACAAATTTGTCAGAGAGAGAGAGAGAAGAGAGAGAGAGAGAGAGAGAGAGAGAGAGAGAGAGAGAGAGAGAGAGAGAGAGAGAGAGAGATTGAACGATTTATTTATTTTATTTGTTCGTTTTTAGCGGATTTTTTTTACCGTGTGTGTTGTGGGGTCTGGTCAACCAACTATTCACGATTGAAAGGTTGATCGAAGATATTAATTCGGCTGAACGTGACCACGGAACAAGGATAACTAACCAAAGATATCTTCAAAACATTGTTCGATATAAAAAAATAAAAATAAAATAAAAACGTAGAGATAGGGTCGGTGAGAATTGTAGAAGGTGGGTGGGTGGGGGAGGGAGTCAACTGTTGGAGGAGCTGATACAGAGAAAGAAAATGAAATATTCAATGACAAAATAATTGATAAAAAATCAGTTAAGGAAGGAAAAGGAAACAAAGAAGAGAAGTAATCAATAGGAGGAGAAGAAAAGAAAGAATAGAATAAAAAAAGAATTAGTGAAGGATTGTGGGATGGATTAAAAAGAAATAAAAAGGAGAGGAAATGGTTGAAAGAAGAGAAAAAGAGGGAAGAAAACAGAAGAAAGGAGAGAAGGAAAAAAGGATAAAGTATTGTGGAAAGAAAAAACAAAGACAAAGAAATATAAAGGAGAAAGAAAATGAACCCAAATAAATAAAAGTATAGAAAAAAATGTGATTGGGAAGAAAGATTAAGAGAAGGAATGAAAAAGAAAACGAGGAATAAAGAAAAATAAAGAATGAAGAAAAGAAATGAATGAAGAAATAAGAATAGATAAACGATATTGAGAAGGAAAAAGAAAGACCCTCCTCCTCCTCCTCCTCCTTCCCCCCAAAACATCCAAAGAAAATAACAGAAAAAGAGATTATTTTGACGAGGGGAAAAATAAAAGAAGAAAAATAAATATTTGCAGAAAAAACAAAACAAAAATGGCGACAAACAATTTAACGCATGCGTAGTCAGATAAGGATTTAAGAAAATGCATGTTCATTATACGTGAATATCTCTAATGGAGAAAGCCACAGATAAAGCCACAAGGTTTTAGGGATATCCATCCAATTGTACTGCTCCATTGCATTTCGAAATAAAGCCTATTTCGACTATTGTGTTTACCCCGGGCCATTTTGTTCATTTTTGACCGTTCTCAACGTAGCCGTGTGTATTTGGCGTTGTGTGTATCTAGCAAAAACTAGCAGGACCTGTGGATATACCACAGTATGAAAATTTAATTATTACAACGTTTTATATGTTTACTTAGGAGCTATTACTAAATATTTCAATATGTAAAAAGTATAATAATCTTGATTTAACTATCCCTCACTCTTTGTTATGTTTCTTTCCTTCGTTTCTTTTTTTCATTATGTTCGATTGAAACAGATTAGTGCTATCGCTTCGGCACGCCCACCCTTTCTCATTTTCTTTCCTCCTACTCCCTTTCTTTCGTTTTTCTTTCCTTCTTATTATATTTTTTCTGTGCAGTATGCCCTTTTCTCCCCTTTCTTGCTTTATAACAAAAACGGAATGGTTTATTATTTAGCTGAGTTGACGACACTCATAAGAAAGCCACAGATGAGCAACACCAGATAATCAGGATTTATATTTTTCCATTTCATGTTGGACGATTTGAACGATTTGGACGATTTCATTTTTAACCAGAGGGTGTTGAGAAATGATAAAGATCGGAAGATTAAGGAACAATAGTATTAATATATAGATGATGATAATTTTGGTGCTTCTGATTTTTAATATGGTGTCATTGGTTTTGCTAGTTTGGCACAATTTCTTCAGATAAGAGATGTACCGTATTTGCAAATTCGGTCTCATTTTTAACCAGAGGGTATTGCAAGATGATAACGATCGTATTTTTTAGGAACATCAGTATTAATATATAGATAATTGATATCATATACTCACCCTTGTATGCAAGGGGAAAAACTCACCTACAAAGCCTTTTGAAATACACAAGATCAGCTCTACTATTTTACCCATAGCTGAGAAGAGGGAAGAATAGGTGGATTCATACCTTTCCCAAGGGTATTAGCGCGAAGTGAAACGCAAACTGACTCGTCCTAATTTTGAAATTGGCTCACCGAATTCATTTTTTATGACAATGACCATTACGGCAACCTGTCTTGGAGAAGGAAAAACTCTGAATTTGAAACTAGGAATTGAAGTCCCCAAGATAGTCAGACGTTGTATTCAACCTTCGTTCAAGCAACTCCTGCGGTGACAATAATGTCTTGTTGTATAGCACATTGTTGTCATGAAGAGGGAGGAGACATGCTGCATGGGTAACTGATTGTGTTCTATACAACCTTACTCTCGCTTGTTCTAAGATCCGGGCATATATTCATGATATCGCGAGATTGACGGGTAACATGAATCTATTAATAATGGAGATTGTCTGTATTTCTGTCTGTAACAAAAACTACGTCATAGCTCTACGTCACAGCTTACGTCACAATATTCTTTTGCTATATACACCCAAAATTTGAGTAAGCAATTTTAAAAATTGTTTTTTTACTCTCGTCCATTTTTTTTTTTACAGTAACAAGAAGTTAACTAAAAAGTTTACAAATAAATAAATACCTACGATTTTGTGTAAAATTGATGTGGAAAATATTCAAAATAATTGTTTGATTATTACATGTATGCAACATTTTATTTGAGAGGGACGGGGCTCAGTTTTCATTTCAAATTGCTTTTTTTTCTTTTTTTTTTACTCCTTTAATAAATATGAGGATTTGTCTTACTTATAATACAAACCCTCTGACATTGAATTTTTAACTCCTACCCTCTCAGGCAATATCTTTCAAAAATTAATTTTTACGACGCCCGGAGGGTGTTTTCTGTTGCTAGTATGAATAATGTATAATAGACGAACTATATGATATCAAGTATTCGTATCTAATACAAATAATTACTCAAAATTCTCTTTATTCTCTCTCACCCTCACCCGAAATTTTCTTACTTTCACTCACAAAACACTCTCACAATTTTCTCCCACTCACAATTTTCCCTCTCCCACTCATACTTATCTTATTCTCACTCACATTTAGATTACTTTTACTCACAATTAACTCTCACACTCACTCACACTTCTCTCATTCTCATTCACACTTCTCTAATTCTTACTCACAATTCACACTCACTCTCATAATTCTCTTACATTTACAATTCACTCTCATTTTCACATACAATTTTCTGACTCACAATTAATTCCCACTCTCACTCAAAATTCTCTTACTCACACAATTCTTTTACTCTCACTCACACAATTATTTTACTCTCACTCACAATTCACCCTTAATATCACTCACAGTTTTCTCTGACAATTTTCTCACAATTCATTCTTACCCACAATTCTCTCTCAATCACAACCTCTTACTCTCACTCACAGTCCACACTCACTCTCATAATTTTCTTACACACACTCATAATTCATTCTCACTCACAATTCACTCTCATTTACACTTGTCTTACTCTCACTCACAATTCACTCTTATTTCCGTTTCACTCTCACGCAAAATTCTCTTATTCTCACTCACAATTAACTCTCAAAATTCTCTTACTCTCACTCATAATTCACTCTCACTCTCATAATTTTCTTACTCTCGTTCACAATTCCCTCCCACTCTCACTCACAATTCACTCCTACTCTCACTCACAATTCTCTCACTATAAAGCTATTCCATTTTGCTTAAAATTTGTATTTGACTCTACCGTGTAGAATTTAAGAATTGTCTTCATTGTAATAAGAATGATTAAAAGGTTTTCGTCGAAGGTTTTTTCCCTCCTTTAATGTCAATATTCTCATTTCATTAATTTCTCCCCTTTTCTTTTATTTCAATCCTTGGCCATTTCTTTCTTCACCGATTGCAAATAATTTTTATTATATTAATAGTTGTTTTACGTCACAAGTTTTTCTAATCTTCAATCCACAACAGAGAACGCCATTATAAACAAGGAGCATAATACCCGTCAAAATGACGTGATTATCTACGCTTGGCTCAGCATTTCTATCTAGGATCAGAATGCAGTATCTGTTGGACTATCTTAGGTATAAGCTGTACGAAAATTCACCACTTATATTTATAGACTTTCCCAAGTAGTAGGTGCTGGAATGACCAATGAAAAAACGACCAAAATATATTTAAGGTCGTTGATAAATTGTCCTAAAATCAGTTGCCAACTGGATCCCCACCCCCAGAAGGAACGCTACAGGTCACAAGGAGTAACTGATACTACAATCATTCTACCAAGGAATACTACAGATTGACTGACAAGGAGTATTTAGGGACACTGCAATCTACTAAGGAATACTACAGATTGACTGACAAGGAGTATTTAGGGACACTGCAATCTACTAAGGAATACTACAGATTGACTGACAATGAGTATCTACAGACACTGCAATCTTTCTACCAAGGAATACTACAGATTGACTGACAATGAGTATCTACAGACACTGCAATCTTTCTACCAAGGAATACTACAGATTGACTGACAATGAGTATCTACAGACACTACATTATTTCTTTTTTATAACTACTTCAAGGAATACATCAAAATTTATATAAGATGGTTACCAGGATTGTAACATCAGCCAACAGAATTGAAACCATAGTAAATAGAAAAATATACAACCAGGCTATGACATATACTGTCTTATGAAGTTCTGTGACACATGATGTGGTCAGTGTCCAATTCATGGATCATGGAAATTGGACAGGAATTCAGATTTCAGATTTTGACATTTTCCAAGAATGTAGCTGATGTATATAGAAACAAGGATACTACAAGAGAACTGCACTCTACAATACAGTTGGTCAGCTTTCTGATATTCTCTGTGTGAAGAATTAGAAAAGATTCATGATTGAATTTGACAAGAAACACTCAAGCAACTCTAATTACAAGTTTATGTTGGACTATAAGAATATGGTTGGAGGAGCATGGTGTAATGGTTAGAGTCGTAGGAAATGGACTCGTCAAGATGAGTTCAAATCCTGGACGAGGCTGCTTGCATTTCACATAGTGCTAATACCCTTGGGAAAGATATGAATCCAACAATTCTCCTTGCAGCTATGAGTAAATAGTAGAGCAGACTTTCATATTTCTATATAAATAGTAAAATGCATATATATATATAAATAGTAAAATGCATATATAAAGTAGGGCAGACTTTCATATTTCTATATAAATAGTAAATGCATATATATATATATAAATAGTAAATGCATATATAAATAGTAGGGCAGACTTTCATATTTCTCCCTTATAACTACTTCAAGGAATACATCAAACTTTATAAAATGACCACTAGGATTGTAACAGTATCCGTGCACACAGCCAAGGATCAAGCCTTCTGAATTGAATTCGGGTGTTGGATCAATTTTCTCACTAAACCGTGATCTCCTCTTCGGACGGAGGCGGCAAAGAACAATGGGGTTGGTTTGATACCGGGGATTCCAAACCTGCGGTAATACCTACCCATTGTACGAAAAGGAGAAGGTACGAGTAGACCAATGCCTACATGACAGGGGGCTCCAAAGTAAACTGACTTTGCGGGAAGATAAGAGGGAAAAAAAACAAGATATTAGGGACTCTTAAAATTACCCGGTGATAAGCAAGTAATTTCGGATGAAAGAAGACGATAACAACAGTTGAAAATAAAGAAACATATATTCAAAGGGTACAAAAAGGGTTGCAAATTAGTGGCATTTGCTGGCCAAACTTATCTTGCTGAGGGTGAGGTAAAGGTAAAGGTTGCGCTGGAGGAACCTCTCGCTGTTTGACAAATAAAGGTGAGTGCTAGAATACTATTCTATTCGCTGCTGACAGGTATAGGGAGTGCTTGAATACGCGTCTCGCCTGGTGAAAGCTTATAGGATAAGTGTCTTTCATCATGGGGTTTAATTTTGGCGCCAATATCATATATTGGGGATTCACCCTCTGGTGCCAGGGGGAGATAATTCAACTATAATTTTTCCGACAAAGATAAATGCTTAGGATCAAAAGGCACTTACGCAGTCTTCGGCAAGGATCCAAGTGTAACGTCTGTTTATCCTTTTCAAATATATATATATATATATATATAATATATATATATATATATATATATATAATATATATATATATATGTGTGTGTGTGTGTGTGTGTGTGTGTATTTAGGCATCATTTTTTCTTGTAGGCATATATTGTTAAATAATGCAGCCATTTTCTGTCTGCAAGTCTTGTCCTTTGTTTTTTCGTATTGCGGATTATTTTTGTAATATCTGGCGAGAATTGGCTGATGTATTCGCCATATGTCATAGACCGAGTAAAAATCCAAAACTAAACAAAATAAACTTTGATAATAGCACCAACATTCTAAAATGCCTATAATTACTATAATTATAACAAAAGTAATAATAATAATGACAATAATAATAATAAAACTAATAATAATAACAACAACAATAATAAACACAACCTATATAAATGGTAAATGGAATAGCCCATTGTTGTACGGTTTCAAAATACCTTGAAGATGGCACACGATAGGGCAGAAAGTACTCGGTCTATGACATATGGCGAATACATCAGCTAATTCTCGCCAGATATTACAAAAATAATCCGGCAATACGAAAAAACAAAGGACAAGACTTGCAGACAGAAAATGGTTGCATTATTAACAATATATATATATATATATATATATATATATATATATATATATATATATATACTTTGGTGTATATATAATTTTATTTCAGCATTTCTCCTTTGCCTCGTTAGTCTGATCTTTACTAATTCGAAAACCTCATACCCGGTATCACTGGTATAATCTTCCCGTTTCACTGATTTTTTTTCACTTTTTTTCCAGATCACCCTTCCGCTGTTGTTAAATACGCCAGCTCACAAACATGACCAACACACGCAGACCATAAAATTTATTAAAGTCATGAGTGTGTGCGTGCCCGTGAACTGGCGTATTTATGTAACAGTTGCAGTTGTTAACTGTTGTAATTAGTCTTTTTTTCTCTTTTAAGTTTATTAAGCGATACCTTGAGTTGTCGCATCTTCGCAATCCCCAATTGATAAGTTCTATTTCCCCCCTGTTAATCAATACTAAGCCTGGTCTTCTGCCTGGGATAAGGTGATCCGTCTTTATTTCAAAGTCCCAAATAATTTTATGTGTTTCTTTGTCCAGAACAGATTCTTGTTTATGTATATACCATTTTTGAGTTTTCACATCAGCATTAGCTGATGGTCTTTCACTGGAGTATGAGTGACAGAAAGTCTCCTCAGGTCTCCAGGACTCTTCTGAGTATTCTGACAGATTGCAGCAGCACAGTGTTCTGAATGGTATCAATCCTTCTTCTGATTTCCAGACTTTCCGAACCCTTTTCCAATCCTTTTGGGACCGTTCCAAGTGCACCAACTACAATTGGTATCACTTTGACTTTCATATTCCATAACTTTTTCAGTTCTCTGGCAAGGTCCAGATATTTGTCTATTTTTTCATTTTCCTTTAGCTTCACCCAGTGATCTGCCGGAACTGCAAAATCCACCAGTTGACAAATTCTTTCTTTTTTGTTAATCAACACTAGGTCTGGTCTTCTTGCTGGGATAAGGTGATCCGTTTTTATTTCAAAGTCCCAGAGAATTTTATTATTATTATTATTATT
>CM042149.1:22341134-22346134 GCA_023376005.1 Doryteuthis pealeii
TTAAAACTTGAATACTTACGCCCGGGGGTCAGTATTCTTGCTAGTATAGTTAAAAAAAACCCAGTTCACTCATCATTTTTCTCAATGTTGCGATCAACATCAAAGGCTGGAAAATACGTATATGTGTTAAAACGTAAAAATCTCATTAAAAGCATCGATAAAAGTGAATTACAAGAAGAATCACATTACATGTCTGATGATTGAGAAAACCCCACGAAACTGACAGTAAAGCGACAAAAAACAATTTGTGTATGACATCCTATTTTAATACATAGATTTATATATATATATATATATATATATTACTAGCAGAGCTACCCGGCGTCGCCCGTGATTTTAAAAATTAAAATAAATCTATTATAAATACTAGTACAAAATAAAAAAACACCCTCCGGGCGATGTAACAATAGATTTTTGAAACATATTGCCTGAGGGGTGGGAGTAAAAAATCAATGTCAGCGAGTTTGTACCCTTAGTAAGTAAAATCATCAAATTCATTAAAGGATTAAAAAATAAAACGATTTGAAATGTAAACTTTAGATATGTATTAAAATAAAACAAACTATATATAGATATATAATACCAGTCATGTATTTATTAAAACTTGTTTTAAAAAACAATGAGGACTGTCTAATGCAGCATGTTCCAATTTTGAGTGTATTTATTCTATGTTATAACGATTTTGGGTAATGGGACGTAAGCAGTGACGTAATTTTTGTTACAGACAAAAACCGGAAGCGAATCTCCATTATTAATAGATTTATACACAGATTGATGAAAATTATTTTTCTATGTTTATTTTATAATCTTTTATTCTTTATATATTCTTGTTTTTAAGTTGTTTATTTTTCTTAGTCTTGTTTGTATTTCTTCTTTTATTTGTCTTTTATTTGATTTTTATTATATTTTATCCTGTATTAATTTGTCTTAATCTTTGATCCTAAAAAAAAAATATTTGATATAATGACTGATTTATACCCTTAGTTATCGGAGATTTCTCCAAGGGCCCCGACTACTATTGTTATTACTGTCAGTTCCACAACTTTTTCAGCTTTTTTCAGAAAATGTCTTCCGTAAAGTTAATGAGTAGCAAAATGAGAAATACCGAAATCACCATATTTCCGAGATCAAATTCGCTTCAGGAAAAACAAAAAAAGAAACCGATTTTTCAAAGAGTTTAATGTTAGAATCAGTAAGACATGAACTTTAAAAGATAAAGAGAGAAAAAAACTGGGAACGTCAGAAGAAAATTGCAACATCTTATGTAACGTTTATTCACTGTAATTGAAAATTCTGACTTCTCAAAAGTTATGTCGCATCACGTACACAGCGTACAACTACGATGCTCCAAAGTCTTGCTTTTCCTTTACCCCTCTACTTCTCCCCGACTTTAAAAAAACCCAGGTCAACCAAGTGACCTGGTCTATCAACACGCAGGCCTTTCGGAACTAGGTCAAACTGACTAAAAGACTTTCGCCCCTTCAATTCCGTTCGCTAATGGCCCGAAATATGCACATTCTTACATAAACATGCGTTTTTCGGGACATTACAACATGTACCGAGCAGTAACGACTTCAACAAGAAGTTGTAAATGGTCCAGGGATTCCGCCTTGGGAGAGGTCCGATTCCAGCCGCTAACGTAGAATTAGTTCTGCCTGCAAACACATTTCCATCACGAACTCTGACGAAGTGGTGTCGGATTCTTACTGTTAAGAATTGGGTTTCACCGGGCCATAGCTTGCCCCCCCCCCCGCACCTGTGCCAAGCATGAGCGCTTAGGATCGCGTATCGATCGCCACAAAATTAATAAAAAAATTTGGACTGAGTGCACGAGTGTGCTCACTTCAAATAATCGGTCGCCACCCCAGTGGCTTGATCAAACCATCCTGAGTTGAAACTGGTTGCTAAACGAAAAGTCCAGCTGTGGTGAGCTTTTCAGCAAAATCCACTTCTGGCAAACTCTTAGAACGCTCTCTCTTCTTTCTTTGGCTCCTTCTTTGGCTCAGCTTCGCATTTTCACCTCGGCTCCTGGTCTTCGCCTCCGGTCTCCTGCCTCCAGCCAGCTAGCTACTGCTCCAGTCTCCTGCCCGCCGATGTTCCAGTCCTTCCAGCCCTGATCCAGCCTTCTAGCGTGACCCCACTCGGCCATCTCCTGGGCCAGCCTCTTCCTCAACAATGGTCCTTTTCAGAACCACTGCCAACTACTGCCACATCTCTTCTCTCCTCTGGCCTCTCTCTGGCCACCTTCGGCTCCGGTTCGATCCTTCACCTTGACTCTGCTTTGGTTCCTCGGTTCCCGCTCGTAGCTACCTCGGTTTCTGCCTTCGCTTCGGCTCGGACTCGGTCCCTGCTTCCCGTTCGTTGTTTCTCGGTCTTCTCGCTGTCAATACTCCTGCGGTATCCCGATTCACTGGCAAACCGCACACACATTCCAGCTGACCGACGACTCAGTCCTCTGCCTCGACTCGGCTCCGCCTTGGTCTTTGCTTCTCGCTCCTGGCTGCCGACGTTCCTACGGTATCCCTACATACCCGCAAACCGTACACGTTCCAGCCCACCGACAATCCTGGCTACTGCCGATCCTGATCCATCTTCGATCCAGTCATCTCCTGTCCAGCTCTTCCTTCAACGACCAGCTACTTCCTTCACCAGGCCAGCAATGCCTTGCGAACCCCAGTTCTGTCAACCCCTTTACCAACTAGTAGTATGCGATCAGCTACCGCAACACTACTGTTGTGTACTACGTTTTTTCCTTCCTGCTCCGGTGAGACGTCCTTCGATCTCACCTACCAGCATCTTCACATTGGTTCATCAATTTATCTAAGCAAAGAATCCTCACGTAGGCATAAATTCTTTAAATTATGGAATTTAATATATATAATCGGAATTTAAAATTTTCACAAAATAAAATGATAATCTAACAAAGAAGATTCCAGTTTTTGAAAAGTTGATCAACAATTTCAAAAACTTAGATAAATAAAACAATGGTTGGCCTTGACTCGTTGGAGTTGGAAAAACCCAAATGGAAAGATACAAGCTAGGCTGGCACAAGGTCATTTAGACACGTAGGCAATGTTATCGAGTGGCTGGCCAATCAGAGACATATGTTAGATGTGGGGAGGTCTGGATCTCATAAATAACAGACCAGATAGAATAGAGACAGACCGGAGAGAAAGAAGAAGAAGAGAGAGAAGCGTAGTCAGACACTCCGAAACCAGGGAGCTCGCCATAGCTCGGGGCCCTTGATACAACTTTACCGTCCATATTACACTCTGACGTCTTGTCACTCGGTAACAAAATTGATAATTTAGCCAAGAACTAGCTGTAGATCGCCAATCAACTGACAAATAAATCACCTCGCTCCTTTGTAAAATAAATGTATATATTTTGTACATAAGCATAAAAAAGCGTTGTGTTCAATTGTTTTGTTGATCCATTGACAGCTTTTGGTTATTTAATCCTATTTCAGCCGAGTTGGTAAAAGGAACGAAACCAGCTCTTTTTCAGCCTTCCTGTAAATCAACAGACAACATAAGAACGGGAGGCTGGAACAGGCAGTTTCGACGACTGTAATACTGAGCCGGAGCATCGTTCTCATACATAACATACATACATTGAGACCGTGCCCCAGCACATGTTATTATAATAATGTTCGCGGGGTCGACGTCCTTATCGGCTCCGCGACAGTTACAACACTCGTCTTCATCCTCAACAATTCCATCGTCACAAAGCATGCTTCCTACGAGGATCGCCAAGAATTCACTGTATAATACACACGTAATTTGTTTAGGGGGTGTCATATAGTACATAAAAGAGGACAATGGAATCGTCTGTTTTCTATGAATAGCGAGCCTCGAACCAGAGAATCGTGCGAGACTTTCAGGAACTCGTGAATGCCCCCTATCTTTTACTGATTACTCGCTTCCGCGCGCTCAACCCCTCCCTCTATCTTTCACCTTCTTTCTTTCTTTCTTTCTTTCTTTCTTATTATATGTTTACTGTGTAGCATATCAATCTTCTCCCCTATCTTTCTTTATAATAAAAACGGAACGGTCCATTATTTAGCTGAGGTAACGACACTCATAAGAAATAAGAATTCGGCGGATAAGCAACTCAAGATAATCAGGATTTACAATTTTGATTTTCTTCTTTGACGATTTGGACGATCCCATTTTTAACCAGAGAGTGTTGCAAGATGATAATGATCGTACTTTTTAGGAACACGAGTATTAATATATAGATTTTATTTTTACTGAAATTCAAAGTGCATCCCAGAGTTTTAATCACTCTACAGGTGTGCCCTGAAATAAAAAAAAAAAAGGTTGACAAACACTGACCTGATATATAAAAACCTTCGATTAACACGGCTTTTACGTTGATACAAAATCCCGTATACATATTTACCCAACTCTTCCACATGAGTAGGGTGTGACACAAGGTCAATTTGTTAAGCGGCGTGCAGTTGGTTTGACTTCAGATATTTCCTTCTCTGAGACCTTACCTTACTAAGGCTAAAGAACCCTGTCTACCCTACTATTTATCCATAGCTGGAAGGGATGGATGGATTCATGCCTCTTCAAACAGCATTAGCGTGGAATGAAACACAGTAAAAAGGCCTGTGTTGGACCAGCCAAATCTTTTTTAGATGAGCTGATAACAGAACAATGATGTACCAATGTGTTCCAGATTCTCCGAACAACATCATTCAGTTTTGAAGTCAGAGTCTTTTCTTCTCTTATATTGGTTGTCTTATCAAGGCTAATGAACCCTGTCTGCCCTATTATTTATTCATTGATGAAAGGAGAAGAGACGGCTATTCTCAAAGGTATTAGTGCGAAGGAAAACGCAAACAGGTTTTGGGTTATCTTCAAGCTACACTCCCTCGAATGTTTCAGCTTTGTTTTAAGGAATTACCCCTTCAAATTAGCAGCAGGAACCAGCCTAGAACGCTCTTTTGATCTAAAAAACAAAACAAAAAAAACAAAAAAAACAAAAAACAA
>CM042149.1:22351134-22372102 GCA_023376005.1 Doryteuthis pealeii
AGGTCTATGGGTCAAATAGATCTGTTTAAAATTATTCTTATTCGATGTGAATACTTGACACGATATCACTGTAAATTGTTTGTATTAAGAATAGTTACTACAAGCTATTATTGTTTAATAAGGATTATTATTAGTTAGTTGAAACCATATAACTGTGCTAACAATTATTAAATGAAATAATTACTTGAAACCACATAATTACTTATAATCACTTGAAACAATCTAGTTATTAACATTAGATATTTGTATTAGATACGAATACTTGATATATAACAGTGCAAAAAAAAGAAAAAAAAAGAAAGAAAAAAAGAAAAGAAAGAAAAAAAAAAAAGAAAAAAAAAAGAAAAAATGAAAGAAAAAAAGAAAAAAAAAGAAAAAAAAAAGAAGAAAAAAAGGAAAAAAAAGAAAAGAAAAAAAAGAAAAAAAAAAAAAAAAAAAAAAAGAAAAAAAAAAAAAAAAAAAAAAAAAAGAAAAAAAAAAAAAAGAAAAAAAGAAAAAAAAAAAAAGAAAGAAAAAAAGAAAAAAAGAAAAAAAAAGAAAAAGAAAAAAAAAAAAGAAAAAAAGAAAAAAGAAAGAAAAAAAAGAAAGAAAAAAAAAAGAAAGAAAAAAAAAAAGAAAAAAGAAAATTACATAAAATAGTAATATAATCGTCGCACTCGAAGTATGAGTGCTTCATAGTTCAGTTCCCGATGTCAACTCTTTAGCTGCTTACAAAGATGATTTTTTTTTCAAAAAGACTTGTGTTGAACAAGTCACATTTTTTTGGATGATCTGATAACAGAAGAATGGTGTACCAATATGCCACAAATGCTCCTGGTTTTGAATTCAGAGTTTCCCTTTCTCTTAGAGTAGTTGTCTTACACAGGATAGAGTGCCCAGTCTGTCCTATTATTCTAGACTTTGGTCACAATCTCAACATGAGGGCCCAAAAGTTCCATTGTTCTAACTCCATAGATGATTTGTCTATAGTGGTGAAGGCCTGTGTAGGACCAGCCACCCTTTTTTGGATGAGCCGATAACAGAAGATCGGTGCCACAATATGCCATAAAAAGTTCCTGAACAACACTCCTCTGGTTTTGAATTCAGAGTTTTTCTTTCTCTTAGAGTACTTGTCTTACCAAGGATAGTGCCAAGTCTGCCCTACTATTTTAGACTTTGGTCTCAATCTCAACATGAGGGCCCAAAAGTTTCATTGCACTAACTCCACAGGTGATTTGTTTATTTGTTTATTGTTGCAAAAGCTTGTGTAGGACCAGCCACACTTTTTTTGGATGAGCTGATAACAGAAGAATGGTGCCACACCAATATATCACAAATGCTCCGGAACAACACTCCTCAGGTTTTGAATTCAGAGTTTTTCCTTCTTGACAATTTGTATTACCATCTTTAGCATTGCTAAAGAACCCAGTCTGTCTTACTATTTACCCAATACCCGGGAAGGGAGAGTAGAGAAGAATTATTGTCTTTCCAAAGGGCATAATACAAAATATGTTTAATACAACAAAACCTTGATTAAGGCTTTTAAATTGATACAAAATCCTAAACAGTTGTACTAGCAGGTCCACATCGTACACAAAGTATGAGAGCTCAACACTTCTGTTCAAGACTGTTTACAAATGTAATTTATTCATAGTTGCAAAGGCTTGTGTAGGACCATCCACACTTTTTGGATGAGCTGATAACAGAACAATGGTATTTAATTCTCATAGACCAACTATTTTACCAAATCTAAAGAGCCTAGTCTGACCCATAGTCGAAAAAAGAAAAAATGGCTTCCTACTTTTCTCCAAGGAAATTAGCCCAAGACTGTGCCAAAGATTCTCAGAACAGCATTCTTCAGGTTTTGAAGTCAGAATATTTCTTTCTTATAAACAGTTTATTTTACCAAGGCTACTGAGCATTTACCTAGGTATCGCAAGGTTCTGGGTTCGATACCGGTCCTCGCTAACTCAGCGCACGAGTAGCATAGCTGGGTAATCTGATCTGTGCGGTAAAGTATGGAGCTAGCGGTATATGTGGCGCTCCACCACAGCAAAGGAAATCTCCCTGGTTTAGCGCTAGCGAAAGTAAGATAGACCTACTCACTGTCCGGCTGACAGCGACAATAGGGCACTACATCATCTTTACTTTTTTACCTATTGAAGGGAAAATAGATTTCCTGCTTTTCCCAAGATAATAGGTTAACACAGATAGACCCAGGCTAAAGAACCCCATACACTACTATTTACCCATAGATGAAAGTGTTACATAATTGATATGTAGCCTATTAAGTATGTACGGTAAGTGTAGTTTAGATTCCAAATAACGGTTCGTGGAAAAACACAAGAAAAATGATGTTTGACTTCTCTTCCGGTTCACCAAAGCAATTCGTGTGAAAGTAGCCAGGAAATTCAGATTTGGCTGAGTGTTGGGACGAGTAAGACGTATCTCGTCCCAATTGCCAAAATCTCCGTGCGTTAGACTTAATCTGGGATATTTATAAAATAAAATATGACCTCAAACAAAAAGTCTTGTGTCGTTAATTAAAAACAAAGTAAGAACACGGAATGTCCCAGTATCAAGCCAAGAAGAATCCCAGATTCAGGGAAACCATCTTAGAACCAGTCAAGATCCAAGATAGAAGATGACAGAGAATCGACAGATAACAGTGACTCCGAGACGATTGAAATTAGTATACGACTACGGCTATACTCTACGGGTATACTCACTACAATCAACAATATACGAAAATATAAAATGTGGTATTCAAAAGAAAAAAAAAGAAAAAGAAAAAGAATAAATAAATAAAAAAAAAGGGATTCATGCTTTTTTCAGAGGCATTAGCGCCAAGTGAAACGCAAGAAAAATCATTTAGGATTTGAACTCGAACCATTGAGTTAATTTCCTGCGAAGTTCCAACCGTTACGTCACGCGTGCCTCGCCGTCCCCAGGTAGATTTAGTAAAATTCTTGAGAATTAATGAGTCGCTGGTTTTATGGTATTGTTGTTAATTGTGAGATGAGGAAAATGACAGTGATGTTTATTGATTGTTGACTAATGATAACGCCTGTTTATTTCGTGGGTAATAATAATAATAATAATAATAATAATAATAATAATAATAATAATAATGGGAGAAGAAAGAATAAGAACGAATATAATGTAAAGTGGTCTCATCGAATGCAGTCGTAAGAAAGACAAAAGAACGCGCTGGATCGGCGAGAAGCGGAACTGTAATATTAATGGAAGGTTTGTTTTTCTAATGATAATACGAGAGTTGTTAAGGAGGGCATCATGTTTCACTGCTAAATTAGTGGTAGTAATTGGTCTGTCGTCTTCCTTATACAAATAAAACAAACTTTTGAAGAGTCTTTAAATACTAATGACAAGCAAATGAACGAAGATGGCCGGCGAGTCAGTCGCTTGGCCAGTGATTTAGTTGCTTTTGTGAGATTGTAAATTGTTTGTAGCATTGTGATTTTATTAGTTCATCAATCTTTATTAATGTTCGTCTGTTTCTATCAATATGGAATCTCTCAACGGGGACGGAGGAAAGAAAGTATTACCTAAGGAGGAGGGGTAGAGATATGGGAAGCAAAAGGAAGGAGGGGTGAGAGAAGAGAGAGAGAGAGAGAGAGAGAGATAGAGAGAGAGAGAGAGAGAGAGAGAGAGAGAATCCGTGCTGTCAGTGCGAAATGATGATGATGATGATGATGAAGGACTCTTTACTATATTTAATATGCTTAATGACAAAGTAAGACCCACGATTACATAGGAATACTTACTTAAATTTTAACTGGGATTTTAAAGAAAATTAAGTCTATTATATTCATAATGTAAATGTAAATTGCTAATTATAAAAAAATATAGCCTAAAGTCGGTATCAACCAGACAGCGAGGGAGGCTATCCCCTTTTCACTGGCGTTAGACCAAGGAGATTGTTTTTAGCGTCTGATGCCGAGCGCCACACCTACCATCAGCTCCTCACTTTACCGCACAGATCCCTGTGTTACTCATACGCTGAGTTGGCGAGGGTGGGTATCGAACCAGGAACCTTGTGGTTTCTAGCCGAACACTCTACCGACTGAGCTAAACCATAACATGTAGTAATGTAATTACTACATAAATGTATTGAAAATGAAGAAGAAAGGGATTATCAGTGGTCATGAATTAAGGTAAATGTTACTGATAGTAAAAAGTTGATTATAGATGCATAGATAATGATTTTACTATAGAAGTGCATAGAAAATCAGAAAGGAAGAGATTGTCAGTGGTCAAGAGTTAATGCAAATATTATTGATAAAATGGAATTATTATTTATTATTATGTAAGTGCATTGAAAATGATTTTTATTACAGAAATGTATTGCAAATGATTTTTACTATAGAAATGTATTGCAAGAGATTTTACTTCAAAAAATAAGCAGGAAGCAAAGAATTATCAGTGGTCAAGAATTAAGATAAGTGTTACTGAGGGTGATTATAAATATAATTCTAATAATTTTACTATAGAAATGAATAGTCAATTACTAAGATGAGCTAATAAAAACTAATGAAACGTCATTGACGACATTGACTGATTATTATAGGTATAATGTAAATGCATTGCTAATGGTTTCACTATAAAAATGCATTGAAAATAATTTTATTATAGAAATGAATTGCAAAAGATTTGATCATAGAAATGTATTGAAAATTATTTTATTACAGAAATGTATACAAACGATTTTTTTTATAGAAATGTATTGCAAAAGATATACTAAAAATCAGGAAGAAAAAGGATTGTCTGTGGTCAAGAATTAGTGCGAACTAAAATTCAAACAGCCTCGTCCAGGATTTGAACTCGAGTAGCCGATTTCATTTCCTACGATGATAACCGATACGCTAAGCTAGCACCCGCATATAAACGTAGTTTATAATCTATTTTACTATAGAAATCCATATAAAATCTGGAAGGAAGAGATTGTCAGTAGTCAGGAAATAGAGATACTAAGGCACAGCTACGGTTAGGAACAGGCATCCTGTACCTAACATTAGCTGTACTTAGTATCTCTATTTCTTGACTTGAGAATTGAACTCACTAGTATTTATTTTAAACGTAGTTTAAAATGCAAAACGCTATTATCTGTTCATTATATATATATATATATATATATATATATATATATATGTAGATTGAATTTTGGGGAGCTATATTAAATCAACTTCGAAATAAATTTATTATGGAATTACGGTGTTGAGTTCATCCTTCCTTTCTATGATATATATATAATATATATATATATATATATATATATATATATATATATATATATATGTTGATAATATGGATGCTACAGTTATTTCTAAACTGATTGTGCTGAATATCATTGATAGACCGTTTATATTTGAGTTGAATTAGCGAGGACATGGAGTCAACTCCTTATTACTAACAGTTTCTCGCCTTTGCGATCTTGACCAAATATTTGGTCTGAAGATCGTATAGGCGAGAAACTGTCAGTAACCAGATGTTGACTCCATGTCCACACTACCTTAACTCACACACACACACACACACACACACATTATATATATATATATATATATATATATATATATATATATATAATCCATTCCCTCCGCACGAGCAGGATGCAACACAAGATCAATTAATTCGGAGTTTAACAAGTTTATATTATGAGTTGTGATTCTCCAAGAGTCTAACCATTACACCAAACGCCTCCACCGGTTCATTATATATGTCTTCCTATGTGAGTTTATACATTTTACAGTTTGAAGTGCTTTTGTTTGTTTTTCGGTCAAAGGTTTTTTTTTCTTCTTCTTTTGTCTTTTGTGAATCTGCATTTTAAACTTAGTCTATTGGTTTATATCGTTTAGATAAAGAGGCGAAAAGCGTTTTTTTTTTAGAGTGTTTATCGAAAGCAGATGGTTCCTGTAATATTATTGAAAGAAAGAGACAGAACCCTTTCCCTGAAATAAAAAAATAAAAAGCAAAAACAATTGAAAATGATAATAAATGTGTAATATTGGAAAATATTGTCTGTTTTTTTTCCCCTTTTCTTTAAACAATATCAGCCTTTTAATCATTTCCTTCGTCTCTTCTCTTTTTCTCTATAACAATAAAGACAATGATAATGCCAGTAAAGACTTACACCGTATTGATAAAGTCAATAGACTTTAATGTTGTAGAATTTCGTATTAGATTATCAGTATGTAAGATTTGGATTATTCGGACTATTGTCCTCATCTTTATTGTTATCAGTAGAACGTTTCGATCGATGTGCCCTCCGGCCTTCTTCAGGTATTACAAGAAGGTTCTCGAGTTCGAAGAGAAAGTTTCAGAGTTCGAAGAGAAAGTTTCAGAGTTCGAAGAGAAGGTTTCTGAGTCCGACAAGACATCGGCCAAAACATTGTACAGATAACAATAAAGATGAGGACAATAGTCCAAATAATCCAAATAATCCAAATTATCAAGCCTCATCTAAAACTAAAGAAATTGGTGATCAGTATTTAGCTGTATTGTAAGTTGAATCTATACTGAGATGCCAGGATTTTTTTTCTTGTGCAACATTATACAATCAAAATAGATATTATTCACTCCAAGCAAAAAAAAAAAAAAAAAAAAAAAAAAAAAAAAAATAAAACGCACTCCCGGCGATGTAAAAGTTATTTTAAAAAGATATTACCTGATCGGTGTGGGAGTTAAAAATCATTGTTAGAGGGTTTGTATCATAAGTAAAATCATCAAATTTATTAAAGGGGTAAATTTTTTAATTTTTTAAATGGACACTTACGTAAAATGTTACGTGCATCTACTAATTATTAATTGAATAATTATTTTAAATATTTTACTCATTAAATTAACCTCTTGTTGCTGAAAAAAGGGCGAGGGTAAAAAATAATTTTAAAAACTGAATACAGGGTTGTTATTTATTCTATGTATTGACGATTTTGGTAAGCAGTGACGTAGTTTCGGTTACAGACAAGTTGAGACCGAATCTCCATTAGATTACAGTAGGTGGTTTATGTACAGGTTTGGGCTGCTTCACTATGTACTTTGGCCAAGCTAATTCCATGGATTTTGAATGGCTGCTGGTTTTCAGTGTAAACACTTTGAGTTATTTGGTGCGGTTACACCTCTGCACCCGCTCCAAAGAGCCCGTTTATTCAATAAAGCAGATACATAAGTGTGTCGCCGCGCATCGGTATGGAACCGGAAGTGTTATGTTGGGGGGGGGGGAGTATGACAAAAGTGGTCATACAGTTATTCCAGTTCTAGCTAGCGAGGTACAGGCTCTGACCGATCCATATAAACAAACAGATACTTACGTTCTTCTCCTTGTGCAGCCTGCTTCCACCAAAATACCCCAGTCTCTCCATGACTTTAACTTACTTAAAAGACCCAAACACGAGAGATGAAATTATGTACAATTTATTTACGATTTTATCCGTAAATATCCAATACATTCCTATGTTCTGGTAGTTAGTACAGGGTCTGTATTAGGTTACAGCCTTTTCCCTTTTTTGTCTGGTATCTTGATGCTAGTTACAACCTTCCTGTGAAGGCAAGTATGATATGTTAATTCTACGTGATAAGAGAACTAGAAAAAACAAGATTCAGTAGCTTGATCTCTTTTTATTCTTTACGACAGCTTCTGGTTTGTGGTCATACTGGTTATTTCCATAATCAAACCAAAGTCATTTTCACAATTCTCAGTGTATCCCTGCACCTACCCTATCATATTTTATTTTATATTCTATTTTAAGCTGTTTTATGTAGTTTACCATCTCCTCTTTTTCTCAATGAAAGACAGATATTATTAAGTATTACAGTATCGCCCACAAATAAGTACACCGCAAACAATCATTTATATAAAAAGTTAATTTTCTCCTAAACCAAAGATACCAGGATTTTTTTTACATTTCTTGTGGAACATTATACAATCAAAATAAATATTATTAACTATTACAGTTTCCCTCATAAATCAGTAGAATGTTTTTATAAAAAGCTAATTTTCTTCTAAACCAAAGATAACAGGATTTTATTATTTCTTTAGGAATATTATACAACCAAAATATATATTATTACAGTATTGCCCACAAATAAGTTTCGGTTTAAGTTTGACTTTTGTTTAACGGCATATCAACCTATGTGGGTTATTTAATATAAAAAAGAGTTAAATTGGTTTTGTCTTCTCTATGGGTTTTGGGCTTAAGGTCATAGGTTTTTACGTTAGTGCCACTAAATGTTCTGATCCAAGTTTATTATGCGATTTTCCATTCCCATCTCCAATACTGTAATCAAATTTGGGGTCAGCCTAATGGCGGTACTTTGATTAATCGTATAACTGTTCTTCAAAACTTTGCTGGAGACTTATGTCCTTTGTGCCTCCTAGGACATCATCTAACAACCTGTATGCAAATTTGGAGATTCTCAAATTTTCTGATATGGTCCATTGTGAAAATATTTTGTTCTTACATAAACTATTCCACAATAAAATGCCTGTTTCTGTTCAGAATGCTTTTGCAGTTGACTTCACCCATGCTCATGTCACTCGTGCTGACCAATATGGTCTGTTTAATTTCCCTATCATCAACACTGTTAGTTTTGGCATAATTCGATTCGTTTTAATGCAATTAATTCTTGGAATACTGTTCAGTCGTTATTTTTTGATAAAGAAAAGAGGAAGCTTGTTTCAGTTAATTATTTTGTCCTTAAAACACTTTTGAAAAATCATTTTATTGCCTCTTATAAACAACAGATTTGCATTTAGATTCTCACACGGCTAATTTGTCTCATGATATATATGTATATGTTTACGTTGTGTGTTTCATGTATCGTTTCCTGTGAGCGTCCAAGGGTGGTCATGTCCATGGGATTAGCTTCACGCTATTAGGCATGGCCTCCCTTCAATAGTAGTTTAAACCAATAAAGTTTTTCTTTTACTTATATTTTTTAAAAAATAATTTGTACTACTATTGATTAATAAATTTTTTCTTCTTCTTCTTCTTCTTCTTCTTCTTCTTCTTCTTCTTCTTCTTCTTCTTCTTCTTATTATTTTATTATTATTATTATTATTATTATTATTATTATTATTATTATTATTATGTTTAGTCAGTTTTTGGTGAAAAGGTCCATTTGGTCAGGCCTTGACGAAAAGGTTGCTTTTTCTTTTTTTAGAAAACTCAAGATATTCCCTGGTTTAGTGTTTTTGAAAAGGTCCTTTATGTTGCTTGTCTTATTTGGAGCTAGGTTGTCAGAAACTATCACAGTTTAAGAGGATGTGTTAGACTGAAAATGGTACTTTGCATATTGAACATACAAGGTGTGACAAAAAAGTATCGAGATTGAAGCTGTATTTACCAAGATAGGACTGAACAATAAACGTAACGTTATTTTTTTTCTTCAGAATACAAGGTGTGTCAAAAAGTACAGATTTTAAAGCTGTATTTATCAAGATATAAATAGTGGAACATTATATAATCAAAATAAATATCAATAACTATTACAGTATCCTCCATAAATCAGTGCACCCTAACAATATGGTGGAGTCCCCATGGCTTAGTGGTTAACGTGCTAGATTACGACGTCGCTGTAAGCGAGTTCGAACTCCAGTCCCGCTATTATGTTTATTATCGGACTTATGCCATTATGAAAGGTATGAACTCACTCATCCCCCACTACTGGTCTTCTAGAAGGATGGCTTTAGCATTAAATAACCCACGAAGGTTGATAAGCCATTAAACAAAGAAAACCAAACCCTAATATTTTTTTAATAAAAAGTTAATTTTCTTTTAAATCAAATATATCAGGATTTTATTATTTCTAGTGGAATCCATAATAATACAATCAAAATAGATATTATTAAGTATTACAATACCCTCATAGATCAGTAAACTCCAATCATTTTTTTTATTAAAAAAAAAAAAAAAACAAACCTTTTATTTCCTCCTTTTTATTGTTATATACACAGCGTTTCGGCTGATGTGCCCTCCGGTCTTCGTCAGGTGGTTCTTTTCGAACTTGGGAGCCTTCACGGAACTTCGAACCGAATCCTTTATTCAATCAACCGGGATAGACTGTTCTCACTCCGTTAACCATGAACGGGTACAAGTGTTAAGCTATGTTATGTATTTTATGTTATTATAATTAGGATATAATCTGCAACCTACAGATGATTGTCACTTAGAACTTTAGGACAGATCGGTCGAAAAATTGTGTATATAACAATATAGACGAGGACAATAGTCTGAAAAATCCGATTTATACAGGTTATCAAGCCTCATCTAAAAAATTCAGACAAAAAGTTAATCTTTTAAACCAAAGATACCAGTTTTTAAAACTTGTTTCAAGGGGAATATCATACCACTAACGGGACCTGTGGATATACCACAGTATGATTATTTAATTTGATATGTTTACTTAAGAGCTATTGCTAAATAGTTCAATATGTAAAAGTATAATAGTCCTGTTTTAACTCTCTCTCACCCTTTTCTTCTTTCCTCCTTTTAGTTTTTTCATTATGTTCGATTGAAACAGATTTACATTATTGCTTCCGCGCGCTCACCCCTCTCTCTATATTTTCCCTACTCTCTTTCTTCTTTCTTTCTTATTATATTTTTTGTGTAGCATGTCCTTTTTTCTCTTTCTTTCTTTATAATAAAAACTGAATGGTCAATTATTTAGCTGGGGTGACGACATTCATAAGAAATAAAAGTTCGCAGATAAGAAACACCAGATAATCAGGATTTACATTTTTGCAGTTCATCTTGGACGATTTGGACGGTCTCATTTTTAACCAGAGGGTGTTGCAAGATGATAACAGTTGTACAATTAAGGAACACGAGTTATATAGATAAAAACGGATATTATCAAGTATTATTTATGACCAACCTCTACAAGATTTAAATTCTACAACCAAAAAGATAAATATAATTAGACCAATTATTTTGGATTAGATAATAATCTTCTTTAAAAGTTGATAGCCACCCTGTCGGCTGGAAATGTAGAATACACCGACCGCACCTCTGCAGAGGATTAAAATCCCACAATTGAGCCACATGTTAGTTGTAGGTGGCGACCTGTCATGTTTAAGGACGAATTATGGAGGCTAAGCAGTCCATGATATGGAACACTCCATTTTGGGCTCTTACTTAGGCTAGACGGTCGATCGGAAAGGCCTCCTCTGATCAATTGGCTGGTCACGTCAAGCTTTAGCACCTATGTGATTATCTCAACCCTATTGCCCTTATGGCAACTCCTACCCTTTTTATATATAGGTGCTAGAAGGTGGTGGCTGAGGTCTTTATGTGCTGAGTATGACATTAAACGGCATCTAGTGATGAATTTCTAATTTTGAAAATCTGGAGAATGTGGAGTACGCCTTTATCGCCATTATTTCCAAGTCCACCCTGACCCGGAGTGGTAGCACCTGTTAGGGTCCCATCTATCGGTTAAATGGATAAAAACGAGTATAAAATAATGTGTTTAAAATTGAGTTTGAAAAAATATTGAATACCCAACAAGAATGAATAAAACAAAATCTCTTCAGCATGAAATAATCCAACAAGGGTTGACATGCCGTAAAATCCAACCTAACCTAGAAGTTTTTAGCGGTGTCCTTATTTATTTATACACGATTATTGTAGAAAAACAACTGATATTTTTTCTTCGCAGGAATTATTTTGTTAAATAGAAGTTTATTAGTCTCATCAAGGAATATTAAAAGAAAGAAAGAAAGAAGAAAGAAAGAAAGAAAAAAACAAACAAACAAACAAACAAAAAAACAAAAATACAATAAAAAATAAATAAACAAAAAAGACATACATTTATAAATCTTTATTTCTTTATCAATTTATCGATTGCAGGTGCGCACACCATATTGCACTGAGTAACCTTCTGCACATTTTTTCATGGAACAATCACAATTGAACTAAATAGAAATAGATTGCAAAACTAATGAGAAAAGTCCATGGACGTTTGGAAAAAAGTTGATCCAATTCTGAAGAAAAAATAATAGATATATTTTTTCGTGCGAGAGCACATACATATGCGTAAAAATATATGTATACAAACCAGAGACATAACATTTAGATACCCTATGCTCTTATGGCAAGCCGAAACCCTTTTTAGCCTATATGTGCTAGAAGGCAGTGGGAGAGGGCCATGTCCTTGGTATGACGTTAAACTCTAGTACCAGTTCTGGAGCTCAGGAAAACGTGGAGTACTTCTTCATCACCATTACTTCAAGGTCTACTCTGTCCTGGAGTGGTAGTACCTGTTAGGGTCCAATCTATGGGTTAAATAGAAAAAAAACAGTTAAAATGTTTAAAAAGAGTTTAAAAAGAAAAAAAATGTGTACTCATCAAGAATGAATAAAACAAAACGCCATCGTGATAAAATAACCCGAGAAGGGTTGACATGCCGTAAAATCCAACCAATCATTTAGATACGCATTGCCTACACTGAAAGGTTAATCATTTTTCAAGGATTGTAACTCAACAAATTCAAGAAAAGGTAAAAAATCTTTCGGATGGGAGGTTCTTCGACATCCTTTATACTTTTTTTTTTACCATATTACCTTTAGTCACCCCTTTTTGATCTCGATTAAGAAAGGACATGTTTTTCATTTACACCGTCAATATCCGGTTGTTTGTTAGGGGTTAGTTTTATAATTTAAAAAAATCTAAAAATCGTCTGTTAAAACAACCGGATATTGACAGTGTAAATGAAAAACATATCCTTTCTTAATCGAGATCAAAAAGGGGTGCCTAAAGGTCATATGGTCCCTTTTTTTGCAGATTTTTCATTTGTTTTGATCACTAGAACATTTCAGAATTGGCAGAATAAAATGAAGGAAGCATCTCTACACTCGATGGTAAGCCTCTAAAATCAGTGGAGCAATTCACATACCGAGGTAGTAATATCTCATCCATAGAAAGCGATGTTAATGCACATATAGAGAAGGCATATCTGCCATATCAGTCATATGGAAATCCGATCTCACTGACAAGTTAAAGTGATCATTCTTCCAAGCCATATTAGTCCTAGTGTACGGCTGCACCACTTGAACCCTACACAGAAAAGATATAAGAAAGAAAAAAAAAAGAAAGAAAGAAAGAAAGAAGGGAAAGATAAATAGTGCGGGTGATAGCACTAATCTGTTTCAATCAAACATAATGAAAAGAAGGAAAGAAAGAAAAAAGTGCAAAAGAGAGTTAAATCACAATTATTATACTTTTTACATATTGAACTAATTCCAATAGCTCTTAAGTAAATATATCAAACGTTGTAATAATTAAATCATCATACTGTGGTATATCCACAGGTCCTGCTAGTTTGTCTTAATAGTTGTATTAAGAATAGTTATTTGAAACTATGATGTTTTACAAATGATCTTAGACAAATAAAAAGAACGATTAAAAAAAAAAAATTCCAATGGAACGTTGAAAATTTAGTCATGATTATAATCAAACATTTACAAATTATTCAAATTTCAACAGGAAATAACCCATGAGGTTTGATATGCCGTTAAATTAGCTAAAACCTAAATTCTTAGTATGGATGACAAAAAAAAATGCAGTTTCTTGGCAAAAATGGCGATCGTTTTACAATAGCGAAAATCGTTTTTCTGTTTGTTGTTTTTTTGTTGTTTTTTTTTTTTCAAACATTGTTCACCTTTATTGCGTACATGGTATCAAGTACAGGTTGTGGTAAAACAGTAATTTTGTTTTCACGCTTAGACTTGAAGCATTATTATTATTATTATTATTATTATTATTATTATTATAGAAATAGTAGCTGTAAATCTGAGAGAAGATATTGGGTCAGAAGTGGACATAGTAATTGTGTTATAGGTGGTGGAGTGGTTGTCAGGTACATGTGGGAAGACTGATTGAATTAAACATCGACAAAGATCCATACCCTCTTACCTACAAAAAATAACAAAAAGCAAAAAACGTTCTTCTTCTTCTTCTTCTTCTTCTTCTTCTTCTTCTTCTTCTTCTTCTTTCTTCTTCTTCTTCTTCTTCTTCTTCTTCTCTTCTTCTTCTTCAAATTTGTTATTGGCTCTAGCTTATTCTTAACATTCCCCGATTCTTTGTAAATTTTGACTTTTTTTTGTCCTCTTCTCTCTTTTTCTCTTTTTCTTTGATCACGTGTTTGTTCCCTGATCTCATCGCATTATTCTCGAGTCTCTCCTTTTCTCTTCGATCTTTTATCTTATTTCTCAAAGTATTATCGACCATTTCTATGCCTTTCTTAATATATTTCTTAAAGCCCTTATACAAAAACTTGTACTTCTTTCTTTCTTTCTTTCTTTCTTTCTTTCTTTCTTTTTCCTTCCTTCCTTCCTTCCTTCTTTCTTTCTTTCTTTATACATTTTTTCATTATATTCTTTCTTTCTTTCTTTCTTTCCTTTCTTCCTTCTTTCTTTTTTCTGTCTTTCTTCGTTTATTTCGAGTTTTCTTTGCTTCTTTGCTTCCTTTCTTTATTTCTTTATTCCTTTCTTCTTTCTTTTTTGACATTTTTTATACATTTTTTCATTATATTCTTTCTTTCTTCTTTCTTTCTTTCTTTCCTTCTTCCTTCTTTCTTTTTTCTGTCTTTCTTCGTTTATTTCGAGTTTTCTTTGCTTCTTTGCTTCCTTTCTTTATTCCTTTATTCCTTTCTTTCTTTCTTTTGATATTTTTATACATTTTTTCATTATATTCTTTCTTTCTTTCTTTCCCTTTCGATTTTTCTCTCCATATATTTCATCCTCCTATTTCTGTTTTTTCTTTCTTTCTCTTTTATTTTTCTTTGTTTTTATCAAACCCTCTCTTCATTTTCTTTCTTTCTTTCTTTCTTTCTTTCTTTCTTTCTTTCTTCAGTGGCATACAATATGCAATTAATCTTTTCCACTTTTCCTATAGATTTACAAAATCCTTTACAAACGACGATCTCATTCACAATAAAATCATTTTTTTCGTACACATTGATAATATTTGTGAGATGAAACGAATTCTTTTTTCTTTTTCTTTTTCTTTTTTTTTTTGACCTTTTTTAAAATTTTTAATTATTTTTTAATACGAATACCAATAAAAGTCCATTTTTATTCTGCAAAACCCATATAGGTTTCATGGTGTCATCTAATCACATTATTTCCAAATGTTTCTTTAGATTTTTTAATTAATCATCATTCAAATTTTATTTCATTCTTTGCATTTCTTCATTCCTTCCTTTCTTCCTTCTTCCCTTCATTGCCATTCAATTATTTCTTTTCCATTTCGAATGAATTTGGGTTTTTGTCGATTTCTTTTTTTTTTAGCATTTCCTAAACGTTTTATTTTTTTTTATCCATCCTTTCATAATGCAAATTTTGAAAAAAATCTTCATTTTCTCCTTCATCTTTCATTCGTTACTTTTTTTTTCATCATCTGCTTTCTATTCTTCGAATTTTCTTTATCTTTTCCTTCTTTTCTTATCCTTTTTTCTTTTCTTTCTTTCTTTCTTTCTTTCTTTGATTCATTCTTTTTCTTTTCGTTATATTCCCTTCTTTTTCTTTCCATTATATTTCTCTTTCCTTTCTTTCGTTCTTTTTTCTTCATTACATCACTCTTCTATTTTCTCTTTCTTTTTTTCCTTTCTTTTTTTCTTTCTTTCTTTCTTTTCATAATATTCTCTTCTTTTTTCTTTCTTTCTTTTTTCTTTCTTTTTTCTTTCTTTCAATTATATTCATCTTTCGTTCTTTTTTCTTCATTACATACCTCTTTAATTTCTCTTTCTTTCTTTCTTTCCATTATATTTCTCTTCCTTTTCTTTCTTTCTTTTCGTTATATTTCTTTTCTCTTTCTTTTTTCTTTCTTTCTTTTTCTTTTCTTTCTTTCTCAAGTAGGCTCTTATCTTATTTAATGGACCAATTCGAAGAGGTTCTGTTTTGGCTGACCACATCTGAGCCCCTCCCTCACAAATCTCTCTCCTTATCCGAACGCTCCTCATCCTTCTACTTTTATGCTCCCCCTTCTTCCTTTCTTCTCTTGCCACATCTCCACCTCACCCATCATTTTCTTTCTTTTTTATTTATTTTTTAATCTATTTTTTTTGTCGTCTGCTGCTGTTACTGCCGTCGCCATCGCCATCGCCGCCGCTGCTGCTGCTGCTGTCGCCGTTTTTTTTTCTTTTGGACTTTCCCCAGTGTCTCACAAAGCGCCTCGCTTCCGTATTCATCTTCTTCGCATTTTCTGTTTCCACATTGCCATCTCCTGCCACCACAACAAGCGTCTTAACAACTGCAACCACAACACTTGAGCCAAACGCTAACAACAGAAAGAGGGAGAGGGAGAAGAAGTGTGAGAAACAGAGACGGAGAGGGAGAGGGAGAGAATTGTTTTAATCATCATCGTCGTCATCATAATCATCGTCATCATCACTTACCACAAATACCAAAAAGCACGATTTTTCCTTTTTAATTCACTATTACTATTACTTTCTTTATATATTTTACTGACCACACTATTATATCCTCATTCTTGCGCAAGCGAGAGAGAGAGAGAGAGAGAGAGGAGAGAGAGAGAGAGAGAGAGAGAGAGAGAGAGAGAGAGAGGTTAATACATATTTGTATTTTATTTTATTTTTTTATTCATCTATTTACCTATCTTCTAGGTCGGTGGTTTAAAAAGAGGACTCTTTAATAGTTAACTTGGTTGTCTGTTATTTTATTATCATTATTTTTTAGGTGCTTTTTGAGCAGAAAAAAGTGTTATTTAATGGCATATAGTGAATGTGTAGAGTAGGTAAGAAGGCCAACGTGAAGGTTATGCAGGTGAATATAAAGGTAAGGAATAAGATTTTATCTTATTAGGATAGATAGATAAATAGACAGACAGGACAGACAGATAGAAACAGACAGATAGATAGATAGATAGATAGACTGGCGTGCATATATATATACATATATATATAAATAGATAGATAGATAGATAGATAGAGAGAGAGAGAGAGAGAGAGAGAGAGAGAGAGAGAGAGAGAAAGAGAGAGAGAGAGAGAGGTACACACACACACACACACATATATATATATATATTATAAAGATTGACAGACAGACCGATATACATACATATTACATACATACATACACGTAAACAGACATACAATACAGACAAATAGATATAGATATATATTTAAAGGATATATATATATATATATATATATATATATATATATATATAGAGAGAGAGAGAGAGAGAGAGAGTGTGTGTGTGTTGTGTGTGTGTGTGAGAGAGAGAGAGAGAGAGAGAGAGAGAGAGAGAGAGAGAGAGAGAGAGAGAGAGAGAGATACACACATATTTACGTATATGCAGACAGATAGATAGACCGCAAAATGAGTGATAGATATGAAAATATTGAAATAGACAGGAAGATAGGTGAACAGACAGACAGATAAATTGATAGATAAATAGATAGATAGATAGATGAATTATATTAGAGTCGTATGTATATAAAATTAATTAATAGACAATATAATATAAATTTCTAGCGACGAATGCAGGTAAAAAAAAAAATATTGGAAAGAAAATGATTATATATAAATATGTATAAATAAATAAAAATGATATTGAAATTAAGTGAATAAACATATTAATAGGCATGAGATGAACACTGAGCAGGACAACTATCAAACGAGCAACAGATAGATCACTGGAGTGGTTGATTTTGTTGGCAAAGGTGAATAGACAGATAGATGGTGGCGTTCGTTATAAAAATGGATTTGTCTTTGAAAACCCCGAAAATCTGTCCTACATTTTGTTCAGAGCAGCCCCAATTCTTACAGTCTCACCAACAGTACAAATCTTACGATATCGACTCTCTTCTAAGCGATGTCAACACTACTAGTAAAGAGCCTCACCCACTACAAACCAAATATACTAATAATCATAACAAAATCACTAATAACAAACTCAACACGATTTTCACGTCCCAAACCTACTCAGCAAATGACATAAGCTGCCACCACAGAAGTCGTAATAATAATAATAATAATTAATAATATAATAATAATAATAATAATAGCAGTAGTCGTAGTAATGATGAGAATGGTGGTGATGTTGTAATGAGGAAGATGGTGGTGATGGTGACACTAGTTTAATAATTAGTGGAAATGGTTGCAATGAAGAAGATGGTCCTATTATTAGTGATAATAATAGTCATCATGAAGTGAGAGACGTGCAGGGTGATAGTGAACCGGTTGATCGTCCTATTAGCACAGGTGGTGGAGATTCATCCTTAGCTGTTGGTGATAGTGACATGGGGACAGATAATAATACCGACTCTGGTAAGTCCTTTAATTATCATTCATTTTTGTCTTGATTATTTTATTTGTTGTATTGTTGTTTTTGTTTCAAGATTTTGCTTATTGACTAAACAGGTGGAAGATGATGATGCCCCACGAAACCCAAGTTCATCGCAAGAAAATCAACTGTTTGATGATAATCACTTGTTGTTAGTTTTTATTTTTTTAGGTTCTTTCTTTCTTTCTTTCTTTCTTTCTTCTTTCTTTCTTCTTCTTTCTTTCTGGATGTTACTTCTTTTATCTTAAATATTTCTTTTTCTTTCTTTCTTTTTTTCTTTCTTTCTTTCTTTCTCTCTTTCTTTTATTCTAAATATTTTTTCCTTTCTTTCTTTCTTATTTTTTTTTATCTTGAATATATTTTCTTTCTTTCTTTCTTTCTTTCTTTCTTTCTTTCTTTCTTTCTTTCTTTCTTTCTTACTCGATCTTATTTCTTTTTATCTTAAATATATATTTTCTTTCTTTCTTTCTTTCTTTCTTCTTTTTTTATCTCTTTCTTTCTTTCTCGATGTTATTTCTTTATTTTAAATGTATTCTTTTTTCTTTCATTTATTTTAAATTTCTTTCTTTTTCTTCTTTCTTTCTTTCTTTCTTTTTTCTTTCTTTCTTTTTGCTTTTAAAACTTTTTTACAATCTTATCTTTTATTTTTAAATATTTCTTTTTTCTTTCTTTCTTTCTTTCTTCTTTCTTTCTTTCTTTCTTTCTTTTCAATCCTATTTGTTTTTTTCCCTTTCCTTTTCTTTTTCTTTTTTCAGTTCAAATATTTTTCCGTCTGTTAACTTTTAATTCCGAATGTTATTTCTTTCATTTTAAATATTTTCTTTCTTTCTAACAAATATTATTTCTTGTGTCATTTTGATTTTCTTTAATTTTTCTTTTTCTAATTCTTATTAAATTTTTTTCTTTTTTTCTTTCTTTTTCTTTTTTCTTTTAACATTTTTTCACAATTTTATCTAATTTTAAATATAATCATTTCTTTTCTTTCTTTCTTTCTTTCTTTCTTTCTTTCTTTCTTTCTTAAACCCATTGTCAAAATATCAGACAAATACAATTCTAATTCCATTCCTAATAATCCTGTTTTAAATGTATCATTTTCAACCGTACATTTATTTCATCAAATACTCTTTTGAATCCTTGTAAAATCTCCTTCCAAAAAAAACAAACAACAAAAGAAAAAAAACAAAAACAAAACAAAACAAAACAACAATGATATAAAAACTAAATTGGTCAGAAATAAAATGAGAAAAACAAGATTGAGTTGAAATAAAACAAGAAAAATAAACTAGACGGTAATTAGTGAATTTCAATTGTCATCGGAGGATTTTTATTAAATGTTTTAAATATATGAAATACTTTAGACGGACTGATGTGGTGACGATTTTATACCAAGTCACAAAAGGTTTACAAATCTGAAATTTTACATAACTGAAAATTATATATTATTTTCCGAACATTAAAATTTATTAGAATTTTGTGAATTAAATTTAAAAGAAAAAAGTTTACTAAAATCAATTAACAAACCGGATTATCGAAGTTTTTTTAAAACTCTTCATTGATATCTATCTACATACATACATACATACATACATACATACATAAGCGCACGCGCACAACACACACAAACACACACACACACACATACACACACACACACACATATATATATATATATATATATATATATATATATATATATATATATATATATATAAAGGTAAAATTATCCAATATACAGGTTAGTTGGGGATGATTTATCTAGGATCATCTATATACTTTGTATATCCACAAAGCATACCCATGCTCATGCACGCCTAGAGATTTATACAATGATTATTTCAAATTCCCAAGAAAGCTCAATGTAAGATGATTAATGAATTAATTATATACAGAGCAATATTTACACTTTCAATGAGAAAGAAAAACTCAACAAACCGTCATTTGGCTATTTGGGTTCATTTATTGAGTTACCGGTCGAAATAAATTTATAATAGCAAAATTACGATTTGATCAGTTTTTTCTTTCTTATTGAAAGTATATATATATATATATATATATATATATATATATATATATATATATATGCGTGTGTGTGTTTAACACAATCTTCAGACAGGATAATAGTATAAAGTGGTTAGTCAATTGTTTGTATACTGTGAGGTGTATTCATGAGGTAAGATCTTTTTCTGCGCCCCCCTATATATATATATATATATATATATATATATATATATATATATATACAAATATCGTACTGTTAAAATATGTAGTATACCTCTGATAACTTTTGTTTATAAAATGTTAATTTTATTCGAAAGTAAGTATACTAGGATTGTAGCATTTTTATGTTATACAATCAAAATATATATCATTAGATATTATTTACTTCCAAACTCTTCAGCAGTTTGTTGCAATGTTTATGCTTAATTACAGTATTTCGATTCTATAGAGTTTAGTTAATAAATAATATCTAATGACATTCGTTTTTGCTGTATGATATTCCATTAGAAATAAAATCCTGGTATTTTTAGTTCAGAAAAAAAAATTATACTTCATAAAAATTTTATTAGTGCACAATATTTATGGATACCATAATATATATATACAACCGGTGAACCAAAAACCATACTTAAAAAAAATGTCAGGCCTATCCTCTTGGTGGTGGG
>CM042149.1:22372202-22397202 GCA_023376005.1 Doryteuthis pealeii
AGGAGGAGAGAGTGACAATGGTCTCAAAACAAAAAAAAAACAAAAAAAACAAACAAACTAGAATTAATGATGGTTGCTTGATTTGATTTTACGGCATGCAAACCTTGGTGGGTAATTTTATGCCGAAGACGTTTTGTTTTAGTCATTCTTGATGGTACTCAAAAAAAAAATCGAACTCATTTTTTTCCTAAGAGTGGTATTAGTGAATGACTTCCAACTACACATTATGTATGTATTAGCCAATCCCTCCTAGCCATGAGCAGGATGTGACACAAGGTATATATATATATATATATATATATATATAGATATATATATAAGAGAGAGAGAGAGAGAGAGAGAGTGAGATAGATAGATAGATAGATAGATATTACAATAGTGTATGGTTATCACTATATTTGGTGGTGGGCTAACATTTGCAGCATTATTAGGAGAGTGCTCAATATCTGCGATAGTGCTACTTTATAATAAACACACACACACACACACACACACACACACACACATATATATATATATATATATATATATATACACGTACGACTTGGATACTGGGCCACCTGAGGATCGGTACATGAGTGGCTTTTTTTTTGTTTTTTTTCATTCTATTTTATTGTTGTAAATATTTGATACCGCGCTGCACTTTTGTGCGTGAATCATGATGTATGCAATATATATAATATTATATATATATATAATATATATATTATATATATATATATGCATACAATCATGATTAAAATTTAACACTAAAACATTTTAATCAGTAAACTACAATATTTCACGCACGAAAGTGCAGCGCGGTATCACAATATTTACAACAATAAAATAGAATTGAAAAAAAAACCCCACTCATGTTACCGATCCTCAGGTGGCTCAGTATCAAGTCGTTTTGATTCTGGCAACGTTAAACTCAGTCGTGAGTTCTTATCCTGGTTTGATTGTAGTTTATAGTTGAAAATATTGTATATATATATATATATATATATATATATATATATATATATGAAAGTAAACAAACAGTCAGTTTGAGATGACGATAGCCGTATGCGTGTGTATATATCTATATATACATATACATATAATGTGTGTATATGTGTGTGTTTGTACGTGTGTTTGTATGTATGGTATGCATAAATAAACTGTAGTCTATTGAAAAACAATGTATTTTACATTAGAAATATTTATTTTTTAGCATAATCTAATTTAGTGAAGACACACAAACAATATACAGTGAAAAGTTCTGATAAAAACTTAGCCAATAGCTACTATCAGTCTACGGGCATATCTATCTACTCTCGTGTGTGTGTATATATATATATATATATATATATATATATATATATATATATATATATACATTTAAAATTGGTGAACTCAGTTCTAGATAAAATCTAAATGTTAGATAACATTTAAAATGATCGCAAAACCACAAGAATTTCTACAGTATCCTACACTCGAAAATACAGAGCTAATATCACAATATTTCAATAATAATAATAATAATAATAATAATAATAATAATAATAATAATAATAATTAGCAGGACCTGTGGATATACCAATATGGTAATTTGATTACTATAACTTAAGAGTTACTAAATAGTTCAATACGTAAAATGTATAATAATCTTGATTTTCACTCTCTCTCACTTCTTTTTTTCTTTATCTCCATCTTTTCACCTTCTCGTTATGTTCGATTGAAACTGATTAGCGTTATCGCTTCCGAGCGCTCAACACTTATCGCTATCATTTCCGTATTGCCTTTCTTTCTTATTGTATTTGTTCAGTGTAGCATGTCCTTTTTCTTCCCTTTCTTTCTCTATAATAAAAACGGAATGGTCCATTATTTAGCCGAGGAGATAACAGACATAAGGAATAAGAATTCAGTGGATAAGCAACACCAGATGATCAGGATTTACACTGTTGCATTTCTTCTTGGACGATTTGGACTGTCTCATTTTTAGCTAGAGTGTGTTGCAAGATGATAATGGTCTTACAAATACGGAACACGAGTATTAACATGGAAATTTAAAAACTTGAGACACACACACACACACACACTCACACAGAGGCCCAGGTCAATATAATTGGTAAAGAAAAACGCAAAAAAAGTCGGCCATCTTGCGATTATAGATCTATTTCTACCCACAAGTATCTATGTATACCTATGATTTTCGTCAGATCGCTAACTTTATTGAAAATTTGCAATAAAGTTAACGGTCTGTTGAAACTCGTAAGTATACACAGATACTTGTCCGTAGAAATAGATCTATAACCGATTTTAAACCTTTTCCTTTACCAATCATATATATATATATGGGAGTGAAATGAGGAAATCAATCCGACAGTATGTGGAGAAATATATATTATATATATATATATATATATATATATATATATATATATGTATTCACCAAAAAGTTACAACCAGGTTTTCATTGCAGTAGCATAAGTAGTTAATCTAAAAGGGCTCAATATATCTCGTAAAATATAAAGCATTTATAGTTGTAGAAAAGTTTTTCTCTCTACCACGGTTTCGGTGTTCAAGGTGTACCTTCCCCATGAAGATGGTAGAGAGAAAAACTTTTCTACAACACTATATATATATATAATATATATATATATATATATATATATATATGATTGTGGAGAAATGTAGACAAACACGGGATGTTACAATGGATGGAAGTTTATTAAACCACCAGTAATAAACATCCATCCAGTGTTTAACATCCTTTGTTTGTCTACATTTCTCCACAAAAAATAATTTTCTCTGAAAATAAAATTTCACTCTGATGAAGGTCGAATCTTCTCTGTGTGCGGAATATTTTCACATATTTCTATTATTATTATTTCATTTCATTTGTTTATTTAATGATAATAATAGTTTAAACCGTGTAAACAGAGATGAACTGACCGAAACACATGTGTAAGTGATATTGATTAAATTCATCTTTTATTATCCATTCTGTTCTTACTTTTCTTTATTCATTCTTCCTCATATTGTCGGATTCATTTCCAATTCCATTTTTGCACACACACACACACACACACACACACACACACACACACACACACACACACACATATATATATATATATATATATATATATATATATATATATATATTAATTGTGCATGCGTTTTAAGCCAATTAAACAGATTTGTTCCAATTCGTATTCGTGAAGTAAATTTTTCAAAACTATAACAGATTATAAACTATAATTGATTAAAAAAAGCGCAATAATTTCACAAGAGAGATTAAATAAATTGGCGATTTTATTTATAGAAAATAGAGATTATAAAAACCATTGACTTTAAAATGATTTTGGAGGTTAGAGGGTCCCATTACCAATTTTCTAATTGGGACCCGCACTTCCTGGCACCGGATCTCTGTGTATGTATGTGTGTGTGTGTACCTCAAGATTTTAAAAACTATATATTAGACGAACAAAGAAAAGTAAAGAAAAAAAAAAAGACGACAGAATTTACTCAAACGGCACATTTTAGATATATTTAAAATGCCTTCAATAATCTATACATACATAAAGGGCAGTTGGTGTGTATGTATGTATGCATGTATGAAATTACGAAAATAAAACAATTAACCATAAAGTAAATAGATATGTACATTAAATATCACCGGTTCTCGCTTTTTGTACAAAAATTATGAAGATTTGATTTATATTCGAAGATATTTAAAAATAAAGATATACATAGGAATAGCATTGAAATTCTACTTAAAAATGTCCAGCATTTGTGAATCTGAAAAGTAAATAAACTAGGTATTTTGGGCCGAGCCCCCTACCTAAGCGACACTGGGTAGCCACTTCTAGTATGAAAATAATTGAGCCAAGAATTTAGACCAGTGGAATGGAAAACCACGTGGAGGATCAATACTAATCGCCTTCTCCTGTTTTGATCGGTGAAAATATCGATCAGTTAATTTAATTCATTGCCAAATCCATTGATTATTAGGAAGTCGAAGAAAAACTACTTGAATAGTAAAAGATGCACATGCGTATGAAAACACACACACACACAACATACACACACACACACACACACACACACACACACACACACACACACACACATATATATATATATATATATATATATATATATATATACCAATGGCGACTCTGTTACGGTAGCGTGTTCATATTTCTCGCCTATGTAATCTTCAGACCAAAGATCATATGGGCGAGAAACTGTCAGTAACCAGGTGTTGACTTCGTGTCCACGCTACCTTAACTCGAATATAAACGCTCTGTTAATGATATTGATCACCGCCTGTTTGTACATATACTACCCATAATATCTATGATATATATATATATATATATATATTGAGAGAGAGAGAGAGAGAGAGAGAGAGAGAGAGAGAGAGAGAGAGAGAGAGAGAGAGAGAGAGAGAGAGAGAGGAAAGTGATGCAGTATTTACCAAGACAAAATTGATCAATGAATTAAAAGTTGATTTTCTTCAAAATAGTCTGTTTGCCATTTATTATAGTGATTTTCCAATATTCAAGATATCCTTAGTACGTCACCTAACTACATCTGAAGGTGAGGCGCCAGTTCTGGCGTTCTGAGGAGTATGGTAACCCTTCATTGCCATTACTCCCAGTCTGACTCTGACTCGGAGTGGCAGTTCCTGTTAGGGTCCCATCTATTGGTCAAATAGATCTGTTTAAAAATTACTTGTACGAAAAATTATACCTATAAATGTGTATGAATTATTTGTATTAAGAATAGTTACTTGAAGCTCTAATTGTTTACTTAAGATTATTATTATTATTAGTTACTTGAAACCATATAACTGTATGCAAATAATTTGTATTAGAATAGTTATTGAAGCTATAATTGTTTACTTAAGATTATTATTATTATTAGTTACTTGAAACCATAGAACTGTATGCAAATAATTTGTATTAAGAATAGTTACTTGAAGCTCTAATTGTTTACTTAAGATTATATTATTATTAGTTACTTAAACCATAGAACTGTATGCAAATATTTGTATTAAGAATAGTTACTTAAGCATACTTGCCTTATAATATTATCATTATTATTAGTTACTTGAAACCATATAACTGTATGCAAATTATTTGTATTAAGAATAGTTACTTGAAGCTATAATTGTTTACTTAAGATTATTATTAGTTACTTGAAACCATAGAACTGTATGCAAATAATTTGTATTAAGAATAGTTACTTGAAGCTCTAATTGTTTACTTAAGATTATTATTATTATTAGTTACTTGAAACCATAGAACTGTATGCAAATAATTTGTATAAGAATAGTTACTTTGAAGCTCTAATTGTTTACTTAAGATTATTATTATTATTAGTTACTTGAAACCATAGAACTGTATGCAAATAATTGTATTAAGAATAGTTACTTGAAGCTCTAATTGTTTACTTAAGATTATTATTATTATTAGTTACTTGAACCATAGACTGTATGCAAATAATTTGTATTAGAAATTACTTGAGCTCTAATTGTTACTTAAGATTATTATTATTATTAGTTACTTGAAACCATAAACTGTATGCAATAATTGTATTAAGAATAGTTACTTGAAGCTATAATTGTTTGCTTAAGATTATCATTATTATTAGTTACTTGAAACCATATAACTGTATGCAAATTATTTGTATTAAGAATAGTTACTTGAAGCTATAATTGTTTACTTAAGATTATTATTCACAACCATATTGGTTTCATGCGATGCAATCATCAGGTGAAGATGTTTCAAATTCAAGACATTTGAAACATCTTCACCTGATGATTGCATCGCATGATACCAATATGATTGTGAATGTTCCTTTGTCACCTAATAAATAGATATGTAAAACCTTTATATATTTATCTTATTATATTATATAACAGCTCTATTTTATATTGAGCACTCTACCAATAATGCTGCCTTTGGTACACCATTCCAGCAAAAGCTGAAACAGTGACCATCTCACACTATAGTATATATATATATATATATATATATATATATATATATATATATATGGTTTGATGTGCGAGAATAACACTATATTCCATAATCCTACGTAGTAGGATGTATGTGAGTTAATATTTTTGCTCCTTTAAAATCAAATATTTAGAAGAGGAGTTTAATCATATTGAAAATTCTTTTTCAAAATTACGATACCCTTTAAACTTCATAAACCGAGCTAAAACTGGCCTTTAAAATACACAAAAGAATATTATATATATATATATATATATATATATATATATATATATATATATATATATATATATATATATATTTATACTTTCAATTACAAAGAAAAGACTCAACAAACCGTATATATATATATATATATATATTATTATATATATATATAATACTTTCATTAGAAGGAATAACTCAAAAGCAAACCGTCATTTGGTTATCATAAATTAATTTCAGCCGGTTACTTCATAAATGAGCCCAGTCACGTCATTTATGGAGTTACCGGCCGAATTAAATGTATAATAGCTTAATAACAGTTTGTTAAATTTTTCTTTCTTATTGAAAGTGTAAATATTGCTTTGTATATAATTAATTTATTAATTATCTTACATTGAGTTCTCTTGGGGATTTGATAAATCTATACGTGTGCATCAGCATGGGTATAGATCGTGGATATACGGAGGATGTAGATGATCCCAAATAAAATCATCCACAACTTACCTGTGTATTGGAGACTTCCGCCCTCTCTCTCTCTCTCTCTCTCTCATGCTGTGTCTCTGTCTTTGTCTCTCTCTCTATATATGTACATATACGGTTACTCTGTATTTCCGGTGATCCCTATTTCCGCTCGATAATCGTGTTGACACTTATAACTAAGATTAACGCGAGAAATGCCATAAGATAGTAATTAAAAAAATAATCCGGCTATAAAAGCTTTGAGCACTTTTAACTTACTTTTCAGAAACAACCCCCCCATATATATTATATATATATATATATATATATATATATATATATATATATATATATATATATATACTTTGCTATAGTTATAAGTAAAGAGTGCTCAATATGATTGATAAATCATTCATCTCTTGCTTTGAAAATCGCATAGGCGAGAAACTGAGAGTTACCCATCACTATTGATTTAATGTCTTCACTACCCTAACGTATATATATATATATATATATATATATATATATATATATATATATATATATACTAACAGAAGATAAAATTGTTACACCCTTAAGAACAATTCCCGATTTTGGAGTAAGTACATATGTTGCATGAAGTCTGAGTTTAGAACACCGCCACGTATTTAACTGTTATTCTTAGTGTAGCAATTAACCTTCTGTTAGTATATATATATATATATATATATATATATATATATATATATATATATATTATATATATGAGTAAAGAAATAACAAAGATTTAGAGATTTAGCATTATAGTCTATTTCAGGGAGCTTAGACAAATAGTCTAAATCTCATCAGATGCGAATGATGAATTTTTTTATTACTTTAAAGGCATTTGAAAACAGATTTTTATTTATATATTTTTAAATTTTGTTAGAATTTAATAATCCTGTGATATATTCATACTATGAAATCCTTGATGTTGCAAAAAAAGAAAAAAAAATTATGTTGCAGTTTTACTTCCGCCTCTGTGACTCTAACATTAAGAGCACACATTGAGCTCTCAAATTGCGACTTGGTTTTGTTTAAATAAAACTCTTGTGTCATAAGGAAGATTTCTTCTCTGGACTTTTGGATATATATATATATATATATATTATATATAATATATATAATAATATATATATATATAAGCTAGGGAAGAGTGGACATAAAGTCAACGGCCCTGGTTAGTGTCAGTTTCTTGCCTATGCGATCTTCAGTCTGAAGATCGTATAGGCGAGGAACTGCAAGTAAGCAGGCACCGTTCGCATATGCGAGAAACTATCAATATTCAAGCGCTGGTGACTCCATGTCGACGCTACCTTTTGATATAAACGGTCTATCAATGATATTGAGCACTGTGTACTTATAAATATGGCACCCATATTATTTATATATATATATCTATATTATCCCCCCCCCGCCACACACGCACAGACTCGCGCGCACACACACATGCACACATATGCATTACGAGAAAAGGGATTAGATAAATAGGAATATTTCCTTGCAGTTATTGTTTGTTTTTTGTTTTTTAAAAATTATTCTGTATTATTTTCAAACTCAGGTCATCGTCAGGACGAAACTTTTTACGAAGGAAATGATTTTTTTTTAAATTTAAAAATGTTTTTTTTTTAAGAGTTCATAAGACACAAGAGACATGACAGATAATGAAGTGGTTACATAGGATATTCATTCCATAAATGAAAACTATTTTTGCTATCCAGATGTTTTGAAGTGGCCATTTTAAGATCTCTACATGCAAAATGCTTGGTAAACATGAGTAAGGTGTTTCAAATTAGCCGTAAGCGTTTTAGTCTTGGGGTTTTGTTTACTTATAGGTTTATGTGGTAATCCATATATTCCTTCTATTTCAAAACGATGTTTGTAGTATGGTTTAGGGTGATGTTAAATCCAATTGGAGTCAGTGTTTGGGGACGTTTCATTCATATATCTTCGTGTCTTTCTACTATTATTAACTGCTTTTCAATTTTTTCCTATCATCGGTATATATATATATATATATATATATATATATATATATATGTATGAGTTAAGGTAGAGTGGACATGGAGTCAACACCTGGTTACCAACAGTTCCACGCCTATGCAACCTTCTGACGTATGCCGAGAAACTGTCAGTAACCAGGTGTTTCCATATCCATGCTGCCTTAACTTAAATATAGACGCTCCATCAATGATATTGAGCACTGTTTGTAAATATAGCAGCCATATTAACTACAACACACACTCACACACTCACACAACACACACACACACACACATATAATATATATATATATTGGAGGCGCATGGTGTAATGTTTATCGTCGTAGGAAACCCTCGACGACCCGAGTTCAAAACCTGGACGAAGCTATTGCAATTCACATTGTGCTAATACTCTTGAGAAAGGTATGCATCCAACTATTCTCCCTCCAGTTATTAGTAAATAGTAGGGCGGACTGGGCTTTTTAATCATGGTTAGACCACCAGTCTAGGAGAAGGAAAACTCTGAATTCAAACTTCTTAAACTCCGCTAAAGAAAATGTCATCCACAGACACCGTGTTTCGACGTTGTACGTCTCTTCAGTGTGACTAGACACAGCAACTACCTCTGACCAGGAGCGAAACCCGACTGACTTTTCGTCTGCCCGATTCGACCATTTGACAGCTGCCGTAAAGGGGTGGTGATTAAACTATTAAATACATACATTTGTTTATATATTTTACGATCACCAGAGCGATCTAGTCTGTAAACAGACGATCATTGCTTTATGCTGGCAGTGAAAGTTAATTTAAGTCACCCTAGAGAGCTCTACCGCGCTATGGGAGCATATAATAAGTCATCCACAGACTTCTTAAACTCCACTGAAGAAATTGACCTTGTGTCTCATCTTACTCATACGGAGGGTTTCGTACATATATATATATATATATATATATTATATATATATATATATATATATATATATATATATGTGTGTGTGTGTGTCACTGTAAGCTGAGATGTATTTGCATACTATACTACTCTCGGATATCTTTTTGTTGCTGTCATATTAGATTTGGTGATTTTGGCACAAAGCTATAAAAACAGGACACCCGGTGCGAAACGAATTTATTAACATTAGCCGTTGCTTGCTGACGCTTATACCATGACAGCTGTCAAGATCGTACGTATGTAAAGCAACACAGATCGATACGTAGAGACAGTTTTTTTTTTACGTTTCATTTTCAGTTATGTTTAAAGTCAATCAGCTCATATAGAATTGATACGGTTTAGTAAATGACCCTCCACCCGCCAAAAAAAAGGCCCTGTGCTCGACTGATCTTAGACCTCCTTCTACCCTAACACCACCACAACCATTTGCGCGGTCAGTCTAACCAACCGTCTTGGCAGTTTTTTGTGTAAATATTTTATTATCAGTTATGTTTAAAGTGCATAAGCTCATATAGAATTAGCACAGTGTAGTAAATGGACCCTCTCCTCCCAAAAAATAAATTCTCGTTCCCCCCCCCACCACCACCACTGGTGCGGTCAGTCTAGCCATTCGATTCAAATCTGCTACCACTGCTAAAAGCTGAATGTATTAATACGGACGCGACAAATAATCGCCGACAATAATTTTAAATAAAACCACTTGAACGTTAAAACCTACAAGTAGCAATTTATTTAATCACTTTAACAATGTCATATCGGGGAAGATGCACTTGAGAATATTCAGCATTCTCATAACACCCCCCTCTCTCTCTCTCTCTCTCTCTCTCTCTCTCTCTCTCTCTCTCTCTCTTTCAGTCTTTTTTCCTTTCTTTTTCTTTTAATTCTTTCATTAATTTCTTTCTCTCTTCTTTCTTTAATAATTTTAATCAGGTCCAAACGGATTTTCTATTTCTTTATTTTTCTTTCTTTCTTTCTTTCTTTCTTTCTTCTTTCTTTCTTTCTTCTTTCTATTCTTATTTATTTATTCATTATTTCTTTATCTATTTCCATTCATTAATTTATTTCTTTTCTTCTTACTAATGCAATTCATTCATTCATTCATTCTTTCTTTCTTTTTCTTTCTTTCTTTATTCTTTATTGCATTTCAATTCACTCATTTCTTTATTTTTTATGCTTTCTCTTTTTCATTCATTCATTCTTTTCTTTCTTTTTTCTTTTTTTTTTTCTTTCTTTATTCTTTATTGCATTTCAATTCACTCATTTCTTTATTTTTTATGCTTTCTTTTTTTCATTCATTCATTCATTCATCCATTCTTCTTTCTTTCTTAATTCATTTATGATTTTCACTCATTCGTTCGTTCTTTTCTCCCCATTCTCTAATTTATCCCGTTTTTCTTGATTTCTTTCTTTTTTCATTTATTCATTCATTCATTTATTCATTCATTATATCTTTATTTATATCTCCATTTATTCACTCTTTCCTGCCTTCTCACCCACTTATTCATTCTTCATTCCTCGTTGGCTTCTTTTTTTCGCTTGCTTTTCTTTCTTTCTTTCTTTCTTTCTACGCTCACCTTCTTATTGTTTCATTCATTCTTTCTTGTAAAATGTTACTTTTCTCTTGATACTTACCAAGCTTATTCTAGCATGGTGCATACAATATCATTCGTCGCCCCCCCCCCTCCGGTTTGAACATTTATCATTTAATAGCATGGTGAAAATTGAATTTTATGTCCAATTTCCAGTGGATCACCTTTCCCACCCAGTCGTGCCTAGTCTTGTACTCTCTTTGTGATAGTTTGCTGCATTCGCTTATGATATGATTAACCGTTTCGTCTTTGTCTCCACACATTCTACACTTGCTATTTTGTTGCGTCTTATCAATTTTAGCTTTGTTATAGTTTGTCTTAGGCTGCAATTATGAGAGATTCAATTTCTCTCTTGAGGTTTCCCTTCTTGGCCATATCCAGGTCTTCTCATGTGCAAAATCTGCAGTTTGTCGCTTGAACTGACCATACATGTATATCTCTGTCTCCCACTCCCTATCTATCTCTGTTTATTTATATATGTGTTTGATTGTGTGCAAGGAAAAACAGAAAAATAAAAATCGTGAGAATGAAAGAAAGAAAAAAAGTAAGAAACAAAGAAAGTATGTAAGTGTGTGTGTGTGTGGGGGGGGTGACATTAAAACTAATTATCGAAATTATTGAATCGATAAAAATCGAAGCAATTAATTACAGTTACTTTTTTTTTTTTTCTAATCAAAATCAGTTGTACCATTTTTTTGTATATGTAGAAGAGATAAAAATGTAAAAATGATCAGAATGTGCAAATTTTAAAATCTTTAATAAATCTTTGAGAACCTATTTTAATTAAATTAAATTACCAAGACCAGAAAATTAGGCAAACATCGTTTGTGACATGCGGAAAACTGGACAACTCTTTCGACCTTATTAGGTCTAATCAGCAGTGTATACCACGATGTCCGCTACTTGAGATCAAGCCAGTGACCACAAAGTCGAAACTCAACACGTGGTGACCGCCAAATCATCTAATCATGGTAATCGCTTAACTAACTAACCTTTTTTTTCTTGTAACCCATCACGTAGCATTATAAAGGACAAGGTCACCTCTAGGGCCACGTCTCCAAAGTCGGTTGTCCGTATCCGTGTGACTACATCTCATGAGCAAGTAAATAGAGAATTTGTAGATAGAGGAATTATATATTAATTAAATTAAATTACCACGACCAGAAAATTCAGCATGAACTTGTTTTGATATTCCTCACGCAAATACTTAATGTTGTAAGAAAAAATATCAATGGGAATAAAAGGAGTTAATGATTCCTCTTGGCACCGGAGATCTATAATACAGACTATACCTGCCCATGCTACGAAAAAGGAATGTTCAGCGCATCCATCGAGGTCTGCTACTATTGGAAACATTTTACCACATAATAGATAGGTTGCCTATTCCTTTTGTAATGAAGTGTAATATTTTGATTTAAAAGTTAACTGGTAGTTCGTTAGAAGAGTCATGGAAATAGGCAGAGATTTTTATTGACAACTTTGGGTCCCTTGTTGACCTATGGCGCTGCATTATCATTGGTTGCCACGTAAGGTATGAATCCATATACTCCCTCCACCTATGGGTTAAATAGTAGGGCAGGCTGGGCCCTTCAGCCTTGGGTAGGTAACAAGTCTAGGAGAGGGATAACTCTGAATTCAAAATTCCTGAGGTCGGTCGTTGATTGGGTTTGTGGCAACCCTTGATGCACCAATTCTTTCCTATCGACTGTGCCAAAAAGTGTGGATGGTCCAACACCAGCCTTCACCACTATAAACAAATCACTGTGTGGATGTTCATTGTATGAACACTCATACGTCGAAATCAACGGGAGGATCCATCATATATATATATATATATATATATATATATATATATATATATATATATCAATTTATTCATTCATTTTTGATGATCACATAGGCGTAAAACTGACAGTCACCAAGTGCTTTTAACCCTGTTTACGCTATCGTAACTTGCATTTTTCATGTTCTCTATTACCGATATTGAGCAATATTTATCTATAACTAGTATAAACTACACTATATATATATATATATATATATATATGTGTGTGTGTGTGTGTGTGTGTGTGTGTGTATACACATATATGTATGTGTATATATACATATGTGTGTGTGTTTTTGCATGTATGTATTTACCCAATTCCCACGACTGGCATGATGTGACACAAAATCAATTTTTAAGCTGAGAAAAACTGGTTGGTTGGTTGGTTAGATTTTACTGCATGTCAACCCTTGTTGGTTTATTCTATGTCGAAGACGTTTTGTTTTATTCATTCTTGATGGGCATTAAAAACATTTTTTAACTCAATTTTTTAAACATATTTTTAGAACTCATGCCTTTTTTCTATTTAACTCATAGATGGGTCCTAACAGGTACTACCACTTCGGGCCAGGATGGACCTGGAAGTAATAGTGATAAAGGCGTACTCTATGCTCCCCGGAGCTCCATAATTGGAACTTCACCATTAGATGTAGTTTAATGTCATACACGTGTAAAATTGGTTTGAAAATTTCTGTCTCCTACACTGATTACCTAATCAAGGCTAAAGAAGCCAGTATGTCCAATTTACCTATAGCTGGGAGGAGAAGGGGGATTTATTCATTTTTCAAGAGCATTAGCACGAAGTAAAAGGAAAAATCCATGTCCAGGATTTGAACACTGGTCTCCGATTCTAATTCCAAGCGCGCTTCTCAATAAATGTATGACTACTTCAATTTGTAAGCTAAAGTTTTAGGAATCTGCTCGGTGCTTAGATGCATGTAAAACCCTTTGTGGTTGAATCTTTATTTTCATGGCAGACAGACCTCCCCCACACCACCGATTTCGAAGCTCGTCACAACTCCATCTTCCTGTCAGCCCCATCAGCTGGGGCTTTAGAATACACCGACTGCACCTCTGCAGAGGGGTAAGAACTCTTCCCCCGATGGAGCCACCTATGGGCCGTTGGTGGCGACCCGTGATGCTTAAGGATGGAACCCTGGTGGCTGAGCAGCCCAAGACATGCAACACTCCACTTAGGCCTTTACTTAGGCTAGACGAGCGGTCATCGGCTGGTCACGTCAATCCATAGCAAGCATTGTTCTAATCTTATTGTCCTTATGGCAAGCACCAACCATTTTTATCATATATGTTCTAAAAGCTGGTGGCTGAGGGTATTATTGTCTTAGGTATGTTGGTAAATTCTATCTGATGGTGAAGTTCCAATTCTGAAGCTCAGGGAATGTGGAGTACTCCAATATTTTGCGATTAAAAAAGGGGATATAAAAAACACATACTATTATTATTTTCAAATTGCTAACTGGATTTATATTTAACACAATGAAACTTGAATAAAGGTTAATATCATCTTCAAAATTTTTGAACCATTCAAAAGAAGAAACATTATTTGTTGTTTAACTCCTGATGATTTAAAAATTTCAGATTACGGAAAAAATGAAAATTATGAACGAAAACAATGTTTACCTTTTTGCACCGTTGAATCAACAGTATGTTCGACCTTAACTGGCTTTTACTCAGAAGCGTACTTCATATACTCCCAGGTCCACTGACCCGGAGTGGTAGTATCTGTTAGGATTCCATCTATGGATTGAATAAAAAAAAATAATTTAAAAAATGAGTTTAAAAAAATGAGTGAAAAAAGAAAGAATAGACATCAAGAATAAATAAACAAAACGTTTTCGGCATAAAATAACCTAACAAGTGTTGGCATGCCGTAAAAATCCAACAACCAACCAACCAACCAATTGAGTAACACACAAAGCTGAACATCAAGAACAACTACAGAAAAGGAAAGCAGATCAATTTTCCCTAAGTTATGAAAAGTGATTTCTTGTTTAATTAAAGCACATCTCGTTAGGCCAATGCAATCACGTGACAGAAAGGCATCATGGGATATGCAGCAATTTACGTCGAATACGAGGCAATAGACGATCGCAACATATGAAATATACATTGTGCATTACTAGACAATGAAGAAGAAGAAGAAGAAGAAGAAGAAGAAGAAGAAGAAGAAGAAGAAGAAGAAGAAGAAGAAGAAGGGGAAGGGAGGAGGAGAAAAAAGAATTACGTATATTAAATGATTAAACAAGGACTTCAAATGTTGATTTTCAAGGCAAGTTTTTTCCATCAAGAAAACTGGAGAAACGACCATTTCCTGCACATATATAGCATACGGAATATTTGTTTGTTCTATTATCTATCTATCTATCTATCTATCTATCTATCTATCTTTCTTTCTTTCTTTCTTTCTTTTTTCTTTCTTTCTTAGTCCGTTCATATCTCTCTATGTATCTATGTATCTATCTTTATTTATTTATTTGTTAGTCTGTTCATATCTATCTATCTATCTATCTATCTATCTATCTATCTTTCTTTCTTTCTTTCTTTTTGAGTCTATTTCTACCTACCTATCTATCTTTTTTCTTTCAGTCTTTCTTAATCGCTTCATATCTATCTATCCTAGTTTGTATCTGTCTTAAACCCAAAATCGACTGCTTTCAAATGATATACCAGATTCAATTATAATGTAAAAAAGACGTCTTTACCTCTTTTCTGCTTGGCCATAAAACAACAAAACAACAAAACCAAAACCACAAGAGCCACATAAGCAAGAGAAGAATAGAATTAATTTTTTTTATTTCTTTCTCCCCCCCCCCCGCCCTTCCTCTTTTCCTATTTCCATTTTCTTTCTGCTTCAAATTACCTTTGGAATTCTCGTTGGTGTTTATTCAGAATTCATTTCTGCTCGACCCTCGTCAATCAATTCGCGGATTATTTCAATTATTATTTCAACAACATCGATTGTAAAATTGGTTTAAGTTTTCTGTTTGTTCATTTTTATTTTTATGCTCCGTAGTTTTCTATTTCCGGTGGAGAGCTGCGTGGGAATATTGAAAGATGTTCCGGTGGGGGTCGGGGTGAGAGAGAAAGAGATAGATAGATAGATAGAGAGAGAGAGAGAGAGAGAGAGAGAGAGAGAGAGAGAGAAAGAGAGAGGAGAGATAGAGAGAGAGAGGGGGAGGGTAAGGACAGTAGAAAAGGTTAAGAAAGAGGAATAAATAAAGAAAGACAAAACTAAGAGAGGGGTAGAGGAGAGTTTGAAAAAATTAGAAAGGAAGAAGTCGAGATAAGGAAAGAGATAGATAGATAGATAGATAGAGAGAGAGAGAGAGAGAGAGAGAGAGAGAGAGAGAGAGAGAGAGAGAGAGAGAGAGGAGGGGGGAGGGTATAGGGCAGTAGAAAAGGTTAAGAAAGAGAATAAATAAAGAAAGACAAACTAAGAGAGGGTAGAGGAGAGTTTGAAAAAATTAGAAAGGAAGAAGTCGAGATAAGGAAAGAGATAGATAGATAGATAGATAGATAGAGAGAGAGAGAGAGAGAGAGAAGAGAGAGAGAGGGGGGAAAAGGATATCAGGAAAGATTAAAGAAGAGAATCAAAGAGAGAAAGACAAGGGAACAAAGTGTGGGGGGGGTACAGTGAAAAATAGAGAGTAAGAAAACTAGTGAGAGGGAGAAAATAGGAGAGCAGAATAAGGCTAGAGAAAAGAATAAAGTGAGAAAGACAAAATTGAGAGAAGGGAAGGGGAGGGCAGAAAAAAGTAGAAAGAAAGAAGTCGAGAGATAAGGGAGAGAGAGAGAAACGGGGAGAGAACATGAAATTATACACCCATAAGCTATCTATCTACCTGTCTCACTCAGTTCATATCAAAATATCTGTATCCAAGCGTCGTCATATCTATCTATCTATCTATCTATCACGTCTCTCACATCTTTCTCCCCCTCCTCTCCGTCTCTCTCTCTCTCTATATATATATATATATCTATATCTATATCTATATCTATATATATATATATATATATATATGTATATTATATATATATTATATATATATATATATATCGGTTTAGGTCTAATTTTGTGTGTTACACTCACCATAGTCGGTAATTTTCTACCTATTTTTGCAATACATTGATGGAGGGATTCTGAGAGCTCAACAATAGTAGCCTTGTACCCGATTAAGCTGACCTCAGTTTCTTTTGAGCCAGGTCCGTATCCAATCTCCTATCTCAATCAGCATCGACGCAGTTGTTAGCTTGAAACAATACTCGTTTCATTTATTTGTAAACGCTACAAAATGGCTACCTGTCATCCCTTCTTTTCCTAAACACCAAATATAAAATGCCGACTCTGCGCTTTCTTGCGGAACTGCACATCTATATGCGGGACAATTATTTAATACAGATGCACAAGTTTTTGAGGAGTGGTAGTACCTGTTAGGGTCCCATCTATGGGTTAAATAGAAAAATGTATTTATAAAAAAAATTGTATTATCCATTAAGAATTGATTTATTTCAAAACTTTATCGGCATTAAATGACCCACTGAGGTTGATATGCCGTAAAACAAAACAAACCAAACCCAACAAGTTTTTGATGTAACCCTTAAAAGCTTTCTGTACGCACATAAGTGAAGATTGGAAAGATGTCTTCTTTATTATACTAAAGCCGAGTGAATCAATGATTGTTTCCTACAGGCTTCTTTTCCTATTTAGTTTAATGGCACAAAATACAAGCTAAAATATTCCTTAGTTTTTGGATTGAGTTATTTTTACAAATAATAATAAAAAATCAATTTTGATTGGTTCTAATTAGTTGTGATTTGCAATTAAGTATAAACCTCACCAGTCTCTTACCTTACATTCTGCCTGTCACTTCCCCCCTCTCTATATATATTTTGATTAACTAATCGTTATATATATATATATATATATATATTTCTCTGTGGGATTAAAGAGAGAGATTGGAAAGTGTGAGAGGGAGATTGAATTTGCAACATTATTTGTTTGTTAATTTTCATTAGCAATCAAGCCTTAGCTTAATAGAATTCCAAGAATCAGATCCATTTAATCCATTTAAATTAAGCCAAATGCTCTCTTTCTTAGAAATCTTACAAAATCTTAATGTTTAAAAAAAAATTATCCGGTCGGATTTATTTTAAAAAATTTAGTTCGCTTTGCAAACTCACTTTTTTTCCTGATCCCAATTAATTACCCAGAGATCAATGGTGACCCAAAGGATCACCTTTTTTCCTTGTATACATTATTTATCTTTTATTTGTAAAGTAAGTAAAGTTGGCAGAGTGGCCTATTGTCAGTATCAGCCAAACAGCGAGGGAGTCTATCTCCTTTCGTTAGAACTAGACCAAGGGGTTGTTCTTGCATCCGAGGTGGGACACCACACTTACCAACCCCTCCCCACTTTTCCCGCACAGATAAGATTACTCAAGCTGTACTACTTGGCGGGGGACTGGTATCGAATCCAGGACTTTTCGATTCTTTGGTGGATGCCCTTTGTAAGGTAAGTTAATTATGGGAGAGTGAATTGCGTGTGGATCCATACTTTTCCCTCACCGTCGTTGTGACAAGATCATGTTCAAAATAACTGTTCAGGGAATTGCATTCATGACTTATTGTTAAAATTCTGGCCCCCATTTTAGGCGTTTAGTTCTTCTGTTAGTAAATCTAAGTCAGTATTGAATTTGGGTTCAGATGGTTAATCCTTGTAATCCTAGTCTTGCAGTGTTCCTTGAAATCCTAGGTAGAAAAGAGTGTAGTATCAGTAGATTTCCCCGTAATCTTAGTATATAGTACTCCTTGAAATCCTAGGTATAAAAGAGTGTAGTGTCATTATATCTCCTTGTAATCTTAATATATAGTATTCCTTGAATTCCTAGATAGAAAAGAGTGTAGTATCAGTAGTTTTTGTAATCCTCAACTTTTGATCTTGCTCTCAGAATGTTCAATTAGCAATTGATTTCCGGACAATTACCAACGATCTTAAATGCGCTCTGTATACGTTTCTCATTGGCCAATTTTTTTTTATCGGAAGTGTCCGATGTTGGTGTTGGGAAAGTTCATCAATAAGAGTGACAATTTGGCACACGTCTTATACCACAAATACTCCAACACTCACCCAAAGTGTAAGTTTGAAAATGGTTGAAGAGATCACAAAAAGAATTCAAAATGCAGTTCTCCGATTCAGTTTTTGATCTGCTAAGCACAAGGTACGAATATGTTTGCATTTACCCCCCCCACACACACACACACACTTAATCTTTGTTCACGAATGATGACGATGAGTTTTTTAGCCAATCGTTATCGACTATGCCGTCTCCATTTTTTCAGAGATAGAAGAATTGGGTCGGGTGTAGAAGAGATGAAGAAAAAAGAGTCCTGGCTGAGGTGGGGGTGCGGGCTTGATTTGCACAGCTGAACTCTGGGGCACATAAAGTTCGAGACGACATGCAGTTGCCAAAGTTGCAGCATCTTGCCAGACACCAGTCAATAGTCGGAGTCTGCCCCACGGCTTGTTGAAGGTTGTCTCTTCTCGCCTGATGTCTTTCACCACTATCTGAAAACGTAGTGGGGGTAGGGGTGACATTATGTCCCGCACTGACACTCGCACAAACACACATGCACACACACAAATATATACATTATTTATAAAATTCGGACTCCTCATCTGAAAAATCTAGACAAACCACAAACCCACATACACGCATATACACATATATTATTTACATTATACAATTCGACTTCTCATCTGAGAAATTTAGACAGACAGACAGACAGACAGACACACACACACATTGCCAATAGAATACATTATTCATACTAGCAAATATATGCACCCTCCGGGTGCAAGTAGTTAAGTTTTAATATAATAAAATATCATGTTTAATTAGAAAGGCTAATGAAACTGAATAAGAATTCAGATAAAAATATTTGGAACAGAGGGGGTATAATCGGAAAATATAACAACTTTGAAACTAACTGTTCCACCATTTTCCCTTACTCCCGTCTTTCAGTGGTAAATTTCCCTAATTTAACTATTTAGTTAAAATAGGAAGAAAAGAATAAAATTACAGTTATTTCTTTATGTTAATAGATTTCTGTTAAGATTTATCCCCCAGATTTTTGCTCATATTTATTAAGATAAAACCAAACAATTAGAAATCAATAATACTAAGCATATATTTATTAAAATTAAATTTTTAAGATCAATATGCAAATTAGCCTTCCCATTCACATTGTAAACCGCTATTTCGTTGAATATATAAATATAATTGCATGTTATTAGTATGTAGATATTGTTAACAGTCTTAATGATGTAAAACAATTTTACTAATAATTGAGGTTTAAATAAAAAATAAAATCATGGAGAATGTGTGTAAATAACAAAGGGAATTGTGACTTGTGTAGTTTCGGGTACAGACAGACAAACCCACAATCTCCATTATAATAAAATTGTTTACACAATTTGTACTCCTCATCTGTGAAATTTAGACAAATTGATTCACTGTCTATCTATCTATATATCTATCTATCTATCTATCTGAGCCTGTTTATATCTATCTATCTACCTATGTATATATCTATCTTATTACCGATTTAATTAATTAATAATTTCCCAATATCTGACATTTGATAAAGTAGATCCAATTCAACTAACAAAATTAAATCGACAGTCATCGTTTTCCTTACTAAAATATTTCTCTTCTTTAAGTGTTGCATATCGTAAATATTAATTATCAATTAAATGATTAATTAATTCATTATTATTATTATTATTATTATTATTATTATTATTGCTATGTTTTAATTTTTTTCTATTTAAACTTCATTAGAAAATAATCTCTTACGAAGAACCCTTAATTTTGTTATTTCGAAAAATTAAAGATGTCTGCGAAAGAAATTCTAATACTTGTCTTAATTAGCATTTTCTCATTTGCTGTCTTGTCACGTGACATTTTCGTCGCTATTGTAGCAACAAGAGTAGTCTTCTGCCCTGTCGGCGGGGCTTAGAATATTCAGACTACATACCCTGCAGTGAAGGAAGACCTAAAAAAAAAAACAACAAAGGGGGATGGGTGTCCTGGGCATGACACTAAACTGCATCTGATGGTGTAGCTCCAGTTCTGAAGGTCTGATCTGTGTCGACTATCCCTTCCTTACCTGTACTCTCAGGTCCATCTTTGAGTGATAGTATTGTATACTCACTTTTAATCTGTACTGTAAACTGTATACCTGTATACCCGTGGTTGTACACACAGGTGTACTTGTCTTCTTTGCTTAGATACTTATCTTGTATTACTTTTAACTTAAAACAGTCTTCCATCTTAACTTGTATTTCTTCAATCTCTGGGCTGGTATCTTCTTAACTTGGTGACTTTATCTGGATCTTCTACTATTCGGAAATTGCCTGAGACCTCCTGTGCTGTTTGTTTATTCTTATTGTTTTTTTGTTTGTTTTGTTTTACGGCATATCAACCTCAGTGGGTCATTTAATGCCGATAAAGTTTTGAAATAAATCAATTCTTAATGGATAATACAATTTTTTATAAATACATTTTTCTATTTAACCCATAGATGGGACCCTAACAGGTACTACCACTCCGGGTCAGAGTGGACCAGGGAGCAATGGTGATGAAGGGGTGCTCCACATTCCCCAAACCTCCAAAACTGGAACCTCACCATCAGATAGAGTTTAACGCCATTCCCAGGACATGTAGACTCACAGCCACCGCCTTCTAGCACCCATATGATAAAAAGGGGTTGGGGCTTGCCATAAGGGCAATAGGGTTGGGAAAATCATATAAGTGCTAGGGCTTGACGTAACCAGCCGATTGATCGGAGGGGGCCTCTCCGACCGCCCGTCTAGCCCAAGATAGGGCCAAAGTGGAGTATTGCATGTCATGAACTGCTCATCCACCTGGGCTCTATCATTAAGCATCACGGGTCGCCACCCACGGCCAACAAGTTGCCCCATTGGGGGAGTCTTACCCCTCTGCAGAGGCAGTCGACAGCGGTGTTTGTTCTTAGTGACAACACAATTCATTACTTTGTTTTAAGCTTATATATATATATTTATTTTCTGAAGATCCGAATCCCAATCACGCGTGTGAGAATTTGGGTAACTGAACAAGCGACGTCATTACGTGCGTCTCGTTCAACGATTAGTCAGTCTGATTTTCTCTTAGCTAATTTCCCACGTTTACTCTCGTGAACGAAAGTGTAGGTCCAAACAAGGTTAAGAGATGTCCATCACCCCTATCGTATCTTTCCACTAACAATTATTTTAAAATCTACGCTACTGTACATAATTAACAGGCTACTCATTAATTATGTAACAATTGTACCTGTTAGGGTCCCATTTAGGGGTCAAATAAATCAGTTTGAAAATAATTTGCATTCGATAGAAATACTTATATATAACTGTAAAACATTTGTATAAAAATAGTTACTTGTAGCTAAAGTTTTTATCATATATGGACAGTGGCTGAGGGTCGTATTGTCTTGGGTATGACGTTAAACTCTATCCGATGGTTAAGTTTCAGTTCTTGAGCTCTGGGGAATCTGGAGTACTTCTTCATCACCACTAATCCCAAATCCACTCTGACCCGGGTGGTAGTACCTGTTAGGGTACCATCTATGGGTTAAATAGAACAAAAGGATTTTTAAAAAATGTGTTTAAAAAAATTGAGTTTAAAAAAAATGAATGCCCATCAAGAATGTATAATACAAAACGTCTTTGTTATAAAATAACGCAATGGGTTGACATGCCGTAAAATCCAACCAACCAACCAACCAACCAACCAACCAACCAACCGATACACACTTAGATCCCAATAATTTAGCGAATATGAGAAGATATATCCTTAAAAGCAACCACTTTAAGAGATGCTGAAAAAGATAGTATTAAAGAATAGGTATTTGTTGATATCCAACAAAATGAAAGTGTGCCACTTGAAATGAATGCAGTTAACAATTAAAAAGATAATACATTAAAACAATTAGGCAATGATTGTATGAAAACTTCAGTAAGATAAAAATGAATACAACAAATTAGCCAATCTCAAAAAAGAAAAGCCAAAATAAACATAAAATAAGATTAAAATTAATAAAATAAAACAAGATATAATCAGAGCACTCGCCTAGTTAACTTATAAGTAAAGTCGTCGGGGCGGCCTAAAGTCGGTATCAGCCAATCAGCGAGGGAGTCTATCCCCTTTTCAATAGCGCTAGACCAAGAGATTATTTTTAGCATCTGAGGTGGAGCGCCACACCTACCACCAGCTCCTTACTTTACCGCACAGATCCCTGTGCTACTCATACGCTGAGTTGGCGAGGACCGGTATCGAACTAGGAACCTTGTGGTTTCTAGCCGAACGCTCTACCGACTGAGCTAACCAGAGCAACTCTAAAAAATGTTGGTTGGCACCCTTCCGTCCACTAAGGACGATGGCGTAGTGTCAAAAAAAAAAAAAATTATCTGCATCTGCGCAAGTGACTGTGCAGGCCAATTCTTAAGTGAGAATATTTGGTGCACTGACTGAACACAAACTGTGGTGCTTTCTGGGACTGTTGTCTTTTCTTCCTCTTTCTGGCTCTCTTTGCTGTCGATGCTACTCTCCTCTCCGCCTCGCCCCTCTCCGTGCCTTGTTTAACGTTAAGGCGCCTGGCCGCTCGATTTTTTTTGCATCTACCTCCACGTGTTTGTGTCAATGTGGCATATCCTCATGTCTCTCCCGCAGACATAATAAAGCATTACGTTTTTATTATAAAGAAAGAAAAGGAGGAAAAAGGTCACGCTACACAGAAAAAAAGATATATTAAGAAAGAAAGAGAGTAAGGGATAGATAGAGAAAGGGGGTGAGCGCGCGGAAGTGATAACGCTAATCTGTTTCAATCAAATATAATAAAAAGATTAAAAGAAGGAAGAGAGAGAGAGAGAGAGAGAGAGAGAGAGAGAGAGAGAGTGTGTGTGTGTGTGTGTGTGAGAGAGAGAGAGAGAGAGAGAGAGAGAGAGAGTTAAATCAATATTATTATAATTTTTACATATTGAACTATTTAGCAATAGTTCTTAAGTAAACATATCATAGGTTGTAATGATTAAATTATCCTACTGTGGTATAACCGGAGGTCCTGCTAGCTAGCTATTATTATTATTATTATTATTATTATTATTATTGTTTACTTCTTTTGAGTTTTCACATCAGTGTTAGCTGATGGTCTTTCACTGGAGTCTGAGTGACAGCAAGTCTCCTCAGGTCTCCAGGACCCTTCTGAGTATTCTGGCAGATTGCTGCAGTGCAGTGTTCTGAATGGTTTCAATCCTTCCTCTGATATCCAAATTATTATTTCATTCATTGTGAGTTTTTCACACTACCATTAGCTGATGGTCTTTCACTGGAGTCTGAGTGGCAACAAGTCTTTTCAGATCTCCATGACTCTTCTGAGTATTCTAGCTGATTTCAACAATGCTGTTGTTTGGATGGTCTCCATTCTTCCTCTGATTTCCAGTTCCTCTAGTTTCTTTTCTAAGCTTTTGTGGACCGTTCCAAGTGCAGCAACTATAATTGATATCACTTTCACCCTCATATTCCTCAGTTTTTTTTTCAATTCTCTAGCAAAGTCCAGGTATTTGTCTATCTTTTTGTTCTCTTTCGTCTTCACCCTGTAATCTGCTGCGACTGAAAAGTCTACCAGTTCTCTTCTTCTTGAAAATCAATACTAGGTCTGGTCTTCTGGCTGTAATAAGATGATCCGTCTTTATGTTACATAGCCGTCTTTTTACATAGACGGTATTTACCTATGAGCTTATGCCCGTGGTTGTATTTCTCATAATATTAATAAGATCATTAATCTTAGTCTGTACTTATCTTTTCTGTAGTCTATCTTGTAGTTTGGTCTTGTAGCTTGTACTGACTATTAGTCGATGGCTGATCTGTCTTCTTAACAT
>CM042149.1:22399702-22444702 GCA_023376005.1 Doryteuthis pealeii
AATCCGGAGTAAAAGAAATAAGAATGTCAAACAAAGAATATGCCAGAAATAATTGAATCAGTTTTCTGCTTTTTTGTGTGTGTATGACAACGATTGAACCATTTGGCAATGGTTAACCACAATTAGCATGTCGATTGTTTCTGGTTTTTTTCTTTTCTTTTTCGTTTCGTTTTGTTTCGTTTCTCTTTTTTCTTCAATTGCTTTTCTCTTTATTCCTTTCGGCTCTTTTTGCTGCTGTTTTGCGTTGTTTTTAAAACATGTTATTAATAATCGTTATTTTAATTGTTTGTTTTTTTTCGTCCTTATCCCCATATATACTTTTTCTTTCCTTTTTTCTATTTCTTTTTTCTAGTTTTTTTTTCTGAACTTTTCTGCAGTTCTTTTCTTTTGATTTTCTCACCCTCTTCTTTTAATTTTCTTTTTTCTTTTCTTTTCTATCTTTTTTCTTTACATTTTTCCTTCCTTTCTTTTTCTTTTCTTTTCTTTTTCTTTCTTTTTCTTTTTGTTGTTCTTTTTCTTTTTCTGTTTTACTTTTTTGCTATTCGTTTTATTTTCTTTGATTTTCTCATCCTTTTCTTTTCCTATAATTTTTCTTTTCTCTTTTCTTTTTTAATTTCTTTTTCTTGTCTTTTTGTCTTCTTTTCCTTTTTCCTTTTTTTCTCATTTTTTTCTCCTTTCTTTGTTTTTTTTTCTTCTTTTCCTTTTTTCATTTCTTTTTCTTTTCTTTTTGAAATTTCTTTTTCTAGTATTTTTCTTTTCTTTGCTCGTTTTTTTCTTTTTTGTTTCTTTCTCTTTTACTTTTATCTTTTTCTGCTTTTTTCTCTTTTTCTCATATTTTTCTTTTCTTTTGTCTTTATCGTTTCTTTTTTTCTTTTTCTTTTCTTTCTTCTTCTTTTGTCTATTCTTTTTTATTCTTTTTCTCATCCTTTCTTTTTTCTATACATTTCATTTTCTTTCTTTTCTTTTTTTCTTCTTCTTTTGCTTTTCTAGTCTTTCTGTATTCTTTTTCTTTTCACTTCTTTTTCCCCTTTATTCATTTCTTTTTTCTTTTTCTTTCCAATTTCTCTTATTTTCTATTCTCTCTCTCTCTCTCTCTCTCTCTCTCTCTCTCTCTCTCTCTCTCTCTCTCTCTCTTGTCTTACCTTCTACCACCTCCAATTGGAGTTATTTCTTCCTGATCCCTCATTGCCGTAGCCGACACCCATTACCCCGACCCCGACAAAAAGCAATAAAGAAATAAAGAAATAAACCCAAACAAAACAAAACAAAACAAAACAACACACACACACACACACACACACACACACACACACACACACACACACACACACACACACACGTCTATCTTGTGTATGCAATCCGTTTTACACCCTCCTCTCTGTCGTATTGCCCCGAGCTACGAGTGGAATAGGGGGGATGCACTTTTAATTTCAATATTATTGGATGAAGAGAGTCACGTGATAGACATTATTCATTCAGATCGATCAGCAGTTTTGTTTAAAAAAAATCCCCGTCAAAACCTGTCGTGAATTTCCGGATAGCTCGCCGCAGACAGAGAACGGGGAGGGGTAAGTTAGAAGGTAGGGTGGAGGCCTCTGTGTGTGTGTGTGTGTTTGTGTGTGAAGGAGTGGGTGGGTTGCAAATCACAGAATAATAATTACTTGCTTCGCCAACGTCACCACTGAACCAGGAATCATGTCTTCTACCGGTTGTGGGTTTCCCTGTGCGACTCTTCACCATGTTTGCCTGCCTGGGAATATTCGCACCTGATCCCCAAAGTCTTACGAACAAGGAATCGGGCGCTAAAAAAACGAAACGAAACAAAACAAAACAAGATAAAAAAAATGCTGTAGTCCATTGAATAAACTTGTCATTTTGACCTTTAGACTAAAAAACTCGCCATGGTCTTTCTTCCAAGCCAAAAAGATTCGCCGTTCAAATTAACCAAGTGTGAAACAAGAAAGTCTCTTTTGTGTTTTCTTTTATGCAACATTTTGAGCCTCGTTTCCAAATTCAATGAAGACAGACCCCCATCCCCCGGTTGTATGGCGAATATTACAAACTTATAAAAGACTTATTAAGTACAATGGATGAAGCTGTGAAATAAGTGCTCACTGCTCAGCTGCTGAATAGACAACTAAGTATTTAGAACGAGACCTACGGAGACGCTTGTGGCGTAACGATTATCTTCGTGGACTATACGAGACAAATTCACATCCTGAATGAATGAGGTTATGTTGTAAAGGAAGATATTTCTCCTTAAAGATAGTTGGACTCGTCCAACGGAACACATATAAAGATACGAATATGCGAGGTTATTCGTACTCGTGTTACATAGAGTATTCATAGTCGAGTACTATTAATCGGGTAGCTTGTCATACTGTTGGAGAACTGCGCGTTGACTCTATAGTTTATATTGCTGTACAAAAGTAAATAAACCTTTTTCCGGATTTTCAATGTTGTTAATTGGTGAATTCAGTTACAACAGGTTATTTGTCTGAATGTTTTGAAATGAGGTTTGATAATTTGTATTATTTAGTTTTTTCGGACTGTTGTTCGAACTTCTGTGAAGGCTCCCGATTACGACATGAAGGCGCCCGAGTTCGACAAGAAACACCTCAAGAAGACCAGACGTTAAACCGACCAAAACGTTGTATACATAACAATAAAGATGAGGATAACAGTCCGAAAAATCTGCACGAGGTTGTTTGTATTTTCACATTACGCTAGTGCCTATTCCTCCAACTTTGGGTAAATAGTCGGGCAGACTGGGCTCTTTAGCCTTTTTACGGACATCGGAACTCTAGGAGAAGGAAAAATGACCTTGTATCGCAACCTTCCCATTTTGGAGGGGTTGGGTAAAATATGAACAACGAGACTTACTTGGACAGATTCATTTTTTGACAAGTATTTTGTTTCATCTTATTTTTGTTGCTATTTTATTGCCAGCATATTCCGCTATTAAAAATACTGTTTTACATATTATCTGTTATTAGTTTATTAACTGCTAAATAAACAATTAAATGAACATCCACTGTGTTAATTCCATTATTTTTGCCAAGGATGCTTTGGAGCTAATGCAAAACTGCCCCTCCCACACACATTGAAGTTGAGCATCGGCGTATAAATGAAAGGGTCACTCTATCTCTTTTGTGATATTTTTTCCCTCGACATTCGATTATTTCTTAATATTTTCCTTTTGGTTTAGAAAAAAATCATACCATTGATCTAAATAATTTAATCTGGTTTGTTTAATTATTCTATGAAGCAAAAATGTTCAGCTATTAAATAAAATGGTTTGGCATCTTATCTGTTATTAGTTTATATACTGCTAAATAAAATTTAAAAAAGTGAAAATCTATTAAATGTGTTAATTCCATAATTTTTTCCAAAGATACTTTGGGGTTAATGCCAAACTATCCCTCCCACACACATTAGAGTTGAGCATCGGCAAATAAACGAAAGGGTGACACTATTTTTTTTCATTGATTGTATTGAACCGTAACCACGTTTACCTTGAGACCGATCCAAAGAGAACATGGAACATTAAAAAAAAACCCAAAAAACAAGCGTTTGTTATTGTTGTTACGATTCTGGTCGCTGTTTTAGGCGTTTAGGTCTCCTATTGGTAAATTCAATGTTAGAAAAAGATGTAGTCTCAGTAGTAGAGAGTCTGTTGTATTCCTTGAAATCTTAGGTAGAACAAGAGTGTGCTTCTTGTAGCAGAGAATGTAGTCGTAGTTCTTCAAATCCTTCTGGTATTAAATCCAGTTAGCAACTGATTTCAAGACAAATATCAATGACCTTAAATGCATTTTTTGGTCAATGAATGCTGCTGATTTTGGAAAAGTCCATAAATAAAAGTGGTGATTTCTCATAAATCTTATACCATGAAAAGTTCAACAGTTGTTGTGAATAAACGTGTTTTTGAACCTCTTTCATGCTAGGAATCAAGTGACAACATTATTCTAGAGACCTTCGACTGTTTTACAGGCTTACCTTTCGTGACATCCGCAATATTACAGCTTTTCAATAAGTAGATAATTGGCATGTTTTTCCTTATTTTCCAGGTTATTTCAGGTGTGTTTTGGTTTGAGTTTTTGGTTTCCTAGATATGTTTTGATAGTGTAGTACTATGCTCATATATATATATATATCTTTTTTATTGTTGAATGATGTCTTGTGTGTGTAGCTTCTTTGTTTCCAGGTGCCTCCAGTTGCACCAATGTATATTTTTTCAGTGTATTGTTTATATCTTACAGTAAATTGGTTAGTTTGGAGACAATTATTGTTTAAAAAGCATTGCAGGTGGATTCTTTGTTGCCTGTGGTGTGTTATATATTTTGTTGATGTGCTTTAAAATTTTTTTCCATAACTAAATAACGAAACAAGCGTTTGTTTTCTACTCATTTAATTCACTTTGTTTAAAATTGTTTTGCCACCGGCATAATTAGCCAGACTTTAGGATTTGTTCAATAATTTGATCTGAAATGAATGTTATATAATTAAAAACACCTGTTTCAATATTTAATTAAAAATTCCTGGCGTGGCTTTTAGTCGAGAGCGCAATTACAGTAATTAATCAGTTGATAATAAAATGACAACTGGCACGTCGGAATTCGAGTCCCGATGGTTTGTGTCTCCTTCAATTATAATATTAAGAAAGTCATGACTCCAGCTCTCCCTTTCTAACTCTCCCTTGTCATAATCTTGTCACTTTCACGCCCGACAGATCAACGTGCAGTCTCTTTCGTATTATCCTTTGTTGCCTTCACAAACTTTACAGAAACTAGGCGTTCATTTAATGGATGCAAGAGGACATGTCATTACACTGAACGAGGATGAGAATAGAATTTATGTGAAATTCACGGGAAAACTCACAGTGCACAAGATATCAATAATAAATCGTTAATTCAGTGCTGTTAATTAAATTGGTTAGTTGGTTGGTTGGTTGGTTGGTTGGATTTTACGCCATGTCAACCCTTGTTGAGCTATTTTATACCGAAGACATTTTATTTTATTCATTCTTGTTGGGTATTCAATTTTTTTTCACTCAATTTTTAAAATACATTTTTGATCTATTTAACCCATAGATAAGACCCTAACAGGTACTACCACTCAGTCAAAGGGAACCTGGGAGTAATAGTGACGAAGGGGTACCCCAAATTCACCAGAGCTCCAGAATTGGAACTTCACCATCAGATAGAGTTTTACGTCATACCCAGGACATTAAGACTCTCTGCCACCACCTTCTAGCATATATGATAAAAATGGTTGGGAGCTACCAGGAGGGCAATAAGATTGGGACAATCATATAGGTGCTAGGTCTTTACGTGACCAGTCGATTAATCTCTGACCGCCCATCTCCCAGGGTTTCCACCCTGAAACATCATGGGTCGCCAGCCACGGCCAACAGGTGGCCCTAATGCGAGGGGGGTCTTAAACATCTGCAGAGGTGCAGTCAGTGTTTTCTAAAGCCCCAGCCGACACGGCTGTAACTCGTTAAGGGAATTTTGACTGGGAACATTTTACATAAAATTCTTCTCATACATGTTTGTGATATTTATACACGGAATATGTTTCAACAATAAGCACATGTCTGTATTTAGAAAACTACAGAACTGACACAATACAAAGAAATGGATACTCAAGTGAGGCCAGCGCATGACACAAGCATTTCAACAAGTGAATATAGCTGTCTCTAAGTAGCATAATACTTATGTTAAAATTCTGGTCGCCATTTTAGGCATTTAATTCTTCTGTTGGTAAATCCAAGTCAGTATTGAGTTTGGTTTCAGTTGGTTAATCTTTATAATGCTAGTCTGTAGTGTTCTTGAAATCCAAGGTATAAAAGAGTGTAGTATCAGTAGATCTAATCCTAGTCTGTAGTGTTCTTTGAAATCCAAGGTATAAAAGAGTGTAGTATCAGTAGATCTAATCCTAGTCTGTAGTGTTCTTTGAAATCCAGGTATAAAAGAGTGTAGTATCAGTAGATCTAATCCTAGTCTGTAGTGTTCTTTGAAATCCAAGGTATAAAAGAGTGTAGTATCAGTAGATCTCTTTGTAATCCTAGTCTGTTATATTCCTTCTGGCAGAAAATCCAATTAGCAATTGATTCGAGGACAGCTGACAACAATCTTAAATGCTTTTCTGTGCTCATTTCTGATTGGTCAAAATAGTTCCCACTGCTGTTGGAAGGGCTCATAAATAGGAGTGGTGATTTAGCATACATATTTTACTTAGATAAATCAACAATTTATGTAACCGGATGAATGTAAAATTTTCGAATTTTGAAAGTTTCAGATAAAAAATAAGTTGGTTTGTTTTACGACAGGTTAACATTTGCTGGGTTATATTATGCCGAAATCAGTTTAACAATAATGGTCTCCAATTACAAGCGTTAAAAAATCTATCTTCCCAATAATTTTAAACAGGTAAATACTTTATACTTAGTTGCAATATCAATGTTTTAAGAGTCAATGTATTAATGTAGTTCCTTTTAAACACTTTGGACCTTACTAGGCTAAACGGGCGGTCGGAGAGACCCCCTCCGATCAATCGGCTGGTCACGTCAAACTCTAGTATCTACATGATTGTCCTAGCCCTATTGCTCTTGTGGCAAGTCACAGCTTTTTTTTATCGTATATATGCTAGAAGGCGCTGGCTGAGGGTCTTAATGTACTGGGTATGACGTTAAAAACTATATCTGATGTTGAGGTTCCAATTTTGAATCTCTGGGAAATGTGGAGCACCGCTTCATCATCATTACTTCCAGGCCCACCCTGACTCGGAATGGTAGTACCTATTACGGTCTCATCTATAGGTTTAAAAAGTGAGTTTAAAATGTGTTTAAAAAAGTGAATTTAAAAAAAATATGAGTACCCATCAAGAATGAGTAAAACAAAACATCTTCGGCATAAAATAAAATAAATGTAAAGGGAGCTAACCAAATGAAGTTAATGAACATTTTTATACCAATTTGAAGACATTAAGAACTTGTAATGTAGAAACTTGAATCAAAATAACTTGTTTCGGCATTAAATGACCTGAAAAAGGTTAATATGCAGCAAAACAAATAAACCAAACCAAACCAAACCAAACCAATCGTAACAAAAATTAGAGTAAACACGGTTTGTTTGGAATGGCTTTTTGCCGACAATTTTTGGGAGAATAAGTGCTTAATTGGAGTCGTACCTAATTTTGAAAATTAATTAATTAATTAATGAATTAGCCGGGAATACCTATTTAAATGTATGGCTAAACAAATCGAGAAAAATCAATCTCTGTATGTACATTTCGGCCTATTAGGCCTCATCAGCAGAGCTATAGATCGGAAGACCGCCCTGTGCGTGATTTGAAACCGGACTGCCAAGCTGACAGGCCGATAACATAACCCCTACACTAAACGGACTTCTTAGATTTTACGATTTGTTTAGAGTAGGTTAATATTCCTCTTCTAGTGACTTTCATTACACGACGATATGATAAGTTGTAAACACGGTTTGTTTGGAATGGCTTTTTGCCGACAATTTTTGGGAGAATAAGTGCTTAATTGGAGTTGTACCTAATTTTGAAAATTAATTAATTAATAATGAATTAGACGGGAATACTTTTGGTAGCTGGAACGGATTAATGACATTTCAATTTATTTTAACGGAGAAAATTGATTTGATATACGAGGAAATTGAGTTACGAGTGGAACGAATTAAACTCATATGTCAAGGTACCACTGCATACAATTTAGATAGAACTGATTATGATAAAGTGGAGTCATACTAAGTTGGCTGTTGTTTTCTGTTGATTTATCTCTGAGCATTTTCCAAGCAATGGACTGATTACAAGGAATGAGGAGCGCAAAATTACTTACACGAGGTTTTAAGTGTTTACTCATTGGTTATTATTTAAACCAATCTCTATGACCTCTTTATTCACTTCTGGTTTGTTTTATCCATATAAGGCATTGTTTTCGAGTATTGATGTTGCTAAAATTCGAGTCGCTTTTCCCTCGATCTAATATAGCCGTAAGCAATTACCGCGACGTTTAAGAGATGTTGTCGCTTTTGTTTGGATTATTTCACTTTTGGGTTTGAACTAGATAAACAGCTGACATCTCTCATCGCACTTATGTGTTGAAAAATTCCCTGCAGATCTCTGACAGATTGACAATGGACAATTGTCTCCCACGGCGCTAAATACAATTGGAAAGTAAGGATTTTCGACTTTTCTAAAATATAACCATTTCTTTTTTTTTCTTCTTCTGCTAATTTAAAATTGAATAACCAAAAAGCCAAGAAATAACCGTGTAAAAGTCGATCTTTCCGATCAAGGTTTTTTTTAGGTCAAATTTAGGGCGTGGACGATTAGATGGATTCGACTTAAGAGAAATTGAAATTTATTCCACCAATAGAAGCTTAGCTTGTTAAGAAATATTAGTGACCATCTCTCATCATCATCATCATCATGTCGCGCAATTTACACGGATATCCATGACAATATCTCGCCAGCCTTCCCTATCATTCATCGACTCTGGAGCTTCTCCGCGCAGCAGCCAGTATCCCTACATAGTTGGTCAATGTAGGTCCTGGCTAGGCGGCCCACATTAGCGTGCCATGTGCTGGCTTCCACAGTAGTACGTCGCTTACGAGCTCGTCCTTGCTTCTCCAGCAGTGTCCTGCATGTCTAGTCCGTCTTACTCGTATGGTTTGTGAGATGGGGGGCAGGTGGCCATACAGTTGCTTTTTTGTGGTGTGCTGCTTCCACGACTTATTCAGGACCGCTCGCAGCATCTCTCATAATAAATATCAAATTATAGAATGTATTCACCCAACCCCTCCATCATAGGCAGGATATGAAATAAGGTCAATTTGACCGAAAAAATATTGGAAAAAAGAAGAAAAGATCGACTTATACACGGTAATGTCTTCTTGGTTTCTATCCTTCTACTTCTTATTCCATCAATAGAAGCTTAACTTATTAATGAATATTAGTGCCCGTCTCTAAAAATGAATATTACATTTTGGCTGATTGATTGGTTGGATTAATTTCCTCCGTCAACAATTTTAGGTAAATTAATCAGACAGACTGGACTCTTTAGCCTTTTACGGCTACCGATCTAGGAGAAGGAACTCGGCTTGAAAATCACCTTGTGTCGCAACCTCCCCGTTTTGGAGGGATTGGGTAAAATATGAACGATGAGACTTGTTTGATTGGATTAATTTTTTGACAAGTATTTTTTCATCTTAATTGGTTGGTTGGATTTTACGGCATGTCAACCCTTGTTGGTTATTTAATGCCGAAGACGTTTTGTTTTATTCATTCTTGATGGGTATTCAACATTTTTATTTAAACTCATTTAAAAAAAATCTTTTAAAGACATTTTTTTTTCAAATCTATTTAACCCATAGATGTGACCCTTACAGGTACTACAACTCCGGGTCAGAATGGACCCGCGAGTAATGACGATGAAAGGGGTACTCCACACTCCCCAGAGACCCAGAATTGGAACTTCACCATTAGATTCAGTTTAATGTCATACCTAATACACTATTAAATTTTATTAAGTATTTACCCAACCTCTCTACCACAGGCAGGATATGAAACAAGGTCATTTTTAAAGCAGAGTGAAGCTGGTTTGAATTTAGAGTTTTCCTTCTCTTAGACAGGTTTCCTAACCATGACTAAATAACCCAGTACCTCTTCACTGCCATTATTCATAGGTTCATTCTGACCGAAAGTGGTAGTACCTGTTAGAGCCTCATCTACGAGTCATATAGATCTATTTCAAAATTATTTGTATTATATATATTGCATGTCTTGTTCTATAGGAGAACGTCACTTATGAGCTCGCCCCGGCTTCTCTGCGCGCGATATTAAACAAATAGTGGAAAGAACACCCTACAGCCCCTAGCCCCCAAATCACTCAGACCACCCGAATGAGACGAACAAGACATGCAATATATCATTGGCAAAAAAAAAAAAAATGATGAATTGCTAATGATATATTGCATGTCTTATTCGTCTCATTCGAGTGGTCTGAGTGATTTTGGGGCTAGGGGCTGTAGGATGTTCTTTCCACTATTTGTTTAATATCGCGCACAGAGAAGCCGGGGCGAGCTCATAAGTGACGTTCTCCTATAGACAAGACATGCACAAATAATTTTGAAATAGATCTATATGACTCGTGGGGTGTTCTTTCCACTATTGTTTAGAGAAGCCGGGCGAGCTCATAAGTGACGTTCTCCTATAGAAACCATAGGTCCGCCAGTGTGGCCGGCCAGCAAAAACCTACATTGACCAGCCGATACTGGATGCTATGCAGTGGGCCTTCCGAGAGAAATGATGATACGGACGGTTGGCGAGAGATTGTCATGGATATCCGTGCTACTAGCGCGACATGATGATGATGATGATGATGATGATGATGATATATTGAATTATTTTTGGTATAAACTATAAACAACTTTCTGTCTGAAATATCTAGCAATTTGATGTTCCATTTAAAACTGAATTACCTAGAAAGATAGAAGCCAAGTGAGAAAAATGGAAATGAATCCGAGATATATGTTGAATAGATGATTGGAAGAAAATTGTAAATATTTTGATATGGATGAAATTTATTGTTATTAATTAACACGTGTTTTGACCAAAATTCGCTTATACAACACAATATTCTATTTAGAGTTATTTTAAATATACAAATAATAATGTAATAATAATAAGAGAGAACAAAATTATTATTATTATTATTATTTTATTATTATTATTATTATTATTATTATTATTATTAATGATAATCTTTTAGATAGTATATTTGGTCTGAGACGTGTTAGCTCTTCCTATAAACATTCATCTTAATTCCACAGAATATTTATACTCTTTCCACAAATTATCCCACTTTGCCTTAAAGGAGTTTAGAGATGGGGCATTCACTATTGATGATGGTAGTTTCTCACCGTGTAGTAGTCAATAATGTTTTAGGTCAAATTTAGGACGTTGACGATTAAATGGATCCGACTTTGGAGAAATTGAAATTTATGCATGAATAAAAGAAAATGGGCGCATGGTGTAAAGGATATAAGTGTTGAGTTCTAAGTGACAATCTAAAAAAACTAGGGAATGCAGGTTCAACCCAGACTACAAGCGAAAAAAAAAAAACAAAAAAACAAAAGACATAGAATACCAAACATAGCTTAATACTTGTATTCAGTGATGATTAACAGAATGAGAACAATCTACCTCAATGGATTAAATAAAGAGTTTGACTCGAAGTTCCGTGAAGTCTCCCGAGTTAGACGATAAGGTTCCTGATTTCGACAAGAAACACTTAAAGAAAGCTGGGGAGCACATTGACCGAAACGTTGTGTATATAACAATAAAGTCCGAAAAATCTAAATAATATAAATTATCAAGCTTCATCACAAAAATTCAGATCATTCCATCAATATAAGCTTAGCTTGTTAGTAAGAAATATTAGTGACCATTTCTCAAAATGAATACTGTCGACGAAGCTTAGAATACGCTGGCCCTATCCCCTGCAGAGGGATAAGAACCCCCTCTCAATATGTGTCCTGTGTATTGTTAAAAAAATGCATCTGATGGTGAGGCTTCAGTTCTGGAGAGTGTGGATATATATATATATATATATATATATATATATATATATATATACTTGCATTCACAATCCAGATAAGAGATTTATCAATTTCTTTTTACTGAAGAGTTATAGATAAGTGCCAAAATTAACGACATCTTCTTAGTTGTTGGAGATGCAAAATACTAGATAAATATCTCCGACGGCATAAATGTAGCTACTTGAGGAAGTAATTTGAGGATGTAACTGTTCAGTAAAAGAACAAAAACAAAAACAAAACAAACAAACAAAAATTATATCCTGCAAATAACTGATTTTCGGGGAAACACGTTACACGGTGGTGCAAAAAGAATCAAAATAGATAGAATTAAAGGAGAAAAAAAAACTGTAACATTTTTTATTCTAAAGTTCAGTTTTCAAAATGATGGCTTTTGCACAATCCTTAACATGAAGTCATCCTCAAAACTACGCTTTGAAATAGACAATAATTTTGTAATAAAATTGTTAATTTTAACTTAGGGGGGGGGGTAGGGTTTAGGGTTGGGGTTGGGGTTTAGGTTTAGTTTAATGAGAAAATAAATAAGTAATTTGTGTTCTGTTTTTCTGGGTCACCCTGTATGCAGAGTAACCCAGAAGAAAAACAGAACGCACAAATTTTTTAATAAAACTGTTAATTTTAACTTGGGGGTTTTAGGGGTTAGGATTAGGGGTGTTGTTTAGGGCTAGTTTAATGGGAAAATAAATAAATAAATTGGTTGTGTTTTTTCTAGGTCACCTGTAATATGTTTTCATTTTCCGACCGATTCGCAAGTTTAGCCATATGATGTAATCCTCTCAAATCTGACGAAAAGAAAATTTCCTGACCTCCCACCAGGCAGGAGTAAATTAAGATCGTTTTTACGTGTGATTTTTATGGGTCATCCTTCGAGGACCGAACTCGGTATTCAGTAGTAATAGATCTGCAAACGATTATTAAACCATGTTTTTATCTCCTCTACCCGGGCTTAGCCGCTGCTAGTATATATATACTTGTATTATTTTTATATTTGAGAATTTCAATTTACAATCTATTCAATATAAAACTTTTAGTCTTCTAAAGTGAGTATGTTATTGATATGTTCTAAGCTTGGTCTAGTATGGCACAAGGTAGAGATGTGGAGCACCAACTGGATCCAATTATCTACTAGAAAATAAAAATGTCCTTACGGATTGTGTATCTTTTTCTGGAAATGATAAAAGTAAGTAAGCAAAATTGGCGGAGTGGCCTGTTGTTAGTATCATCCGGACAGCGAGGGAGTCCATCCCCTTTTCGCTTGCGCTAAACCAGTGTCTTTTTTGCTGACTTGGAGCGTCAACCATACTGTCAGCTCCTCACTTTATTGTACAGAGCAGGTAACCCAATTTGTGCTACTCATGCGCTTAGCTGGAAGACCGGCATCGAACCCGGAACCTTGCGATTCCTAGCTGAGTGGTCTACCGATTGAGCTAAACCGCCCCCCCCCAAAAAAAAAGGATAAAAATAAAGTGAAATTAATAAAGTTAATTAAAAGCTAATGATATATGTGCATTTTATTACTTCGGCGTGGGGGCGTGGAGTGTTTCCTGAAAGGGGGCGTGGCGATTGACGAAAGGCGACTGACTATGACTCACAACTACACGCGTAAACGTCAATGTCGACTAAGGCTTTAGCTTGTGGCCGACATAATTCGATATACGAGAAATGGGGGGCGTGGCTTCAGGAATAACAATCAAATCGACCAATTACCCTGGAACCCATCTGGATAGCGTCTTTAGATCAATTATTTTGATAATGATAATTGAATATTTGCCTCTTGAACACACACACACACACACACACACACACACACACACACATATATATAATATATATATATATATATATATATATTATATTATATTATATTATATTAGGTAATGGTTAAAGTCATGGGAAATGGACTCGTCGCTCCGAGTTCAAATCCTGGACGGGGTAATTGCATTTAACTTAGCGCTAATACCCTTGGGAAAGCTATGAATCCTACTCTTCCTCCAACTATGAGCAAATAGTAGGGCAGACTGGGCTCTTTAACCTTGGTTAGGCAACCGGTCTAGGAGAAGGAAAACTCTGAATTCAAACCTGTTAAACTCCGCTTAAGAAATTGACCTTGTGTCGCATCCTGCTCGTGCGGAGGGGTTGGTAAATATATATATATATATATATTTATATAATGCGTCTATTTATATGTTTATATATTATATATATATGTGTGTATAAAAGAGTTTTTAAAAAAACACAAGAAGAGGAATGTAGGTCCTCGAAACATTGGTAAATGAATGGAAACTTAGAATATAATATTCAACTCATTTCTCGTTTGTTTCACTCATTTCTTTCATGCTTTTAAAACCACCAAAAATCATTTCTCATATATATATATATATATATATATATATATATAGAGAGAGAGAGAGAGAGAGAGATTAGATATACCGACAACCCTAACAGGTGTTATTACTCTGGGACTAAGTGGACCTGAGAGTAATGGTGATGAAGGGGTGCTCTACACTCCTCAGAGTTCCAGAAATGGAACCTCACCATTAGATGCAGTTTAACATCATACTCAGGACACAAGAAAATATTGATTACGTTGCGATCTTTTCATCTTCGATAATAAAAACAAAAATTAAATTGAACATTACCAACCAAATTAATTAGTATTTGTATAGTGGCTATCAATTTGCGATCAATTAATATATTGTTGCAGTTTCCCTTTTGATTTTACATCGTGTAATTGAAATCGATTTTTAAAAAGACGTCGTGTAACGGGCGTATTATTGCCATTGTCGGTTACCCATGTTAAAGAGTGGCGGATATTCTCCACTTAATCTTATTATAATGGAGATTCGGTGTCTGTCTATAACCGAAACTACACCACTGCTTATGTCACAATACCCTCAGGAATTAAGTAAGTTTATCAATGAGTATTTGATTTATAGTCAAAACCATTAATACACAGAATAAATCTTATTTATTAATGAGGTCTCTATAAAAATCTGAGTTAGATTTACCTCAAGACAGCCCATGTTATTAGTGCATTTAAAATCCTTCAATGTGTCTTATATATCACCAAGAAATAAAGGTTTATATAATATATGCTGTGGTTAATTTGCATACTGGTTTTAACAAAACCGGTTTAATATATAACTACTTGGTGTTATTGATCTCTAATATTATTGTTATATTATCCAAGGTAGTAAAACAAATCATATGAATGATTTTATATAGAAACCAATTAAAATATAATTAGAATAAGTGTAATCGTTTTATATACGCTCTTATTTAATTTCATTAGTCTTTCTAATTCAATATATCTAAATATTTACGCCAGGACGGCGCATAACCTCTCTAGTAAAAATAATCCTCCAAATAATCTCGTCAGTTCGGATATATCTCAATGACAGGCTAAAGCAACAATTCTTCCAAGACTGAGTTGTATCAGAACTACTGTATGGCTACACTACTTGGTCCCTAACGAAACGCCTGAGTTGTATGGGTTTCACGTATGCATATTTGTTGTTCGGGATTTTTAAAAAATAATAGTTTTATTTTATTTATTAAGCATGAATGAATGGTGAATGTAAGTGTTCAAATAGACTAATATTCAAGAAATACAGCTGACTTACCCGTTATGTTCAAATTAATAATGATACTGGACTCAGGTGTTATTTGTATTAATTGTTGTTTAACGATTAAGGAAGTGTGTCACATGATGTTATTTTTTTTTTAAGTCAATGAATTTTTATTGGAAGATGGTTTGTATGTTGAAAATTGTTTAGAAAATTATTTACTTAGGGGTTTACAAAAACCCCTTTGTAGTTCAGCTTAGTAAATAATTTTTAAAATAATTTGTGTGCGTGTGTCTGTGTGGTGTGTATGTGTCTGTGTCTGTGTGTTCTGTGCTTATATATATATAATATATAATATATATATATATATATATTCTGACAGAAGATTGTAGACAACATGCCTTGAAAATCACACACACACACACACACACACACACACATATGTATATATATATATATATATATATATATAATATATATATATATATATACCAAGTGCACTTGTTTGAAATTGTCAATAACAAGCGCGGTTGATTTCATGTCCACGCTATCCTAACTTAGATATAAATACACTACCCACGATATTGAGCACTATTTAGTTATGAATATGAACCCTATATTATCAATATTCAAAATTATATATATATATATTATATATATATATATATATATATTTGGTGTGTGTGTGTGTGTGTGTGTGTGTTATTGTTTATTAAGACCTGAGTAGTTGCGATAAAAAGCAATTGAAATTAAGATTAATGAAATATGAGTCAATAATGAATAATGGCTGACAATTCTTCATCTAATGGAAATTCAATATATAATATAAAACGCTTGTTGTTTTCTTTCCTTCTTTTCTCATTATTAAAATGAGCAGTGATTGTGGTATTTCGTTTTCTCACAAAAATCTCCGCTTTTAAGACGCTACAATCACCCCCACCTACACTTCTGTTGCCTCCGCCCCCGCCTTCACAATTGTCACAATAAAGGACAATAACGATAAAAAAAAGAAAGAAAAAAGAATACTGTGACCCCTGAAGTAACAGCGTGTCGTTCGTCCCAGGAAACGCAATTAAAAATAAAAACTTTTATTTTAATAATCGCCTTTATTATTTCTGTGTCGAAGATTTAATTACTGTTTATGTTTATGATTCCGACAATTTGATTCAATTACGATTTTATTTATTCCCGCTATTTTGTTTTTAATTAGCGAGATGAGACAAGCTAAGATACAAACACGCAATGGAATGGTGGAATGATAGTCGGCGGTGGGGGTGGCGTGAATGGGAGAGAGCAGGTAGGAGGAAATGGCAGAGGAAAAGGAAGAGGAAGTAAATGATTGATGATTAAAAAAACCATGGGTAAAGTGGAGAAAGGAATGACGAGATAGAAATATAATAAAATGAAAGAAAGGAAGAAAAGAGCAAAGAAAGAATATAAAAAGGAAAGAATATAATATGCTCTCTCTCTATATATATATTACTAAAAATTTACCGTTCAAACTATTTTAAGTCACGAAAATACAGTGCTCTGTGCACAAATATGCAGAGCAATATTACAATATTTTCAACTATAAAATAAATCTCCCTGTGGTCTGCAGGTACTGCAAAATCTACCAATATACAAGTTCTCTTTTTCTTATTAATCAATATTAGGTCTAATCTTCTGGCTGGGATAAGGTGGCCCGTCTTTATCTGAAAGTTCTAGAGAATTTTATGCGTATCATTCTCAAGAACAGATTCTAGTTTATGCATACTAGCAAATATATGCACCCTCCGGGTGCAAGTATTTAAGTTTTAATGTAATAGAATATCGTATTAAATTAGAAAGGCTAATGAAACTACTACAGAATGCAGATAAAAAGATTTTGAACAGGGGGGGTATGATTGAAAAATAGAACAACTTTGAAACTAACTCTTCCATTATTTTACATTACTCCCGTCTGTCTTTTTAAAAATTTTCCTAATTTAACTATTTAGTTAAGATAGAAAGTAAAGAATAATATTACAGTTATTTCTTCTTGTTAATGGATTTCTTTTAAGATTTATTCCTGAGATTTTTGCTCATATTCAATAAGATAAAACCAAACAATTAGAAATCAATAATACTAAGCACATATTTATTAAAATCAAATTTTTAATATCAAAATGCAAATTAGCCTTACCATTCACACTGTAATCCGCTATTTTATTGAATATATAAATACAATTGCATGTTATTAGTATGTAGATATGGTCGACAGTCTTAATGATGTAAAACAATTTTATTAATTAATTGGGTTTTAAATAAAAAATAAAATCATGGAGAATGTGATGTAAATAACAAAGGGAATTGTGATTTGTATAGTAATATAGTTTCGGTTACAGACAGACAAACCCACAATCTCCATTATAATAAGATGTAAAAAAAATTATACGGAAATCTAACTCTTATGTTCACCATCCAGATAAGAGTAAGTTTCAGTCATTTTTATTTTTATTTTTTATTTTTTTTTGCAGAAGAGTTAAATCCAAAAATTATGTTTTCAACTAGCTACAATTTGACCATCAGCCATATTGTTTCAGTCTTTCCCTCGTCTAAACATTGAGAAGGTGTTGAGTTATGGCTGATGGTGGATTTGTAATTTTGGGATTTAACTGCAACAACTGTTCAGTAAAAAAGATCAAGCAAATACCTGAAAGTTACTTTCATCTGGATGGTGAATGTAAGTATTATATATATATATATATATATATATATATATATATATATATATATATATATATATATATATATATATATATATATATACTATATATATATATATATAATACTTACATTCACCATCCAGATGAACAAATAGGAATATTTCTTTTTTGTTGTTTTTTTTTATTGTTCTCAACTAGTTTCAATCTTTGATCATCATCAGAAGAAAAGTTTTTGTGAAAAAAGGATTTCTGAAGAAAATATTTTTTGTATATATATATATATATATATATATATATCAAAGTACGTAAATAAACATTGTGTTTATTTGATATGGCTTTTACCCTAACGTTATGTCCTATCTATCTTTGCTTTGATATGATTAGTTCTTATGATATTGTTTTGTGATACAATTATGAGCAACTTAGTTTCTCTTTTGAGGTTTCCTTTTCTTAACCCTACATTTGTTGTGTCGTATCTATTTTCGCTTTGATATGATTTGTTCTTATGATATTGTTTTGTGCTGCGACTGTGAGCGATTCGATTTCTCACTTGGGGTTTCCATGTCTTAACCAGGCCCAGGTCTTTTCATGTACAACCCCTCCAATTTATCGCTTGAAGTATCCATATAATTGTTTTTCTTCCCATTTCCGTTTTCTTGTTTTCCTGCTTGTCCATATGTTGCAACCGCTGTTATTGGCTGCTGTAATAGATATTTCCTTGATCTTTTTTGTGTATTCTTTGAGTCCTTTGATTTTGGCATCTACGCAATCCTCAATGTTGGTGAGACCTCATCCACCTTCCTTTCCTTATACATATAGCCTGTCTCTATCACCTCTGGGGTGTAATGCCTTGTGCATCATCATTAATTGTCTTGTCTTTTGTTCTATCTATCAGAGTTTCTCTCTTGTCCATTTTAAGAAAGGCCCAGAGTATCTTATAATGGGGACGGTCCTGGTATCTATTCCCTTAAAGAGACTTCTGCTGCAGAGCTTGGTTTCTAAAAAAATTTTTTGTTCTTCTGAAGCATCCTTTTTTTAAAAACTTTTTCTTTCATCTCTATTTGTTTGATGGTGTCCACTTCTAGAATTCCTAAGTATTTGTAATTCTCCTTTTCTCTAGTGTTCTTAAATTTCATGATTTGGTAGTTGTATTCCGTCTATGGTTTCACTTTTTCCCCTTTTCATCACTAGCAAGGTACATTTTCGATGCTGAATTCCATTCCTATATTATGGCTGTATATTCTTATGGTTTGTACTAGGGATTCCAGGTCTTTTTCATATTTTGTAAAAATCTTGATATCATTAATGAACCTAAGGTGTTTTATTTTTTCTTGTGATTTAGTGAATTTGTAATCCCCTGTACAGTATATAGTTGAGTGGCATCATAGCTATAACAAATAGTACTAATTATTATTATTGCGAGTCTTTCACATCAATTCTAAGTAGTTGTTTTTCACTGAGTGACGGTCTGTTTCCTTACATCTGTAGGACTCTTTTAAATATTTTAGCTGATTTTAACAGTGTTGTGGTCTTGATGGTCTCTAGTCTTCCTTTGATCTCCAGTACCCCCAGTTTCTTTTCCAAGCTTTTGGTGACTGTATCAAGGGCTCCAACTACAATTGGTATTATCATCAAGTTCATGTTCCACACTTTTTTCAGCCCTCGGGCAAGGTCCAGGTATTCGTCCGGCTTTTTAAAAATTTTATTTTTCAGTCTTTATTTATTTATCAGGCCGTTGGAATGAGAAAATCCACTAGATAACAAGTTCCTTTCTTGTTGATTAAAACTAGTTCTGGTATTCTAACTGGGATTGGGTGGACCGTTTGTATCTCAAAATCCCAGAAAATATTATGCGTCTCAGTTTTGTTGGACAGATTCTGGTTTGTGTATATACCATTTACCGATTCTATTGTTTTCGTTCTTGATTTTTCCCGCCTCAAGTCCAGATTGGCGCGAAATGAACGGAATGCACTTGAAAAGACAAAAAAGAATAAGAAAACTTGCAGAGAAATTAATTCTCTCTCTCTCTCTCTTCTCTCTCTCTCTCTCTCTCTCTCTCTCTCTCTCTCTATATATATATATATATATATATATATATATATCGTGCTAGTTTGCTGCATTCTCTTATATGGTTTATTGTCTCATCTCTGTCTCCACACACTACTTTTGTTGTTCGCTCTCTCTCTCTCTCTCTCTCTCTCTCTCTCTCTCTCTATATATATATATATATATATATTATATATATGAAAAAAAAACGTGATTCAATTTGGCATCCCCTTCATTCTTTCATAGTTTTGCCAAAATAAGCTACATCCATCCTCCGTTCCTTCCTTTTTTGCTTTTTTGTTATTTTCCCCAAAACAAACAAACACTCACTCTCTCTCTCTCTTTCTCTTTTTTTTCACCTCACGTAGTAACCCCCTCCCCTTCACACGTACATAAACGCCCCCCCCCCGGCTTTGGTTTGTTGCCGTTTGTGTTGTAGCCGTGTAGCCGTGTTTGTTGTTGTTGTTTCCGCTTATTGTAACGAATTGTTTGTTGTGCACATAGAAAAATAAATAGTAATTATTTGCCTGCAAACGCTGATATAATGGTTTTATAAAGTCGAACACGAAATGACATGCAAAACGACGTCGTGTCTATTGTACATTGCCGAGTGCTTGGCGTTAATTGCTTTGCTACACTCGTTGCGGCCCTCCTCCTCCTCCTCTCCCTCTCCCCCTCTCTTTCCCACGAGACCGCAAAACACTTACAAGCCTCCTACACAGTCGACCAATCGTGTGCCTTCCAATCGGATAGCTCACTCTCAACCAATCAAACACGTTATTCTCTCTCTGTGTCTCTCTCTCTCTGCGCACATTCCTTGTTATTTTCTCAATTGCTTGGCGAAAAAAAATTTTTCTTCTTCTTCTCTCAGAAAAAAAAAAAAAAGGTGAAAAAAATGATTATTTATTTATTTTATAGGGTTTACGGATTTTGTTTGTTTTTTTATGATTATAATGGCTGAAGATCTTTATAAACACGTTTTTATTTATCTCTCTCTTTCTAATTTAATATGAATCAGTCATACATGTGTGTGTGTGTGTGTTGTGTGTGTGCATATATATATATATATATATATATATATATATATATGTGTAATACGCGCACGTGCAAGCACACACCACACACACGCACACGCACATGCGTAATATATATATATATATATATATATATATATATATATATATATATGTAAATATAATACACACACAGAGACACACAAACCCAGATACACACACACAAACACATATACGCGCACACAAACACACACACACACACACACACATATATATATACACACACACACACACACACACACACACACACACACACACATATATATATATATATATATATATATATATATATAGAATAGACTGAAACAGATACAAACTGACAAATAGATAGATAGATAGATAGATATGAAAAAATGACAAATCTTAGCAAGTTAAACTTAGCCCTATACTAACGGACTTGTGCCACATTTAATCTAATCTAATTTAAATAAATTGGCTGAGTTGGGTAAATGCCTTGAATTATTTGCAAAGTTGAACACAGAATTTTTATTCCATAATGTTCGATCCATGTGATTAGTATTCATCATTGAATTAAGTGCATTGACAAGTAGGGAGATTATATTGAATATTTTTTTTATGTGTTTGTAAAATAGATTTTTTCTAAGCATTGGGCATCCCGTAGTGGTGTAATGGTAAGTAAGCTAGTCTCGCAGATCCATTACTACTGAAAAGCGAGTTCGATCCTCGCCTGATGCCCCATACTTGCGACCTTGTGTCACATCGTACCTGTAGCGAATGGGTTGGGTAAATAGAGAATCTCATCGTGGTGTAAGAGTTAGTAAACTAGTCTCGCAAATCCATCACATCTGAAAAGCGAGTTCGATCATCGTTGGATGCCTTATACTTTTGACCTTGTGTCAAATCCTACAAAGGGTGAACGGGTTGGGTAAATAATTTAAAAGAATTTTTTTTAGTCTACAGACTTATCGAAAATTCTTTTTCTTTCACTATTTATTTTTTTCATTCCTTTTTCATTTTCTTAGTAACTTTCGTTATTTCATTCATTATTTCATTATTTCTTTGTCTTGCATCCTTTTCCTTCTTTTTCCTTCCTTTCTCTCCTTCCTTCATCCATTCATTCATTAAATCAATCATTTGATATTGTTCGTTTACTTATTTATTTTTATTCATTCCAACACTTTTCTTTCTTTTTTATCATTACTTACGACGTTTTTAATTATCATTTATTGTTTTGTATTTTCTTATTTTCATTCATTTATTTCCTCTTTTTTTCTTTCCAACTTTTTTCTTTCTTTCTTTTTTCTTCTTTCTTTTTGTTCTTTCGTTCTTTCTTTTCCTTTTCTCTTTCATTTACTTCCTTCATTTATTTACACTTTCTTTTTCTTTTTCTTTTCATTCAGACATTCTTTTACTTTCTTTTTTCCTTATTTCTTTTAATTGCCTTTTCTCATTTATTTTATATTCCTTTTTATCTATCTATCTATCTATCTATCTATTTCTGTCTAGAGCAACAAACCCTTTTATTTTTCTATAGTTCACCGACCTTTCCCCCTCTCCCTTCTCTTTCTCTCTCATTTTCTCATTCTTCTCTCTCTTCTCTCCTCTCTCTCTCTCTCTCTTTCCATCTTTCTTTTCATTTCTTTTCCTTCTTCATCCGTCCCTCCATCATTTAAGCTTTTGTCGTTCTTACACCCTCCAATTTATGCGCTCCACGGCAACCCCTCCTTGTGTTAAATGAAAAATTTGATGAGTCCAAATTGCAATAATTTAGAAATTTTTCTACTTAGCTAAACTGGCAAACGTGAATTTGCATTCCCGTTGGCTGTGCGGTTGTTCGGACCCAATCACAACCAGATGCAATGGAGCGTGCATCACGTAAAGCGGGTGATTATCAAAAAGTACCGACAGGTGGCCACGCTTACACGACTCTCCCCTCAGTTCTGGTCGTCGTGGTCGACATCGCCGTTTACCATTTCCCGCCTTCTCTCATCATTTTCAAAACCCCTCTTCTTCTTCTTCTTCTTCTTCTTCTTCTTCTTCTTCTTCTTCTTCTTCTTCTTCTTCTTCTTCTTCTTCTTCTTCTTCTTCTTCTTCTCGACGACGTTTTGTTTTAGCTTTGCTTGTTATTTTCCTTCGTTCTCTTATTTTCGTTTTTTCTACTTATTTCTTCTTTCTTTCTTTCTTTCTTTTACTTTCTTTTTTCTTTTACTCAGCCTTCATATTTTTCTTTTTCTCTTTCGTCTTTCAGTTCTTTCTCTCACTTCCTTCTTTTCTTTTTCTTTCTTTAATTTCATTTTCCTTTATTCTTTTCTTTTCCTTTTTTTCTTTTCTAGAACTTATTTTAATTCTTTTTTTCTTTCTTCATCTTGTGTTCGTCTGGATTTTTATATTTCAAATTTCAATTTTTTCTTCCTTTTTGTATCGTATCTAATTCTTGCTTTTTTCAATCCTTATATTCTTTTTTTTCTACTTATTTCTTTTACTTTCTTTCTTTCTCTTTTCTCGGCCTTTAATTTTTCTTTTGTCTTTCTCTTCTTCCTTTCTTTATTCTTTTTCATTTCTCTAATTTCCTTTTTCATCTATCTCTACATTCTGTATTCTTTTTTTCTTTTCCCTCATTCTTTCTTTCTTTACTTTACTTTTCTTTCTTTCTTTCTTTCTTTCTTTCTCTTTTCTTTCTTTCTTTCTTTTCTTTCTTCCCCTTTCCTTCTCCCTTTCTTTTTGTCTTCCCTTCAATTTTCTTTTCTATTTTTCTTTTATCGTTCTATCTTCTTTATCCTTTCTTTTCCTATTAACTAAAATTATCTTAGTCCAGATAAAGTAAGAAAAAGTCTTGTAGAAGATTCTGTTCGCCCATCGAAGAAGACATGTCTGCCTGAAAAATCGTCATTTGAAAATCTGCCTTTTACATAGACCCAAACATCGATCATCGTCACCAATAGGCAATATGACCGTTTCAACCAAATATCGAACTCCCTATTTCTTTTCAGTGAAAAATAGATAACTCTCTTTTTCTAGCTCAGTTGGTAGAGCACCTGCCTAGGAATCGCAAGGTTCTGGGTTCGATAGCAGTCTCCGCCAACTCAGCGCACGAGTCGCACAGATTGGGTAATCTAATCTGTGCGGTAGGTGTGACGCTCCCCCTCAGCAAAAAAACAACAATCTCCTTGGTCTAGCGTCAGCGAAAAGTGGATATACTCCCTCACTGTTCGGCTGATACCGACAATAGGCAACTCCGTCAACTTTTCTTTACTTTTATTCTCTCTCCACACCCCCTCTCTCTCTCTTGGTCAGGTGGCATTTATTAAGATTCTATCGTAATTGCTCTTATAAGTAATTTAATCATTTTCTTCTTTTCTGTGTTTCTTTGTCTTTCTTTCTTTCTTTCTTTTCTTCTTTCTTTCTCTTAATTCTTTCTTTTTCTCTATTTCATTTTCTATTTTTGTTTTCTTTTTCTATTTTCTGTCGTTTTTCCCTCATCTCTCTCTCTCTCTCTCAATCTCACTCTCTCTCTCAACGTCTCTCTCGTCTCTCTCTCTCTATCCTCTCTCTCTCCTACCTTATTCTTCCTTATCTTTCTATTTCCACTTTCTTTTTTAGCCAGCATCATTTTGTTTATCCCCCTTTCTTTCTTTTAAAATTGATTTCTTTCTTTTTACTCTCTTTCTCTCTTTTACTTTTTCTTTCAGTTTTTTCTACGTCAATTTCTTTTTCAATTTCCCTTTACTTCACCTCACTTTTTAATTCGTTCTTCTTTCCTTTCTTTTTATCTCCCCTTTTCTCTCTTTTAATTCTTTCTTTCTTTCTTTCTTTCTTCTTTCTTTTCTATCCTCTTTTTCTTCTTCTTTTAATTCGTCCTCTTTCTTTCCTTTCTTTCTTTTATCCTCCCTTTTCTCTCTTTTAATTTCTTTCTTTTCATTCTTTCTTTTAATCTCTCTTTTCTCCCTTCTCCTTTTTAATTCGTTCTTTCTTATCTTGTCTTTCTTTTTATTCTCCCTTTTTCTTCTTCTCTTTTAATTTCTTTTTCTTTCATTCTTTTCTTTTTAATCTTCCCTTTCTCTCTAATTCTTTCTATTCTTTATCTTTCTCATTTGCATACATCTTTTATCTCCTTTTTCTCTCTATAAAAATTCTTTCATTTCTTTTTAAAATATCGTCCTTTTCCTCCCTCTCTTCTTTCCTCTCCTCCCTCTTTTAGTTCTTCTTTTTCCTTTCCTTGTGCTTTCTTTTATCTTTCTCCCACCCCCTCCCCTTTTTCCTTTTTCTCTTTTTCCTCTCTTTTATTCCATCTTTTCTTTTCTTTCCTTTTAATCCTTCTCCTTTCTCCTCTTTTTTAAATTCTTTCCTTCTTTCTTTCCTTTTTTTATCTCTCCTTTTTCCCTCCCTTCTCTTTTAAAAATAAAATTCTCTTTTCTTCTTTTCTTCTTCTTTTTTTTATAGTTTAAATCGCCCCTTTTTTTTCAAGAACTCTTTTTAATTCTTTTCATGTTCTTTTTTTCTCTCCTCTTTTTATCTCCTCCCTTTTTCTCTTCCTCTCCTCTCTCGTCCTCTTTATCTAATTTCTCTCTTTTAAAATATTCTTTCTTTCATTTCTTTCTCTTTTTTTTTTAATCGGCCTTTTAAATTTCTTTTTCTTTTCTTTTCTTTTTCCTTTTTAATCCTTCTCCTCCTTTTTCATCAATTCACATCTTTTAAATTGCCTTTCCCTCTTTCAATTTCATTATTACTTTCTTTTATTCAGTCTCCTTTTCCTTTTTTTTTAATTTCCTTTTCCTTTCATCTTTCTTTCATTTCATTTTCTCTTTCTTTTTAATCTCCCTTTTTCTCTCTTTTAATTCTTTCTTTCTTTTTATCTCCTTTTCCCTCTTTAATTCTTTTGCTTCTTTCATTCTTCTTTTTAATATCTTCCCTTTTAATTCTTTCTTTCTTTCTTCTTTTTATCTGCCTTTTTTTCACTCTTTTAATTTTCTTTCTTTCTTTTTTCACTCTTTTCCCTTCTTCTTTTATTCTTTTCTTCCTTTTTCTTTTTGAATAATTCTTTCTTTCTTTTTTATCTTCCCCCTTTTCTCTTCTTTTAGTTCTTCCTTTCTAATTCCTTATCTTCTTTTTCGTTATTTTTTCTCTATTTTCTTCTTCAACACATTATCTTCATGTGTCTTTCTTTTTCCTTTCCTCTTCTTCCTTTTCCCCGATTACAGAAACAATCACCCTTTCCTTCTTTTCTACACTTCGCACATAACCACCACAATAATTTCAGACTTTTAGTAGCAGCTGCAAAAACCTTCACAACAGACGGACAGAAAATGGAGGCAGTCGTTGGTCGACGAACAAAAAGACAAAGTTGAGCTTAATATACACAAAACTAATTCGCTACATCATTTCAGTAAACAGTTACTCAGGACTCAAAAGTTGTTTGTTAGTAAGCTCTGCTTAGTCAGGCCCAGAAATGTTAAGATGCTAACAGTACCTTGCTGTTCACAAGAGATCAACTGAACAAGTACACTACTGCTTAACTTCGGTGATCTGACGGGAACCCGTGCTTTCAGATGCAACACTCCACTTTGGACCTTACTTAGGCTAGACGGGCGATCAGAGAGGCCCTTTCCGATCAATCGGCAGGTCATGTCAAACCCTAGCACCTATATGATTATCACAACCCTAATACCCTTATGACAAACCCCAGCCCTTTTTATAATATATGTGCTAGAAGGCGGTGGCTGAGGGTTTATTGTCCTGGGTATGACATCAAACATCCGATGGGGAAATTCTAATTTTTGAGCTCCGGGGAGTGTGAAGTACCCCTACATCGACATTACTCCCAGGTCAACTTAGACGCTGAGTGGTAGTTGCTGCTTAACTTCGGTGGTTTAACAGGAACCGCTGGTTTCAAACGTGATATGGCATCTAGCAAAGAATAAAACCATCATTCGCTCCATCGACCAGGTGTTCTACGGGTTCCGTAAGACCATGTAATCAATTCATTGTTTGTTCTGGATAGGGCTGGGGCTTGTCATAAGGGTAATAGGGTCGGGACCATTTCAAAGTTGCTATCATTTTATCAGTCATTCCAGAAAGTGGTGGCGCATGTGACACAAACGGTATCGTCGTTGAAAATGAACTCAGCGGACCGAGTTCAATTTTCGGACTAGGTTGATTACATTTCACTTGGAACTAAAACCACTGAGAAAGGGCATCAATCTGTATCTTCTCCCCACCCCCAAGTAAATAGTAGTAGTCATTTACTTAACTTAGTTTACTTAACTTAGTTTAGCGTCAGGCCAAAATAATGGGTCACCCGGTGAGAATCGAACTCACTAGCAGTGGTTTCCTAGCCTAGCTCGCTGACCATTACGCAATGCGTTCAACTATGAATTATAAAGTTGGCAGACTGGGCTTTTCTAACGTTGGTTGGGCAACCTAGCTAGGAGAAGGAAAATGTAGAAGTATCTGCATAGGTTAGCTTAGGGGTTGTTCCTTGCTATAGGTACCATGTAACCCTGTAACACCTGTCACACAATATTTAGAAAGTAACCCACATATTTTATCCTTTATATGCGATTTGAAAGTCACATATGGCCCTCAAACGTCCCACAAGAATCTCTTAACCATTTAACTATTCAAGGTAAATAAGAGGGTCTACTCAACGTTTTTATAAGACTTTATCTTTTATTTTATATGCGTTTTGAGAGCCACATATGGCCCTCAAATGTCTCATAGGAATACCTTTACCCTTTAACTGTTCAATGTAAAGAAGAGGGGTCTACTCGCGTTTCTATTAGATTTTATCATCTATTTTATATGCGATTTGAGAGCCACATTTGGCCCACAAACGTGTCTTAGGAATCTCTTCGCCATTTCATATGTCACGAAGGGAAATTACTTGACATGGCACTCTGACGACCTAATAGGATTACAACAATACTGTAAGTAACCTGAGTCCTTTGTTTATCAACAAATGACTTGATTCAGCATTAAATGACCGCTTAATAAAAACAGGTTCCATCCTAGTGGTGTAATGGTTAGCAAAATTGTCAATTACTAATGATTACGGTCAAGTCACGCTGAAAGTACAGGTTCCCTCTAGATCACCAAAGTTAAGCAGTGATGAGCCTGAATAGTACGTAATTAGGTAACCACTTAAGCAACAGCAGGTATTGTAAGCAAACTGGGTCCTTTGTTTATAAAAAAAAAATGACTTGATTCGGCATTGGCGGAGTGGCTGTTGTCGGTATTAGCCGGACAGTGAGGAAGTCTATCCCCTTTTTACTAGCGCTAGACCAGGAAGATTGATTTTGAAGAAGTGGAGCGCCACATCTATCGCCAGCTCCCCACTTTACTGCTCAGATCAGATTACCCAATTAGTGCTACTCATATGCTGAGTTGGCGGGGACCGATATCGAACCAGGAACCTTGCAATTCAAAGGCGGGTGCTCTACCGACTGCCGTTAAAACAAAACAACCAAACCAATTACTATTGAATAGTGAGTTCTCGTGGCCCTGTGCTAAATCTAAACTTGGTTTTGTAAGTAACTATAGCAATATCGATCTGAGAGAATTCTGTGAACATATTTTGTTAGGTTCTACTTGGGGGAAAGACGTTGTGTGTATTTTTATTCGAATGTAGTGCATATTGGTCCTAACGGGTAAAAGTCTTATCTATCCCCAACGGAGGTGTTTAATGATGATCAATAGTAGGAGAATGTCTGCGAAATTTAGCCGGAAGACAATCAATTAATAGATTTTCAGAACCTTTTTATTTTTAATAGATCGCTAAAAGCGTAAGATGGAAGCCATGTTGTCTGCTACCACAAACACGATGAATATGATTAACCACATTGAAAACATTTTTTAAAAAAATAGCAAACAAGAATTAACAAAAAATTAAATGAATGAAGAAAAAAGTAGATAATTTTTTAACAAAATTAATGAAAAAGAATATAAAGAGAAAATAAAAATTAATATTTTAATAACTCTTCGCCGATCTAAAAGAAAAATAGAAAGATAACAAAATAAACTACGAATCAAAGTGTAAAATGAATGAAATTAAAATGGCGGAAAGAATTGAAAACTTAAGTTAGAAAAGCCGCCGGTCCTATTTGCCAGTATGAATATGTTAGTTTAAAATCATGTCATTAAATGTCGATTCATTGAATTTAACGTTACTTTTAATCAAACTGTGATTAGTTTTATGCTTCGGTAAACATCGCTTTTAAAACCTTCAAAATGGCGACATTCAAAACATCTACTCGAAAACGTAGCATCGTCAAATGTTATTTCTCTTATAAAATTACTTCCTTGATTAGGAAGCATCCTTTTTTGTTATTTTTTGTTTGTTTGTATTTTTCTTTTTGTTTTGTGTTTTTGTTTATTTTAATTTATGACCGTAAAGCAATTGTCTCCTTGTTTGCTGTTGCAGAAAAATACGTTTCTTTTTGTAAAATGGCTGAGGTCGGAGATTATCAGAAATAAAAACTAAAACTTATCGTTTCCATTTATTTATTCATTTTTTAATAACTTGTTTGTTTGTTTGTTTGTTTAGTTGGTTGGGTTTTACGGCATGTCAACCCTTGTTGGGTTATCTTATGTCGAAGACGTTTTTGTTTTATTCAGTCTTGATGGGTAATCAATTTTTTTAAACTCATTTAAAAAATGCATATTACAAAAATTAACTTTCTTCTATTTAACCCATAGATGGGACCCTAACAGGTACTACCACTCCGGGTTTTAGTGGACCTGGTAGTAATGGCGATGAAGGGGTTCCCCACATTCCCCAGAGCTCAAGAAATTGAGTTCCGCCATCAGATAGTTTAACGTCAAACCCAGAACAACCAGCCGCTGTCTTCTAGCACATATATGATAAAAAGGGTTGAGGCTTGCCAAGGGAGCCATAGGTTTGGGACAATCATTTAGGTGCTAAGGCTTGATGTGACCAGTCGATTGATCGGAGGAGGTCCCTCCGACAACCCGTACAGGACCAAAGAGGAGTGTTGCATGTCATGGTCTGTTCATCCACCAAGATTCCGTCCTTAAGCATCCCAGGTTGCCAACCTCGGCCAGCAGGTGGTCTCATCGAGGGGAGGGGCGTACTTACCTCTTTGCAGGGGTGCATTCGTTATATTCTAAAATTCCAGCCGATTGGGCTATTTTTTAAACTTAGCTTACTTACTCTGGCACAAGGCCTCATTAATTCAGCCCTTATGTTCAAATTCACAACGTTAACGAATTGGTCTAGCAAGACAAGCTTGGCAACAATTGCCTCACAGTCAGGCACATCACCAGGGTATTGAAAGTGGAGGGACATCCGGGGATCACGATTGATTGATTGATTGATTTTAACGTCATGTCATCTTGTGTAAGGTTATTTGTAAGGGAATTACATTCATTGTCCATTGATATTTATATTTTTGTGTAGTTGTTTCCTAAGAGGTTTTTTTATGCACACAGTCATATCTTACCAATTATTACTATCAAATATAAATACTTTTCAAATAGATATATTTGATCCATAAATAGGACCCTTACAGGTACTACCACACCGGATCATAGTGGACCTGGAAGTAAGGACAATGAAGGGGTACTCCATACTTCCCCAGGCTCCAGAACTGGAGCCTTACCATCGGATGCAGTTGAGAGTTATACCCAGTGCCCTCCTTTTTGTGTGTGGGCATACAGTTTAAATTATTCCTATTTAATACTAATGATTATATGATTTGAAGTAATTATTTCTATTTAATAATAGTCATTTGTTTGCAGTTATATAGTTTCTTTCTTTTTTTTTTATTTTACGGCACATCAAGCCTTGTTGGGTTATTTTATGGCCGAAGACATTTTGTTCTATTCATTCTTGAATTATTGAAAATTATCTTAAAACTCAGTTTTTTAAACATTTTTGTTAACTCATTTTCTCCATTTAATCCATAGATGGGACTCTAACAGGTACTACTACTCCGGGTCAGACTGGACCTGGGAGTAATAGTGATGAAGGTATATTCCACATTCCCCAAAGCTCCGAAATTAGATGCAGTTTAACGTCATACCCAGGACACTAAGACCCGCAGCCGCCGCCTTCTATCACATATACAAAAGGGTTGGAGGGTTGCCATAAGGGCAAATATGGGATAATAATATTGGTGCAAGGGCTTGACGTTACCAGCCGACTGATTGGACGGGCCTCTACGACTGCCCTTCTAGCCTAAGTAAAGGCCAAAGAGAAGTGTTGCAAGTCATTGATTGCTCAGTCACAAGGATTCTGTCCTTATCCACCACGGGTCGCCACCCACTGTCAACAGGTGGTCCAATGACAGAGGGTCAGTCGGTGTATTCTACAGTCTCAGCCGATATGGTTTCAAGTGACTAATAATAATCGTGAGTAACTATTTTTAATACAAATAATTAACACTCATATGATATCAAGTTTTCCTATCGAGTACTATTGATTCTTAGATCGATCTATTTGATCCATAGTTGAATCTCTAACAGGTACTTCACTGTGGGTCAGAGTGGACTTGGGAGTGATAGAAATAAAGAGGCACTCCAGACTCTTCAAATTTCCAAAACTGGAGCCTCACCATCAGATGCAGATCAATGTCATACACAGGACAAACTCGGCAACTATCGCATTATAGACAGGAACATCGCAAGGGTATTGCAACCGGAAGGACATCCCGGGGGGGGGTCACGAGTGCAAATGGAGGATGAAGTAAAATGGTTTATCTTGTAAGAATTAACACAACAATTAGTTCATGTTTCATTCAAAGGGAAGGGGTAAGTTATTTTCAAGGGGGGTCAGGCCCTCAGCCCCCTATCCTCTTTGGCGACGAACACAGTCACAGTATACGACCAATAAACGTTTTTTAGCTCAGTTGGTAGAACATCCATCTAGGAACCACAAGGTTACGGGTTCGATACCGGATCTAGCCATCTCAGTGCATGAGTAGCATGGCTTGTATTTATGCGGTAAAGTGAGGAGCTGATGGTAGATGTGACGCTCCACCTCATGCATAAATGATATATAATATATATATAAATAAATCAGAAATCAACAGAGATGAAATATTAATAGAATTGAATTCTTACATTTCCTCACATTTTGTCCGATCTTCCCTAATCTGTTATTTTCTTCACCCCCCCCCCTTAGAGGCAAATCAAATCTGGAATAATAATTAAAATAAAATAAGAATAAATGATCAGACACACAGACATAAGCACGCACGCACACACACACACACACACACACACACTTACACACACAAGCACGCACACACACACACTTACACACACAAGCACGCACATAAGCAAGCACCCCCAACTACACACACACATAGAATTTGGAAGACCCGAGACAGAAAAAATTGAGCAACTGCTAGGACCACTTCAGTTCGAGTATTCTTCTGATGATGGGATTTTTCATCCCGAAATATTAAGCATAAAGTGACAGGTTAACAAACAACATCATGGTTACCTTCTTTTTTCTTTACACTTGCATTGTGACATCCTTCAAAACCAACCAACAAACCAATATATATAATATATATATATATATATATATAATATATGTATATAAGAAGAAGAAGAAGAATCCACTAACCACCCCCAAACACACCTCCCCCCACTGACGACCTTCCGTTTTCAGCATTTTGAGAATTTCCATCATTGGAGTAAGAACTATCCAAGTCCTAAAGATGGTCTAATAAGAGACCGAAACGTTGCATCGTCGACAATAAACATCAAGTTTCCATAACATCCCGTGTTTGTCTACTTTTCTCCACACACACACACACACACACACACACATATATATATATATATATATATATATATATATATATATGACTGAAACTAGTTTGGTCAGCTTAACGACAACGTTGAACACCCACTGAATAATGATCATTTATCATTCACATCACGGCGAATGTCGGACCAAAATTCCTGCGAGTCTTGCAGGATTGCTGATTTAGGCGGTTTTCGTAATTGTCTGTGGAAGGAACAGAATTGATGAATTAGTTCCATTACTGAAGCAGGCAGCTGCGTGGCAAAGAGTCGAGGAAAAGAGCCGTGCGCTTTTCGTTCGTCCGCACACAGCGAGGCGTGCGTACACAACACTCGGAATCTAACATACAAACGCACATACACGTCTTGTGTGAATTTGATCTCGTTTGTCCGTTACTATTGGCAGCAACCGTGCCACCAGCCGTCAAGAGAAAGGTCGAGTTTGGCCCTCGCTCGAAACACCGGCATCCGTCCCCGCCTAAACGGCTATGACGTCATTACGATCTAGCCACGCATGCAAGTACGTGTACACACACACACACACACACACACACACACACACACACACACACACTCAATCTATCTATCTATTTATCTATCTATCTCACATTAGTTCATATATATCTCAGTCTGCCCACATCTATCTATCTATCTATGTTCATATCTATCTATCTATCTATCTATCTATCTATCTATCTGTGTTCATATCTATATCTATTTATGTCTATCTCAGACCCTCCATATCTATCTATCTATCTATCTATCTATCTATCTCAATCTGCTAATATCCATTTATCTATCTATCAATATATCTATCTATCAATCTACTTATCTATCTCAGTCTGTTCATATCTATCTCAATCTGCTAATATCTATCTATATATATATATATCTCAGTAATTTCATCTCTATTTAAGTCTATTCACATTTATCTATTATGTGCCAAAAGTCACTTGATATCTAAATCAATTTTTAATATGGTCGATTTTTGAATCCTTCACCCCTCACAAAAAAGATAAAGAAAAACCCTCATCATCTTTTAAATTCCACAAACACGATCTAACCGTGCACACACACACGCGCACGCGCACACACAAACAAACAAACAAACACACACAAAATGACCTGATAGCCTTAATTTATGGCTGAGAATAGACAAATTATTATTAAATAAAAATGGTCAAATTTCTTATCCAGAAAATGATCTTGGAGGTTAACACAATTTGAGATTTTATTTCATGACACAATCTCTCCCCTTTGACAACACATAACACTACGGCACTATTGTGCGCCGAAATTCCCTGAATTAGATTTCGCCGAGATACTCGAAAATGTTAATAATTCCAAGCAATCATAATTTAATGCGTTGATGTAAGGTACACAATTATAGACAGTGACATCTGACTGGCATATCGCGAACTAACGCTATTCATGTCTGTGTTGTACTTCAATGTTTCATCACAGAAATGTCTTTCAGTAAATAGACACATTTGATATTCTGAATTGTTTTAAAACTTTGTCTAATATTCTCAATACATAGTAGCTTATGGTCAAGTCATGTTGAAAGCACCGGTTCCCATTAGATCACCGAAGTTAAGCGACGATGAGCCTGTTCAATACTTAAGCAACAACAGGTATTGTAAGCAAATAGGTATCAAAAGGACATGATTCGGCATTAAATGACCCGAAAAGGGTTGATATGTCGCAAAACCAACCAACCAACCAACCAACCAACCAGCCAACCAGCCAACCATCAATACGTAGTAGTTATTTATTAAGCTTAGTTTAATTTGGTAAAAGGCTAGAAGTATATGACCCTGTCAGCGGGGTTTAGAATATACTATCTGTATCCCTTGCAGTAAAGTAAGCCCTCTCCCTTTAAAGAGGTGTCCTGGTACGACACTAACTTGCATCTGGAGGCGAGACGTTTTCTAGAGATTTGGGGCGTATGAAGTACCCTTTCATTGCCATTACTCCCAGGCCCACTCTGAGTCGGAGTGGTAGTACTTATTGGAGTCCGATCTATAGTGAAGTGGTAGTACCATATATAGGTTAAATTGAAAAAATCTGTATTAAAATATGTTAAAAAATTGTGTTTAAAAACAAAAATTTGAATACACATCAGCATGAATAGAACAAAACATCTTCAGCATAAAATAACCCAACAAGGTTTGACATGCCGTAAAATCCAACAAAACCAAATCAAACCAAACTATGGTTTAAATAGATCTCTTTAAAATTATTTGTATTCGATAGGAATATTTGATGTCATATAACTGCAAATTATTTGTATAGAATAATTTCTTGAAGCGATAATTATTTAATAAGGATTATTATCAAACCATATAACTGTATGCAAATAAATGACTGTTATTAAATAGAAAATACTTGAAACCATATAATTATTTGTACGAGCAGGACCTATGGATTTAGCACAGTATGATAATTCAATTATTACAACATTTGATAGGTTTACTTAAGAGCTATTGCTAAATAGTTCAATATGTAAAAAAGTATAATAATCTTGATTTAACTTTCTATCACACTTTTTTTTCTTTCGTTCTTTTTATCTTTTCATTATATTTGATTGAAATAGATTAGCATTATCACTTCCGCACGCTCACCCGTTCTCTCTGTCTTTCCCAAACTTTCTTTCTTTCTTTCTTTCTTTCTTTCTTTCTTTCTTTCTTATTGTTCTTTTTGGGTAACATAGTCATTTTCTTCCCTTTCTTTCTTTGTAATAAAAATGTAATGGTCCATTATTTAGCTGAGGTGACGACACTTATAAGAAGTAAGAATTCGGCGAAGAAGCAACCAAGATAATCAGGATTTACAATTTTGCATTTCATCTTGGTCGATTTAGACGTTTCATTTTTAACCATAGGGTGTTGCAAGATTATAACGGTCTTGCTTTTAAGGAACACGAGTATTATTATATAGATATAATAAATAAATATAATAAAAGTTGACAAATTTTTACATGTTATATATATCACAACAATGTGAAACAAGCAATTCACCGCATACAGGTTTTTAATGACTTACGAATACCGGTACGAGTACCCCCATTTTGAAAAGCTCTACTGTAAAAGAAAAAACATGGGGCCTTGTTCTAAACAAAGGAAAGCTTTGTAAATAACAAGTTAAGCAGCGATGGGCTTGTTCAGTACTTAGACGGGTGACATATTAGGTACAATAGACACTGTAAGCAACCTGATGTCTGTGTACCAAACAAAAGAAAGTTTCTCTGAATGTTTGAGATTAGGCTTGATGATTAGTATTACCTGCGTATTCGGACTATTGTCCCATCTTCATTGTTATCTGTACAACGTTTCGGCCGATATCCCCCGGCCTTCTTCAGGTATTTCTTGTCCGACAAAAATACCTGAAGAAGGCCGGGGGCATATCGCAACGTTGTACAGATAACAATGAAGATGAGGACAATAGTCCGAATACCGCAGATAATACTAAAAGAAAGTTTATCAAATAACAAGTTAAGTAGCGATGAGCCTGTTCAGTACTCAGATGGGTAACCGCCTAGGTACAATTGTCACTGTAAGCAACCATAGGTATTTGCTTTAAATAAAGAAAAATAAGTAGATAAGTTAAGCAGCGATTCATTATTCAGATGGGTAACCACTTAGGTGATGAAATGCCTATAAACAACGTGAGGCCTGTCTGCGAAACCCCAATAAATCTTAGTGAATAACTACATAAATGGTCGTATGTAAATCTATTTTATATTTGAATAGTTTTATAAAACAACAAATAAATTGAACAATCATATCAAGAGAAAGAACGTTGTTAACAATTTCTACTCCGCCTATTGTCACTTAAAAAAATAAAACAACAACAATTAATTTCCTTTATTTTGTCGTTGTTGATGGCTGATGTTTCAATGTTGCGCTATTGTTGTTCACTTGGAAGAAACAACAACAAAGACACAGCATTTATTTCATCTACGCTGAGTGATACACTCCACCCCGCACCCCTCCCGCGAGCAAGTCCAGATTTTGTGCCAAACGAATAGAAGACAATGATCGATTGCAAGATAAATTCGTAATGAACTCTCAGCTGAAAAACACGCTGAAATGAACGAATGACAAAGTAATTCTATTAATCTGTTAGTTGAGCTAAATTCAAGTCAGAGACTATTTGAATCGACAACGTAATATTCTTAAACAAGTACTACAATTCTTATAGATTGATTAATCGATTATTTACCTGTATCAAAAGTATTTTCGTTTCTTTTTACAGACATTTACATCAAAGCTTATTTCATGTACACCTGTTATTGTGCCACATTACCAATACTAGCAAGATAAAAAAAACACCCTCCGGGCGATGTAAAAATAAATTTTTGAAATATATTGCTTGAGGAGGTGGAAGTTAAAAACTAAATGTCGGAGAGTTTTAACCATAAATCATGAAATCATCAAATTTATTAAAGGAGTAATAAAAAAAATACAACAATTTGAAATCGAAACTAAATTCTATTAACTTTGAATATCTATTAAAATAAAACAAACTATTTATAAATATATGATACTGAGGATGTATCTATTAAAACTTGTTTTAAAAAACAATGAGGACTGTCTAATGTTGCATGTTCAAATTTTGAGTGTATTTATTCTATGTTATGACGATTTCGGGTATAGTGACGTAAGCAGTGATGTAGTTTTGTTACAGACAAAAACCGGAATCGAATCTCCATTATTAATAGATAAATATATATTTGGTTTAGTGTTTGAGTGTATTTTGAGGGCCTTTTTCTTGGTGTTTAGGATGAAATGTTTAGGGTATTTACATTCGTGAGAGAGTTCTGTATGTACTTGTATTCTTCTTCTAAGTATTGGGGGGGGGGCTACATATGCGTAGTGCTCTTAATTCACCTTTGAAAAAGAGTCTAACAACACCTTACCATTCCTCGACACCTTACTAATAAAATCCCAAAACAAACTCGCCTACAAAAGTCTATCGCAAACCCCCAACAAAAATGACTACATATACTTCTACTCCCACCACAACAACAAGATCAAATCGGGCCTTATAATAGACTTCTACTTAAGAGCAATACGCATATGTAGCCCCCCAATACTTAGAAGAAGAATATAAATACATAGAGAACTCCCTCACAAATCTAAAATACCCTAAACATTTCATCCTAAACACAAAGAAAAAAGCCCTCTCTCTCTTCTCTCTCTCTCTCTCTCTCTCTCTCTCTCTATAATATATATATATATATATATATATATATATTGGTTTGTTGGTTGGTTTTGAAGGCTATCACAATGCAAGTGTAAAGAAAAAAGAAGGTAACTGTGGTGTTGTTTGTTAACCTGTGATTTATTCTCAATTCTTAATATTTCGGGATAAAAAAATCCCTTCTACAAAACTAGCAACAACTTCAGTTCTAGTAATCTTCTGTAGAAGTATTAAGAATTGATAAATCACAAGTTAACAAACAACACCACAGTTACCTTCTTTTTCTTTACACTTGCATTGTGATAGCCTTCAAAACCAACCAACAAATCAATATAAACACAACGCTTCAAGCAAATTACAAAACCCTTATATATATATATATATATATATATATATATATATATATATATATATATATATATATATATGAAATAGATGGAAATTTCAGCGGTTGAACTCAGCGTTCGTTTCTGTAAACAGTCTTTTTAACGGATATCTTTCTTCCCATCTATGTCGCTCTTTGATTAAGACCAACTTATCGATTTGGTCGAAACAGTACTGTCAGCAATTACATAACAAACATCATATGTTTTTTCAAAATGTTAAATTTCATATATATATATATATATATATATATATATATATATAGTTAAAAAGTTGGTGGAGTGGTCTATTGTCAGTATCAGTTGGACAGCGAGGGAGTCTATCCCATTTTCTCTAGTGCTAGACAAAGGAGATTGTTTTTGTTGAAGTGGAGTGCCACAACTACCGTCAGTTCCTCACTTTACCGCACAGATCAGATTACCCAATCTGTGCTACTAATGTGCTGAGTTGGCGGCGACTGGTATCAAACCAGGAACCTTGCGATTCCATGGCGGGTGCTCTTCTAGGTGGGTCCTCTACCGACTAATCTAAACCGGCCATATATATATATATATATATATATATATATATATATATATATATATATGGGAACTCAAAGATCTGTTTGGTAAAGTGAGGAGCTGATGGGTTTCTTCTTTGTACAAGCCTTATCACCTTGAAACACCCTCTGGGTAAAAATGAGACCGTCCAAATCGTCAAAGATAAAATGCAAACATGTAAATCCTGATTATCTGGTGTGGCTTATACACCGAATTCTTATTTCTTATGAATGACGTCACCTCAGCTAAATAATGGCCCATTACATTTTTATCATAAAAAAGGGGTTAAAAAGGACATGCTACGCAGAAAAAGTATAAGAAAGAAAGGAAGAGAGTAGGGGAAAGATAGAGAGATGAGCGCGCGGAAGCAATAACGACTGACTGTTTCAATCGAACATGATGAAATAATGAAAAGAAGGAAATAAAGAAAAAAGAGTGAGAGAGAATTAAATCAAGATTATTATACTTGTTACATATTGAACTATTTAGCAATAGCTCTTAAGTAAACATTTCAAACGTTGTAATAATTAAGTTATCATGCTGTGGTATATCCACGGGTTCTGTAAGTTATTAATACAACTATTATGTATATAAGCATACATTGATTGGATTGTGTGACCCACACCGGTGTAGCATATTTCCGGCAATGATCGTTCTTGTAAAGGGTGGGTAACTGAAGACAGAAGCCCTGCTAAAATTTTTATCTAACTCTTATTTCTCTTAAGAGTTCTGAGATAGACGTATGACCCGGTAACAATGATTATCATTAAATATTTATATTTGCTGGGTCATTTCCTTCAAATAGGATATTTTGGAACGTGATCTTAGTCCCCACTTTTGAGTGGGTTCTTGTTCGCTGTCATCACGGCGACTGTCTTTCAAAAAGGCCTTAAGCCTCGTAACTGGCCCCGCATAGTCTTCAGTGACGAATTTTATACGTCTCAATTTCTAGGATATATTCTGGTTTGTGCAGGCATATATATATATATATATATATATATATATATATATATATATATATATATATATATGTAGTCATTTGTTAGTATTGGAGTATTGAAAATAAAGTGCTCGATTACGTGTGTAAGAGCTGTATTTATTTATTTGTTATAGTGTACAGTACATTTAAGGTGTCATTGTTACCATTAACATGCTATCTGGAAACCAATGGTAACAATGGCACCTTAAATGTACTGTATACTATATATATATATATATATATATATATATATATATATATATATATACCAACCATACCACATGAGCAGGATGTGACACAAGATCAATTTCTGAAGCTTAGTTAAACAGGTTCGAATTCAGAGTTTTCCTTCACCTAGACTGGTTACCTAGCCAAGTTTCAATTTACCCATAGCTGAGTGGAGTAGATGTATGTGTTCTTACCTCAGCTAAATAATGGACTATTCCGTTTTTATCAGAAAGAAAGAAAGAAAGAAAGAAAGAAAGAAAGAGAGTAGGGAAAATAGAGAGAGAGGGAATGAACACGCAAAGCGATAACATTAATCTGTTTCAATCGAACATAATGAAAAGATGAAAAGAAGGAAAGAATGAAAAAAATGAATAAATAAAAAAGAGTGAGAGATTGTTAAATGAAGATTATTGAACTATTTGGCAATAGATCTTAATTAGACATATGAAACGTTATGATTATTAAATCATCATACGGTGGTATATCCCAAGTCATGCTAATATAGTTGTGCTTACAATTAAACATTTACAAATAAATCAAATTTTGGCAATAAATAACCCTAAGAAGTTGACATGCCGTTAAAGTGAATGTCTATATAAATCTTTTAGAGATTAGAACAAAACAGGTTATTTGTCTGTATTTTTGAGATGAGGCTAGATGTGAATAATTTTGATTTTTCAGACTGTTGTCCTCATCTTTATTATGGTATGTATAAATACAATATTTAGGCCGCTCTATCCTCTGGTCTTCTTCAGGTGTTCCCTGTGTCTCGGAGTATTGTAATGACCAAACCTGGGAAATAATTTTAATAGTTTGACTGTCCTGTTTGATCAACCGTCAAAGTATTGAAAAAGATTTCCCAGGCTGGATCATTTACTATGTTCAGATACACAGTGAACTCCCGAGGAAGATCGGAGTATTAAGAGCTATTTTGTTTGTTTGTTTGTTTTGTTTTACAACATATCAACCTCAGTGGGTCATTTAATGCCGATAAAGTTTTGAAATAAATCAATTCTTAATGGATAATACAATTTTTTTATAAATACATTTTTCTATTTAACCCATAGATGGGACCCTAACAGGTACTACCACTCCGGGTCAGAGTGGACCAGGGAGCAATGGTGATGAAGGGGTGCTCCACATTCCCCAAACCTCCAGAACTGGAACCTCACCATCAGATAGAGTTTAACGTAATTCCCAGGATATGTAGACCCACAGCCACCGCCTTCTAGCACCCATATGATAAAAAGGGGTTGGGGCTTGCCATAAGAGCAAGAGGGTTGGGGCAATCATATAGGTGCTAGGGCTTGACGTGACCAGCCGATTGATCGGAGGGGGCCTCTCCGACCGCCCGTCTAGCCCAAGATAGGGCCAAAGTGGAGTATTGCATGTCATGAACTGCTCATCCACCTGGGCTCTATCCTTAAGCATTAAGAGTTATCCGAAACGTTGTGTTTATACATACCAAAATAAGATAAGAACAACAGTCTGAAAAATCAAAATTATTCAAAACGTAAATTTTCATGAATGGACCATTCTATACAAATACCCGATATTTTACTACCTGTTAATCGTATAAAAAGATCAATAGGTGTTTAATTTTTAGTTGTATTATCGTAAATCGTACTTGTCTGCTCTTTACCTTCACGTGTCGGCTGAGACCACTCACGACACATTTTCGCTTCAAAAGAGACGTAGCTCCTGTTTAAACACGTTATAATTTATTTTCGTTTTGTTTATTGCTACTTTTGTTTTTTTGTTTTTTTTAACGTCACTTAATCAGTGTTTCCCGCCAGATGTAATAGGATTTTATTTAATAATCAATTTTCTTTTCATAAAACAATTTGTCAGACGACACCCGTCTTTGAAGATACCGTCTCAGCTGGTGACACGGCGCGTGCCTCATTTATCACCGCGCATGCTCACTGAGATGCATCAGTGCCACCATTACTAAATCATGACGGCCATTTTCTTTTCTTTCTTTCTTTTTTTTACCCTCATTCGTTTTTTTTGTCTGCACTTCCTCAACCAAAGCGAAACGGGGCGATGAAAAATGTAATACTGTAAGAGTTTCAATGAAATAGTTTTATTTGTTGTTGTTATTGTTGTTGACGTTTTGTTTTGTCGTTTTATCAAAATTAGTTCCGAATTGTTTGAGATGAAAGCGTAATTACTGTATTGATTGTGTGAAAACGTCCGTTTGTTCATTGATGGTATATAATATGTCATTTGGCTGTCGGCATACGTTTCACAATTTCAATGTACCAATATTCATTTAAGCCGTATCAATTACTGGTTGCATCACGGGTCTTATAAAATGATTATGGAGTTCCGGACAGGTTACTGCAGAGTTCTATGGCCAACGGCTTATCAATTCTCAGTCTTGTAGTTATTGTCGGAGGTTATATTAATTTGTTGTGTTCATGTGGGGCTTTTCACTGTTGGTTTTAGGATGTGCCGGAGAACATCGGCTTTAACAATGTAGGGCACATTTGTATTTATATTGTCATAAGATTATTGTCGGAGATTAGTTTGCAGCAAGATGAAGATTTCAGAACATTATCTTAAATGTTGCAAATTCTCTCGAAAAGTAACACTACGGGTCTGTACAGACACTCATATATATACACACACAGAACTTCTATCTACCTCTCTGCCTATATATATATATATATATATATATATATATATATATATATATATATTATATATATATATATATATATATATCACACACACAAAGCGGTCTTCCTGTCTATAGTTCTGCTGATGAGGCCTAATAGGCCGAAATGTACATTCACAGATTGATTTTTCTCGATTTGTTTAGCCTTACATTTGAATAGGTATGCCCGCATAATTCATTAATTAATTATTAATTAATTAATTTTCAAAAATTTGGTACGACTTCAATTAAGCATATATTCTCCCAAAAATTGTCGGCTAAAAAAAGCCATATCAAAACACATTGCTTGTTTGTTTATTTCTCATATATATATATATATATATATATATATATATATATATATTGTATGGAAACTAATCTGCTACCATATTGAATTCGTGCTCTTTAAACTTTCTTGTTTAAGCAGTGCAATCTTCAGGCGGTGAAAGTCAAAACCTTTCGCTGCCCGAAGATTGCTCCACTTAAACAATTAAGTTTAAAGAGCATGAAACCAATATGATAGCAGATTTGTTTCCATACGAATAAATATATGCAAATATATATATACATTAATTAATTATTATTAATATCGCTCTATCACAGATATTGAGCACTGCCTTAATAATACTGTATATATTGGCTTAATACTGTCTCATCAAGTGAAATAGTGTTAACCATACACTATGCTAATATATATATATATATATATATATATATATTATATATATATATATATATATATGACAGTCATACAAGAATTGGCCTGCAGAGTCACTTGCGCAAATGCAGATAAAATTTTTATTTCTATTTTGGACACTACGCCATCGTCCTTAGTGGACGGAAAGGATCCAATAATATATATATATATATATATATATATATATATATATATATAATAGGTATTGAACCCACACAGGGTGCTGTAATGTGACTTGTTTTGGTTTAAAGTAGAGATCACGTAAGAAGTGAGTCTACCGGAAATTCGGGAAACGGTGCCAAAAATAGCCCATTTCAAGTTTTGTGCTCCTCATGCGCCGGTCAATAAACACACCTCGTACCTATTTGGACGACGGGTATCGTCGGGGAAAAGCCTCGTCTACTATAGAACTGAGTTGATTCATTTTTTTCACGCATAATCCACCACAACTGCAAGGTAGGTAGGTGTGTGTGTGTATGTGTGTGCACAGATATATAGATATATATATTTGTGTGTATGCATATATATATACAGAGAGAGAGGGAGAGAGAGAGAGAGAGAGAGAGAGAAAGAGAAGAAAAGAGAGAAGAGGAGAGAGAGAGAGAGAGAGAGAGAGAGAGAGAGAGAGAGAGAGAGAGAGAGAGAGAGAGTGTGACTTTTGGAACGTCCTGTGTTTGTATAATTCATTAAACTTATTTAGAATCGATAAAAGTAATATGTAAGTAGTCTTCTCTCCCTTTCTCTCTCCCCCTCTCTCTCTAACACACACACATATATACACACACATACACACGCGCGCATGCACGCACGCTCCTTCCCGTGCACACACAAGTACACTCCTCATCAGTAATTCTCATAATGGCTATATCGTGCAGCCTGCTGTAAGTTTCCCTTCTGTTTCTAAGTAAACAATTAATATTTGAAGAGATGAAACGCTCGTTTGCCCCAATCTGATTAATTGGCGATTACCTGTGAAAAAACAAAAAACGGAAAGACCAAAGGATTCAGTCACACGCTGATAATTTGTTCCTCCAATAAAATCAATAAAAAGCAAATGGTCGAAATTTGGCGCGTCCCAAAATGGCGTCATCCACGTTACAATTGTCGTTTAACTCATTCGTCATCTGTTTTCTTCGTGTCATGATAAAAAAAACAACAAAAAAAAAAAAAACAACATAAAACGCTCTAACCGATGTTTTTAACTCAATTGTGCCGCGGTTTCGAATTTCTTGATGATGAGATTATGTCACGTCGCTTGGTATCGCACAACACATTGTGCTTCACCCAGTTTATGCCAGGGCATTAAAATGCATGTCTATATTTACCCTACCCCTCTGCAACAGGTAGGGTGTGCCACTGGGCAAACTTTTGGGCAGAGTATAAAGTTGCAGTGACGGATGGCCTATTGTCGGTAACAGCTAGACAGCGAGAGAGTATATCCCCCTTTCACTAGCGCTAGACAGGGAGTTTTATTTTGCTGAGGTGGAGCGCCACACCTACCATCGGCTTCACTCTTTACCGCACATATCAGATTATCCAATCTGCGCTACTCATGC
>CM042149.1:22449702-22467202 GCA_023376005.1 Doryteuthis pealeii
TGATAGAGCATATATATATATATATATATATATATATATATATATATATATATATATATATATATATAGGTTGTGTGTGTTTCTGTAATTTTTCTGTTATGGCTGTTTAACATTTAAAACAGCCATAACAGAAAAATTACAGAAACACGCACAACCTATATATATATATATATATATATATATATATATATATATATATATATGTATATGTGTATATATATATATATGTATATCAATATATGTATTGATCAAAGCCTGAAGAAGATACCAGAATATCTGAAACACGTGTTGCGCATGTAAAATAAAAAGAATAAAACATTTTTTCTGAGGACAATACATTTTGCGGACCTTCTTCTTTTTTATAAATATTACATTTTCTCCCGTTGGAACCAGAACAACATTTTTTATATATATTTATCTAAGTTAGAATAGCGTAAGCACAGTCAACGGCACTCAGTGACTCATTTTATCGCACGTGCGATTATCAGACCAAGTTCTCCATTGCTATATATATATATATATATATATAGTTCTGGAGCTCTGGAGAGCATGGAGTAATTCTTCATTGTCATTACTTCCTGGAAAGGCAGTCCTATTCGAGTCGCATCTATGGATCCTATTGGATCCATTGATGCGACTCGAATAGGACTGCCTTTCCAGGAAGTAATGGCAATGAAGAATTACTCCAGATCTATTTATCTGTTTAAAAATGATTCTTATTCGAAAAAAAAAAAAAAAGAAAGAAAGAAAAAAACTCTGAAGAAACAAGAACACAAAAATGTTAATATGAATGTAGCATGAACGCGATTCGCTAACCTCTAGTCATGAAATAACCCTTGACGGGTTGACATGTCGTTAAAATCAAACAATCAGTATGAAAATATACGTCTATTTTTATCGTAAGGTTGAAGGGAATAGAAGGTTTGTCGTTAAAATCATCATCATCATCATCATCATCTGTTCGTAGGAGAACGTCACTTATGAGTTCATCTTTGCTTCTCCAGCAGCGTGTCTTGTTCGTCTTACTGGGATAGTTTGTGTGATAGGGGGCTAGTGGCCGTACAGACACTAGGCAATAGAAAATAGACGTTTTCTAGCAGGACCTGTGGATATACCACAGTATGATAATTTGATTATTACAACGTTTGATATGTTTACTTAATATTTCAATATGTAAAAAGTATGATAATCTTGATTTAACTCATTTTTTTCTTTCTTTCTTTATGTCCTTCTTTTCTTCTTTTCATTATGATCGATTGAAACAGATTAGCGTTATCGCTTCCAAGTGCTCACCCCTCTCTATCTTATACTTTCTTTCTTTCTTTCTTTCTTTCTTTCTTTTTGCTTTTATTATATTTTTTCTGGGTAGCATGTCCCTTTCTTCCCTTCTTACTTTATAATAAAAATGGAATGGTCCATTATTTAGCTGAGGTGACGCTACTCATAAGAAATAAGAATCAGGCGGATAAGCAACGCCAGATAATCAGAATTTACATTTGTGCATTTCATCTAGGACGATTTGGACAGTTCCTTTTGTAACCAGAGGGTGTTGGAAGATGATAACGGCCGTACTTTTAAGGAACACGAGTATTAATATATGGAAAAGTCCACTTTATTTTGAACAGCACTGTATTTCCTTTTAATGGTTTGTCGTCTATGTTTTATAGCCCTGTCGGTGGGGTTTTAGAATACTTCGACTGCACCTCTACAGAGGGTTAAGAACCCCCCCTCCCCATGGCCGTGGGTGGTGACCCGTGATACTTAAGGATGGAATTCTAGTGACTGAGCAGTCCATTACATGCAACACTCCACTTAGGGCCTTACTTAGGATAGACAGGCGGTCGGAGAGACCCTTTCCGATCAATCGGCAAGTCTCCTCAAGCTCTAGAATCTATATGATAGTCCCAACCCTATTGCCCTTATGGTAATCCTTTTTATCATATGTGCTAAAATGCGATGGCTGAGGGCTTTAGTGTACAGGGTATGACGTTAAACTCTATCTGATGGTGTGGTCTCAGTTCTGGAGCTTTGGATGATGTGGCGTGCCCCTTCATTACTTTTGCTCTGATCCGGAGTGATAGTACCAGTTAGGGTCTCATCTATGAGTCAAATAGAAAAAATGAGTTTAAAGAAAAAGTGTTTCAAAAAGAAAAATTGAGTACCCATCAAGAATGTGTAAAACAAAACATCTTCGGCATAAAATGACCAACAAGGGTTGACATGCCGTAAAACTCAACCAACAACCAACCAACTAACCAACAAGACTTTTTACGTAATCTCCTACCATTCTCTGGTCTGGTTCATTTTTTTCTTCTTCAGTATTCTGCAGACCCCCGAGTTGACACAGTTCGTTCTCTAATTACCGTTGGCCGTTGATCGTTGGCTCAGACAAACACGTGCCAACAACGAAGTGAGCTACAATTAATTGTCAACTAATCGTTAGGAAGATCTCGGGACACCTGCTTTGACTCGTACATTACGTGTCATCAACCCTCTCCTCGCGCTAGACACAAAGTTGAGGGGTTGATTGTAAAGAGACAAAGTCCCCATTTCTCTTTTCGGTCAAATCCTCATTTCTCTATTCAGTTCTGAGCTCTCTTAATATATATCGCAAAATTAACATGGCGATTTCTCGATATTTCTTTCTTTAAAAAAAAAAATTTTCCCCACTTCTCTCTCTTTTGTCTTTGATCGTTTCTTTTCTAACATCCTTTCCCCCCACCCCTTTTTCATCTTGTTTCCCCCTTTCTTCGTTTCATTGCAAACTTTAGATTCTTTCTTTCTTTCTTTCTTTCTTTCTTTCTACAGAATATATGATAATACACATCTTTCTTTTTTTTCAGTTAGCTTTGTTTATTCTCTTCTTTGTTTCTTTGTTTCTCTGTTTGTTCCTCTTTTTTTACGTCAATTTCTCGGCCATTTTTTCATTCACCCCTTTGTTTGTTTGTTTGTTTGTTTCTTTCTTTCTTTTTACATTCATTTGTACATTCACTTTTTTTTTTCTTTCTTCTTTTTTCTTTTTTCTTTCTGTTTTCTTTCTTTCTTTCTTTCTACGTTCATGTGTTCATTCGCTCCTTCTTTCCTTTCTTTTTTCTTTCTTTCTTCCTTTCTTTATTTTCCTTCTTTCTTTTCACGTTCATTTGTTCATACGAATCGTTCTTTCTTTCTTTCTTTCTTTCTTTCTACATTCATTTGTTCATTCGCTTGTTTTTCCTTTCTTTCCCCCCCTTGTTTCCTTCTTTATTTCCGTTCACGTTCAATTGTTCATATGGATCTTTCTTTCTTTCTTTCTTTCTTTCTTCTTTCTTTCTACAATATTTCATCTCAAACCACTCTCTACAAATCTCTCCGCACCTTACTTCCAGTTTCTCTCTCTCTCTCTCTCTCTAGCTCACTCTTTCCCTCCCTCTCTCTTAAAATCTCTTCCCCAATTTGTCTCGCTCACTATTGAAACAACAGAATCACAACAACTTGATGGAAAAACAGCAAAAAAAAAAAAAAATCATCTCCCACTTCCACGTTCAACCTTTTATACTTTTATCTAATCTTATTTCTTTATTATTTTTTGAAAGACATTCTAATTACAAATACCCACAATGCATTTCGTTTTCCCGCTAAAAAGCCACTCTTCCTCCTGTCTAACCAACAGGACAAATACAAGGCTCTAATTTCCACACCTGGTCATTTTCAATGTTGACAAACACGAACTGAAAAGTACAAAAAACAAAAAAACACTCTTTTCACACCTCGAGACATAATCCTCCTCCTTTTCCTCCCTTCCTCCTTTTTCCAAACTTCTTCTTCTTCTTCTTCTTCTTCTTCTTCTTCTTCTTCTTCTTCTCTATTTTCCCGCCGAAATTTCTCTTTGATCATTTCTCAAAGCCTTTTATGCTTCATCTATGAATGCTTGTTTTGACATTTTCATAGTTTCGCAATTTACGTGACCGCCAAGAAACATCAAATAAATCAGTTGGGTTCCACTTGTAACAGATAATATGGATGCCAATATTTATAAAGGACAGAAGGATTTATATTTTTTTCTGAGTTACTGTTTCATGCAAACATACTGATAATTTTATTATAATGGCGATTCGGTGTTTGTTTGTATGTGACTGAAACTACGTCACTGCTTTCGGCACAATACCCCCAGGAAATGCGTAAGTTTATCAACGAATATTTGATTTATAGTCAAAATCATTAAAAACATAAAATAGAATAAATCTTATTTATCAACCGATTAGATTTGCTTCAAAACAACCGATGTTAATAATGCGTTTAAAATCCTGCAATGTGTCTTATATATCGCTAGAAATAAAGGTTTACATAATATATGGTTGGGAATAATTTGCATACTGCTTTTAACAAAACCAGGTTTAATAAATAATTACTTGGTTTCATTGATCTCTAATATTATTGTTTTATTCTCCAACGTATCAAAATCAATCCAATGAATGATTTTATATAGAAACCAATTAAAATATAATTAAAATGTGTAATCTTTTTATATCCGTTCTTATTTAATTTCGTTAGTCTTTCTAATTTGATATATTTTATTACATTAAAACTTAAATACTTACGTCCGGAGGGCGCATATTCTTGCTAGTTCGAGTAATATATACATCTACATTCGTGGTTCCTAACGTAGGGTGCACGCCCTTCAGGGTGAGACTTGATTTTTAAGGGGACAATTTGATTTTTAAGTTGGACGGGGCAATTCGAGGATGAGTTATTAGCAGTGATTTTTTTCTAGTGAGTCTCTGTGAGTGTGAGTGTGAGTGTGAGTGCGTGCTAATATACACGGCGCATATACAGTATGCATAAGAATATTTGTGGGTATGTATATGTGTAAATACGTATATCAGAAATGGAGCCTCACCACCGGGTGCACTTTGTTGCCATTACCAAGACATCTCTTTTTTGGACGTGGGGTGTTTTAACCCCCCCCCCCATCGCGAGGGATGCGGTTGGTATATTCTAAGCCTTGTCGACACAGCTTGTTCCAGAATTGCAGACATGCTTCGGTACATTTCATATATGAGAAACGTGTCTCAATTTTCACATCTGTCAACTGTTGGCTGCCAGGTTCTAATATTTCCACCAGTCTGGAGTGTTAGATTTGACAACGATTATTTATCTGATATTTCATTTGTACATCTAACCCAGTCGGCTGGGGCTATAGAATACACCGACTGCACCTCTGCAGAAGAGTAAGATCACCCTTTTTTCATTCATTTGTACATTCACTTTTTCTTCTTTCTTTCTTTTTTCTTTTCCCATCCATTTGTTCATATGCTTATTTTCTTTCTTTCTTTCTTTCTTCTTCTTCTTTCTTTTCCCATCCATTTGTTCATATGCTTATTTTCTTTCTTTCTTTCTTTCTTTCTTTCTTTCTTTCTTCCATCCATTTGTTCATATGCTTATTTTCTTTCTTTCTTTCTTTCTTTCTTTCTTTCTTTCTTTCTTTTCCCATCCATTTGTTCATATGCTTATTTTCTTTCTTTCTTTCTTTCTTTCTTTTTCTTTCTTTTCCCATCCATTTGTTCATATGCTTTATTTTCTTTCTTTCTTTCTTTCTTTCTTTCTTTTCCCATCCATTTGTTCATATGCCTCTTTTCTTTCTTTCTTTCTTTCTTTCTTTCTTTCTTTTCTTTCTTTTCCCATCCATTTGTTCATATGCCTTTTTTCTTTCTTCTTTCTTCTCTTTCTTTTCCCATCCATTTGTTAATATGCTTATTCTTTCTTTTTTTCATTCTTTCTTTCTTCTTTCTTTTCTTTCCTTTTCCCATCCATTTGTCATATGCTTATTTTCTTTCTTTCTTTCTTTCTTTCTTTCTTTCTTTCTTTTCCCATCCATTTGTTCATATGCTTATTTTCTTCTTTCTTTCTTTTTCTTTTCTTTCTTTCTTCTTTTCCCATTCCATTTTTCATATGCTTTATTTTCTTTCTTTCTTTCTTCTTTTTTTCACCATTTGTTCATATGCTAATTTTCTTTCTTTCTTTCTTTTCAATGGCTTGGCCGTTGGCCGTGGGACCCGTGAGGCTTTAGCAGTCCATGACATACAACACCCCACTTTGCTTTTACTTAGACTAGACGGGCCCTCTCCGATCAATCGGCTAGGCACGTCAATTCCTAGCACCTTTATGATTATCCCAACCATATTGCCCTTATGGCAAACCCAACCCTTTTTATCATATATATATATATATATATATATATATATATATATATATATATATATATACAAACCCCTCCGCACGAGCAGTATGTGACACATCATCAATTCTTAAGCTGAGTTTAACAAGTTTGAATTCAAAGTTTTCCTTCTCCTAGACTGGTTACCAAGCCAAGGTTAAAGAGCTCAGTCTGCCCTACTATTTACCCATAACTGAAGGGAGAATAATTGGATGTATATATTTCCTAAGGGTATTAGTGCTATATAAAATACAGATAGTCTCGTCCAGGATTTGAACTCGGGCCGACGAGTCCATTTCCTACGACTCTAATCATTACATCACGCGTGTCCTTTTTATCATATGTACTAGAAGGCGGTCTCTGATGGTCTTAATGTCCTGGGTGTGACGGTAAAACCTATCTGATGGTGAAGTTTCAATTCTGGAGCTCTGGCGAATGTGGAGTACTCCTTCATCACAATTACTCACAGGTCCACTCTTACCCGGTTTGGTAGTACCTGTTAGGGTCATATCTATGGGTAAAATAGAAAAAAAATGAGTTTTTAAAAAATTATTAAAAAATCAGTTTAAAAAGTGAGTACCCATCAATAATGAATATAACAAAAACATCTTCGGCATAAAATAACCCAACAAGGGTTGACGTGCCATAAAATCATGTCAATAAAACCATCTATCAACTGTTGACATTTTGGTTCTAATATTTCTACCAGTCTAGCGTGTTAGATTTGACAACTATCTTTTTTTCTCCTGAGATTTCCTTTATTCATCTTTCCAGTTTGCTCCTCGTCTTCGGTGTCGTGTTTATTATACCCGGCAGTGTCAATAAAATTTGTTTTATCTATTCATCTTGGTCTCATGTCTCCAATAACAGATCGACCACCGGGTGGCTAGATTTGAACGCCTCGGAAGCATGACCCCCCTACACGCGTTGCAGGATGCCAAGATTATCATCATCATCATCATCATAGCTGGCCTTTTGATTGCATTAACTAATTCGAGAAAACAGAGCCAAGAATTGGCACTCGCCATCAAATCGCTAGGAAACAACGGTTTATTAGAAAAAATCTCAATTACCTGCAGCTAAACTGTGAATTGCCACCTGGATTCAGTTGATTGGTTTCATAAAGCAATTATTTATTTGTCAAATCCTATTAGAACTCGGAAATGAAAGGCATAGTTATTTCAATAGAAATAGACTTAATAAAGACCCCCCATGTAACATGATAGGCAGAGAAAGAGAATGGAAAATGACAGGAATGCAAGAGTTACGTGTAGGTATCATGGAAAGTTTTTTTTGGGGGGGATGAGTCAGCACAACGCCACATGTCGATTTCTTACTGGTCAAGGGACGTCACGTGGCGAGGTGTGGAAGAGTGGCAGGGAGAGGAGAGGCTAGAATGTAAGGTCAGTTTGGAACAAAGTCGTTGCTGAGTCAATCATAAATCTGTCACCCCAGGAATTTTGACTTGGAGATTAGAATAAAATAACTCACGAGAAAAAAATAAGTTCGCCTTGTGTTATTATTAAAAAACTATAAATGGTACAAGCAAGATATCCTCCAGTAATTCCAAGTTGATTCCAGACTCAAAGCATCAAAGAATTCCAGCCCACTCAACATCAGCCCAACGTCAGATCCAACAATGAGATTCCAGCCTCTCAAAGTATAACAGGAGTAAGTTGCACGATTATTCTTATCGGCATGTCATCATTCCCTTTCAAATAAGAGCAGCTACGTTACACCCATCCCTCTTACTAGAACCAAATTAAGGAACATGTCTTATCTTGTTTGTATATTTAAAAACTTCAATTAAAATTTCAAACTAGCTGAACTCTACTTAAAAATTGACGCTGTCACTTCCCAGAGATCCAAAATTAAAACTTCGCCATTAAATGCAGTTTAACATCATACCCAGGTCACTAAGACCCCCAGCCAACATTTTCTGGCACATATATGATAAAAAGGGTTTGATTTGCTATATGGACAATAGGGTTGGGACAATTATATAGGTGCTAGTGCTTGACATGACCAGCCGATTGATCGGAGGGGGCCTCTCCGACCACCCATCTAGCTCAAGTAAGTACCAAAGTGGAGTTGCAAGTCATGGACTGCTCAGTCACCACGATTCCGTACTTAAGCGTCACGGGTCGCGACCTACGACCAACAGGTAACCCCATTGGGGGGATTGTATCCCTCTGTAGAGGTGCAGTCAGTGTATTCTACTGCTTCAGCCGACAGGGTGAGACAATAGTTGTATCTAATTTGCATATGATGAATGGAATAAATACATAGTTATACTATGACATTGAACTACAAAGTTGAAACCAAATAATTTCGTAACATGATGAGAAAAAAACTTCCTCCAGTAAATCTACGTCAAATTGCTTGCCTGTCAATAGAAGACAGGCAAACAAACACTTACAAATTATTGATATAGACGGTAATTCTTCCAAGGTATAACCGCGTCAGTAATACTGTATGGCTGCACCACTTGGTCTCTAACGAAACGCTTGGAGAAAAATGATTGATGGGTACTACACAAGAATGCTATGTGCCATTTGAAAAAATCCAGCAAACAACATTCTACAAGACAGTAACTGTACGATCACTTACCTCCCATCTCACAAGCCATCAAAGAAAGACGAGCAAGACATGCTGAGTAGTGCTAGAAAAGTAAGGAAGAACTCATAAGCGACGGTTTTCCATGGACTCTTACTCACAGACAGACCAATTTTGGTCGACCAGCAAAAACATACATTCATCAGTTCTGGGCGGACACTTGATGGCATCTAGAGGACTTTTCGAAAGCGATGATCTCTAGGAATGGATGACGAGCGGGCGATGAACGAGAGAGAGAGAGAGAGAGAGAGAGAGAGAGAGAGAGAGAGAGGAGAGAGGAGAGAGAGAATGGGAATCCGAGCTGTCAGCACGCCATGATGATGAATGAATATTTAGAATATATTAGTATCATATGAATGAATATTTAGTAGTATCATAGTTAGTAAGCTGCTTGTTAACCATTACATTACGGTGAGGTGCCTGAATCCCGCAGAGATCCTTGTAAAGGGATTTGACTCTTTAATCAAAAGACGATCAGATCTACCATCATTTTCATTATCGGCAGCCATACAATCTTCCTCCTAACTCTTGTATCCCTCGCTTCTTCTTCCTCTTTCATGGTCTTAAGCACCAACCATCGTCATCATTAACTACCTCAGCATTTTTATAACCAACAGCTCGATTATCACCCTGATGATGAACAGCAACGCCGTCAGTGTCGAGGACAATCAATATCAATGTCGCAAATGACAATAGGAAAAATGGCCGTATTATTTTGTCCTTGTATTTCGCCATTGGCGAACACCATCTTTGCAAATTCGATAACAGCGTTGTTGTTGCAGTCGTTACAGACAGAACAACATTATTGGTGATGGTGCCGTTGATGTCGAGATGCTGCTTGGCCTTCTTCTTCTTCTTCTTCTTCTTCTTCTTCTTCTTCTTCTTCTTCTTCTTCTTCTTCTTCTTCTTCTTCTTTTTCTTCTTCTTCTTCTTCTTCTTCTTCTTCTTCTTCTTCTTCTTCTTCATTATATCATAATTTTGTTGGTCTTCTTTTTCTCAATCTCTTCTCAGCTTTTGCTTTCTCCCCTCCCCTCTTTCTTTAATGTTGTTCTTTTCTGTCGTTTCTCCTCCCCCTCCAATCATCCCTTCTTCTTCTTCTTCTTCTTCTTCTTCTTCTTCTTCTTCCCATACTGATCATTTTTCTTATTTATTGTATTTAAAGACAGAACAACGTTATTGGTAATGATACCGTTGATGTCGAGATGCTTGTCTTCTTCTTCTTCTTCTTCTTCTTCTTCTTCTTCTTCTTCTTCTTCTTCTTCTTCTTCTTCTTCTTCTTCTATTACCCCCGACCCCTGCTGTTCATTTACATTATTTTCATTCTATACGCTATTAAATGCTTGGGCCTGAAGGCATCCCTTTCTGTTCATTTGAAAGAAAAGATTCTGACATAGAAGGCAGCATGGTGGTGGCCGTTGTTGGAATGACAGAAAGAAGAGATTGGAGGGGGGCAGAAGATTGTTTGTTCACACAAGAAACAGAGGGTAGGGGTGAAATCACGAAGAATATTAAGATAAGACACAGAGAGAAAGAGAACACACACACACACACACACACACACACACACACACACACACACATATATATTTATATATATAACACTCTTGATCAAGTGTAGACATGAAAATAAGTATTTACTTTGCCAACTACTATTAGACTAGGTTATGTCAGGTGTAAGAACTTTTAAATCTTCTAAGAGGAGAGTGACATATTTATGGGTGACAGATAATGGCGGCATTTTAATTGCTCCCCTAGGGATCATAACAATCTGGAACTTGGAGAAGCGAGAGAAAATTTTGGGTATTCTAAAATATAGATTTAATATTCTTATATTGGCTCTACCGAACTGGTATTGAGCACTTTTTAAAGTTCTTACTGTTACGGCTGTTACACCACTTAATTTTAGTACAATATACAGTTGGTTTTAATCAAGAGTTTTCTTCTAGATCGGTTGCTTTAGCAAAGCTGGTGGGTCTAGTCTACCCAAGTGTTTACCCATAGTTTGGTGTGAGAACAGAGGTGGATTCATGTCTTTTATCATGGGCATTAGCGCGAAGTGAAAGGTAAATAGCTTCATTAGGGATTGAATGGCTAGCCGACTTTTCGGCAGATAGTACTGGGTTACATGATACCAGTAGCACTCATAAAGCGACCTAACACAACACAGATCTTGGTTATTTCCTATAACTCCAACCTAAAAAGGGGAACCACTCTGAATTAATTTTATCTGTTAATTAATCTACCCATTATTTTCCCATTAAACCAACCCTAACCCTAACCCCGTCTTCTTTTTTTCTTGTAGATCAAAAAATAAATAAATAATTTATAAAATTCATTCAGAGTGGTTCCCCTTTTTTAGGTTGGAGTTATAGGAAATAACCCGGATCTACTCATCATTGTAACTATATACAAATTAAGACCCATCATAATAAGAACCATCAAAATAAGACCCATCATAATAAGACACATCATAATAAGACCATCAAAATAAGACCCATCATAAGGCCATCAAAATAAGACCATAAATAAGACCCATCCATCAAATAAGACCATCAAAATAAGACCCATCATAAGGCCATCAAAATAAGACCATCAAAATAAGACCCATCATGATAAGACCATCATAATAAGACCATCAAAATAAGACCCATCATAATAAGGCCATCAAAATAAGACCATCAAAATAAGACCCATCATAATAAGGCCATCAAAATAAGACCATCGAAATAAGACCCATCATAATAAGATCATCAAAATAAGACCCATCATAATAAGACACATCATAATAAGACCATCAAAATAAGACCATCAAAATAAGACCCATCATAATCCTGGATGAGATTGTTTGCATTTTACTTTTGTTAATGTCATTGGAAAAGGCATGAATCTATCTTTTCTTTCCACTGATACAGTGATCTTTCAATAATGTAGACAAAAAAACTCTTCTTAAGCTTCTGTGAGTAATAACATTAAAGGAATACTCTACACTTTTTACCCTAACTGAAATGAATATGAATCAATCTCTTCTTGCCATTAATACAGAGATCCTTCAATAATCGGTACAGCAAAACTCTGGCTCATCAGATCGCTCAACCACAGTATTAATGATATATGAATTCATCTCTTTTCGCCACAGAGGTCCTTTAGTAATCAACTTGCTCACCAACCTAAATTCAAAAGTTAGAAAAGGCTCAAATATGCTTCGCTAAACTCATTCAAAAAGTTACAGACTTACTCCATCAAGACATTGATTTTGACGGCATGTCAAACCGTCTGGGGTTATTTTGTATCTGTCGGTTAGGGAATTGCGTTGGTTGTATGTTTATATTAACATTTTTATGTAGTTGTTTCTTCAGAGGGATTTTTTACACACAGCCCTTTCGAATTCGAATAATCTTTAAACAGATCTATATGGCCCCCTGAAGAAGGTGGGGAAACGAACCAGCTGGAACATCCATACATTTTATTGATATAACTTTTAATAGATATTTGAAATAATTAACCAAATTTAATTGATTGGCTTGTGAAATGTCTTAATAATACTATACCACATAGTAAAGTTTATTGCTTTGGTGTTGTTTAACTGGTTTCTTGTATCTTTTTGTAATTCTTGTTTCTTGAGCGGAAAAGTACTTTTCAAAATAAGACAATGGTCTTCAAGTGCTTCAAGTAAAAAAACATTGTCTCATTAAGATTTATATACCTTAATGATACATTAAAGGAAGTCCATTTACCCTCCGTAAGGACCTATATTCAGAAAGTATGTAGGGTTTAGCCAGAAGAGAGCTACAACAAGGGGAAGTAATTCATATAATATAGAAGTGTCATAAACAAATAGGTTGAAGACTTTCGACCAAATGCCATAGTCACCTGAAGAAGGTTGGGAAATGAACCAGCTGCAACATTGTAAAAAATCCGTAAATTTTATTGATATTACCTTTATTAGATATTTGAAATAATTTATCCATCTCAATTGAGTGACGAGTAAGACGTCTTAGTAATTCTATACCACATAGTAAAGTTTTTGCTTTGGTGTTATTTAACTGGTTTCTTGTATCTTGATTGGAAAGTACCTTTTAAAGTATGACTGATCTCCCCAATAATTTGCACACAGTTTTATTATTTCAAGTATTCCTATCCAATACGAATAATTTACATACAACTACTTAAAGTAAATATCTTTATTCAGTGATCATGATTTGTATGCACACCGTAATATGGGTTCAAGTAACTAATAATAATCTTTAATAAACAATTATAGCTTCAAGTAACTATTCTTAATACAAATAATTTACAGTTATATAGCATCTATATTTCTATATCTAGTATTTCTGTTCAATAGGAATCATTTTTAAACATATCTATTTGACCCATAGATGAGACCCTAACAGGTATTACCACTTCAGGTCAGAGTGGACTTGAGAGTAATGGCAATGGATAGGAACTCTACACTCCCCAGATCTTCAGAATCAAGACTCACCGCTATATGCAATTTAGTGTCATACTTAGGGTACCCCCAATTTTTTTTTAAATATTTAAATAATATAAATAAATAATGATTCAAAAAAGTTATATGAATATAAAACAATTTTCTTAAAAATGTTAGAAAAATTTGATTCAATCTTATATAAATATGTCATGAATAGTATATAACTATTTTAATATATAACTAGCAGAACCTGTGGATATACCACAGTATGATAATTATTATGATTTTCAAGGCATGCGGTATCTCCTCTGATGCAACATTATCTTTTTACGCCAGTAATAAACAGCTAGGTCTTTTACTTATAAAATATGCAGTACTAACATTATAAACATCTTTCTAAGTCTTTTCGCCTAAATGAAAAAATAGACAAATATCTGGACCTTGCCAGAGAACTGAAAAAGTTATGGAATATGAAAGTGAAAGTGATACCAATTGTAGTTGGTGCACTTGGAACGGTCCCAAAAGGATTAGAAAAGGGCTTGGAAAGTTTGGATATCAGAGGAAGGATTGAAACCATTCAGAACACTGCACTGCTGCAATCTGCCAGAATACTCAGAAGAGTCCTGGAGACCTGAGGAGACTTGCTGTCACTCAGACTCCAGTGAAAGACCATCAGCTAACACTGATGTGAAAACTCAAAAGGAGTAAATATATATATATATATATATATATATATATATATATATATATATATATATATTTATTATTATTATTATTATTATTATTATTATTATTATTATTATTCTTTTCTTTTATTCATTCTTTTTTTCTTTCTTTATTCATTCTTCTTTTCTTCCTATTATCATTCCTATTTTGTTTCTTTTATCATTCTTTTTTTGTTTCTTTTATTCATTCCGTTCTTCTTATAATCATGTTTTTCTTTTTTCTTATTCTATTCATTCCTCTTTTATTCATTCCTTAATTCTCTTTCATTGATTTCGTCATACATCATTTCTTTCTTCTTTCCTTTCTTGTATTCATTTCTCTAAGGCACCTCACGTAGTGTAATGGTTAGCAAGCTAGATTAGCTGACCATTGATAGTAAGTTCGATTCTCACTGAGCGCTCCATACCTTTGGCCTTGTGCCATATCTAAAATAACCTTAGATAACAACTATATTAGGCAAACAGGCATAATTAATTAATATAGTTGCTTTTAAGATTATATGATATATTTTATAATATACCAGGATCACGTGGTGTAATGGTTAGCGAGTTAGATTACCAGACCATTGTTAGTGAGTTTGGTTCTCACCGGGTGCCCCATATTTTTGAACTCGTGCCACATCTAATCTAAGCTTAGTAAATAACTATATTCATTCCCCTTTTCATTCTTTTTTTCTTTTTAATTATCTCTTCTTTTTTCTTTCTTTCTTTTCTTCTCAGTCTCCCCATAATTTCTCGGTGGTCGTTACCCACTGTTTTTCTTCCCCCCTCTCTCTCTCTCTTTCACACACACACACACACACACACACACACACACACACAACACACACACACACATACACACAGACACTACCTCCCCTCAATGTACTCACACATACGCACGTACCCATGCATATATCCTTATTGCCGACGTGCCTCGCCAGATTTTTCTACCACCAAATTTTCTCAGGCGTGCTCTCGTGCCTGCCCGCCAGTCTCTGTTCGTTGATCGTTGAATGCTCTTATTGCTTCCTCTTCCTACTCCTCATTTCACACCCTCCCCCTACAATTCGTCGCTCACCCAGAGCGTTGCGTCCCTCCCTCACCCCCAAACTCTTCTTCTCCCGTTGGCTGTTGAGATTATGAAGAGGTCTTATGGAATAAATCGAAACATGGCGCGTCGAGCGTACGGTAAATTGGGAAAATCGTTTTCACAATGCGCCCCATTCCCTGGGAATTATAGTCTTTGTATCTCCTCAATTATGGGATGGCTACCACACCGGCCACAGCGGGTTTTTATGGATTGAAGAGCACGACGTTGAAAACCGCAGTCACTGCAGTTCCCACCGCAACAGAAACCACAACACACACACGTTGATCCGAGTTTCTTGCCAACCGACCCGACATCTACCCACCTCTATTTTACCGCCAAAACATGCAATGATCATTTGCACGTTCTTTCTTTCTTTCTTTCTTTCTTTCTTTCTTTCTTCCCCATCCCCGTCTTCCGCAGATCTGACTTTCATTCTTATCTCTTTATCTGATCTCTACTGTCCATTTTGATTCATTCTTTCTTTTATCTATTTTTCTCTTTCACATATTCATTTATTCATTCTTTCTTTTTGTTTATTTTTTACAATGTTGTTTTTTTCTTCTTCTTTATTTCTTTTTCTGTTTATTCTATTCTTTTGGTCTTCTTTTCTTTCTTTTACGTTTCTTTGTGATTTGCAATTTTTTTTTTTCGTTTTTCGTTTTTCTTCTTGATTTTATTCTCTTTGTCATCTTTTCCCTTTTTCTCTCTTTATTTCTTTCATTCTATAGATTTCTTTCTTTCTTTTCTTTCTTTCTTTCTTTCTTTCTTTGCCTTGTTTTTTTCTTTGTTTTTGTTTCTTTTCTAAAAATGCTTTTTCTTCTTTCTTTTTTCTCTTGGTCTTCTTTTGTTTTTATTTCTCTTCTTCTTTCTTTCATATTTCTTTCTTCTTTCTTTCTCTCTTTCTTGCTTCCTTGTAAAATTTCCTAATCCCTACTCTCTCTCTCTCTCCTCTCTCTCTCTCTCTCTCTCCCCTCTCTCTCTCATATGATCATCTCTACTCCCTCTTTAGGGGTAGGAACACGGTCAAATTCAAAAAAGCAAATACACTCGTCGGATTACTGAAGTTAAGCAACGTTCTATTTTTCTCTCTCTTTCTATTTACTAAGCTCAAAAAGTACGACCGTTATTATCTTGCAATACCCTCTGGTTAAAAATAAGACCGTCCAAATTGTCCAAGATGATATGCAAAAATGTAAATCCTGACTATCTGGTATTGGTTATTCGCCAAATTCTTACTTCTTATCAGTATCGTCACCTCAGCTAAATAATGGATCATTCCGTTTTTATTATAGAGAAAGAAACGGAAGAAAAAAGAACATGCTACACAGAAAAATATAAGAAAGAAAGAAAGAGTGTAGGGGAAAGATACAGAAAGGGGGTGGGCGCGCAGAAGAGATAACGCTAATCTGTTTCAATCGAACATAATGAAAAAATGAAAAGAAGGAAAGAAAGAAAGAAAAAGAGTGAAAGAGAGTTCAATCAAGATTATCATACTTTTACATATTGAATTATTTGCAATAGTTCTTAAGTGAAGACATCAAACGTTGTAATAATTAAATTATCATACTGTGGTATATCCACAGGGCCTGTTAGTACACAAGTTATAATTCTGTAAGTCTGAAATTCAAACATAATGGGAAGGACCAGGAGCAACATTTGCCTTCAAAAATTAGTTCCACAAAATTTGGGACCATAAATCAAAGGTCGACTTATACACGAGTATAAGCGGTAGATCTCTATAAATTTCACATTTCCTTCTTTTTTTTCAATGAAACTAAAGAAAAGAGAAAGTGGCGGGGGGAGAGAGAAGGAAAATGAATAAAAGTCTGCGATCTTATGAAAGAGAAAACCAGGCAAAGATGGCTGAACAAGATGGCGCTCATCAGATCAATGTCACGGCCCATAAACGAGGGGGAGGAGGAGGAGGTGGAAGACGAGGTGGAGGAAGAATGAGAGGGAGGAGAGGAGGGGCAGGAAGAGGGGGAGATATTGGGATAGAGTTTCAATAATTAATCGGCATTGGTGCTGTTAACAGACACAGGGTAAATTAAATGGGATGACATGAGGGCAGAAATGGCGGGAAAAGAAGAATGGCTGGGTAGAGAGAGAGAGAGAGAGGGGGGGGGGACAAAACAAGAAGAACAAGAGAGAGGGGGGGTAAGTAGCAAAAGAGGAGAGATTATCTTGGGAGTGTAATAAGGAAATAGAGTTATGGATTAAGAAAGGAACAAAGACAGAAAGTAATGGAAAGAAAGAAAGAAAGAAAGAAAGAAAGAAAAAAAAAAGAAAGGTGACAGAGAAAGGTGAGAAAAAAAAATGAGAAAAAGTTAATGGCGAGGAAAAGAGTAAGGCAAAAGAAAGAAAGAAAGAAAGAAAGAAAGAAGGAAAGAAAGACTGAATTGTAGATAAATTGACGGATAGAGAAGTGTGATATATATATATATATATATATATATATATATATA
>CM042149.1:22482202-22494702 GCA_023376005.1 Doryteuthis pealeii
AGTTCCTGGGCTTTGGGGAATATGGAGTCCCCTCTTCATTGTCATTACTCTCAGACCCACTTTAACCCGGAGTGGTGGTACATATTAGGGTTTTATCTATGGGTGAAATAGATCTGTTTGAGATAATTCTTGAAATTATTTTGGACTACATCAATTTATTGGCTCTTAAAATATTGAGAATGCATTTAGCTATGAATGTGTCAATCTTCCATTTCAACCAGCGAGAAGATTCAACCCGGCGTTGTGTAGTTTCTTCCGAGACAAGATCAGTTGGGCACCAGCCTTAGTCAAAACCCCACAAGCCACGAGACGGTTCCACAAGGGGGAAAAAGAATCAAAAACGAATTCCGAGAATATCCACGTATGACCCGGGGAACCAGAAAATTGTCATCAATAAAGATATATTGATGGCAATTTGTGGTCCCTCTGGTCGAGATCCTCGTGTGACAACTCGCAAAATGGACCTAATAGCTGATCTCTTATTATCCCATTCTGTCAAACGGTCATCTCCAAACTCTCCTGACTATGTTTCCATTATGACCAACCCCCAGCGGACGGCGGGATCGACAGCACAAGCAGCACTGCTCCAGCCTGCAGCTCGTCCGTCTATTTCCTGATTGCTTCCTTGAATATACATATTTACCAACCCCTCCACACGAACAGGATGTGACAGAAGGTCAATTTTTAGGCGGAGTTTAACAAGTTTGAATTCAGAGTTTCTTTCTAGATTGGTTATCTTGCTAAGGCCAAAGAGCCCAGTCTGCCTTTCTACTTACCCATAGCTGGAGGGAGAGTAGTTGGATACATACCTCCTCCAAGGGTATTAGTGCTATGTGAAATGCAAACAGCCTCGTTCAGGATTTGAAGTCTGCTCGAGGAGTTCATTTCCTACGACTCTAACCATTACATGCACTTTCACATATTGAATTCATGCATCCACATACACATCTCGCGTGGATTTCCCAAAACTAAATTTCTTACAAAAATTATACCCTTGTCTATTGACCTCTAACCGTACTACCGCCGAAAACTTTATAAAAAGTTTATAATAGACATTAAAAAACTAACCCTTTCATCCCCATGGAGAAATCCTTCTCTTTCTATCTATTAAAATCTGCCAACCTTTCCATAGACGTCCCACCGTGTTGTAATGGTTAGTAAGCTTGTCTCGCAGATCCATTACCAGTGAGTAGCGTGTTCGATCCTCGCTGGATGCTCCATACTTGTGACCTTGTGTCCCATACTACCCATGACGAACGGATTGGGTTGGGTAAATATCACCTTCCTAACTGGTTTAGCAATCTCTTTGAAACTATTATACATACATTCATGCTATGCATATGTACATACATACTCATATAGACATACACGTATATGGGCACTCAGGGACAGACTAACTTATAGTGTCACATGTAATGTGTGTATGTTTAAAATGGTTGTGAACTTTATAAGTTACTTGAAACCATATAATTTCGCGTATTATTAGTATTGGATAGGAATACTTGAAACTGTATGCTGTATGGTTACTTAAAGCTACAGTGTTAGCTGAACTGGAGTCTGAGTGACAGAGGACTGAGTATTCTGGCAGATTGCAGCTATCCAAACTTTCCAAGCCCTTTTCACTGTTCCAAGTGCACCAACTACAATTTCCAGATATTTGTCCATTTTATTATTATTATTATTATTATTATTATTATTATTATTATTATTATTATTATCTGCATATTAATACTCGTGTTCTTTAATCTTCCGACTGTTATCATCATGCAACAATCTATGGCTGAAAATAAGACCCTCCAAATCGTCCAAGATGAAATGCAAAAATGTAAGTCCTAATTATCTAGTGTCACTTAATCGTCGAATTCTTATTTCTTATGAGTGTCGTCACCTCAACTATTAATGGACCATTCCGTTTTTATTATATAGAAAGAAAGGTAAGAAAAATGACTTGCTACACAGAAAAATATAAGAAAGAAATAAAGAAAGAGAGTAGGGGAAAGATAAAGAGTAGAGAAAAGATAGAGAGTAAGGGAAATATATAGAAAGGGAGTGAGCGTGCGGGAGCGATAATGCTAATATGTTTCAATCGAGTGCAATGAAAATATGAAAAGGAGGAAAGAAAGAAAAAATAGTGAGTGAGTGAGTGTGTGTGTGTGTGTGTGTGTGTGTGTGTGAGAGAGAGAGAGAGAGAGAGAGAGAGAGAGAGAGAGAGAGAGAGATAATTAAATCAAGCTTATTATACTTTTTACATATTGATCTATTTAGCAATAGCTCTTAAGTAAACATATCAAACGTTGTAATAATTAAATTATCATACTGTGGTATATTCACAGGTCCTGCTAGTTATTATTATTATTATCATTATTATTATTATTATTATTATTACATCGGCATTAAGTAAGCCAGGAGGGAAGGTTGACATACCATAAATCCAACCAACCACCCAACCAATAAAGAGATGTCTTTTTCAATAAAGGCTGAGGTCATTTCTTTTATCGTTATAATTATTAAACTGTATAGCAGGTGTCCGTGTGGATACCTCATATTCCCGCGCTAAGAATTGTAGCATTCGACGCGCCTGTTTATTTCATTTGTAATAAGTAGATTCATTGTATTTGCTGACAAACAGTTCAATTGTAGAGGCAGCAAGGCATGGGAATAAATATTGTCCAGTGCCAAAGGTTCCTCCTTGACACTATCAAGGTGGAAGGCGTGATGGTGTTTATACGCCATACACGCACACACACATGAATCTACAGAGAAGATAAAGCGGTGGATTATTGTCTCTAGATTAATCTTGGTCGGCCATATTGAAAGGAGAGCAAGGAACAATAAGTGGAGAGTAAGCTGAGAACACATATCCACATAGTTGGATAAATATGCGCATGTATAAGAGAAGAGATAGATGGATACCCTGTTCGCACGAAAATAAGACCGGTCTTATATTAATTTTCATTCCGAAATATAGCACTTGAACTTATTTTCAGGGGTTGTCTTATTCTTCATGTATTGAAAAACGACATTACGAAGTAGAAAATTACGAAATTTCTAAATGAACAGAAATTACGAAAAACGATTTACATTTATTTACCATTAACACGTTCTTTAGTTCAAAACTCATTAATGACAATTCATTAAAAAATAATCATATCATCATCTGGAATGGTATTGCTCTTAACTAGGGCTTATTTTAAAGGATGGGCTTATATTAAACTCATCCTGAAAAAATCATGCTAGGTCTTATTTTACGGGGAAGCACAATATATATATATATATATATATATATATATATATATATAGAGAGAGATAGAGAGAGAGAGAGAGAGAGAGAGAGTATGCAAATACGTATGCGTGTATCTCCAATCCTCCAACACGGGCCGGGTGCGACAAAAGGCCAGTTTTTAAAGCGGAATACAGCTAGTTTAGAAATCGGAGTTTTTTTTCAGTTTAGCTCTGTCAGTAAAATATCCGCTTTGGAACCACAAAGTTTCAGGTTCGACACCTGTCCCCGATAACTCAGTGCATGAGTAGCACATCTTGGGTAATCTGATATGTGTGGTAAAGTGGTGAGCTGACGGTAGGAATGGCGCTACCTCAGTACAAACAATCTCCCTTGTCTAGCGCTAGTGAAAAGGCGATAGACTTCCTTGCTTTCCGGCTAATACCGACAATAGGCCACTCCGTCAATTACTCAAAAAACATTTAAAACTCAATTTGAAAAAAAATTTAAACGCACATTTCTCTGTTTAACCCATAGATGGGGCCCTAACAGGTACTTTCACTCCGGGCCAGAGTGGACCTGGGAGTAATGGTTATTAAGGGGTACTCCACATTCCCCAGAGCTACAGAAATTGAACTTAATCATCAGATAGAGTTTAATATTATATTTAGGACTAAGACTCTCAGCCACCACATTCTAGCAGATATATAATAAAAAGAGTTGGGGCTTGCCATGAGGGTAATAGGGTTGCGACAATCATATAGGTACTAGTGCTTGACGTGACCAGCCGATTGGGAGGAGGCCTCTCCGACCGTCCGTCTATCCTAAGTAAGGGTCAAAATGGAGTGTTGCAAGTCATGGACTGCTCAGCCACCAGGGTTTGTCACTCTGGTTTTGAATTCAGAGTTTTTCCTTCCTGTAAACTGGTTGCCTTGTCAAGGCTTGAGAACCTAATCTGCTCTGCTATTTTACCTAGGGTATTAGAGTGAAGTGAAAAGCAGATGGTTTCGTCCACGATTTAAACCATTACCCACATCAATAATTATGTGTATTACAGTCAGGTCACGCTGAAAGCACCGGTTACCACTAGATTACTGAAGTTAAGCATCGATGAGTCTGTTTAATACTTAATTGGGATACCACGTAAGCAGCAGCAGGTACTGGAAGCCACTTGAGTCCTTTGTTTATCAAAATGACTTGATTCAGTATTAAATGTCCCGAAAAGGGTTGATATGCCGTAAAACAAAACAACCAGCCAACTCTCTCATTTTTCTCTTTATTTCTCCTCCTCCTCCTCCTCCTCCTCCTCCTCCTCCTCCTCTTATGGTCAAATCACGCTGAAAGCGTCGGTTCCCACTGATTCCCCGTAGTTAAACATCGACAAGTCTGTTCAATACGTAAATTGAGTGACCACTTAAGCAACATAATGTACTGCAACCGAGTCCTTTGTTTATAAAAAAGGACAATTCGGCATTAGATAACCCGAAAGTGTTGATACGTCATAAAACAAAACAACAAAACCAAAACGTAAACGTGTATCTATTTTGATAAGTCTATTTGTAAAACTGTCAATTGAAAGTGTGTAAGGTGGGACCAGAAATTAGGATAGTCACATATATTCTTAACACCCTATGGAGCTTGCATCTCGCTGGATATCCAATATAATCATGGCTTTAAAATGTCTTGGGCCTGCTGGGGAGCCTGACTATGATTTATGATGAGGATTTGGAATAATACCTGACGATCCGAACGCGGTGAAACCCGGTTAGGCTTTCTGACTATACCATTTTATTAACCTGCTCTACAAACGTATTGAAAACTCTCATATTCATTAATAATCCCGACTTATTAGGTTAATTATTTTGTCGCTAGTCAAAATTCAACTCTTGATATTTTACCTTCTCGTTTAGTCACCCCTCTTCACACACACACACACACACACACACACACACACACACACACACACACACATATATATATATATATATATATATATATATATATATATATATATTAATAGGTAAATTATCCAATTATCTATCTCATTAAGTACATATCTATCTATTTGAAAAAGATTTACAAAAACTTCTGAAAAAATAAAACAACATCCAGTTTTGTCTTCATCGACAAAACCATCGACAAAATGCTTTTTAAAAAAGAAGTCTGTGACGGTGACAATAAAGAAAGCGTTACCATTGAATTGGCGCCTTTTTCTGTCTGTCTGTCTGTTGTCATTAGGAGAATTAAATATCAACAAACCCTTCCCTACCCCGCCCCCCAACTGGTAGGAGAAAATTGGGAAAATGATTATCGCTCGTAACAAGCAACCAATTGACAAAGGTCACGTGGTGAGACATTTCCGGTTCTTGTTCGTAAGGGAGATAACCGGGCACAGGGGCCATGTGTACGTTGACATGTAAAGAAGGGGGGGGGAGAGTTGTTTGTCTGTCTGCTCGGAACGTGTCGGCAGTTAAATGCATCAGTTTCCTCTGCACGTGTTCACCGAAGACACCGATAACAATGTTGTCACGTGATTAGCCGTATTCTCAACTACACCCCAATCAGGCGGTCCCCAACCTGCGACCCGCGGACCACACACGGCCCTCGAGGAGCATTTCTGCTGCTCTACACCCAACTTTCAAAATTATCTCTTCGACTTTTGATGTTGACTGTGACTGTGTAGATGTACCATTATAACTGCAGATTGTAGTCATTGATCTGGGCGTCCCATTGGGGTGTAATGGTTAGCAAGCTAGTCTCACAGATCCATCACTTCTGAATAGCGAGTTCGATTCTCAATGGATGCTCCATACTTGCGACCATGTGTCACATCCTACCTGTGACAAACAGACTGGATAAAGGAAGAAAAAAAAAATACATATATGACTCATGTATGTGTGATTTCTTATTTTCTCTTTTATTTTCTATCTATTGGAACTTATATCTATTTTGTGTCTGCACTTGAAAATTAATTCGTTGCGTATGTTCAAAAGTTGTTTTTTGTCTTTAGAGACAAAAAAACACTTTTTGAACATACGCAACGAATTAATTTTCAAGTGCAGACACAAAATAGATATAAGCTCCAATAGATAGAAAATAAAGAGAAAAATAAGAAATCACACATACATGAGTCATGCTAATCAAATCAAGAATAGGACTAATATTAGGATACTTATAATCTTGATCAAAATTATTACCACCCTCGTTATTATCTTCTACTTATACCCTCTTATAAACGTATTATGAGCTTATGAATACCGTTATATATTTATTATTATCGTAAACCTTTTACTGTTATTGTTAGCCTTACTATTATTAACATTATTAACATAATTATCATTAATAATGTTATTATCAATATAACTAATATCAGTACCACAATGATAATTAACATTTTTACATTAACCAGAACCACCACCACCATTATTATTATTATTATTATTATTATTTACTCATTGTGAATTTTTCACACTAGCGTCAGCTGATGGCCTTTCACAGGAGTCTGTGTGACAACAAGTCTCCTCATGTCTCCAGCACTCTTCTGGGTATTCTAGCCGATTTCAACAATGCTATTCTCTGGATGGTTTCAATTCTTCATCTGATTTCGAGTTCCTCTAGTCCGTTTTCTAAACTTTTGGGAACAGCTCCAAGTGTACAAACTACAATTGGTATCACTTTCACCCTCATATTCCATTTTTTTCCAATTCTCTAGCAAGGTCTATGTATTTGTCAATCTTTTTGTTTCTTTCATCTTCACCATGTGATTTGCTGGGACTGCAAAATCTCTCTCTCTCTCTCTCTCTCTCTCTCTCTCTCTATATATATATATATATATATATATATATATATATATATATACTCGTTGAAAATGGGTGGATCAGAGTTTCATCTCCTCTGGTAGGGTCCGGCTGGAGAGGGTAGTCTGATGTTGTAAGACCCGAAACTCCCCGAGGAACCAAGGGTTGACATCCCTGACGACGCCCTCCAAAACGTAATAAAGTGTGTACATATTTAATGACTAACTTTTAGTTAACTATTTCCTTCAAGTCTCCTATTGTATACAAGTACCGAGTAAGTCTCTGTGGGTGTTACTTATCCCTGGGCCAGTATATAAGAATTTATGATCTATCCGTAAAATACATAGAGCGAATCTGGAAAGGAGGCGGTGGAACAGATATAATGTTGCGAAATTCGAAATCTGTAAGGATACTGGTGTAACATCACCAATTGTCCTCTTTTAATGCATCTCGGTGGTGTTTTACAATATTATATAATATTATATATATATATATATATATATATATATATATATAATATAATATAATATAATATTTCTTGTTTATTTTTCTACTTTGAAAAATGTGAAAAGGATAAAAAAATGTTTAAGCTACAGAATTTTCAACATGATTTCTTGTTATATATATATATATATATATATATATATATATATATATATATATATATATATATAACACAATGAATTGTGTTAAAAACTCTGTAGCTTAAAAAAAAGATTGCTTATCCTATTCACATTTTTCAAAGTAGAAAAAAATCCCAAATAAACAAAGAAAAATATCAACGCACCGCAGATGCACGTCTAACTTGTATGAGCGTTTCGCTGGTTGAATCAGTCAATGCCATTTTTAAAAAAATATCTGCTCTGCTCCACCAAAAGGCGTGGAATGCTGCAGATGAAGTCTATTTCAAGACGTGCGTCGTATCAGGTCATGTTATTTTTATATATAAATGAAAAACCTTAAATATTTGAATCAATTTGAATTTAACAGTTAGAAATATGGTTTTATTAGTTAAAAAATAAGACCATCCAAATCGTCTAAGATGAAAGGCAAAAATGTAAATCCTGATTATCTGGTGTTACTTATCCGCCGAATTTTGTTTCTTATGAGTGTCATCACCTCAGCTAAATAATGGACTATTCCGTTTTTACCATAAAGAAAGAAAGGGAAGAAAAAATGCATACTACACAAAGAGAGAGAGAGAGAGAGAGAGAGAGAGAGAGAGAGAGAGAGAGAGAGAGAGAGAGAGAGAGTTGGGGAAAGATAGGGAGAGGGTGTGAGCGCGTAGAAGCGATAACGCTAATCTGTTCAATCGAACATAATGAAAAGATGAAAAGAAAGAAAAAGTGTGTGAGAGAGAGAGAGAGAGAGAGAGAGAGAGAGAGAGAGAGAGAGAGAGAGAGAGAAGAGTTAACTCAAGATAATTATACTTTTTAGATATTGAACTATATAGCAATAGCTCTTAAGTAGACATATATAATATATCAAATATTGTAATAATTAAATTATCATAATGTTGTATATCGACAGGTCTTGCTAGTTCTTATCTAATACGTTTTTAAACATACCAATTTGATCATAGATGGATCTTAATAGCTATTATCACTCCGAGTCAGAGTGGATCTGGGAGTAATGGCAATAAAGGGGTACTCCACACTCTTCATATCTCCAAATCTGACGCCTTACCATCAAAAGCAGTTTATTATCATAGCCAGGACACTCCTTTTTGCAAGAGATACAGTCGATATATAATAATTCCAACCGAATGTGAATTAAATTTTCATAATTCTAACGAATTATTTGTGTTATATTCATTGTGTGTGTTCACATGCTAAATGTATGATGGAAATATCGTCATCTGTTTGCTTCCTATATTTGCTTTTAGTATTTCCTCAGCTACAAGATGTGTGAATGAAAATTTTGATGCATTTGTTCAATAAATTCTAGCTATGATATCTCTGGTTGAATAAACAAGTAGTCCTTAATATTGTGCAAACCAGAAACCAGGGTACTTCACTCTTTTCATAAGACGAGTTATATAAACAGAAACCACACACACACACACACACACACACACACACACACACACACACACACACACATATATATATATATATATATATATATATATATATATATTATATATATATATTGTTAAGTTTGGCATCTGATTTACTTTATAAGTTTACTTAAATTTGGATGAACATTTTGGCATCTGCCTATTTCTCATTTAGAGAAACACATGTTGAGAATGGGGACAGATTCTGAGTTACATAATAGACTGGGATATATATATATATATATATATATATATATATATATATAAAGTGTTGTTATGGGTCCAACGGGAGAAAATTAGATATTCTATAAAAAAGAAGGTTTGCAAAAAGGATTATGTTTTTTTAAATTATTATTATCTTACATATGCGACACGTGTTTCATATCTTCTGTTATCTTCTTCGGGCATTAATTAACCATATTTTAGCAGAATATGAATATGTATATATGTGATTTTTGATATTTGATAGGTTGTGTGTGTTTTTGTAACTTACTTTTTGTTTATACAACGTTGTATAAACAAAAAGTAAGTTACAAAAACACACACAGCCTATAAAATATCAGAAATCACATATATACATATTCATATTCTGCCAAAATATGGTTAATTAATGCCCGAAGAAGATAACAGAAGATCTGAAACACGTGTCGCATATGTAAGATAATGATAATTTTAAAAAAAAACATAATCCTTTTTGCCAACCTTCTTATATATATATATATATATATATATATATATATATATATATATAGATATATATATATATATATATATATATATAGAGAGAGAGAGAGAGAGAGAGAGAGAGAGAGAAATACAAATCTCTTGTATTACACAGCCATTTGCTTCATTCTTTTTTATTGAACAGTCACACTTAGCTCTTAAAATTGCAAATCAGATACTGACACCTTCTTAGTGCTTGAAGGAAAGAAAGACTAAACAATATGACCTATTTCTGGGTTAAAACTCGTTGAAGACGTAATTTTAGGGCTTAACTACAATGAAAAACCGAAAATTGTCTGTAACCGAAATTACGTCATTGCTTTCGTCACAATACCCAAAATCGTTAATACATAGAATAAAGAACAATTAATATAAGTAAAATAAATAAAAGCTGTTCCTTACAATTCAACATTTGAATACTTTCCATTGTAAAAAAAAGTCATCGGGGCGGCCTAAAGTCGGTATCAGCCAATTAGCGAGGGAGTATATCCCCTTTTCACTTGCGCTAGACCAAGGAGATTGTTTTTGGCATCTGAGGTGGAGCGCCACACCTACAACCAGCTCCTTACTTTACCGCAGAGATCCCTGTGCTACTCATACGCTGAGTTGGCGAGGATCGGAATCGAACTAGGAACCTTGTGGTTTCTAGCTGAACGCTCTACCGACTGAGCTAACCCGAAATTAATTTAAAATTGTATTATTCCTTTAAAAAGAAAAAATATTTGTGGAATTTTTCTAATCAATTTAAAAAATATATATTTTTCACTCTCGCCCTTTGTTCAGTAACAAGAAGTTAACTAAAAAATGTATAAATAAATGAATACCTACAATTTTGTGTAAAATTTGTGTAAAATTTGTGTAAAATATTCAAAATAATTATTTATTTAATAATTAATTGATGTACACAACATTTTATTTGAAGGGAACAGAACTAAGTTTACTCCTTTAATACATTTGATGATTTTGGTTATGATACAAACCCTCTGGCATTGAATTTTTACCCCACACAGGTAAAAATAAATTTCTACACAGCCCAGAGGATTTTTTTCTTTTTTGCTAGTGAAGCAAATGCCTGAAAATTGATCTTATCTGGAGAGTGGATGAAATCATTATATTTGTATATACTTTTTCGGCAACTTTTCTTTTTTTATTTGTATTTTACGGCATGTCAACGCTTATTGGGTTATCTTATGCCAAAGATGTTTTCTTGATGAGTACTCAATTTTTTTAAAACTCAATTTTTTAAACATATTTTTGTTAACTCGTTTTCTTCTATTTAACCATAGATGGGAACTCTAATAGGTATTACCACTCTGGGTCAGAGTGGACCTGAGAGTAATGGCGATGAAGGGGTACTCCATACTCCCTAGAGCTCCAAAATTTGGTTTGGTTTGGTTTGTTTTGTTTTACGGCATATCAACCTCAGTGGGTCATTTAATGCCGATAAAGTTTTGAAATAAATCAATTCTTAATGGATAATACAATTTTTTTTATAAATACATTTTTCTATTTAACCCATAGATGGGACCCTAACAGGTACTACCACTCCGGGTCAGAGTGGACCAGGGAGCAATGGTGATGAAGGGGTGTTCCACATTCCCCAAACCTCCAAAACTGGAACCTCACCATCAGATAGAGTTTAACGTCATTGCCAGGACATGTAGACTCGCAGCCACCGCCTTCTAGCACCCATATGATAAAAAAAACTTCACCATTAGTAACTAGATAGAATTAATGTAATTTTCAGGGATATGGGGGGGGGGCGCTGTTCTGAACAAGCATCAAAAATATCCCTGAAGATTTGAAGTCTACGGTGTTTCATAGGAAGCAATAACTATTTCGGTGAACGACTGGAAAACGACCTTTTTAAATCGGAGATTTAATATCTAACGTTATTCTCGACGATAAATACAAGCGTATTTCTATTTATTCTCTGAGTTATAGTGACTCGTCACAAAGAAATGATAAATGCCTTAAAAAAGAGAGCAAAAAAATAATAAAAGAAGATGAATGCTCAAGGGACGTAAAGGAGACAGGAGCCGATACAGGGTTGGGTGAGGTGGGGGCGGTGCCCTGTTACCAATTTGCACTCAGAAATTCAGTTCCTAAATAGTAAATTCGCTTCATCCAATCCAGTCATTGTGAGAGAGGAAAAATCTACATAAAGGATGCTAAAAAAAGAAAAAAAGAAAAAAGAAAAAGAAAAAGAAAGAAAAAAAGAAAAGAAAAAACAAAAACAAATTGGATATAATCGATAGGTTGAACAAAATAGATGGAAGGGCTCGGAATAATATGGACATTATTTGACGAGGGGGTTAAGCAGAAAATACACACACACACACACACACACACACACACACAGTGGATAGCAATGTAGAAGAGGCGAACGTGGAAATGATGTCATCTTAAAGGACATACTGACAGGCAACCCTACACTAAAGAGATTATATTAAATTCGTACACATACCAATCTTTTATTTGTTTATCTATTTTTTACGAGACAAACTGTGAACCTGTAGATCTCGTATTGTAACAGCGGTCCATCATTATATTAGTGATTCTATTGAAGGAGTGAATGACTCTAAATAGCATTTCATGATATTCTGTGTGAATACAAATCTCACATTATTATGATTCAATTGGAAGGTTGAGTGGAAATTGCTTTATACCCTAAGATAGAGTATTTTATGGGAATTGCTCT
>CM042149.1:22499702-22527202 GCA_023376005.1 Doryteuthis pealeii
CTGTTCACGTTTTAAATATTTTAACGGCTAGGGTGTGTGTGTGAGTGTGTGTGTGTGTGTGTGTGTGTGTGTGTGTGTGTGCACGCGCGTGTGTGTATGTGTGTGTGCGTGCGCTTGGATGCATTTGTGTGTGTGTGTGTCCTTCTATATGTGTGTTTTTATATTGTGTGGGTGTATTTGTTGTAATATATATATATATATATATATATATATATATATATATATATATATATATCAGGAAGATGTGGTAGCTGTTGCCAACCAAACTGACTGATGGTTTCCAATGTTCTTACCTGGTGAAACCTAGTGACAGATGACCTTAGACTATACCTAAAAAAATTCCCAGTTGTTCAGAAATGTCCTCTACTGTAACTCTTCTGTCGACCAAAATGAGCCAAATAACTGAATCCACCATTTCAGGTTCACTCGACATTGTGGACGACCTTCTTTAAAAAAAGCCCATTCTTAGATTTTTTTTTTACTAAAACATGCTTCTCCGTACACATCATATATTCTTCTGTATATTTTCTATGGTTTGCACTTTTGAACAACCAAAAATTTGATAACAGAATTCTGTCCCAGCCTGGAGCTTTCTATTTGTTTTGCCGCCATTTTGAATAGCCTCAAAACAAATATCTTTTCTGGATTAAAATAATCTTTAACAATTAAGAGTTTATATATTTATATATATATATATATATATATATATATATATATATAGAGAGAGAGAGAGAGAGAGAGAGAGAGAGAGGAGAGAGAGGGAAAGAGAGAGAGTGAGAGAGAGAGATGCAGAAAGGGACAAGAGGTTCGATTCACACATTCAGACACATGCACGCCTGTAGTGTGTGGGGTAGGAAGACAGACAGACAAACAGATAGAAAGGTAGACTAGAGAAATATACTTAAGAAATTCAGATAGATAGATAGATAGATAGATAGATAGATAGATATGAATAGATTAACATGGATAGATAGAAACACAGAAAAATAATAAAGAGATAGAAAGAAAGATAGATAGAGAGAGGGGGGAGGAGGGAGAGAGGGAGAGAGAGGGGTAGAGAGAAAGAGAGAGAGAGAGAGACAGACAGACAGACAGACAGACAGAGGGAGAGGGAGAGAGGGAGAGAAATCTTCAAAGTGGGTAAAATATTAGAACGTAGAGAGATTAAATCGTTTAAACGTATTGTCTGTTTTATTTAGGCGCGAAGGGTGAATGGCATTCTCACGCCAGTTATTTCCCAACACCATTGCTTAATTTCTCCAAGCAGGTACACTTCCGGTCTCGCTTAACCCACCTCCCTCCACACCCATCCAACATCTCTCATCCTCTTTCTCTCTCACCATTCTACCTCCTTTCTTTTCTTCTTCTTCCATTTTCTTCTTTCTAACTTCCTCTCTCTCCCCATTGTTTGTTTCCGTTGTTTGCTATCGTCTGCTCTTCCTTTACACTAACGACATGGCGCGAAATTTGGTGACTATTGATTTCCTCTAATGGCAAAGCAGTTCAGATTGAGCGGCCATTAAGAGTGAGAGGTTTTCAAGTGTACGCATGCGTGGGTGTGTAGTTGGCCTTCCTCCTGCGCCAAAAACCATCAGTCAGATCGGCTCACTCCCCGATGAAAGAGAAGTGGCCAGCGTACTCAGTCTAAAAGGTATTGCGTCCATTAAATTATAATTAAAAGTTAATTTGCTAAGAGGCATTGTTTGCTTATCAGGTGAGAGCGTACAATATAGTAGACTTTGTATGCCAGTCTAACATAGATTGGATCAATGAAGAGGAGGGGGACAAATAATAATTCTGCTCATCGGTCTGGTATTTTTTTTTTTTTTTTTTTTTTGCTAGGTGGGGACTGTGATTACTGTAATGAACAGGGGGACAAGGGAATCGAGGTTACGCCATAACTGTAACGTATCATAAGTGTTTTCGTTTATTGTATTATTTAGATTTTTCGCCTGTCCGCATCTTTATTATTATATACATGTATATATAATTACCAACCCCTCTGCACGAGCAGGATGCGACATAAGGTTAATTTCTTAAGCGGGGTTTAACAGGTTTGAACTCAGAGTTTTCCTTCTCCTTGACTGGTTACCTAGTCAAGGTTATAGACCCCTGTCTGTCCTACTATTTATCCGCAGCTGGAAGGAAAGTAGTTGGATGCATACCTTAACCAAGGGCATTGCACTATGGGAAATGCAAACAGCCTCGTCCAGGATTTGAACTCAGGTCGATGAGTTCATTTTCTACGACAAAAACCATTACACCACGCACCCCTTTATTGTTATATATACAACGTTTCGGCCGATGTGCCCTCCAGCCTTCTTCGTGTATTTCTTGCCGAACTTAGGAACCTTCTTGTTGAACTCGGGAACCTTCATATTGTAATCGGCAGCCTTCGAATCGAACTATTTATTTAATGCATTGGGCAGATTGTTCTCATTCTGTTAATCATGACAGGGTACAAATGTTCAGCTATGTTAAGTAAAATAAGTTATTTTCGCCAGTAGTCAGAATTGAACGAGCAAACACCAGATGATTGTCACTCAGTCGGTAGAGCGTTCGGCTAGGAATCGCAAGGTTCTTGGTTCGATACCGGCCCTCGCCAACTCAGTGTATGAGTAGCACATGGATCTGTGCGGTAAAGTGAGGAGCTGATGGTAGGTGTGGCGCTCCAGCTCAGACGCTAACAAACTATCTCCTTGGTCTAGCGCTATTGAAAAGGGGATAGACTCCCTTGCTCTCCGGCTGATACCGACATTAGGCCGTCCCGACGACTACTTATGTATATATATATATATATATATATATATATATATATATATATACTAGTCTGCTCAACTCGAATTTAACTTATATTACATTCAAAACGAACTTAAATGTAAAAAAAAATTAAAAAAAAAAAAGATAAGATACATTTCCATTCAGTGTAAAAGTAAAAGTAAAGTCGGCGGGGCGGCCTAAAGTTGGTATCAGCCAGTCAGCGAGGGAGTCTATCCCCTTTTCAATAGCGCTAGACCAAGGAGATTGTTTTAGCATCTGAGGTAGAGCGCCACACCTACCATCAGCTCCTTACTTTACTGCACAGATCCCTGTGCTACTCATACGCTGAGTTGGCGGGGACCGGTATCGAACTAGGAACCTTGTGGTTTCTAGCCGAACGCTCTACCGACTGAGCTAACCCGGCCCCATTCAGTGTAGAGCCGTAATATTTGCAGTTTGTTGAGCTAATATAGCGCTTTTTAAAATTTTAATTCGGGTGTCCTGAGTGTGACATTAAACTTTATCCGAGGTTGAAGCTCCAAGCTTACAGCTTTGGAGAGTGTGGGGTATTCCTTCATTGTTATTAAACCCCAGTCAACTCTAAACCGGAGAGGTTCTATTGTTATTATGTCTATCTATAAATCAAAATTTATTAAGTAATTCATCCAATAGTTCCACAAAATGTCCTCATAAATTCTTCTTAAACTTTTTTTCTGAAATCATCTACATAAATCTTACATTTTTTCACGCTATTGCTGGCACTAATACAATTTATTCCAAAGATATACCACAAAGAGAAATATTTAAAAAATGTCTACCATAATTAGTAATTCCATTAATTATTTTGAAAATTTCAATTAGATCATCTTTCATTCTTTCTAGTAAATTAGTTAATTCTAATTTCTCCATTTTCAGTCTGTAACTGTAATCTTTTACTCTTATATAATATTAGCGAGACCTGTGGAAACACAACTGTATGATGATTTAATTATTACAACGTTTGATATTACAAAATAGTTCAATATGTAAAAACCATAAAGATATTAATTTAACTCTCACTCACTCTTTTTCTTTCTTTCTTTCTCTCTTTTTATCTTTTCATTATGTTCGATTGAAACAGATTAGCGTTATCCATTCCGCGCGCTCACCCGTCTCTCAGTCTTTTCCCTACTCTATTTCTTTCTTTCTTTCTTTCTTCTTATATTTTTCTGTGTAGCATGTACTTTTTCTTCCTTTTCTTTCTTTCTAATAAGAACGGAATGGTCCATTATTTAGCTGAGGTGACGACACTCATAAGAAATAAAAATTCGGTGGAAAAATCAGCATCACCAGATAATCAGGATTTATATTTTTGCATTTCATCTTGGACGAGTTGGACGATCTCATTTTTATCCAGAGGGTGTTAGAAAATGATGATGGTCATACTTTTAAGGAACATGAGTATTAATATATAGATGAATAATAATTTGTCTCAAATGCTATTGTTCTACGAAAGAAATAGTTATAAAAAAAAGAAGATATTAAAACTTACGATAGACTGTTTTGTAGAGAAATACTTAAGTTTATAACTAAAAGTTACAGTCGATAGGATTTCTCTAGCCTGTGTAGACAGCTAATACGCATCAATTGGTTTTTTGTTGAAATATTGATGATCTCAGATGACTTTTACCATTACACATTTACATCCTGCAGTTTCAAATTTCTTGTATCAGTCCGAGATGGATTGTCTCGGTGGTGAAGATTCACAGAAATCTATTAAAAAAAAAATACTTTATTAAATTTTACTTTATTATTATTTTATTATTTATTTATTTTACTGTCCTCGCCGACTCAGCGTATGAGTAGCACAGGGATCTGTGCGGTAAAGTAAGGAGCTGATGGTAGGTGTGGCGCTCCACCTCAGACGCTAAGATAATCTCCTTGGTCTAGCGCTAGTGAAAAGGGGATAGACTCCCTCGCTGATTGGCTGATACCGACATTAGGCCGCCCCGACGACTTTACTTTACTTACTTATTATTTATTATTAATAAACCAATTTATTATTCATATTTATTATTATAATAATTATATAATATAATTATGTAATATAAAATAATTATATAATATAATTATTATATATAAATAATTATATAATATAATTATTATAATATTTATTATTAATAATTTATTATTATTTATTTTACTTTATATACTTTATTAAATTTTACTTTATTAAATTTTACTTAATATACTTTATTAAATTTTAAAACACTTACTATATTTAATAGATATCAGTCTGAGATGGATTGTCCCGGTGGTGGAAATTCACAGTAATCTATTTTTTAAAAATTAAAAAAAAAACTCTCGTAAGACAGTAACTGAATATGTTTTGCTTGCTTCAAACGCACAACATCCATTCTAAACTGCTATAGTTTTCAGCACACTGACTGACAATTGAACACCAGGTGCTGTTGAAAGCTTTAATAATATACTTTAAGTGTTTGTATAGAAAACTATGTTTAAAACTCTTAACGTCCTATACCACCTCATTCCACCCGGCCAGACGTCACATTTCCTAATCTGCCCCAAACAATAGCCTTTGTTTAAATGTAATATTAAACATATTTAAAAGTCTTTAATTTAAGGGAAATATCTTGGATAACTTTAAATGAAAAGGCCATTTTTAGATAAATCCTTATAGGAATTGGGCTCTGGACTTGGAAAATTCTGAACAGGATGTTAAGAGTTAATAAGTGACAATATCCTAAATAGTTTTTTTTTGTAGACATCCTGTATATCAAGGGACCTAAAATAAAGGACTCAAAACGTTATTACGTACTGGGGGTGGCACAGCGACCCAAAAAGGGAAATGAAGTTGTAATACTAATTTGTAATACTAATTTGTAATACTAATTTGCAATACAGCTGATTGGCTGATATTTTCTATTCTTTTTTCTCTATTAGACTGACAGAAGGCGCGGAAATTAAACTATTAGATAACTATTATGATAAAATTAATGATAAAATTAATGTTAATGATTAATGTTAATGTTATATAATGTTAATAAAATATATAATGTTATATAATGTTATTAATAAAATTAATGTTATATTAATGTTATATTAATGTTATATAATGTTATTAATAAAATTAATGTTATATAACCTATTATGATGAAATTAAACTATTAGATAACTATTATGATAAAATTAATGTTATTAATAAAATTAATGTTATATAATGTTATTAATAAAATTAATGTTATATAACCTATTATGATGAAATTAAACTATTAGATAACTATTATGATAAAATTAAATTAATTAAAATTAATGTTATATAATGTTATTAATAAAATTAATGTTATATAACCTATTATGATGAAATTAAACTATTAGATAACTATTATGATAAAAATTAACTATTAGACTGACAGAAGGCACGGAAATTAATAAGACTGACACAAAGTACATCAATGATGAGCTCGTAGTGAAAATCAAATGTGTGTGTGCGCTACTCAAGATGTAGGGGGGGGTGAATTCAACACAAGAGTATATGCCAAGGGGTTAGGGAAGGATGTTCATACTGACATTTTTGTGTAGTTTTTCATCAAAAGGATTTTTCTCACACTCCTTTTTTTTAGTACGAATGATTTTTAAACATATCTATTTGACCCATAGATGGGACGCTAACAGATACTACCACTCCAAGTTAGAGTGGACCTGGGAATAATGGCAATTGAGGGTATTTCATACTCTTCAGAGCTTCATAACTAGAGCCTCAATATCAAATGTAGTTTAGTGTCCTACCCAGAACACCCCTCTTTTTTTGGGGGGGGAGGTGATGTTATCCCTCTGAAGGGGATACAGTCAGTCAGCGTATTCTAAACCCCACTGACAGGGTGGATCATTTATCAAATCTATCCCTTCTCACGTTATGAAACAAAAAGAAAAATCCCCATGTTCTCTTGAATTAATTATTTTTCTATAATCTCACCCCCACCCCCATCGCAATATATCTTTGAAACACCTCCACAACAATAAGTCTTTGAAATATCTCTCCGCCACAATTGATCTTTGAAACAAACCGATATTGATTTCACTAATGTTTTGATTAAGAACTAGCGTGACCTGTAGATATACCTCAATTATTACAACGTTTGATATGTTTAGCTATTGCTAAATAGTTCAATATGTAAAAAGTATAATAATCTTGATTTAATTCTCTATCACTCTTTTTTCTTTCTTTGCTTCTTTTCATCTTTTCATTATGTTTGATTGAAACAGATTAGCGTTATCGCTTCTATACGCTTCACTCCTCTCTATACCTTTCCCTACTCTCTTTCTTTCTTTTCTTCTTATTATATTTTCTGTGTAGCATATCCTTTTTTCTTCCCTTTTTTTTATAGATGTAGACTGTTAAAGTTAGACAGTCTCCAAAATTTCAGCTTCTAATTCAAAATTTGATGGAGTTTGTCAATTTTTAATTCTCCAAAATTGGTGGGGTTCGCGAAGCTACAACATCAGTGAACATTTTTCAAATAAGAAATCAACAATAACTTAAAATGATTTAACTTTAAGACTTTTTATAGCATTTTTTGATTCCTTGGGCGAAAATGCTTTTATAAACCAATTTTTAGTCATAGGAAACCTCTAGAACTAATTTTACAGACGAAAATAAATTACAAAAAGTCACCATTTTTCGCCCCCCACCCAAATTTGGAGAGCTAAAAATCGACATAACTCATTTTTGGAATTTGAAGCTGAAATTTTGGGGATTGTCTAACTTTAATCCAATCCACACCTGGAAAAAATTTCAGAAAAATTGAATGGGGTGGGTGAAATGGCCTGATGAATTGACATGGAATTACCCGTATATAAAATTGGATTATTTCTACTTTTCGGCTTTTGATCTTAAAATAAAATGCGACTAAAATATTAAAGTATATTCTATCCTTCTCTAGGGTAGAAACATGGCCAAGGGGCGTGGGACTAATTACAGGATTTAGGAAAATAATTTTATAAACCAATTTTTAGTCATAGGAAACCTCTAGAACTAATTTTACAGACGAAAATAAATTACAAAAAGTCACCATTTTTCTATCCCTTCTCGAAAATTGTTTTGTTGCGTGCTATAGAAAAGTAGATTTCGATCCTGTTGTATATAGTAGATATTGTTATTTACAAAGCATACATTCGTTTTATCATAAAGTCATAAACATGAGACACCCAAGAATGATAGAACCCACTACTCAGCAGTAATGATGTGCTTGTTAACCATTACACTATGAGACGCCATTCATACGTATATAAACTAACATTCGCATCTACTCAAACACGTCCCGGTAATTATATTTACGCCCTGTTGTGCGCAGACATAGCATGTTTTTACATTCGTTTACGCACGTCTATAAATAAAGAATCCTCTTTTTATCGTTTTTCGCACACTCAGGGCTTATGCGTAGCTTGACGCATGCGCACACACTAGGACAATGCCACTGCAACGCTCCCGGCGGAAAAAATATGGCCATTCTATTATTATTCTTTCATCAATTCTTAACTTGAACAACCTTCCGGTCTGAGTTGAACCAACCAGCTGAAGTGATGAAACTGCTAAACTTGCAAAGTATTTGCTATAATCATATGTAGTCCGAAACATCGGGTCATAAACCCTATTTCCTTCTTTCGTCAGCAAAAACATATTTCTCATCTTTTATATTGTGTGATTCGTTTGTTTTTACGGCCATTTTCTCATGATTGCATATTTTTTTCTTACTTTGATTTCCTTTTTACATTGCAAACAATATAGATATTACTTTGCCGGCCGTATTATTATCTGGCTGTAAAATGGCGTATCAGACATTGGCTTGACCACGTACGGCATTTGCAAATGGCTACCGATCGCAGATTGAATGGTAGAACTTTAATGACAGTGTACTGACCACCCTGTCGGTGGAAGTTAGAATATGCAGACTGCATCTCCTGTAAAGGGGGGGGGGGGGTAAGACCCTCCCCACAACCACACCCCCAAAAACGTGTTCTGGGTAGGACATCAAATCGCATCCGGTGATCCTAAACTACCTCTCCTGGAGATCTGGAGAGAGTGAAGTCACCCCCTTCATTCCAGTATAAAAACTAAAATAATCATTTATCTAAAATTCAATTGCTCAGCCGTTATTAGCAGTGCCATTCGTCTTTTTTTTTAATCCAAAACACAATCACCTGTCAGAGTTTTTGAAACGCTGAATACTTTTTTAAATATCAATAAAAAATTTTTTTTTCAAAAACTCCCGTTTAATGATTGTGCTTTTCTTTAAAAGTAATAACTGAATAAGGGAATGTTAAATTATAGGAAGATATAATCCAAATCGTATATATATATATATATATATATATATATCCCTGTGCTACTCATACGTTGGGTTGGCGAGGGCCGATATCGAACCCGAAACCTTGAGCTAAACTGACCTTTATACACACACACACACACACACACACATATATATATATATATATATGGGCTGGTTTAGCTTAAGGTTCCGGGTTCCATACCGGTCCTCGCCAACTCAGCGTATGAGTAGCACAGCGATATGTGTGTTAAATTGAGGAGCTGATGGTAGGTGTGGCTCTCCGTCTCAGACGCCAAAAACATTCTCAATGGACTAGCGCTAGTGAAAAGGGATAGACAACCTTGCTGTCTTGCTGATACCGACTTTAGGCCACCCCGGCGACTTTACTTATATATATATGATCTGGATTATGTTTTTTCTAGTAATGGTTTCATGTCCACTGAAGTTAATATGAGAAAGACTTACATCTGTCTCCAGGCCCTAAGTGTCTATATATATTTACCAACCCCTCCGCACGAGCAGGTCAATTTCTTAGCGGGGTTTAACAGGTTTGAATTCAGAGTTTTCCTTCTACTAGACCGGTTGCCTAACCAAGGTTAAAGAGTCCAGTCTGCCCTACTATTTACCCATAGCTGGAAGGAGAGTAGGATTCATACCTTTCCCAAGGGTATTAGCGCTAAGTGAAATGCAATTTACACGTCCAGGATTTGAACTCGGGGCGACGTGTCCATTTCCCATGACTTTAACCATTACACCACGCCCTAAGTGTTATAAGGCATGTGTTCATCCAATCTTATTATTCGCTTCAAAGACATGGACACAATGCCGTCGCCACATGAAGTCCCAAGAAGTTTTCCATCAAAGGTGACTAAGGTATACACTGAGCATTAGCTAGAACACTTTAAACACTGACGTTCTGGAAAAAATTAGATGCCTCAGTATTGAGGCTAGACTTGTTAAAAATCATATGCGTTGGGTTGGGGATGAGATACTTCCAACACGGATATTCTACGGTGAACTGACTCTTGGTAAGAGAGCGATAAACCTAAGCAAAATTGATTTCATGACACCACAGAGCAGAACTTGAAGTCTTGCGTGCAAAATGAGTGAAGGGCTCGAAAGAAAATAAAATATGCCTGTCTTAGTTCAAGGAAACGCGAACTCGGGGCGAGGAGAATTGATGGGAATGTATTTGCACGAACGCATTTTTTATTTCGATATCGAGCTGTGCATAAAACATCAGTCGACAGGAAAAGAGCTGAGACGCTTTTGGGCGTGTTATTGAGTTTACGTTGGAGACTTCTGTGTTATTGTTGCAAGCGATAGATTTTGTCAGTGGACTTCTTAATTGCGAAAGCGATTACGATATCAGTTTCTAAATATCAGGAACTTAACGTAATTTTTACTGTATTATGAGAAGAACCGGTTTAACTTAATCGGTAGAGTACCTACCGAGGAACCACAAGGTTCTGGGTTCGATACCAGTCCCCACAAAATCAGCGTATGAGTAGCACAGATTGAATAATCTTATATGTGCGGTAAAGTGGGAGCTTATGGTAGGTGTGGCGCTTCACCGCAGCACAAACAATCTCCCTGTGCTGGTTGGTGAGATTAGTGCTAGCGAAAAAGATATAGACTCCCTCGCTGTCCTGCTGATACCGACTATAGGCCACTCCGCTAATATTTCTTAAAACTTTTTATGAAGAGAAGAATTTTTTTTAAATCAAATGTAAAAACGATTTGTTTTACAGTGTTTAAAAAGGGAGAATTTTGTAATAAAAATCAACTAGAATTTAGAAGATGAAGAATAATACTAGTCAAAATTATTGATAAGATATACTACTGATGACCTGTGCTTGTAATAAAAATCAACTAGAATTTAGAAGATGAAGAATAATACTAGTCAAAATTATTGATAAGATTATACTATTTCTACTAGAGTGATGACCTGTGCTTGCAATAATAATCAACTAGAATTTAGAAGATGATAAGTATATTATTTCAGCTCATCACCCACTAAACATTTCCAAGTCATATCAGTGATACTTTTTAATAATAAGTGTTAGTGTAGGTCTCCATAAACACAGCAATGCACTGGTTGATGTCCTATCCCGTGAAGCTGACAGTTGTAACCTACTCAGATTTTGGAGGTATGGATATCCAAAAACAACAAAAAAGTGCGAGAAGCTGTTAAGCTACCACTTACTCATTTTGAATTTTATAAATTACTAGAAGCGGCTACCCGTCGTTGCCTAGGTAGAAGGGGAGGGGTTAAAAAGTTAGTCTCGCAGATCTATTATTACTGAATCGCGAGTTGGATCCTCACTGGATGCCCCATAAAAATCCCCACGTAAAAAAAAACAAACTTGTGTTTTTCCGGGGTGGTGGTAGTGAATGTGTATTTATATTTACTTTATCGTCAATTGTTTTATTTTCGTAGTTTACCCGGACATACATACATACATACATACATAGACACCAACCGCTATTTATATATGTATAGATAGATAATCTGCATCTGTCAAAATGGCACATTTTTTCGTTTTTTTTTCTCTTAAAGTGTTGTACCGGCCGTTCCTACAGTGGAGAACATGCACCGGTTCTCACTATAAATAGTGAGACACCGAGTGTAAAGGTAGTACTGTTCCCGTTAACGACAAGCTAGTCGTACATGTACCATGATTGTAAATACACTTGTCTTATTTTACCCTATTTCGACTTGACTTCTTTTTACTGTTGGGACTAACATCACAACATAAAGTTTTCCTCTTTTTAACGTGATCTATTTTATTGGACAAAGGCCGCATCCCCAAAGATTTACTGTATCATGAGTTAGTAGAGGCACCTGACCGGTAGGGAGACCACGCCTGGGAGGCTTATGCAGAAGACCGTACGACCTGGCGCCTCCTCGTCAAACAAGGAACGAAGAGGAGTGAAAAAAGAGAGGAAAGAAGCCGCCGCAGAAAAGAGAGCCATAAGGAAGGAGAGACAACAGCATCTCCAGCAAGCATCACCGTTTGTTTGTAATCACTGCACCAGAGATTGCCATTCAAAAATTGGTCTGTTCAGCCACTTACACAGTTGCAGATTTTAAAAAGTGGACACTACGCCATCGTCTTCAACAGACGGAAGGATGCCAACAATTTTATTGTTATAATAAAGAAATCTGTAGAAATTGTTTTATATATAATTTTAGAATCTGGTCTTAAGGAAAAAGATTAAATTCAGTGACAATCTATAATTTAAAAAAATAAAGATTCATTCTCTATCTATATAATAATACTGGCTTTCCTACCAAATACAACCGTTATTATCTTACAACACCCTCTGGTTAAAGATGAGACCTTCCAAATCATCCAAGATGAAAGGCAAAAATATAAGTCCTGATTATCTGGTGTTGCTTATCTGCCGAATTCTTATTTATTACGAGTGTCGTCACCTCGGTTCAATAATGGACCATTTCATTTTCATCATAAAGAAAGAAATGGAAGAAAAAGGATATATTATACAGAAAAAGTATAATAAGAAAGAAAGAAAGAAAAAAAAGAAAGTAGGGGAAAGATAGATATATAGATAGAGAAATAAATAGAGAGAGGGGGGATTAGCGCGCGGAAGCGATAACACTAATCTGTTTAAATCGAACATAATAAAAAGAGGAAAAGAAGGAAAGAAAGAAAAAGAATGAGGGAGAGTTAAATCAAGATTATTATACTTGTTACATATTGAACTATTTGGCAATACTCTTAAGAAAACATATCAAACATTGTAATAATTAAAATATCATACTGTGGTATGTCTACAAGTCCTGCTAGTAAATTTTAATTACAGCTGATATTCTTGCATCTAAGATTAACAGATTCTCGTTAGTTTCGACATTTGTTTAGCATTTCTTCATAACGAGTAAGAAGAAATAATTGGTTCCAATTCTATTGAGTAATTCAATTGTTGGCTTGTTTGGTAGAACTTTCCATCTGTCCAATTGTTAATGCTTTTGGCATGGAAACAAAGTCTTTTATAAAGAATGACCAAATCAAAAAAAAGGACATTAGCTGTTTGCTGATTGGCTAATTGTATTCTATGTATTCTCTAAGTATTTTTCTAAAGAAGTAGACAACAAATTAGGTGTTGGAGGGAAGTGGTTAATATACCATTTATTTAGTGCTTGTTTCTGTAGAAAATAGACCCCTCTCTTTCCGTCCAATCCATATACCCAAAGGAACAGGTAGACTCACTGTAGTAACAATAAAAACAATGAATTCACTTTGTATTATTTAGATTTTTCGGACTATTGTCCTCATCTGTATTGTTATATACACAACGTCTCGACCGATGTGCTCTTCGGCTTTCTTCGGGTGTTTCTTGATGAACTCAGGGACCTTCTCTTCGAACTCGGGAACCTTCATGCCATAATCGAGAGCCTTCACGGAACTTCGAACCGAACCTTTAATTCAATCCACCGTGGTAGACTGTTCTCAGGACCTCTTAGCTTCATGATGTTGTATCAGGGTGAATTCTGACATGTACAGTCCTCTATGGAGATTCTGCCGCCACCGAGGGCGGTCTTGAGCCAAATTTTCCCAGCTGGAAGGGACAATGCCAAAGCACCTGAGATCATGTTTGCAGACATCCTTGAATCGCAGTAGGGGGCGACCAATCTGTCTTTTACCAGATGTTAGCTCTCCATACAGGATGTCTTTCGGGATTCGTCCATCATCCATCCGACCTACATGACCCAACCATCGGAGACGACGTTGTCTCAGTAGAGAGTACAGGCTGAGGAGTTGAGCTCTCTCTAGGACTGCTGTGTTAGTGATCCTGTCCCTCCAGGTGATGCCCAGTACACGTCTAAGGCAGCGAAGGTAGAAGTTATTTAGCCGCCGCTCTTGGTGGGAGTATATGGTCCATGTTTCACTTCCATACATGAGGGTGCTGATAACACATGCCCTATACACTTGTACCTTTGTACGGATAGTGAGCTTGCTGTTGTAATGGTTATTGTCGTAATAAATGGTCATGGCAATACAAGTTCAAATCCCGAGTTCATTTTTTGGCCGGTACTTTTGAGAAATTTTAATTGTAAATTATTTAAATCTTTGTTGTTTTTTATTGGTTCCGTTTAAAGACATAACCAGGACGCCTTCGTTCTTTTTTGGGGGTCTTACCCAAACAAAGCATTTTTTTCATCTTCTTCAAATAATTCTGGTTCTAACTTTCTATTTTTCTTACCTTCTTCATCTAACTCTCTCCTTCTTCTCAAACAGTGTCCAGTGTTCGTCTTACTCGGATAGTTTGTATGATGTGGAGCACGTGGCCGTATAGTTGCTTTCTTGTGATTCATACATAAAGATACATGATTTTTATGAATATACTTATAGAGGGGTTTTACCCCCCCCCCCAAAGCAGGGGATATAAACAGCCTATTCTAAGCCTAAGCCCCACCGACAGGGCCTCTGATTATATAAGTAAACTTAGTAAATAAAAACTTATACTTACTTATTTATTACTGTTGATTATGATTATTTTATTATGAAACTTTTGGTCCTCATGCTAAATTGTGGCGAATATAAAACATTTTATGATGAGCGAATGTTTTGTTTTGTTTCTTCTTTTTTGCTTGTTTCTTGTTTTTTTTATATCATTGATAATTGTTTATCTTTCTTTTTTTCTCATTTGTGTGAATTTATTTTGTTCTTCTTCGATCGAATGCATGTCATAAAACGAGACAGAAAAAAACCGCAGAAAGTCATAAAAACTCGTAGCAAAATGTCCATTAACGCTTACTCTCCTTTTTTTTTCTTTTTTTTCCGGTTTTGGGTGGGGACATGAATCAGAGAGAGAGACGGATAAAGTAATTCGCTTTGGATTAAAGAAAGAGAGAGAGAGGAGAGAAAGAGGGTAAAAGAGAGGGGGAGGGGATACATATGGAGAGAGGAGAGAGAGAGAGAGAGAGAGAGAGAGAGAGAAAAAAAGAGAGAAAGATGGAGAGAGAGGAGTTGGAGAGAAAGAGAAAGAAAATTCTGACAATGCTTGTCTGAAAGGCTTCTTCATATTTTATGTTTTCCCGCCGAAACGTTCGCTTTGTTTATATTTAATACGTTTGGCATGAGATAAAAACTTGTCCTTATCAAAATGGCTCCCGTAGGCCGACTTTTATAAGTGGACATTACATACTTGACAACAATAGACAAGGGAGGACTCTGTTTTTGGAGTTGATTAAATAGTTACGTATAATGCTATTGACGCTGGTGATCGGGGTTCGAAAAACACATTGAGAATTCTAACGCTGATTCTAAAGGCAGGCAGGTTATTCCCATTTAGAAAACATATGTTCTTACTCTTCTTACTAGCAAGAATATGCGCCCTCCCGGCGTAAGTATCTAAGTTTTAATGTAATGAAATATATTAGATTAGAAAGACTAATGCAATTTAATAAGAACACATATAAAAAGATTCCATTTATGCTAATTATATTTTAATTGGTTTCTATATAAAATCATTCATAGGATTGATGATAATATGCTGGAGAATAAAATAATGATATTAGAGATCAATAACACCAAGAAATCCTTTATTAAACCCGTTTTTGTTAAAACCAGTATGCAAATTAACCACACCATATATTATGTAAAGATGTGAAAACGAACAAGATACAAGGAAAAACTAATTAGTGTGAGTGTGGTGTCAATGGTTGGTTGGTTGGTTGGTTGGTTGGTTGGTTGATTTTACCACATGTCAATCCTTGCTGGGTTATTTAATGCTGAAGTGAATCTTTTTTTTCTCAACCAATTACATGCCGCCCTGTCGGCTGTGGCGTTAGAATGCACCGACTGCACCTCTGCAGAGGGGTAAGACTCCCCCAATGGGGCTACCTGTTGGCTGTGGGTGGTGACCCGTGATGCTTAAGGATAGAGCCCAGGTGGATGAGCAGTTCATGACATGCAATACTCCACTTTGGCCCTATCTTGGGCTAGACGGGCGGTCGGAGAGGCCCCCTCCGATCAATCGGCTGGTCACGTCAAGCCCTAGCACCTATATGATTTTCCCAACCCTATTGCCCTTATGGCAAGCCCCAACCCCTTTTTATCATATGGGTGCTAGAAGGCGGTGACTGCGGGTCTACATGTCCTGGGAATGACGTTAAACTCTATCTGATGGTGAGGTTCTAGTTTTGGAGGTTTGGGGAATGTGGAGCACCCCTTCATCACCATTACTCCCTGGTCCACTCTGACCCGGAGTGATGGTACCTGTTAGGGTCCCATCTATGGGTTAAATAGAAAAATGTATTTATAAAAGATTGTATTATCCATTAAGAATTGATTTATTTCAAACTTTATCGGCATTAAATGACCCACTGAGGTTGATATGCCGTAAAACAAAAACCAAAAAAAAAAAAAAAAAAAACTAAAAAAAACAATTACATGGTTTCAGGTCACTATTTTTATTTAGTAATAATCATTTGTTTGCACACAGTTATATGGTTTCAAGTAACGAATAATAATAGTAATCCTGTTGGATTGTTGTTGTATATAAGGTGTGCTACAATTCACCACCTAAATTTATAGACTAGGTGGGGTCATGTGCCTTATTCTTCCGCCAATTAGCAGCCATAATGCGTGACTAGTTGACTACTTAATCACTGATACTGAACAGACGTCCATTTGCAATCATTGACGAAGGAACTTACAACCAAAGGATTCTTTACCAAGGATTCCGCTGAACAACCGCTCTTGCTTGAAGCCTAAAGGGTGGCCCATAAATTCGTAACAAATCCTTGCTAAAAAAAAAGTAAAAAGTCGTCGGGGCGGCCTAATGTCGGTATGAACCATACAGCGAGGGAGTCTATTCCCTTTTCACTAGCGCTAGACCAAGGAGATTGTTTTTTGCGTCTGAGATAGAGCTCCATCAGCTCCTTACTTTACCGCACATATACATGTGCTACTCATACGCTGAGGACGGGTATCGAACTAGGAACCTCGTGGTTTGACAGCCGAACGCTCTACCGACTGAGCTAAACCGGTCCTTACAAACAATTTACATACAGTTATATGGTTTCTAGTAAGTATTCCTTTCTAATAATAATAATAATAATAATAATCATTTGTTTGAACACAGTTATATAGTTTTAAGTATCTTAAGCAATTATATTGTTATAAGTAACTAATAATAATAAACCTTTGTAAAGAATTCCATCTTCAAGTAAGTATTTTTAATACAAATAATTTTCACATAGTAATGTGGTTACAAGTATTCCTATATAAGTAAGTAAAAAAGTCGACGGGGCGGCCTAAAGTCGGTATCAGCCAGTCGGCAAGGGAGTCTATCCCCTTTTCAATAGCGCTAGATCAAGGAGGTTGTTTTTTAGCATCTGAGGTGGAGCGCCACACCTACCATCAGCTCCTTACTTTACCGCACAGATCCCTGTGATACTCATACGCTGAGTTGGCGAGGACCGGTATCGAACTAGGAACCTTGTGATTTCTAGCCGAACGCTCTACCGACTGAGCTAACCCGGCCCATTCCTATATAATACAATTAATTTATACACAATTATGTGGTTTTATGTTACTATTCCTATTTAATGATGATCATTTGTTTCCAAACAGTTATATGGTTTGAAGTATCCCGATCCAATACTTATAATTTGCTTACAATTGTATTGTTTTGATAACATAGTGGCTAAAGTGTTGAATTGCGATATTTTAGCGAGCGAGTTCAAACACTTGATTGCATTCACTTTCGGACTAACCCTTTGGAAAAGGTATGAACGCCCTTATTCCTCAGCTATGGGTTAGATAGTACCACTACTGTTCTTCTACAAGAATGACTTTGGCATTAAATAACCCACAAAGGTTGATATGCCATTAAATAAATAAACCAAAGCATCTTTATGTAACTAATAGTAACAATCTTTTGTAAACAGTTACAACGTCAAGTAACCATTAAATTGTTGAACAAAAAAGTAAATTACTTTCTAAGTGTCGGCATATGAATAAATATTTTCTGTGTACCTTACCACCCCATTGGTTATTCCTACGTAATTTGGACTATCCAGATACCAAAATTCAATGAATAATAACTTGTTATATATGAATGTGTGTCTTTCCGTGACATAAAAATTTAAGTAGCGAAGTTTAATAGATTTGAATCCAGATTTTTTCTTATCCTATACTGGTTACCTAGCCAAGGTTAAAGATCCCAGACTGCCCTACTATTTACCCATAGCTGGAGGAAGAGTAGTTAGATTTCATATATATATATATATATGTGTGTGTGTGTGTGTGTGTGTGTGTGTGTGTGCATATGAGTTTAGCGGTCTGATGAAGCTCATATGTATATACATACACACACACATATATATATGCATATGTATATGCATATGAGTTCCATCAGACCGCTAAACAAATATATTTATACACACACGCGCACACACACACACACACACACACATATATATATATACATATATATACATATATATATATGTGTGTGTGTGTGTGTGTGTGTGTGTGTGTGTACATATGAGTTTAACGGTCATATAAAACTCATATGTATATACATATACATATGTGTAGAAATATATATATATAACTGCTAATATGATTGATTTTCAGTCTGTTTCTTTAATACTCACACACACGCATATACACACGTATATATATATATATATATTTATATATATATATATATATATATATATAGAGAGAGAGAGAGAGAGAGGTACATACATTATATATATATATATATATATTCATTCGATGCCACTTCGAAAATTAGACTTTTACTACTTGCACACCTTGATGTTTTAGGCCCTCGAACACTACCCTCGCCGCTCAGTCCACCTATTTAATGGTTAGAACTTAATAATTTCCGGATCGTTCAAGTCTTCTATTTTATTTCTTTCATGCTCATAACTTTTCAATGAATAAATAAAAGTATGAATCCCATTGAAAATAAAGCCTGAAAAGCAAGAGGTTTGCGATGTTATCGAGTAAGCAACAAAAGACAAAATGAATAAATAAAATGTAAAATGGCCGCGCCACCGACCAAGCGGGAACAGCGTTGAAAATGCGCAGTAATCTCATTTATTTGATGTCGACAATTAAATCACGGACTTGATCACGTTTTGTCACGTTCTGATAAGCAAATTGATTGCCCGCTTTGTATATAACTGAAACAAACTGATCAGCTAATGACTGAGATACTAGGGTTTGTTTTTACTTGTTTTTTTTTTTGTTTTTTTTTCTGTTTTGTGGCTGATATAAATAAATACCAGATTTGAATTCATTTGCTGACCTGAAGATAAACGACCAAGAATTTTTACCGTAACAATTAATCCTATCTGTCAGGTGCAGCATCAAAACTATCTTTTAGTTTAATCCAATTTGTCGCTTTTAAGCAGACGTCACGATTTTACCGCCTTTTTTCGTTCCCCATTTTTTTTTTATGTCATGTGGGCATTCTCTGAACAGTCGTAATTTGTTTTTATTTATTAAGTCTTAAATATTTATTCATGATTATCTGATTCTTGTCAGCTCGTATGTTACTTTAGCACAACAGACATATTACATTGTTGCATATGAGGCGCACTTAGCTTTACGGTTATCATCGTAGGAAATGGACTCGGCGACCCGAGTTCAAATCCTGGACGAGGCTGTTTGCATTTCACATATTGCTAATACCCTTGGAAAGGCATTTTCCCTCAAGCAATAGTTAAATAGTAGGCTGCCCTGTCGGCTGGGGCATTAGAATGCACCGACTGCACCTCTGCAGAGGGATAAGACTCCCCAATGGGACCACCTGTTGGCCGTGGGTGGCGACCCGTGATGCTTAAGGATAGAGCCCAGGTGGATGAGCAGTTCATGACATGCAATACTCCACTTTGGCCCTATCTTGGGCTAGACAGGCGGTCGGAGAGGCCCCCTCCGATCAATCGGCTGGCTCACGTCAAGCCCTAGCACCTATATGATTTTCCCAACCCTATTGCCCTTATGGCAAGCCACAACCCCTTTTTATCATATGGGTGTTAGAAGGTGGTGGCTGCGGGTCTACATGTCCTGGGAATGACGTTAAACTCTCTGATGGTGAGGTTCCAGTTTTGGAGGTTTGGGGAATGTGGAGCACCCCATTCATCACCATTGCTCCCTGGTCCACTCTGACCTGGAGTGGTAGTACCTGTTAAGGTCCCATCTATGGGTTAAATAGAAAAATGTATTTATAAAAAAATTGTATTATCCATTAAGAATTGATTTATTTCAAAACTTTATCAGCATTAAATGACCCACTGAGGTTGATATGCCGTAAAACAAACCAAACCAAACCAAACCAAAAACCAAAATAAATAGTAGGACTGGCAGGGTTCTTTAACTTTGGTTTGGCAACCAGTCTATATATATATATAATATACCAACACCTCTGCACGAGTATGACAAATTCTTAAGCGGGGTTTAGCTGTTTTGAATTCAGAGTTTTCCTTCTCTAGACTGGTTTGCCTAACCAAGGTTAATGGGTCCAGTCTGCCTTACTATTTACACATAGCTAGAGGGAGAATAGTTGAATGCATACCTTTCCCAAGAGTATTAGTGTTATACAAAATGCAAACAGCCTCATCCAAGATTTGAACTCGAGTTGCCGAGTCCATTTCCTAATACGACAATCATTACACTATGCATCTTCAACCAATTTAGGAGAAGGAAACTGAATTCAAACCAGCTGTACTCCGCTTAAAATTAACCATGTATTACACCCTGCTCATAGCAGAGGAGTTTGATAAATACATACTTGCTAACTACCACTCTGCTCTGGGTGATATTAAAATAAATATTAACAACACTTGATCAATATTATTTGGATTTTTCGGACTATTGTCTTCATCATTATTGTCATATACACAACGTTTCGGTCGATGTGTCCTCCGGCCTCCTTCGAGTGTTTCTTATCGAACTCAGGAAACTTCTCGAACTTGAGAACCTTCTTGTCGAACTCGGGAGCCTTCACGAAACTTCGAACCGAACCCTTTATTCAATCCACCGGGGTAGACTGTTATTATTCCGTTGACCATGATTGAGTACAAGTGTTAAGCAATGTTAAGTATATTCTATGTTTCGTGAAGGCTCCTGGGTTCGACAAGAAGGTTTCCGAGTTCGACAAGAAACACCCGAAGAAGATCCGAGGGCACATCACCCGAAACGTTGTATATATATTTACCAACCCCTCCGCACGAGCAGGATGCGACACAAGGTCAATTTCTTAAGCGGAGTTTAAGAGGTTTGAATTCAGAGTTTTCCTTCTCCTAGACTGGTCACCTAGCCAAGATTAAAGAGCCCAGTCTGCCCTGCTATTTGCCCATAGCTGGAGGGAGTAGGATTCATACCTTTCCCAAGGGTATTAGCGCCATGTGAAATGCAAACAGCTTCGTCCAGGAATTGAACTCGGGTCGACGAGTCCATTTTCTAAGACTCTAACCATTAGACCACGCGCCTCCGTATAGATAACAATAAATATGGGGAAACCAGTGCGAAAAATCCAAATGATACAAATTATCAAGCCTTATCTCAAACATTCAGACAAAAGCTTGATCTAGTCAGACACAAGGACACAATAAGGTGGCGCTTAGCAATGGAAAATCAGATATACAATTGCTGTTTCTAACGCTTGGACAGTGTACATATTCATTTGAAAGTGTGTAATTACGTAAGGGGGTCGTTTATCAAACTTGGGTGGGTGTCAATGAAACTGAGGAGGTGAGGTTAATGCGTTTTGCTTTGTGTAGATGTCAAATAAATTTATATTCACCTCGAGATCATTCTAAAGTGAACACGTGACTGTCATGTCCAGTTCACTGAGAGGAGTGATTTTGCGCCGCTCGTTATCCACGACAAGGGGAGACGAGTGGGGTGACGAGGGAAGGCGAGTGGGGCGACAACGGCTTAATTGAAATACGACCGCCTATTGGATGGTTTTATAAAGAGACATGATAAATGTAAATCCGAAAAGCATGCCCACCTGGAATCAATATGCGAGGAACAAACGAGAAGGCTGTTAATATTTCGATGTTTATTCGTATCTTACACAAGAAAAATAATGGAAGTGCGTGGTGTATTGGTTAGAGTCATAGGAAATGGACTTTTCGACTCGAGTTCAAATCCTGGACGAGGCTGTTTGCATTTCACATAACGCTAATACCCTTGGGGAAGGTATGAATCCATATATTATCACTCTATATATGGATAAATAGTAGGGCAGACTGGGCTCTTTAATATGTTCTGACCGTTGTAACACCCCCCGGCCTTCTTCAGTGTCCCTTCTGATCAAATTCAGACAAATAATAAATTACAGTTATTTCTTTAATTTTTAAATCTATTTAACCTATATATAGGACACTAACAGGTACTACCACTACGGGTCAGGGTAGACCTGTAAGTAATGGCAATGAAGCGGTACTCCACACTCCCCAGAGCCCCAGAACTGGAACTTCACCACTAGATGCAGTTTTATGTCATACCCAGGATACTAAGACCCTCAGCCACTGCCTTCTAGCACATATATGATAAAAAGGGTTAGGATTTGCCATAAGACCAATAGTGTTGGTACTAGTACTATAGGTACTAGGGCTTGATGTGACCAGTCGAGTGATAGGAGGGGGCCTCTCTGACCGTCCGCGTAGCCCAAGTAAGGGCAAGAGTGGAGTGTTGTGTGTAATTGACTGCTCAGCCACCAGGTTTCCGTCCTTATGCATCACAGGTTGCCACCAACGACCAACATGTGTTCCCATGGGGCGGGGGGTTACCCCGGGGGTGTGGGGGAGTTACCCCTTTGAAGAGGGATAGTCGGTGTATTCTAAAGTCCCTGCCGAAAAGGCTAGATGAACCCAGGAAATCTCAGAAAAATTATTGTTGTAAAATCTAACACGCTAAGATGGTGGAAATATTAGAACCGGGCAACCAACTCATCTGAAAAATACAGATGAATAATTTCTAAATTATCTATCTATCTATCTATCTCAGTCTCTTCGGTATCTATCTATCTATCTTTCTTTCTTTCTTTCTTTCTTTCTTTCTTTCTTATTCTCTGCCTGCCTGTCTGTCTGTTTGTGTGGACTATTTCACTTCACACACACGGAAAATTATTTCTGTGGAAAAAATCAAATAAGAACTATTTACCCTATGTTATATACCCTACCCATGAACATTAATGCGTATGTCCCAATCCTCATAAATACGGGGCGTATTATGCCGGCTGAGTAGTCTGATACCACTAGCAGTGGTTTACCTTTCTTGATGCTGCTGGTGAGTATTGTATTTTGTTAATGTTATAAAGATTCCATTTCATTTTCAACCTCCGTTTGGTTATTTCTCATTTAGTAATCTTTGTTAGGTTAAAACAACACCAAAAACGTGAAGACGTGTGTATATGTTTGTGCGTGCGCGCATATGTGAGTATGTGTGTGAGTGTGAGAGAGAGTATATGTGTGTGTGTGTGTGTGTGTATTTGTGTATTTGCGCGCGCGCACGTGCATTGTGTGTATGTTTGTGTGTGTGTGTGTGTGCATTTGTCTATTTGCGTGCGTGCGTTTCCACTACACTTATGCCCTTTTTTAAAAAAAAGGCATGAATCTACTTCTCCCTGAAATATTTCCAGATATCATGACGAAAAATCTCGTTACTAGCATGTCACGTTTGGTTGGTGAGAGAGCACCTAGGTAAACCACATCGTATGAAAATACAATTTTAGGTGCCCAAACTTTTTGCATTATCAAAAAGCTGTTGCCTTCATTGTTAACCTTGCATTATATTTCATTTCGGTATAAAAATATATAAAATAAAAAGACAGAAAGTATATAAGATAAGCATATATCTATAAAAACCAATAAAGAAAACATGAGACAAGCCTCGACCTGGATAGAAAGATGGCAAAAGAGAGAAAAACGGACGAACAAAATAGGCGGGAAGTGCCTACCTTAAAAGGAAATAAGCCCCGCCTCATAGAAATAAGCTGCTGGAGGAAAGGACTAATCAGATTATTGTTTGCTGTATTCAGCCTTTTGCCCGCCTCCATTGTGATTTCTGATTGGTCACAACTTTTACATCATAAGTCTATCTTTCTCTTACGAAAATTTTCTTTCGTACTCTTTTGCCTCTTTCTTTCTTTCTCTCTCTCTCTCTCTTTCCTCTCTCTCTCTCTCTCTCTCTCTCTCTCTCTCTCTCTCTCTCTCTATCTATCTATCCTTTACGGGGTCTGGATACGAATTTTGAGACGTGATACAAACTCTTTTATGTTTATTGCAAACTTCTATCTATCTATCTATCTATCTATCTATCTATCTCAGTCTCTTCGGTATCTATCTATCTATCTATCTATCTATCTTTCTTTCTTTCTTTCTTTCTTATTCTCTGCCTGTTTGTCTGTCTGTGTGGACTATTTCACTTCACCCCCCCCCCCACACACACACACACACACAGCAGTGACATTTTAAGATCCTTTAACTTACAGCTTAAATACATAAGCACAATTTTGAACGTTTTACGTTTCCCTCTTTTTAACATTTTATAACGTTCGGCGTTCCTAATTATGTAGCTATGACAACCTCATAAACACTTGCAATGTTTCTGAATTATTCCTGAATTTGAATTTTTTCCCCAAATCATTATCAGATGAAGCCCACACAGAGTGAAACGTTTAATAGATATATAAACACTTCATTAAATTGATTTTCATATCTTTTTTTCTGTCAGATATTTTATCTATATCTTTAGTCATCTATCTATCTGTCTCAGTCTTTTCATATCTATCTATCTATCTATCTATCTATCTCATCCTGTTCATATCTATCTATCTATCTATCTATCTCATCCTGTTCATTATCTATCTATCTATCTATCTATCTATCTATCTATATCTCATCCGGTATCTATCTATCTATCTATCTATCTCTATCTCATCCTGTTCATATCTATCTGTCTATCTATCTATCTCATCCTGTCTATCTATCTATCTATCTATCTATCTATCTATCTATCTATCTATCTATCTATCTATCTATCTTATCCTGTTCACATCTATATCTATCTCTATTTATGTCTCCTGTTTGACCAACATCCTCTATGTCAATCTGTGTTTCACACACACACACACACACACACACACACACACACACACACACACTGTCTCTCTCTCTGTCTCTGCCCCTCTCTCTCTCTCTCGCTATCTATCTATCTATCTATCTATCTATCTATCTTTACTTCTCTCCTTATTTCCCTATTAAACATATATGCACCTATTTTATGATTTTCTGCAACTAACAATATAATGATTCTATCTAACGAACATCCTTATCTTTGTTGTTTTGACTACAGTATTTTGGCCGATCTACTCTCCGTCCACACTGAACTGTACAGAATCGCTTCCTCTATCGCATCAACCCCTGCTTTTTGACATGTTTGATAACCCCCAACTTCTTCGTCAAGGTGCCCTGGTTATGACGTTAAACTGTATCTAATGGTGAAGTCGCAATTCCGGAGCCCTGTGGAGTGTGGAGTACCCCTTAATCACTATTACTCCCAGGTCCACCCTGACCCGTAGTGGTAGTACCAGTTAGGGTCATATCTATGGGTTAAATATATAAAAAAATTAGTTTTTAAAAGATGTGTTACAAAAATTGTTTTAAAAAACGTTGAATACCCATCAAGCATGAATAGAAAAAACACCTTTGGTATAAAATAACCCAACAAGGGTTGACATGCTGTAGAATCCAACAAACAAAACCTACTCCTGTGCCAAGTTGGTGTGTCCCGCACTGCATAGATCAGGGTTTGAACTCACGATTTTGCGGGTAACAATTCCTAACTTACATAACAAAAACTAGTAACTACTTAATGACAGCAGTTAATCCGTAAACAGTTTAAGGCCATTAGTGTGTAAGACTGAGCAATCTTAGTAAATAACATTGACTTACTTTTTGGGGTCGGTTTAGCTCAGTCGGTAGAGCATCTGCCTCAGAATCACAAGGTTCCTGGTTCGATATAGGCCGTCGCCAACTGAGTGCATGAGTAGCTCAGCATGGATATATAGGTGTGGCACTCCACCTCAGACATAAAACCAATCTCCCTGGTCTAGCGCTAGTGAAAAGGGTATAGACTCCCTCGTTGTCCGCCTGATACCGTCTACTTTACTTTGCGTTCAAGTCACGCTGAAAGCACCTGTACAGTTCAGTTAAGCAGCGATGAGCCCTTTCAGTTTTAAGGTCAGGGTGGACCTGGGAGTAATGGCGATGAAGGGATACGCCACACTCCCCAGAGCTCGAGAATTGGAACTCTAACACTAGATGCAGTTTAACGTTATACCCAGGATACAGCACAGCTTGGGTAATCTGAACTATGCAGCAAAGAATCTGGGAGTTGGCGGTAGGCTTGACACTCCACCTTAGCAAAAACAATCTCCCAGGTATAGTGCTAGCGAAAAGGAGATAGACTTCCTCGCTATTCGGCTGATACCGACTAGAGGCCACTCTGTAAACTTTACTTACTCTCTAGTGAGGCACCTTAGGTATTTACTTACCTGATACAAGGCCATTCGAGTAAGGCACTCGGTGAGGCTCAAACTCATTACAGCAAGTAATGATATCCGAAACTAGTTGGTTAATCATTGTTCCATATTTAGATTTCCAAATTTGATTTCTAATTACAAAGGTTAACCAAGGTTTAGTATTTTAATTATTCTAATCTATATATTAATATTCGAGTTCCTTAATTGTACGACCGTTATCATCTTGCAACACCCTCTGAGACCGTCCAAATCATCCCAGATGAAATGCAAAAATGTAAATCATGAATACCTTATCCGCCGAATTTTTATTTCTTATGAGTGTTGTCACCTCAGCTAAATAATGAAACAATCCGTTTTATTATTAATAAAGAAAGTTAAGAAAAAGGATATGCTACACAGAAAAAATATGATAAGAAAGAGTAGGAGAAAGATAGAGAGAGAGGGGTGGGCGTGCGGAAGCGATAATGCTAATCTGTTTAAATCGAATATAATGAAACGATGAATAGAAGGAAAGAAAGAAAAAAATGTGAGAGAATTAAATAATGATCATTATACTTTTTACATATTGAACTATTTGGCAATAGCTCTTAAGTAAACATATCAAACGTTGTAATGATTGAATTATTATACCGTGGTATATTCACAGTTACTGATAATTTATTATAATTGCTAGTTGTTTTTTTAATACCAGTTTTAACCGGTGGCTTTTCGCTGCAGTCTGAGTGACAGGAAGTCTCATCAGATCACTTATAAGTATGATTTTAACAGTGCTGTGGTCTAGATGGTGTGAAGTCTTCCACTGATCTCCTGTTACCCCCAGTCTCTATTTGAGGCCTATGGGGACATTTTCAAGGGCACCAAAAACAATTG
>CM042149.1:22529702-22537202 GCA_023376005.1 Doryteuthis pealeii
GAGAGTATAAATCATACTAACGATATCGGAGAATTTTGAAAATTATTATTATATATTATTATTATTATTATTATTATTATTATTACACAAACGTATACCTATATCCAAACAGATTCGTATGCTTATGAATATAAAGTGGAGACAGTTTTTGGAAAATAACCATAAGTTATACAAATCAAGGAACTCGCACTCTCAAATACAAATGTACGGAAGAGGAGACTAATATATACATATACATTTATATCTATCTCTCTCTCTCTCTCTATATATATATATATATATATATATATATATTTTATTTTTTTTTAAAGTGAGAAAAAAAATTAACAACGGTTTTAAGACTCCCTCTCCACGTTTGAGGGTAATTAATTAAATATATAACGCTGGTCTTACACCCATTCATTTTCTTCTTGTAAGCGTATGTGCGTGGTTCGGTTAAGTTCTATTTTACAACCTGGCGAAGGTCGCAGATTTACCGATCAAAAATGAAATTATCTTCACCTCCTTCTCTACACCTTCTTACATGAGGTGCTAAAAAACAAAACAAAAAAAAAAAACAACAAAAATCAAAAACAAAACAAAAACAAACAAACAAAACGTAAGTCTGCAATAGTCAATCAACTTACGTAGAATCTAAACGAATGAATATTTAATATATATATATATACATATATATGTATGGAAATATATAAAAAGTAAAAGAAGATATGCAAGCATTTCATTTATTTGCTTAGGAAGTGAGGAACCTTCTTTTTTTTCGCGCGAAACAAAAAAAGAAAAAAAAAAGGACATTTTCACGGAACGGTCTACTCACTCCCACGTCTGTTCAAAAGGGTTTTTTTTTCCAATCATTTTATTTTTGTTTCTGATATTTGAAGTGAATTAATTCATTTATTTATCGGTTATTTTTCGTATACCAAACAAACAAACAAACACACAAAAAAAAAAAAAAAACTTTTTAAAAGAAAGACTTTCCCGCTGAAAATTTTGGGTTTTTCCGTTTTCAACCTTTTTACTTCTCCGATCAGTGAATGACTTTCCTAGAAGACAACGATGAATTTCACAAATTGACAGTAGGTATATACAATATTATCTATTTATCTATCTATCTATCTATCTCTCTCTCTCTCTCTCTCTCTCTCTCTCTCTCTCTCTATATATATATATATATATATATATATATATATATATATATATATATATATATATATATATATATACAATATGATATGATATGTTCTGATGTTTTGGGGACTTTTTCTTTCTTTCTTTCTTTCTTTCTTTCTTTCTTTCTTTCTTTCTTCTTCTTAAAATTGATATGATGTATAAGTATACAATATTATATATGATGTGATATGTTCTGACATATTTTGGGGCTTTTCATTTATTTATTTTTTTCTTTCTTTTTTTCTTCTTCTTGAAATTAATATGTATAAGTATACAATATTATCTATGATGTGATATATTCTTACATAATTTGGGGCCTTTTCTTTCTTTCTTTGTTTCTTCTTTTCTTTCTTTCTTCTTCATCTTCTTGAAAATATATATATAAGTATACAATATTATCTATGATGTGATATGTTCTGACATTTTTTTTTTTTTGGGGGGGGGGTCTTTTTTCTTTCTTTCATGCTCATAAAGTTGATATGTATATATATTTCACACACACATACATATATATATATATATATATATATATATATATATATATATATATATATATATATACAACTCTTGTTTTTATTTTCATGCAGGTTTTGATTATTGCATTTCAACAACACTGCCATCTTTATTGTTACATTTTAAATCTGTTGCAGGATTTGAGAGACCCCCTGTATATATATATATATATATATATATATATATATATATATATATATATATATATATATATATATATATATATATATATATATATATATATATATATATATATATATATATATATATATATATATATATATATATATATATATATATATGTACATAATTATTAAGATTCCTAATTATTAATATTAATAATTATTAATATTTGCTATGTCTTATAAGTGGAGAGCGCTCAATATCATTGATAGAGCATCTATATTCAAGTTGGATTGCGAAGTCGGCGCTTGGCGACGGACAGTTTCTCACCTATGAGGTTTTTAAACCACTTGGCTGGAAAAACGCATTGGCGAAAAACTGTCCGTTACCAAAGCCGTCGACTTCATGTCTTCGGAACACACACACGCACACACAACACACACACACACACACACACACACATATATATATATATATATATATATATATATATATATATATATATATATATATATATATAATTTAATATTTAATATAGTCAGATTTTAGCCCTGAAGAACTTTATGCGAAACTAATAGTAGGTTCGTCTGACTCATTAGATTATCTTTATATATATATATATATATATATATATATATATATATATATATATATATATATATATATATATATAGCGCCATGACAATATACATTCAACTCATCTAAAAATATGACACACCTAAGAATGAGTATGTATTTTACTCCTTTCGTGTTTTTCACACCAGATTGTATTGGAGGTTTCACTGAAGTCTGAGTGATAGTAAGACACCTTAGGTCTTCAGAACTCCTCTCAGTATTCTACCTGATTTTAACAGTGCTGTGGTCTGAATGGTTTCAATTCTCCCTCTGATCTTCTGTCCCTCAGTCTCTTTCCTCGACCTTTGGGGACAGTCCTTTACATTTCCCTTCTTTCTTTCTTTCTTTCTTTCTTTCTCTTTTGTTTGTTTTTTGATCTATATATATAAATTTTAACGCACATACACATATATACATATATGCACACACACACACACACATATATGTGTATATATATATATATATATATATATATAATATACCAAGCGTGTTGGTAAATCCTTGCGATGAGAAAAAACCCAGCAAATAGTTTGATTGTAAAAATATACTACCAAACATCAACCGGGGAGAAAAAACATTTTTGAAAAAAAGAAAAGACCAAGATAGTCGTACCAACAAAAAATAATCTATTGGTACAGTATTTGGCCAAAAGAAAAACAATTTATATGTATATATATGTATATAAGATATATATATATTCATATAACCGCTAGGAGAAGAAGTAAAAAGTGCTCAATACCTAAGTAGAGCAAATAATAAAGATAAATCTAATGAGTCAGACGAACCTACTATTAGTTTCGCTTAATGCTCTTCAGGGCTAATATCTGTCAGATCTTAGCCCTGAAGAGCATTAAGCGAAACTAATAGTAGGTTCGTCTGACTCATTAGATTTATCTTATATATATATATATATATATATATATTATATATATATATATATCATAACAATGCATATTCACCACATCTAAGAATGTCATAATCTTTCACTACATATTGTTATCATTTTCACAAGATATTAGTTTTTCACACTCGTTTTTACTCGTGTAAGTCTCTAGGGCACTTATCAGTATTCTATCCAATTTCAACAGTTCTGTGGTTTGGATGATTTCAGTGTTGCCTTTGATCTTCATTTCACCCGGTCTCTTTTCCAGGCCTTTGGATACCATTCCAACAATTGGTACCATCGGTTCCTTCATGTTCCACAACCTTTTCAGCTCTCTGGCAAGATCCAAGTATTTGTCTATCTTTTCAATTTCTTTTATTTTCCCACTAAGGTCTGCTTTATCATTATTATCATTATTATTATGGGAGTTTTTCAGACCAACGTTAGCTGATGGTATTTCAATGGAGTCCGAGTGACAAGAAATGTCCCCAGGTCTTCAGGACTCCTCCTCCTCCTCTTCTTCTTCTTCTTCTTCTTCTTCTTATTATTATTATTATTATTATTATTATTATTATTATTATTATTATATTTCTCCTTTTGAGTTTTCACACCAGTGTTAGCTGATGGTATTTCACTGGAGTCTGAGTGACAGCAAGTCTCCTTAGATCTCCAGGACTCTTCTGAGTATTCTGGCAGATTGCAGCAGTGCAGTGTTCTGAATGGTTTCAATCCTTCCTTTGATATCCAAACTTTCCAAACCCTTTTCTAATCCTTTTGGGACTGTTCCAAGTGCACTTCTTGAGAGTTTTTCACACAAGCGTTAGCTGATGGTCTTTCACAGGAATCTAAGTGACAAAAAGTCTCCTAAGGTCTTCAGGATTCTTCTGAGTATTCTAGCCGATTGCAGCAATGCAATAGTCTGGATGGTATTATTACTATTCTTCTTCTTCTTCTTCTTCTTCTTCTTCTTCTTCTTCTTATTATTATTATTATTATTATTATTATTATTATTATTTTCCCTTCTTGAGAGTTTTTCACACAAGCGTTAGCTGATGGTCTTTCACAGGAATCTAAGTGACAACAAGTCTCCTAAGGTCTTCAGAGCTCTTCTGGTATTCTAGCCGATTGCAGCAATGCAGTAGTCTGTATGGTATTATTATTATTATTATTATTATTATTATTATTATTATTTAAACATACATACACACACGCGCACGATCAATAACTTGAAAGGTTGATATAGCATTAAAAATTAGTTGAGTTTTGATCTGAAATTTTCACTGTACAATGTTTGAGATATATGAATAATATCCACCATTGACATTGATAAGAAAGATAACACGTTGAATAATTATGCTGAAGAAATGTGGTTGTTTTTCATTATTTGGTTATTATCATTTTGATATACCTCTGTATGTATGTAAGTTGGGACAATGGATATATGTGTTCTATCTCTCTTTCTCCCCCCCCCTCTCTCTCTCTCTCTCTCTCTCTCTCTCTATATATATATATATATATATATATATATATATATAGAGAGAGAGAGAGAGAGAGAGAGAGAGAGTGTGTGTGTGCCTGTCTGTCTGTCTGTGTCTGTATAATGTCAAATATTTCCGTAAATGGATTTAAACAAAATAGAGAATTTATATAGACTACATGCATATATGTATATGAACTACACGTATATGTGTATATGTGTATGCATATATATATACATATGTATATATATGTGTATGAAGTAGTCAAACAGTGGGTTTGAAAATTGCGAAGGCCGACAATTTGTGGGAGATTGTGCTTAAAGTCATACCTAATTTTGTTAATTAATTAATTATAACTAAATGAATTAGGCGTGCATATCGGTTTAAATGTAAAGCGGAAATGTACATACAGAGATAACTTTTTCTCGATTTGTTTATGCTTTACATTTAAACCGATATGCACGCCTAATTCATCTAGTTATAATTAATTAATTAACAAAATTAGGTATGACTTTAATTAAGCACAATCTCCCACATATATGTGTATATATAAATACATCCATATGTGTGTGTATCATCAAGTCGTCCTGACAGCACGTATTCCCATGACACACACACACACACTCTCTCTCTCTCTCTCTCTCTCTCTCTCTCTCTCTCTCTCTCTCTCTCTCTCTCTAAATTATCGTTCATTGCTTCTGGCAAGTCTTCAGCATAGCATTCAGTGTCCGTACAGAGCTGAATAATGTCAATTTGTGCTGTTCGACCAACACTGTTGTGTTCACAAGAGAGTTCGTCTTTAATTCTCCATCTGTGTCCAGTGTGTCTTTTTCGTCTTACTTGGATGATTTGTGATAGGAGGCAAGTGGCCGTACAGCTGCATTTATGTGGCTTGTTATTTCCAGGATTTGTTCTAGACACCATGCAGCATCCTTGTTTTGTTCCCATGAAGCTTTTTCTCCAAGCGTTTTGTTAAAGTCCATGTGGGCAGCCATACAGTAGCACTGATACGGCCACAGCTTGGGAGAATTCTTGCTTTGAATATATATATATATATTATATATATATATATATATATATATATATATATATATATATATATATTCAATTGCAAAATCAACTACTCTGGCGTAAGCCACAAATAAATGCTGAGTGATAGTACTTCTTGCGGTCCTATCTATCTATCTATCTATCTATTATTATTATTTTTTTTTTTTTTTTTTTTTTTTTTTTTTACTCCTCTTGAGTTTTTCACATCAGCGTTAGCTGATGGTATTTCACTGGAGTCTGAGTTACAACAAGTCTCCTCGGATCTCCAGGACTATTCTGAATATTCTAGCCGATTCCAGCAGTGCAGTAGTCTGGATGGTCTCAATTCTTCCTTTGATTTTTAGATCCTCCAGTCTTTTTTCCACGTTTATTGGGACGGTTCCAAGTGCACCAACTACAATTGGTATCACTTTCACTCTCAGCTTTTTCAATTCTCTGGCAAGGTCTAGGTATTTATCCATCTTTTCATTTTCCTTCAGCTTCACCCTGTGATCTGCTGGGACCGCAAAGTCCACCAGTTGACACGTTCTCTGTTTTTGTTAATTAATACTAGGTCTGGTCTCATGGCTGGGATAGGGTGATCCGTCTTTATCTCAAAGTCCCAGAGAATTTTATGCGTTTCATGTTATTCCACCCACCCGCTTTACCTGGTGTTTTACTACAGGCTGAGTGACAGTAAGTCTCCTCAGGTTTCCAGAACTCTTCTGGGTATTCTATTATTATTATTATTATTATTATTAATTATTATTGAATAGGAACAGTTACTTAAACCATATAATAGTGTATAAATTATTTGTATTAGATAGGATTTCATAGAAATCATGTAAATAGATGCAAATTATTTGTCTCGAGAATTGTTACTTGAAACTATAAACGATTATTATTATTTATTAGTTATATAATTGCTTGTAAAAAATGGATTTCAGTCTTGAATAACCCTAAAAAGGTTGCCATGCCGTAAAATCAATCAATCAAATAAGTGTCATTAATAAGGGACAAATTCGCACCAATTTAAAATTAAAATTTAGATGGCTAAAATCGGAATCTATTAATCAATACTCATGTTCCTTAATTGTACGACCGTTATCATCTTGCAACACACTCTGGTTAAAAATGAGACCCTCCAAATCGTCCAAGATGAAATGCAATAATGAAAATACTGATTGTCTTGTGTTGTTTAATCGCCAAATACTTATTTCTAATGAGTGTTGTCACCTTAACCAAATAACGGATCTTTCGGTTTTTATTATGAAGAAAGAAAGGGAAGAAAATAGACATGCTACACAGAAAAATATACTAAGAAAGAAAGAAAGTAGGGGAAAGATAAGGAGAGGGGTTGAGCATGTGGAAGCGATAACGCTAATCTGTTTCAATCAAGCATAATGAAAAGAAGGAAAGAAATAAATAAAAAGAGTGAGAGAGAGTTAAATCAAGATTATTATACTTTTTACAAATTGAACTATTTCATAATAGTAAACATATCAAACGTTGTAAGGATTGAATTATCATACTGTGGCATATACACAGGTCCTGTTAATAACCAGATGAAACCAAAACTCTTTTGTATAAAAAAGAGTCAGGTAATAGATATAAACTGTTGAAAAGTTTAAGGAATCATTTTTTTTTTTTTTTGCCAGTATTCAAATTATTCGTCTGTAAAATTTTGTCGTC
>CM042149.1:22557202-22564702 GCA_023376005.1 Doryteuthis pealeii
TTGAAAATTTAATATCAGAGAGTTTGTATCATAAGTAAAGTAAAATCATCAAATTTATTAAAGCAGTAAAAAATAAAATAAATTTATTAAAGGAGTAAAAAAAAAATGAAATGGAAACTTAGTTCTGATAACTTTCAATATATATTAAAATTTAAAAAAAAACTATATATAGATAGATAATACCAGGTATGTATTTATTAAAACTTGTTTAAAAACCCAATGAGGACTGTCTAACATTGCATGTTCAAATTTTGAGTGTATTCTATTTATGACGATTTTAGGCAGTGTGACGTAGTTTTTGTTACAGACAAAAACCGGAAGCGAATCTCCATTATTAATAGATGTGCATTTTAAAAAGAATAAAGATACCTAGCGAATCTTTCAAATAAATGCTTATTTCATTCATTTCTTTCTTGTTTGCATATTTTTTCAATTTTATGGCTAATTTTATTTTATTGAAATTAAACATGTGTCTCATGTACATGGAAACTTAAATGTTTTTAATTAACTTATTAACATAAAGGTATCTGAAGCTCACTCGTACCTCAAAGCTTAACTCGGAAAATTCAGAAGTTGGGGCACTCGTAAGTCAAGTTCCCAATAATATATATATATATATATATATATATATATATATATATATATATATATAAGTAATTGGTAATTTGCTTGAAGCATTGTTAAGTATGTTATAATATATTAATGATTTGAAGGCAATTACAATGCGTATAAAAATAAAAACAAAAAGATGTTATTTTTGTCTTATCGATTTCAAAGTAGAAACTTCATCTTCAGAGGTGTATATCATTTCTGATATACACCTCTGAAGATGAAGTTTCTACTTTGAAATCGATAAGACAAAAATAACATCTTTTTGTTTTTATTTTTATACGCATTGTAATTACCTTGAAATCATTATATGTTATATATATTTATATATATATATATATGTGTGTGTGTGTGTGTGTGTGTGTGTGTGTGCGGTGTGTGTGTGTGTGTGTGTGTGTGTGTTAGATCAGAATACTTTAAACCATATTACTTAATGCAAATAGATTATTATTATTTCACTCCTTGTGAGTTTTTCCCATCCGCGATTAGTTGATGGTCTCTCACAGAAATCTGAGTGACAACAAGTCTCCTCAAGTCTCCATGACTCTTCTGAGTATTCTAGCCGATTTAAGCAATGCTGTTGTCTGGATGGTCTCAATTCTTCCTTTGTTTTCCAATTCCTCCAGTGTTTTCTTTCTAAACCTTTGGGAACCGTTCCAAAAGCACCAACTACAATTAGTATTACTTTCACCATCATATTCCACAACTTTTTCAATTCTCTCTCAAGGTCCAGATATTTGTCTATCTTCTCATTTGCTTTCATTTTCACCCTGGGATCTACTGGAACTGCTAAATCTACCAGTTGATAAGTTCTCTTTTTCTTGTTAATCAATACTAGGCCTGGTCTTCTACCTGCAATAAGGTGATCCGTTTTTATCTCAAAGTCCCAGAGAATTTTATGTGTTTCATTCTCAAGAACAGATTCTGGTTTATGCGTATACTATTTTGTTGTATATTCAAAATTACATTTTTTGCACAATTCCCAGTCGATCAGCATTCCAAGATTATTATCATTATTATTGTTCACTGCTTTTGAGTTTTTCACATCAGTGTTAGCTTATGGCCTTTCACTGGAGTCTGAGTGACAACAAGTCTCCTCAGTTCTGATTCCTCGATTTTCCAAACTTTTTTCCAATCTTTTTGGGACCCTTCCAAGTGCACCAACTACAATTGGCATAACTTTGACTTTCATATTCCATAACTTTTTCAGTTCTCTGGCAAGGTCTAGGTATTTGTCCATTTTTTCATTTTCCTTCAGCTTCACCCTGTGATCTGCTGGAACTGCAAAATCCACCAGTTGACAAGTTCTTTCTTTTTTGTTAATCAACACTAGGTCTGGTCTTCTTGCTTCAAGAAGACCAGACCTAGTGTTGATTAACAAAAAAGAAATTATTATTATTAAATAGGAATAACTACTTAAAACCATGTAATTGCAACAAAAAACTGACTTCAAGATAAAGTACTAAAAATAAAGGTTGCCGTAAAACCAACCAAACAAACAAACAAATAACCTATACACACACACACACAAACACACACACACACACAACACACACACACACACACACATACACACATATATATATATATATATATATATATATAATATATATATATATATATATATATATATATATAATCCCAGTAATCCCGGTCCGAGAAAAAAATTGACAAAGATATTAGATGCATTAGTGTCATAACTTTACGGTGAAAATTGATTTAACGATTTTTTTTCTAAGTTTTTAATCTAACATCTTTTCGACCATAACGGACAACAAATATATTATTATGCTTCATTAAGTTTTATCTATTTATTCATTTATTTATTTCTTCTCTTTTTTTTTACGTTTTATTCTTTCTTTCTTTTCTTCTGCTTATTCTTTCTTTCGTTTCTTTCTTTTTTCTTTCTTCGCAAATTCTTTTTTAATATCTATCATTTTTCTTTATATTCTTCCTCTCTTTCCTTCTCTTTCTCTGTTTATTCTTTCTTTTTGTTTTCTTTTAATTTGTTGCTTATTCCTTTTTCTTTCTTTTCTTTCTCCTTTTTTTCTTTCTTTCTTTCTTTCTTTCTTTTCATGGTCTACCTATTCTTTCTTTCTTTTTCCTTCTTATTCTTTGTTTATTATCTCTCTCTCTCTCTCTCTCTCTCTCTCTCTCTCTCTCTCTCTCTCTCTCTCTCTCTCTCTTCTCCCTTCTTCTTTCTTCTTCCTTCTTTCTTTTTCTTCTTTACTCATTCTTTTCTTTCTAATTTATTGCCTATTTTTCTTTTTCTTTTTCCTTTTTATTCTATGGTAATTCATTCATTTATTTATTTTTCTTTATTTTGTTCTTTTTGTCTCCTTTCTTATTCTTTACCTAATCCTCACTTTTTCATTCTCTCTCACTCTCTTGTTTTTCCCGCTTCTCATCCAATCTCTTGTCTTATGTTCTTTCTGACTCTTGCTTTTGTTTCTTTTTATCTGTAACTTAAAAAAGAAACTTTCTTATTTTATCCTATTTTTGGTTTGTTTTTCGCTTTCTATTTGTTGCGTCTGTTAGTCTCTCTTTTCAATATGGCGTTTTTTGTTTTGATTTCTTCAGACATCGGATTTGAAGAAATCAAAAGGAGAGTAAGGAAAGATATTACAATTGCAGATCTGGGAAATGGTAACTCAAAGGGAGAGTAAGGAGATATTACAACTGCAGATCTGAGGAATGAGAAATCAAAGGAAGAGTAAGGAAAGATATTACAAATGCAGATCTGTGGGATAGGACATCAAAGGGAGAGTAAGGAGAGATATTACAACTTCAGATCTGGGATGAGAAATCAAAGGGAGAGTAAGGAGATATTACAACAGTAAATCTGTGAGATAAAACATCAAAGGGAGAGTAAGGAGATATATTATAACTGCAGATTTGTAGGATAAGACATCAAAGGGAGAGTAAGGAGAGATATTACAACTGCAGATCTGGGGAATGAGAAATCAAAGGGAGAGTAAGGAAAGATATTACAACTGCAGATTTGTGGGATAAGACATCAAAGGGAGAGTAAGGAGAGATATTACAACTTCAGATCTGTGGGATAAGACATCAAAGGGAGAGTAAGGAGAGATAATTTGGGATAAGACATCAAAGGGAGAGTAAGGAGAGATATTACAACTGCAGATCTGTGGGATAAGACATTAAAGGGAGAGTAAGAGATATATATAACTGCGGATCTGGGGAATGAGAAATCAAAGGGAGAGTAAGGAAAGATATTACAACTGCAGATCTGGGGAATGAGAAATCAAAGGGAGAGTAAGGAGAGATATGAAAACTACAGATCTAGGGAATGAGAAATCAAAGGGAGAGTAAGGAAAGATATTACAACAGCAGATCTGTGGGATAAGACATCAAAGGGAGAGTAAGGAAATATATTACAACTGCAGATTTGTGGGATAAGACATCAAAGGGAGAGTAAGGAGAGATATGAAAACTACAGATCTAGGGAATGAGAAATCAAAGGGAGAGTAAGGAGAGATATTATACTACAGATCTAGGGAATGAGAAATCAAAGGGAGAGTAAGGAGAGATATTACAACAGCAGATCTGTGGGATAAGACATCAAAGGGAGAGTAAGGAGAGATATGAAAACTGTAGATCTGGGGAATGAGAATTAAGATGAAAACAAATAATGAAATAGGAAAACCCCAAAAATGGAAAGAAAATCAATTGTACCTATATTTCCAGAGATGAATTGAAGGATTTTTCGATGAGCATGGTTGCGTGGAGGAAATCCGAAACGAGAAATTGAATAGCTGTTAATAGCGACCCAGAACAACACCATAAGTGCCAATTATGTAAAGACAGATAAATAAGGAATGCAGATAATGCAGATATAGAAACAAGACAGTCATCTACGAAGGGGTGGTAAAAAATATTAGGTACAAATTTACTAAAAATATATCAAGTAATAGTCAAATCAAACATCATGCATAGTTCACTAACACCAGCATGATCACCATCAAGATTGATGCACTTGTCCCATCGATGCACGATTGCATAAATACCCTCCTCGATGAACGTGTCGTCAAGCGTCTCGAACCCAACCAGATGACACTTTCATATATCCCAACTTCTCGTGGACGATCTTGTAAATTTAGGATGATTAATTTCAATAGCCATGTTACGAAGTTTACATACTAAGTGAATGCAACCAACTGGCCCATAAGGAGTATAAATGCAGGCATGACTGGGCGGGAATGGGGATATAGTGGAAACTAGGATTCTGAGATTTAAAAAAAGATCACCCAATCCAGGCCAGAACACCAGATCATGTTAAATAGGGTGATTGAAAAGTAACTCCCTATTTGAAACTATATATATATATATATATATATATATATATATATATATATAATGAATAGTGAATGAAAAATGAGAAAAGTATTTGCAATATATAATGCATATATATATATATATATATATATATATATATATATATATATATATACATGCAGTTACATTTTTCTCAATTCTTTAATGAAATCTGCAAGTCTGAAGTCTGTGTGACAGCAAGTCTCCTCAGAACTTCACGACACTTTTAGAAGTTTATTCTAGCCGATCTTAACAGTGCAGTGGTCTGGATTGTCTCAGTTCTCCATCTCATCTCCAGCTATGCGTCTGTTGTAGACCTCTGGAGATCGTTCCAAGGGCTCCAACTATAATTGATATTACCGTCACCCCCATGTTTCATAGCATAATCAGCTCTTTGGCAAGATCCAAGTATTTGTCTGTTTTCGCTTTCTTTTGTTTTCACTCTATGGTCCACTGGAAGATTAAAATCCACTAGATGACAAGTACTTTTCTTTTTGTTAATTGATACTAAAATTGGTCTTCTGGTAAGGATTAGGTGATCCGTTTGTATCTCAAAGTCACGGAAACTTTCATGTCTCTCATTTTCTAGGACAGATTCTGGTTGTGCATTAACTATTTGGTGACATGAATGACCTTTCCCACTCAGTCACGCCTATTCTTGTGTTATTATTAAGAGATTTGTATTAAATATTTCATCTCTTAAAAGCAATGTCTTTGTCTTCCTGTTTTATACCATCACACACACACACACACACACACACACACACACACACACATATATAAACGCGCGTGCACACACATATACACACACATACACACATACACACACACACACACACAAATATAAACATATATTCATATATATAATCCAATTAGTGAGAGATGAAATTTCCCTTACGATGTAATAATTTATAATTGATAGGACTCAAAATAGCATTTGATGAAGCTTACTTGAGGAATCTATACTCCTCAAAGTCTCCCGAAATTGACTATTATGCTTATATACTACATTTTCTTTATATTTCCATATGTATATATATAGCGAAGGGTAGCTTTATGGTAGCGAAGACAAAAATTTAACGGTACTCGTTAACTGTCTGTTTCTCGCCAATGCGATTTTCAAACCAAGTGAATTAAGTGCATTCATATTTTTCATGATATACTTTTGTGTGGTGCATAATTTAAAAGTGGGTTAACTTCTGGGGGGATAATGTTAAGACTGGTTCGTAAAGTAAATTGTTTTGTTCCGGGAATGAGATTATGGATTTTTTTCCTTCTAGGCAAAAGTTTGATATGTTGTTGTAAGCTGGTGCTACTTTCCCTGCTTTTCCAGTTTATTTTTTGCTGAGTTTTGGTTTGATTTTTTTGTGATCCAAAATGCATCTAGAAAGAATTGCGCTGTGTTCGTATTTTTCATTGTTAAATAATGTCTTGTGTGTGTAGTTTCTTAGTTTTTAGGGGCTTCAGTTACGCCAATATATATATATATATATATATATATTATATATATATATATATATATTATTGTTTTTTGTTTATATCTTACGTTGGCTTTGTATATATATTTACCAACCCCTCCGCACGAGCAGGATGCGACACAAGGTCAATTTCTTAAGCGGAGTTTAACAGGTTTGAATTCAGAGTTTTCCTTCTCATAGACTGGTTGCCTAGTCATGGTTAAAGAGTCCAGTCTGCCCTGCTATTTACCCATGGCTGGGGGGAGAATTGGATTCATACCTTTCCCAAGGGTATTAGCGCCATGTGAAATTCCAACAGCTTCGTCCAGGAATTGAACATGCGTTGACGAGTCAATTTCCTACGACTCTAACCATTAGACCACGCGCCTCCATTGTTAATTATCACTAATAATCCAGTGGCCGAAACCACCGGACCCCCGTCCCGGAGGACAGGTTTGGTATTGGCTTGGTATACAACGTTAGTTTGTAAACATTTTCCGTTTAGGGGATATTCGTGTTTTATTTTGTAATTATAGATGGGGGGGTTGTAGTGTGTTATATACTTTTTATTGTTCTGTTTGTATTTTTTATTGAATATTTTCCGTGCAGCTACACCTGAGTTTTAGTGTATTCCATCTAATATTTTATGTAGTTTGTTTGATTTAAGGAAATGTTTATCTATTAGTTCTATAAATATTTACCTACGGTAGTCTTTACATTTTTATTGTATGGTAGATTGAACCAAATCATATTCCTATTTTACTTGTCTTTTTACGCCATGGGTGTATGTTGGTTTTTCCGAAAACCCACTGTAGGTTCGTAGTGTTCTCCTGCTTTATTCAAGATGGCTTTTAATAGTCAGATAGTCTGTGACTGATAGATTGTGGAATTTTTTGACACCTCACTTTATATAAACACCTTCTCCACGCCCCCCCCCCACGACAGTAAAAAAAAATGTAGAGTAGCGTAACAGAACGTCAAACGCGCTTGGTAACTGTTTGTTTTCAAACCAAGTACACGACCCTAAAATGAGATTTTTGCTGTGCAGGTGAGGCCCAAACAAAGGTGGGAGATGTGCGACAAATATAAAAATTGCCAA
>CM042149.1:22567202-22572202 GCA_023376005.1 Doryteuthis pealeii
ATCCAGTGCCTTTATATCTGTAACCGATACTACGTCACTTCTTACGTTACCATACCCTCAGCAATTGCTTAAGTTTATCAATGAGTATTTAATTTATAGTAAGAATCATTAATACATTGAATAAATCTTATTTACAAACGATGTCTCTATGAAAATGAGTTAGATTTACCTCAAAACAGCCAATGTTATTAGTGCATTTAAAATCCTGCAATGTGTCTTCTATATCACTAAGAAATGAAGGTTTACAAAATATATGGTGCGGTTAATTTGCATACTGATTTTAACAAAACCGGGTTTAATAAATAATTACTTGGTGTTATTGATCTAATATTATTGTTTTATTCTCCAACGTATTAAGATCAATCCCATGAATGATTTTATATAGAAACCAATTAAAATATAATTAAAATAAGTGAAATCTTTTTATATGCGTTCTTATTTAATTTCATTAGTCTTTCTAATTTAGTATATTGCATTACATTAAAACTTAAATACTTACACCAGGAGAGCGTATATTCTTGCTAGTTAAAATTTTAAAAAATATTAAAAATTTTCTTCATTCGTTATGAAAATTCCAATCGTTCTCCTTAAGCATTCAGAAATATTTAGTTTGTAAAAGTAAATCTCTGGTGCTTGTCCAGAATAACTCACCCATGAAAATCATGAATTTTGTTCTAGAGTAAAAAAAAAAAAATCATACAAAAATGTTTTATTTACATTCACCATTCCAGACTAATTTACAGTAATTTGATTTTTTTGTGACTAAACAATTACAATTAACTCCCAAAATTGACCATCGGCCACAACTCGACATTTTTCTAATGAATGGGTGGAGGAAATAAACTAAAGAAATATGGCCAATGGCTGAATTGTTGCTAGTTGAATATATGCGTTTGGGACTAAAGTGTTAAGTAAAAAAAAAAATGAATTGTGAATATAAGTATTACATTTCTTCACATCTTATATTTAATACTCATGTTCCTAAATTGTACTACCATTATCATCTTGCAACACCCTCTCGTAAAAATGAAACCTGGACGGTCCCATATATATATATATATTATATATATATATATATATATATATATATATATATATAAATTAAATATATAAATATATATATATATATATATACACAAACTAAACACACACACACACACACACAACACACATAATATATATATATATATATATATATATATATATATATATATATATATATATATATATATATATATATATATATATGGGAGCTGAAAGATCTGTATGGTAAAGTGAGGAACTGATAGGTTTCTTTGTACAACCCTTATCACCTTGCAAACCCCCTGAGTAAAAATGAGTCATCCAAATCGTCCAAGATGAAATGCAAAAATTTAAATCCTGATTATCTGGTGTGGCTTATCCACCGAATTCTTATTTCTTATGAGTATCGTCACCTCAGCTAAATAATGTACCATTCTGTTTTTGTTGTAAAAAAAAGAGAAGAAAAAAAAGAAAAAGAAAGAAGAAAAAAAAGCGTTAAAAAATAATAAAAAAGAAAGAAAGAAAGAAAGAAAAGAAAAAAGAAAGGGAAGAAAAGTACATGCTACGCAGAAAAAATGTAATAAGAAAGAAAGAAAGAAAGAAAAGAAAAGGAAAGGGAAGAAAAGTACATGCTACGCAGAAAAATATAATAAGAAAGAAAGAAAGAAAGAAAAAGAAAAAAGAAAGGGAAGAAAAGTACATGCTACGCAGAAAAAATGTAATAAGAAAAGAAAGAAAGAAAGAAAGAAAAGAAAAAAGAAAAGAAAGGGAAGAAAACTACATGCTACGCAGAAAAAATATAAATAAGAAGAAAAAAAGAAAGAAAGAAAGAAAAGAAAAAAGAAAAGAAAGGTAAGAAAAGTACATGATACGCAGAAAAAATTAATAAGAAAGAAAGAAAGAAAGAAAGAAAGAAAGAAAAGAAAAAAGAAAGGTAAGAAAAGTAATGATACGCAGAAAAAATATAATAAGAAAGAAAGAAAGAAAGAAAAGAAAAGAAAAAAGAAAGGGAAGAAAAGTACATGCTACGCAGAAAAAATATAATAAGAAAGAAAGAAAAGAAAGAAAGAAAGAAAGAAAGAAAGAAAGAAAGAAAGAAAGAAAAAGAGCTGGGGGGGAAAATAGAGACAACCTATATTTGCAATTTTTCTGTATATTTTCAATTATTCTAACTATAGCATTCAGAGATTCAGTTCCTTTCTTCCTTGTTCCCCCTTCTTAGCCATGTCCAAGTCATCTCATGTGCAGTTTATTTAGTTTCTCGCTTGAAGTATCCATACAGTTGTTTTTATTCCCATCTGGTCGTCTCCCGTGGCGGATATTGATATTATAATTTATTAGATAAGAATAAGTAGATAAATATAAAAAGAATTAATAGTTTATAATTAGCATTTAATAGTATTTGTCTAAATTTCGGAGATAAGATGTTATTGGTTTACTTTATTTACACGGCTTAGTAGAAAGAAAAGTTAGAACAATAAAACACTTAAATCAAATCATCTAGTACAAAAAATAAGAGCTTAAAACATTATCGCCATTATGACTGCACTGCATAACCATTTCCCCGCCATTATTATTATTATTATTATTATTATTAGTAGTAGTAGTAGTAGTAGTAGTAGTAGTAGTAGTTTTATTATATCACCCCTTGTGAGTATTTCACTGAAGTCTGAGTGTTAGTAAGTCTTCACAAGTATCCGGGACTCTTCTGGTTATTCTAGCCGATCTTAACAATGCTGTTGTCTGAGTGTTAGTAAGTCTTCTCAAGTATCCGGGACTCTTCTGGTTATTCTAGCCGATCTTAACAATGCTGTTGTCTGAGTGTTAGTAAGTCTTCTCAAGTATCCGGGACTCTTCTGTGTATTCTAGCCGATCTTAACAATGCTGTTGTCTGAGTGTTAGTAAGTCTTCTCAAGTATCCGGGACTCTTCTGTGTATTCTAGCCGATCTTAACAATGCTGTTGTCTGGATGATTTCGATTCTCCCTCTGATTTCCACTTCCTCCAGCCTCCTTTGTAAACACTTACAGACCGTTCCAAGGGTACAAACTACAATTAGTATCACCTCCACCCTCTTGTTCCACAGTTTTTTCAGTTCTCTGGCAAGGTCCAAGTATTTGTCTATCTTTTCGTTTTCTTTGATTTCACTTTATGATCTCACCGAAACTGCAAAATCCATTAGATGACTATTTCATACCTTCTTGTTAATTAACACTAGGTTTTGTCTTCCGTCCGGGATTCAATGACCCGTTTGTATCTTAGAAATCCATGATGATTTTATACGTCTATTCTCTGGGACGGATTCTGGTTTGTGCATATACAATTTGGTAATATGATTAAAATCTAATTTCCTGCAAAATTCGCTGTGGAGCACCTTTCCTACTCAGACGGGCGTGGTCTTAAACTCCTTATGTGCTTCATTCACTTATTATGTGACTAGAAGCGGCTACCCGGCGTCGCCTGGGTAGAAGGGGATTTTTTAAAGTTAGTCCCGCAGATCCATTATAACTGAATCGTGAGTTGAATACTCGTGGGATGCCCCATTTAAATCTCTATGTAAAGAAAATAGACCTTGCATTGACCCAGCTACTCTGAAAAGAAATGTTAATGTCTACTATCTAAAATATTAAATGAAAAAAAAAACATGCTGTTATTATTTAAGTATTATTTTTTAATTATCTTCACGAATATAAATTAGATCTCTATTATTTTTGCTCAAAAACCAAGCCCTGGTGATATCTAATGTGTTTATATATTTACTTTGTCATTAATTGTATTATTTTCGAAGTTTCCTCCGGATATACACATACACACAACTGCCCTTTATATATGTATAGATTAACAGTTTCGTTTCTCCACGTCCTACACCTGCTATTCTGTTGCGTCTTATCTATTTTCACTTTGATACAATTTGTCCATATCCCATTATTTTGAGCTGTTGTTAAAAAGAGATTCAGTTTTTCTCTTGGGGTTCCCCTTTCTTATCCATGCCCAGGACTTTTTTGTGCACAATCTTTCCAGTTTGTTGTTTGAAGTATTATTATTATTTAAACTAGAAGGATCTGTGGATATACGACAGTATGATGATTTAATTATTACAACATTTGATATGTTTACTTAAGGGCTATTGCTAAATAGTTCAATATGTAAAATGTATAATAATCTTGATTTAACTCTCACTCACTCTTTTTCTTTCTTTTTTCTTTCTTTTTTTCTTTCTATCTTTTCAATGTGATCGTTTGAAACAAATTAGCGTCATCGCTTTCGCGCGCTCTCCCTCTCTCTCTATTTTCCCCCTATTTTCTTTCTTTCTTATTATACATTTTCTATGTAACATGTTCTTTTTCTTCCCTTTCTTTATAATAAAAACAGGGTGGTCCATTATTTAGCTGAGGTGACGACATTCATAAGAACTAAGAATTCGGCGGATAATCAACACCAAATAATGAGGATCTACATTTTTGCATTTCATCTTGTACGATTTGGACGGTCTCATTTTTAACTGCAAGATGATAACGGTCGTACAAATGAGAAACATGAGAATTATTATTATTATTATTATTATTATTATTATTGTTGTTGTTGTTGAGTTTATCCAGGACTCTTCTGAGTATTCTAGCCGATCCCAACGGTGCTATAATTTGGATGGTCTCGATTCTTCTTCTGATTTCCAATTCACCCAAATTATTTTCTAGGGGATCATTCCAAGGGCACCAGTTACAATTGGTACGACCTTCACCTTCATGTTTCAAAGTTTCCTCAGTTCTCTGGCAAGGTCTAGGTTTATTATTATTATTATTATTATTATTATTATTATTATTATTATTATTATTATTATACTTAATTTCCAGCTTTACTTTCGGTTTATTACAATCCTTCAGCAGGTCTCTCCCCAAGACCTAGGGTGAGGGAAGGTAGTTATTATATGAATTCTATGTAATTATGTTTGTTCCTGCCTCTTCTGGGTGTTACTCTTCC
>CM042149.1:22577202-22594702 GCA_023376005.1 Doryteuthis pealeii
ATGCAAATTACTAGATATAAACATTGTTTGACAATTCTAACAACTTTTCAAATACATTTTCTTTCTCTTTTCTTTCCCTTTTTTCTTTTTTACTTTTTTGCATTAACACAATTTTCATCTCATAATTCTATCCAATCATTCTTCTTACGAATGACTCGAGGTTTAATTCAGTAAAATTGACATTTTTACAGAGCGTTTCTATTAACACATTCATTCTTTTTATTTTAGAAAGTCCTTAAAGGTTTCCATACTCTTGTGCCTGATATTTCTGAGATCAATAGTTGGGCTGGCTGGCTTCCCTCCGTTTTTCGAGAAGTCTGAAAAACTTGGGCATATCAACCCATTGGGTCATTTTATGTCGAAGACGTTTTTGTGTTATTCATTCTTGATGGGTACTCATTTTTTTTCAAACACATTTGTTTCTATATAACTCATAGATAGGACCCTAACAAGTACTACCACCCCCTGGGTCAGAGTGGACCTGAAAGTAATGGTGATGAAGGGGTGATCCACATTCCCCAGACTTCCAGAACTGGAACCTCGCCATCAGATAGTTTAACATCATACCCATGACATTAAGACCCTCAGCCACCACCTTCTAGCACATATATAATAAAAAGGGTAGGGGTTGCCATAAGGGCAATAGGGTTGCGACAATCATATAGGTATTACGGCTCGACGCGACCAGCCGATATATATATATATTTGTGTGTGTGTGTGTGTGTGTGTGTGTGCGTGTGTGTGTGTGAAGAAAAGGAAGTGAATCCGACGGTATGTAGTATATTAAGAAAATTGAAAAAACACAGGTTTAAATAAGTTGAGTGGTAAGTTTATTGGCTGACGCTGCAGTGTTTCGATCTATTAATTAGATCATCTTCAGGGCATTTGAGGGGGTCTATCCGACCATCCGTCTTGCCTAAATAAGGGCTAAAGTAGAATGTTACATGATATGGACTGCTCAATCACCAGGATTCCGTCCTTAAACATTATCAGTCACGGCCAACAGGTGGCACCATTCGGAGGGTCTTACTCCTCTGCAGAGGTGCAGTCGGTGTATTCTAAGACCTCGTCTGACAGGACTCTCCTTGTGTATAGATATAGTTATTAGGATACATTCGTGTATCCGTCCCTTTTAATACCACTTGTAGGTATATTATGCATACAAGCAAAAGTATGCATCATCCGGGCATTATTAGATTGGTTTGGTTTAGTTTGTTTTGTTTTACGGCATATCAACCTCAGTGGGTCATTTAATGCCGATAAAGTTTTGAAATAAATCAATTCTTAATGGATAATACAATTTTTTTATAAATACATTTTTCTATTTAATCCATAGATGGGACCCTAACAGGTACTACCACTCCGGGTCAGTGTGGACCAGGGAGCAATGGTGATGAAGGGGTGCTCCTCATTCCCCAAACATCCAAAACTGGAACCTCACCATCAGATAGAGTTTAACGTCATTCCCAGGACATGTAGACCCGCAGCCGCCGCCTTCTAGCACCCATATGATAAAAAGGGGTTGGGACTTGCCATAAGGGCAATAGGGTTGGGAAAATCATATAGGTGCTAGGGCTTGACAGGCATTATTAGAGTATTTAGATTTTAATGTAAGAAAATATATTAAATTAGAAAGACTAACGAAATTAACGTATATAAAGATTACACTTATTTCAATTATATTTTAATTGGTTTCTATGTAAATTTTTATTCGTTCGAGAATTAAAAAAATAGTATTAGAGATCAATAACACCAAGTAATTATTCATCAAACCCGGTTTTGTTAAAACCTGTATGCAAATTAACCGCATCATATAATATGTAGACCTTTATTTCTTAGCGATGTATAAGACTCACTTCAGGATTTTAAAGGCTCTAATAACATTGGCTATTTTTAGGCAAATCTAACTCATATTTTCAGTGAGACAATCGTTAATAAATAAGATTTATTCTATGTATTAATGATTTTGACTATTAATTAAATACTTATTGATAAACTTACACAATTCATGAGGGAACTGTGACGCAAGCAGTGGCGTAGTTTCGGTTACGGACAGACACCGAATCTCCATTATAATATGATAAAATGTGTTTAATTGATTGTTGATCTTAATGACATAGAGGTCAGGGAATTGCGTTCCTTTTACATTTATATTTATATTTTTGGTTTGTTAGGATTTACGGCATGTCAACCCTTGTTGAGTTATGTTATGCCGAAGACGTTTTGCTTTATTCATGTTTGATGGGTATTCAAAATTTTTTTTTTTAACTCAATTTTTGTTAAACACGTTTTTTTTCTCTTTAACCCATATATGAGACCCTAACATGTACAATCACTCCGGGTCAGTGTGGACCTGGGAGTTACGGCGATGAAGAGCTCCAAAATTGGAACTTCACCATTAAACGCAGTTTAACGTCATATCCAGGATCCTAGGGTGTCCCATCGTGGTGTAATGGTTAGCACGAAAGACTCGCAGATCCATTACTACTGAATAGAAAATTCGAGTCTCGCTGGATACCTCATACTTGCGACATTAGTTCACATCCCAGCCGTGACGAACGGGTTAGGTAAATATCCACCCAGGACACTAAGGCCCTATCCCACCACATTCTAGCACATATATGATAAAGGGTGGAAGCCCGTGGTGTATTGGTTAGAGTCGTAGAAAATTGATTCGTCGCTCCGAGTTCAAATCCTAGACGAGGCTGTCTACATTTCACATAGCGCTAATACACTTGGGAAAGGTATGCATCCACCTACTATCCCTCCAGCTATGGGTAAATAGCAGGGCAGACTGGACTCTTTAACCTTGGTTAGGCAACCAGTCTAGGAGAAGGAAAACTCTGAATTGAAACCTGTTAAACTCCGCCTAAATAATTGACCTTGTGTCACATCCTGCACGTGCGGAGGGGTTGGTAAATATGTATATGACAAAGTGCTTGCCATATGAACAATGGGGTCAGAACAACCATATAGGTGCTAGGGCTTAACGTGACCAGTAGATTGATCGGAGAGGGTCTCACCGACCGACCGACCGCCTAGCTTAAGTACGGGTCAAAGTAAAAATGTTGCATGTCATGGACTGCTCAGCCACCAAGGTTCCGTCTTTAAGCATCACGCGTTGTCAGCCATGGTAAACAGGGGTAAGACCCCCCAATGGTTAATGGCTGACAACGCGTGATGCTTAAAGACGGACCTTGGTGGCTGAGCAGTCCATGACATGCAACATTTTTACTTTGACCCGTACTTAAGCTAGGCGGTCGGTCGGTCGGTGAGACCCCCCCCCCAATGGTCTTACCCCTCTGCAGAGGTGCAGTCGGTGTATTCTTCAGCCCCGGCCGACAGAGTGGTTTATATTTTGTGTAGTTGTTTCTTAAGTTTTTTGCTCACGGTTCAGTCGGTAGAGTGTCCTGGTTAGAGTGGACTTGAGAGTAATGGCAATAAAGGGATACTCGACACTCTTCAAATCTTTAGAACTAATGCCTCACCATCAGATTCGTATCCGGTAGGGCCGTGCACAAAAAAATATCTTAATAAGTAACTCATCCATTTGTGTAGCAACTTTCTTATTCCCTCCTTTTTAGTCTGTAGCAGGGCTTCCCAAACTTTTTCAGGCTAGCACCCCACTTTGTTTCCCAGTGAATTCCTAGCGCCCCCTCAAACACATATGCGAACACACACTATATTTTGTACGTATAAAGGCGTTAAGTAAGCGTTTAAACTTTTGACTCTGATTTCGGACTCCGTAACAAACAAAACTATGTTTATAATTCTTATGTAAGTTTTATTCTGTATAAACAGCAAACGTGTTCCTTTACCTCAGTATTTAGGGCTTATATTTTGTCATTTAGATTTTGTAAAAAAGTTATTTATTAACTGCAACTAATGCTACCCTGTCACCCCACCTTTTGCCACACATCCTCCAAGACCTTTTCATTGCCCCCCACCCCCACCGAGGGGGGCTTTAACGCCCACATTGGGAACCACTGGTCTATAGTATCTTAGTTCTTAACTCTCATTCTTTTATTTTCTCTTTCTTAATTGTTTTTTAGTCCCTCTCCTCCTCCTCTCTCTTTCTCGCTACACATACACACACACATGCACACACACACACACACACACACACATATATATATATATATATATATATATATATATATATATATATATATGATTACTTATTACTTATCTTCCTTAAGGTCCTATATGTCCGTGCATACACTTGCAACTTCTTCGTGCTTATTGGACAGTAATGTTTCGTAGTTTATTCGCAATAATCTCTCTCTGTCTCTGTCTCTCTCTCTGTCTCTGTCTGTCTGTCTGTCTGTCTCTCTCTCTCTCTCTCTCTCTCTCTCTCTCTCTCTCTCTGTGTGTGTTTGTGTGTGTCCCTGTTTATATGTCGATGTTCAGGGCACCTCACGTGGGGTAATGGTTTGCAAGTTAGATTCGCAGACCATTGTTAGTGAGTTCGATTCTCACTGGGTGCCCCATACTTCTGGCCTTGTGCCACATCTAAGCTAAGCTTAGTAAATATCTATATGTCGATGTTCAACGAAGCGTTTTTCCGCTTGAAACCAGGGCATGCGCCTGCGCATGCGCAGATTCTCTGTGCTGCCCGTCAAAGTTGTTTTGTGTGTAGATATTGAACAGGTGTATCGCCTGGCAGCCTCCGTAACGTCCGACATATCTCTCGAAAATTAGATGATAAATCGTTTTTAATGAGTTATGCAAACGTCGGATATTACGCTACGGAGTGGCCAGGTGACATTTGAACGTTATAACAAACGAGAAGGGGGGAAAGGAATTTAATTACAGGCTTTCTTGAAATTAACCCCAAGTCTCGTTTGGGTTCACTGATTGCTAAATTAGCGATTTCTTTCGGATTTCTTTTCAGATTAAATCATCTGATGAAGATTTGTGTTTACGCAATTGCTTTCTTATTTAATCCGACTTTAATTTTTATTTAATTAATTTCTCCTTCCTTCGTTTCTGACTTTTTTCTTTCTCTCTTTTTCTTTTGTTCATCCTTCCTTTCTTTTGTCTTTTTGTTTTTTCATTATTATAATGATCAGATTTTAACCGTTCATAAAGATTTTGGATTAGAAATAGGGCAAAGCTTAATGATGGACAATTTAAAAGAATTTCATTTGTAATCATTTCTTTGTGTTTTTTGTTATGTTGGGCATCCATAATCTTTTCTTTTTTTTCACTGGATAAAATAATAATATTACTAGCAGGACCTGTGGATATATCACAGTATGATAATTTCATTATCAAAACGTTTGGTATGTTTACTTAAGTGCTATAGTTCAATATGTAAATGTAGAATAATCTTGATTCAACTCTCTCTCTCTCTCTCTCTCTCTCTCTCTCTCTCTCTCTCTCTCTCTCTCTTTCCCTCCCACCTCCTCTCTTCTCCCCCTCTCTCTCTCTCTCACACACACACACTCTTTTTTCTTTTTTTCCTTCTTTTCAATATTTCATTATGTTCGATTGAAACAGATTAGTGTTATCGCTTCCACGCGCTCACCCTCTCTCTTTATCTTTCCCCTACTCTCTTTTTTTCTTTCTTTCTTATTATATTATACAGTATGTAAATGAATAATAATCTTGATTTAACACACACACACACACTCACTCTCTCTCTCTCACTCTCACTCTCTCTCTCTCTCTCTCTCTCTCTCTCTCTCTCACACACACACACACACACATACACACAGACGTGCGCGCGCGTCCACACTCTTTTTTCTTTTCAACTTTTCATTATGTTCGATTAAAACAGATTAGTGTTATCACTTCCACGCGCTCACACCCTCTCTCTATATTTCCCTTACTCTCTTTCTTTCTTTCTTTTTTCTTATTACATTTTTTTTCTGTGTAGCATGTCCTTTTTCTCCCTTTCTTTCTTTCTAATAAAAAAACGAAGTTGTCCGTGATTTAGACGACACTCATAAGAAATAAGAATTCGGCGGATAAGCAACACCAGATAATCGGGATTTACGTTTTTTGCATTTCATCTTGTACGATTTGGACGGTCTCATTTTTAACCAGGGGGTGATGCAAGATGATAACCGTCGTACAATTAAGGAATACGAGTATCAATATATAGATTATTATTATTATTCCCTTTTATTCTTTCATTCATTTCTTCTTCAGTAATGCTCATTCCTTTTACTAAACTATTTTTCTTCTAAAAAGTCTCCCCTTGTTTTTTTCGTTTGTAATAATTTTATTTTTAGCCCTATTTCACCTTTCTTTCTTTCTTTCTTTCTTTCTTTCTTTTTTCTTTCTTTCTTTAATACTTTTATCTTTCTTATTCATTTTTATGTATGTATTGTTTCTTTTGTATGTCATTATTCATGTATATCACCCCCCATCCTTCTTTCTTTCCTTCTTTCCTTTGGTAATCTTTTTCAAACTATTTTTTCCTTCTTTTCTTGTTTTTCTCTTGCCTTTCTTTCTTTCTTTTTTCTTCATTACATTACTCCAAGTTTTTTTCTTTTACTCTTATACTCTTTACTCTTATATTTCTTTTAAACTTTCTTTCTCTATCATTTCTTCTTTATATTTTATTCATCCATTTCGCTTTCCTTCTTTTGATCATGTCTTATTTATTTTATTTCATTGTTTTTACTCTCGCCTTTCTTTATTTATTTATCTACTTATTACACTACCCCCCTCTTTCTTTCTTTCTTTCTTTCTTTGTCTATTCATTACATTACCTATTTTTTATTTATTTATTTCTTTTACTTTCTTTATCTTTTCTTCCCTTATGCCATTATTCATACCCTGACCGTAGAACCTGCGCTTAGGTCCGCCATTTTTTCTTCAAGATAAGGTTTCAATTTACAATCATAGGAAAAAAGAAAAGAAAAAGAACCATGCCTGATTGATTTCATTTTCAGACTTTTATATATTCTTATTTAAGTTTTTTTTTTCTTTTTCTTATTTTTCTTAGGATTTTCTTCTTAATTTCTCATCTATTTATTACTTTATCACTTTTTTTCTTCTTCATTTTTCATTTCTTCCCACAAATCATTTATTCAATTATCTTTCCATTTGCATCTCTTCTCACTTCAATGTCTTACGTACTTCAGGATTTTTTTATTATTATTATTATTCTTCCTAATTCGTTTTACTTTCTCATCAAATGTCCCTTTCGCGATTCCATACTTCTGTAGGAATACAATAAATAGTTATCTCCCTTGAATAATTTGCATGCCCGATAGTAGGGGTCACATGACAGTTATAAAAAAACATTCTTGACCTCTTTTCGTATCTGGTTTTTGAACAGTGGAGACGTTGTCTCCGTCCCATCCATGCCAGGCTATATTAACTACCCTTATTAAGTAAACCATTTTCTATTTTGGACTCCTTCTGAATACTACTTTTACATGAAACAATATATATATATATATATATATATATATATATATATACCAACCCCTCTGTTCGACACATGGTAAATTTCTGAAGCGGGGTTTAACAAGTTTGAATTCAGAATTTTCCGTCTCTTAGACTTGTTTCCTAACCAAGGTTAAAGAGACCAGTCTGCCCCACTATATTAATCATAACTGGGGGGAGAATAGTTGAATTTATATATTTCCCAGGGATATTAGCGGTATATGAAATGAAGCCTCCTCCCTACTCTTATACGCTTATAGCAAAGCCCCAACCCTTTTTATCATGTATGTGCTTGAAGGCGGTAGATGAGGGTCTTAGTGTCTTGGGTATGACGTTAAACTGTATCTAATGAAGTTCCAATTTTGGAGCTTTGGGGATTGTGGAATATCCCTTCATCACCATTATTTCCAGATCCACCCTCGGAGTGGTAGTACCTGTTAGGGTCCCATCTGTGGGTTAAATAGAAAAAAGGAGTTTAAAAAATTGAGTTTTAAAAAAATTGAATACTCATCAAGAACGAATAAAACAAAACGTCTTCGGCATAAAATAACACAACAGGGGTTGACATGCCGTAAAATCCAACCAGCCAGCCAACCAACTCTTTGTTACTGCTCACCCATCTAACGATGAATTTCTGTCATTTAACGGGGACCGGTGCTTTAAGCGCAGTTTGACGCCTAAATCCTGCGTTTTCAGTGATTGGAGAACTTTTTGGCTTCTCTTATGATTGTTGCTTTGTTTTTACTTCATCATTTTAGCTGAGTTCAGTAGAGCATATGCCTCAAACAACATAAGGTTCCGAGTTCGCTAATTCAGCGCGCGGCTTAGATCTGTGCAATAAAGTGGGGAACTGATGGTACGTATGGCGCTAGTTAAAAGGGGATTGACTCGATACCGACAATACGCCACTCCACCTATTTCACTTTTACTAATGACGAATCAAGTCATTTTGAAAAACAAAGGACTCAGGTTGCTTACAGTACATGCTATTGCTTAAGTGGTCACCTCATTAAATATTAAACAGGCTCATCGCTGCTTAACTTCGATGCTTTCAGAGTGACTTGACCGTAATATAGATAGATATATATGAACAGAGTGAAACAGATGAATAGATTGGCTGTTTTGTTTTTCGGCATATCAACCCTTTTCGGGTTATTTAATGCCGAATCAAGTCATTTTGATTAACAAAGGACTCATGTTGCTTACACTATCTGCTGTTGCTTAAGTGGTCACCCAATTAATTATTGAACTGGCTCATCATTGCTTCAGTATTCTAGCGGGAACTGGAGCTTTCAGTGTGACTTTCCGTAATCTTTGAGGTTGTCCATCCTGGCCCGGATTGGTAGTACCTGTTAGGGTTCCATTTATGGGTTAAATAGAGAAAAAAACGAGTTTTAAAAAAATAATTTTTAAAACATTGAGTTTAAAGAATATTTTTAATACCCATCAAGGATGAATAAGGCAAAACGTCTTCGGCATTGAATAATCCAACAAGGGTTGACATGCCGTAAAATCTAACAAACCAAGTCGGGTGGAGCTGTAAAAACAAAAAAAAAAAAAAAAACAAAAAAAAAAGTAAAAAAATATTGAAATGAATATATTTGTAATTCCTTATAATTCGCATATAATTTGATAGAATGTATTCTTTCTGGGGAAAAGTTGTTTCTTTTTTTCTTCTAATTTTTCCCATTATTGAAATGACTCAGTGAAATGTTTCTTGTGTCTCTAACAACAAATTAAGTAGAAGATTACATTTATTTTTTTTTCCTAAACAGCTGATAATGACTTGTTTCTTTTGCTACAGCTTGTTAACACACACAGGGAAGGTGAAAAAGAAAGAGGCAATGCGAGAATCAATAATCAACAGATGCCATCGCATCAATCAGAGGGAAATGTAAAAACAAATGTTGTTAGTGATAAATCTGGTCATGATTATCATAATATAATAATAAAAATAATAAAGAGAATCATTTAGTTTTCTCTTTTTCTTTTAGATCTTCACAGAAATCTGTTATGAGAGAAGCGGGTATAACATCTTTTAGGATTACATCATCACATCGTCTTGGAATATCAATTATTTCATATATATATATATATATATATATATATATATATATATATATATATGAGTGTGTGTATATATATTATGTGTTGTATGTATAATATTATATATGTATATATATATATATGTTTGTGTGTATATATGTGCGTGTATATATATATACATGTATATATATATGTATATATATATATATATATGTATATATATGTATATGTATATGTATGTATATATATATATGTATATGTATATGTATGTATATGTATGTATATATGTATATGTATGTATATATATATATGTATATGTATATGTATGTATATATATACATATATATATATATATGGATGTATATATATATGTGTGTGTGTGTGTGTGTGTGTGTGTGTGTGTGTGTGTGCAAACAAATTTGGTTAAAAATAATGGAATCCTTTTTTTTTTCAAGTTTTTTTATTTTATTTTTATTTCAAGTTTTTCGTGAGAAATTTAAAAATAAAACAGCCACCGTTATTTAGTGTCACCATAACAACGGAATTTTTCATCATGTTTAAGTGAGACCAAGTACGTGAACACACACACACACACACACACACACACACACATATATATATATATATATATATATATATATATATATATATATATATATATATATATATATATGCTCCCCATCCCTGATAGGTTGAGCTCTTTGGGGGATTTCGGTGACGACCGTCGTATATGCTTAAAGGTGATGCTCTCCTATAAAAACGGATGGAGCTCTTTCTGACGGCCTTTAAATTTTACATATATACATATGTATGTAATCATCAGTTAAATTCTCGTTCCAGTGTGTAGGTGTGCTGATGGCCCAGTATATATATATATATATATGAGCCGGTTTAACTGTCGGTAGAGCATTCGCCACAATAATACCGGCCTCGCCAACTCAGCGCATGAATAGCACAGCTTGGATCTGCACAGTAAAGTGGGGAGCTAATAGTAGGTGTGACGTTCCACCTCAGACGCAAAAAAATCACCAATCTCCAATCGCTAGTAAAATGTGAATAGCCTGAAAAAAGCAGATAAAGGATGATGATAGGCCACTCCGCTTGCATTATAATATATATATATATATATATATATATATATATATATATATATATATATATATATATATATATATATATTCAAGAAAAGTCTATATACTTTTGGTATAGATAAAAATGTATTGCTGTTATTTTGTCAACATATGGTTTGATATATTCTATTTAAAATTAATTTAAATATAAAACAAAAAATAAAAATACAATAATAAAAACGAAATATCAGGCATGCAAACAGATATCTTCTTCACGACATAGCGTTTTGATTTTTTTTTAAAAGAAAAAAAAGAAAAGAGAAACAAAAACGAAGTAATACAAGAAAAAACATTAGAAATTTATTACGTCATGAACGATTGTTTTTAATCTCAAAAGCGTTTCCTGGCTTGAAAAAATATGGAATTTTTTTTAAACACCCAAAATTTATCAAACAAAATTTTTTCACCAATATACATAACAGCTAGGCTTATTTTTTCAAAAGATTTCTATATTTCCCCGTTTTTAACAAAGCCATCTTTCCTTTCAAAGTTTTTAAAACATAAATTACATTTGGCGCACTACCCAAAGATTATATGTAAACCAATATATTCCCTGTGTTATCTGTAACAATAACTTGGACAGCTCTGCTCCATCGTGCAATCAAAATTCGCTCTCTGCCATCGGGTGACACCTATTGGATAATCCTGATTGTGCTGCAGCATATAAGCCCTCAATGTTCATTATCTTGGCGTCCTCAACCAACTAGTTACACCTAGCTGTACTCGAGGCCCTCCTCATCAACAAATTCCTTCCTGCTTTTCAGTCCTACCAACATAAAGAAATTATATATATTTTTTCCATTATGCATTTTTTCCATTATATATATATATATATATATATAATATATATATATATATATATATATAAATGGAAAAATGCATTATGGAAAAAATAGACATAACGGTTTGCATGGGCGTAAAATGTCTCTTCTGTACAGGGTTCTACTAATAAAATTTCTTGTTAATTTCACACTTGCAGCTTCCATGTTTATTGTGTAGTAAAATAGAAAACACGAGACATTCCAAAAAGATGAGTTTAATCTTGATGGGGAAGTTGACGTTATAAAGTTTCGGTTTATGCAACCTTCATCATGACATGAGGCGAAATGTTGTGTAGTAATTTTGGAGGACTTGCGAAAAACGAGAAATTGCTGGATGTATATGAAGAAGGGGGACTAACCGGTGTCAGCCTAATGTTGGTTCCAGGACGTATGAAGGCATTCAAAAGTGGTGAGGTACCCTGGTGGTTTCGTGGAGGACCATGGATATTGGACGAAGAGAAACTAAGTTGACTGAATTGGTTATAATTGAACCACAGAGGGAGAAACTTTATGGTAGAGTGTATGCCAATGTGTTATAGAGGTGTCTAATTTGTTTCTTGCAGTAGTGTCTATATTGTTACTTTTTATTCTTATTCTGTGTATAAAGGTATTTTTTACTGTTCTCTAGTGTATAGTGTTACTTCTTACTTTTGCTTAGTGTATAGTGTAACTTTTTACTATTACTCATTATATTGTGTTACTTTTTACTATTGGGTTACTTTTTTATTATTGCTTAGAGAATAGTTTTTATATTTTACTGTTGTCTAGTAAACAGTGGTCCTTTTCACTGTTGCCTAGTGTATAATGTTACTTTTTTATTTTTGTTTAGACTATATGTCTAATGTTACTTATTACTGTTATTTAGTGTGTATTATTACTTTTTTTCTGTTGCATAGTGCTCCTTTTTATTATTTGTATTAAGAATGATTACTTGAAGCTATAATTGTTTACTAAGTGTTATTAATATTACTAGCAAATATATGCACCCTCCGGGTGCAAGTATTTAAGTTTTAATGTAATAAAATATTGTATTAAATTAGAAAGGTTAATGAAACTAAATAAGAATACAGATAAAAAGATTTGAAACAGAGGGAGTATAATAAAAGATTTGAAACAGAGGGAGTATAATAAAAAATGGAACAACTGAAACTTACTCTTCCATCACTCTCGTCTTTCATTGTTATTTTTTCTAATTTAAGTATTTAGTTAAAAGAGGAAGTAAAGAATAAAATGACAGTTATTTTATCTTGTTAATGATTTCATTTAAGATACATTGAAAGAAATGTTTGCTTATATTCATTAAAATAAAACCAAACAGTTAGAAATCAATAATACTAAGCACATATTATTAAATTCGATTTTTAATATTAATATGCAAATTAGCCTTCCCGTTTACACTGTAAACCGCTTTTTTGTTGTATATATAAATATAATTGCATGTTGTATGTAGACATAGTTAACAGTATTAATAATGTAAGACAATTTATTAATAATTGAGGTTTGGATAAAAATAAAATCATGGAGAATCTGATGTCAATAACTAAGAGAATTGTGACTTGAGTAGGAATATAGTTTCGGTTACAGACAGAAAAACACACAATCTCCATTATATAAGATAAGAATGATTACTTGAAGCTATAAACTAAGTGTTATTAATATTATTAGTTACTTGGAACCATAAAACAATGAGCAAACAAATGACTATTATTAAATATGAATAATTACTGAAAATCATATAATTATTTGTATCAGATAGGAATACTTGATTTTATAACTGTGTGCAAAATCTCTTAAGAAACTACAGTCAAATGTAAACATAAAAGTACAAGGGATACAATTCCGTAACTTCAAGGCATAAAATAACCCTAGACGAATTGACATACCATTAAAATAAATCAAACATTAATGTATTTTGTAACTTTTTTACTATTGTCTCGTATCCCGTGTGACTTTTCACTCTAGCGGCTTACAGTTGCCTAGCCCACCCCAACTCTAAATTGTGATCTATCATACATCTGTAGCAACCCTCCTTTTTACCTCCTCCCTCTCGATCTCCTCAATCCGCCCCCCCCCCTTTTTACCTTTTCATCGTCTACATATCATTTTGTTTTAAAATTCTAAAGTCCCATCTATGGGTTAAATAGAAAAATGTATTTATAAAAAAATTGTATTATCCATTAAGAATTGATTTATTTCAAAACTTTATCGGCATTAAATGACCCACTGAGGTTGATATGCCGTAAAACAAAACAAAACAAAACAAAACAAAATTCTAAAGATTCATTCTGATGAAAACTTCAAGACCAACAAAGCCAAAATAGTAATTAGATATAATCATTTGCCTGTTAATCACTTTGTCCTTAACCTTTCCTTACACTTAGTGTATAGTGAGTACATTTCCGACTGGGTGCTCCACATATAAGGCCTTGTGCCTGACTAATTGTCTTTAGTTAAATATTTGAAACACAATGGGAACATAATTGTTATGCAACAGGTTTTTTTTCTTTGGCAGTTCTATTGATTCGTTTTGCCGTCCAGCTTTCTGGCGTTCTGAATGAGATTATTAGAAAAACGGAGGGGGGCAAAATGGCTGCGGCGGCGATGGTGGGTTTTAACCCACCACCACCGCCGCCGCCATTTTACGTCACATTTAAAATGGCGTCGGTGATGGCATTGTTCGCTGCTCATCACAAAGAGACCCTGGGCAGTGATCGTTTGATTAGAAATGAGAGAAAGAATTAATGTAAAAATCAGCATTTATTGAAATGGAATTAACACTTGTTAACACGGGCAGAGATAAGCCAGCCAGCGACTCCTACCCCCACACACACCTTCCTCACTTCCTCCATTCATCTCCTCCTATTCCCCTTCTCCTCCTCCACCTCTTTCTTGCTTTATCTACTCCTACTTCCCTTCTCTCGTCTTTCTCTTTTCCTCCCTTCAACCACGACCATCGTTACCGTCTTTTTTTTCCTCTATTTTGTTTGTCTCTTTCTTTCTTTTTAATTCGTTTGTATTTTTTTTTCTTTTGTATTTTAATAGATTTTTTTCTTTCTATCTTAACTTCTTCCGTAATATCCGTTTTTGTTTTTATATTCCTGTTTCACTTTATGCTAATGCCCCTGGTAAAGACATGAATCCATCTTTTCTATCCACCACAGCTATGGGTAAATAGTAGGGCAAGCTAGATCTTCAGCCTTAATTAGGCAACCAATCTAGGAGAAGGAAAAATGAGTTCAAACCAGCTTTACTATGTTTATTATTATTTCACTCCTTGTGAGTTTTTCCCATCCGCATTAGTTGATGCTCTTTCGCTGGAGTCTGAGTGACAACAAATCTCCTCAGGTCTCCAGGACTCTTCGAGTATTCTAGCCTATTTCAGCGATACAGTTGTCTGGATAGTCTTAATTCTTCCTCTGATTTCCAGTTCCTTCTATCTTTTCCCAAAGCTTTTGGCATTCTAGTGCACCAACTACGATTGGTATCACTTTCACCCTCATATTCGACAGCCTTTTCAATTCTCTGACAAGATCCAGGTATTTGTCTATCTTTTCGTTTTCCTTCATCTTCCCCCTGTGATCTGCTTGAACTGCAAAATCTACCAGTTGACAGGTTCATTTTTATTCTTTCATTCATTTCTTCAGTAATATTCCTTCATTCTACTTGCTTTTTTTATTTTGTCTTCTAATAATTTCTTCCACTCGTTATTTTTTCTTTTTTACTCGTAATTTGATTTCATATTTCTTTCTTTCTTTTTCTTCCTTTTTTTTCTTTCTCGTCTTCCTCTCGTTTTTCTATAATATACTTATTACTTTTTCGTTCATTTTCTTTCATTCTATTAAGGCTTATTCATCTCATTCATTACCTTTCATTCTCTTTTGTTTCTTTTCCATTTCATTTTCTATTAACTAATTTTTCTTTCTTTCGTTCTTTCTTTCTTTCTTTCATATATATATATATATATATATATAATTCCCTTCTACTGTGAGCATATATTTTAGTAATCCACAGACACCATGTTTCGACGTATCAGTGTTGCTAGACTTCGCAGGCTATCTCCAACCGGGATTGAAACCCTCCCGATTTATCATCAATCAGAGCTCTTAACCACTGAGCCATCATCAACACCTAAAAGCACGAATGAGAATTTAACTAGTAAATACATACATAGGTATATATGTCAAGGGTGATATATATAGGGTCGGGTTAGCTCAGTCGGTAGAGTGTTCGACTAGAAACCACAAGGTTCCTAGTTTGATACCGGTCCTCGCCAACTCAGCGTATGAGTAGCACAGGTATCTGTGCGGTAAAGTAAGAAGCTGATGATAGGTGTGGTGTTCCACCTCAGATGCTAAAATAATCTCATTGGTCTAGTGAAAAGAGGATAGACTCCCTCGCTGTATGGCTTATACAGACATTAGGCCGCCCCGACGACTTTACTTTTATATATATGTATGTATATATATATATATATATATATATATATATATTGTGTGTGTGTGTGTGTGTGTGTGTGTGTGTGTGTGTGTGTGTTACAAAAGGTATAGTGTTACATTATTGGGGTTTCATGTCTATTGATCTCTTTCACAACCCAAAAGTCGTTGACCGTTATTTTTGTCTAAATGAAGGAAAAAATAACAAATGTTATTTAAGTTTACGATTCCCACTTTACAAGATGCTTTCCCGCTTCGGCCGATCCTATATTCGTGGATGAGTCACCCCCCCCCCGCCCCCAAGCGGTCATTTCAGAAGAAGGAAAACAGACATTATTAAATTCGCATCATTTACTCTGTCATCTCTACCCACCCCAACTTAGAGGGTGGGTGGGGTCAACATTTTAAACCCCTGCTAAACCAGCTAGTTCGTTCTGTATGTCAATTTTACTTATTTGATTTATTTAAACAAGCAGGACCTGTGGATATGCCACATGATAATTTAATAATTACAACGTTTTATATGTTTACTTAACAGCTATTACAAATAATTCAATGTGTAAAAAGTATAATAATCTTGATTTAACTGCCTCTCTCTCACTCTCTCTCTCGCTCTTTTTTCTTCTTTCTTTCCTTCTTTTCATCTTTTTTATGTTCGGTTGAAACAGATTAGCATTATGCTTCCGCGCGCTCACTCCCTCTCTCAATGTTTTCCCTACTCTCTTTCTTTCTTATTATATTTTTTCTGTGTAGCATGTCTTTTTCTTTCCTTTTTTTCTTTATAATAAAAACGAAATTGTTCGTTATCTAGCTAAGGTGACAACACTCATAATAAATAAGAATTCGGTGGATAAGCAACACCAGATAATAAGGATTTACATTTTTGCATTTCATCTTTGGACGTTTTGGATGGTTTCATTTTTAACCAGAGGGTGTTGCAAGATGAGAATGGTCGTACAATTAAGGAGCACGAGTATTGGTATATAGATCAATATTTTTATAGATAAAATGGAAACAACTCTTTAAACGATAGTCGGTTATGATTAGTAAATGAAATAATTAAATGCCAGTAATCAAATTCTCACCTTCTTACTATCATTTCATTACTCCGAGTTTCGTGTATCAATTATGGAATACCATTTAAGCAACAGCAGGTACTGTAAGCAACATCATATCCAAATGACTTGATTCGTTATCAAATGACCCGAAAAGGGTTGATATGCGGTAAAACAACCAACCAACCAACCAACCAACTATGGAATTGAAATTACTATTAAAAAATACAGGGTATTTCAGAAAAATGGATATCATTTGAAATGTACTGGGTGTTTCAGAAATATATATTTATATCAATTCGTTATCTAATAAATTGACCAATTCTCATTCAAATAATCTCAAAGTTTATCAGCATTTGTCAAAACAACCCAAAATTCTATGTTTAAAAAAAGAAAGAGAAGAAGCCCAGATATATTTTCCCTATTTTCTGTCTTCCATCACGTGATACCTTTCCGCCAATCAGCTGATATTTAGATGCTCCATGAAGCCATCTTCATCTTACAATGCTCCGACATTTCTGTACAGAAACCACGACGTGAGCTTTTGTCCTAGTCACTTGGTTTGCTTTCTTTTTTTTCTTTTTTTAAATGTATAATAATTAGCCAACACC